>OW679194.1:218812582-219054304 GCA_940337035.1 Agriotes lineatus | reverse complement strand
ACTGCATTTATTATATGTACCTAACGACAAGACTCATAAAGGTAGAAGGTCCTGTTAATATGTGTAACTTGGGTTGCAGATTTTACTTTATCTAGCTTCAGAATGAAGTATACTGTAGTTTATTTCGTGAAAATAACACTATTATGTGAGTAAACGTTAGGTTAGCATTATAAATATTAGAAATTTGATAAATACCCAGTTCTTAGGTATAAATACCCAATTATAAATAAATACCCTACTACTGGGTATTTACCCAACCCACATCACTAGTTTTGAGTAATGGTTTTGTTATTTTTTACATTTACTGCATATCTTAAATTCAAGTAAATATCCTTATTGCTTATGCTGATTTCTAATAAACCAGTGGTTATGATGCGTAAAACTTGATTTTGTAGAACTTGCAGTTTATTTATGTTAGTTGTTGACGTCGCAAACCAGATACAGCATCCATACGTGAAGGTGGGTCGTATTATGGAAGGTTCAACATTGAAATGTTTTGAGGATTTGTCGGTCGGCGTTTGATTTTAAAGCACCATTTACAGAACCAACGAGGGAGTTCATTTACGCTTTCTTGTAGTTGGTCTGTGGCTAAGTTAATATCGTGATGTTGTGCAATAATCGCCGATCGTCAGCGTACTAGGTCTGTGCCGTGAGTTCGTAGAATATCTGACACAAAGATGTTAAATAAGACCCAATATCGACCCTTGCGGTACTCCAGCGTTGCAATGGCGAATCAAGAAGGTACTCGTACTTGATAAGTTCTTTATAATGGAAATGATTGAATGCTTAATAAATATGGAGGGATGTTCATATTTAGCATTTTAAACAGTAAGTGCGTTTAGCTTCGTATCCTCTTTCTATGATTTCGATAAGTGACAGTATCTGATGGTTTGTCGAGTGGTGCCTTCGGAATCCGAATTGAATATGGGGAAGAAGGTTGTTAGTCCCCAGAAAATTATTTAGGCGGTATGGTATAGTTCGCTCGACAAGTTTCGAGATGTTGGATAATAAACTGATTGGCCTATAGTTAGCCGGGTTGTTATGAGCTTTACCAGGTTTGGGAAACATTAGAATTTCTGCTTGTTTACGTGAGCTGGGAAAATATCTGATTTTCAGGCAAGTATTAAAAACTGCTGTGAAATAGCATATGAATTTCTTTGGTAGATTCTTTATTAGGACTGCGTTAGGTACAATGTCGACCCCTGCTGCTTTTATTTTTAAGTTGAGTTATACCGAGTGTTTCACTAAGGTGCGAACATAGAGCTTAATTTGATACTACATCACTTGAATCTGTTGCTTGTTTAAGATAGAAATAGCTTAAAAACTGTAATGTAATAGATATTTTACATTTTATTCACAAAAAACAAACCAGCTATGATCAAATTTGTTTATGCCAAAATAAATGTTATTTTCTGTCAGTTATCGATTCACGTATTTAACTAATTACTATGAATAATAATGTTGAATATAGTTTTAATATAGCAGTTTAAACAAATATTCAATCGAGACATTAACATTACTGGCACACGGAATACGAGGCCCAACGATGACCTGGAAGAAAAAGTTTAGGGGTTGATAAATACTGATCAAACAACCATCATAAGATGTATTGCTCGAGAGTGCAACGTATCGACACGGTGAGTGCATATGGTTCTGAAGAAGCATGGTTATCAATGTTATCATCCCTACAAACCTCAGTGCCAGTAAGAGATATTCTTAGTCGATGAAGAAAGCAGGCACGTGTTCTGTGAAGTCATGCAGAAACCCTCAAACGAAGATAGGAACTACTTGCGGTCAATTTGTTTTACAGACGAATGTACGTTCACATTTAATATTGAAACGAATACGCAGAACACTCGATATTGGGCCCAAGAAAATCATCTGATAGCTCTTGAAACAAGAACGCAGTTTCCGCATAAAGTTAATATTTGGGCTGGTATTTTCAACGATAGCATTGTTGGACCCTTTGAAATAGTTGGAAATTTAAATTTGGGTTCTTATTTAGAACTTTTAATCAATCAAATTGGCCCTGCATTAGGAGAAGTTGCATGTGAAAATCAGGAGATTTGGTTTCAGTATGATGGCTGTCCAGCACATTATGGTTTGAATGTGAGGGAATATCTAAGTGATAACTTTCCTAATTGCTGGATTGGCCGCGTGGCACTATCAGCTGGTCACCAAGATCTCCTGATTTGACATCATACTACTTCTTTTGGTGGGGTCATCTGAAAAACAACATTTACAGAAAACGCCACCCAAATATTGACTCTTTGCGGGAAGGAAGCAATCATTGCGGAGTGTAGGTTAATCACAGATAAACAGTTGGCTAATGTAAGGCACTCATTTTATAACAGATTGGATTATTGTTTATAGTGGAATGGATAACTTGTTGAGTACTTGCTATAAATTTGCTTGTAGTTTCAAATGTTTTCACAAACGTGTGAATTGTTGATGCAGATGGAATAGGTCGATTATTAAATTTAACCGAGAATAATCACGAATTGTAGGTACGTAAACTGACGCCACTGTAAAATACTTCGATAATAAAAATAACCTCCCTTCATTACAATATTCAACAATATTATTCATAGTAATTAGTTAAATACGTGAATTGATAAGTGACAGAAAATAACATTTATTTTGGCATATACAAATTTGACCAAGGCTGGTCTTTTTTTTGTGAATAAAATGCAAAATATTTATTACAGTTTTTAAGCTATTTCTATCTTAAACAAGCAACAAATTCAAGTAAAGTAGTGTCAAATTAAGCGCATTTTTTCTCTTTCGATTGATACCAGTATCACTCCTATCAATTCAAGTGTCAAGCAGAAATCCACATATGTGCGATTTCCCATGCTGTTTCCTTATGTTCGCACCGTAATTGAAACACTCGGTATATGTTTTTATTTCCGAAGGGAATACTGATTCTAGAAATGCTATATTATCAAAAATCGTAATATGAAATGTTCGTTCCAAGTGTAGAATATGATTTGCTTTATTACCCTCATATGTAGTGGAGAAAGTGTCTTTCAATTGTTGCGCAAAACTTTTACATTTATCTTTATCTTCTGTGTATGTGTTGCCACGAATTCGCAGTGTCAGAATGATCGTCGGTTGATTAAGATATTTTTGTTGACCTCCACATGTAGGAATCCCCTGGATTGAGCGCTTCTATGTAGTGGTTATTTGATCTATCGTATATTTGTCCAATTCTTCTCTTACTGATATGATCAATTAATTAAGACGAGTCTTAGTTCTGACATCTCGAGTGTTTTGCCATAGTCTTCGAACTCAATGCTTTTCCCTAATAAGCTTCAGTATTGGGACAGTAGCTTACTATATTGCTTTGGCGATAGCTTTCTTGAAGGTTTCTACTGCGTTATCAGCCTGACTCTGGGAGTTTTGATTAGTAGGGCAGGTGGTTATCCATCTGTTCATTTTGGTTCAAAAAACTTCCCGATCTATTGAGCCATTAATTAATTGGGGAAGTTTGGGGTAGTATTGTGGTACATAGATTAGGATGAACACTACGGATAAGTGGTCCGGGTCTAGTTCTGTAACGACCGTCTAGCTTACTTGAATATTCGATGCCGTGACACGGTATATATGCATCTCCTTACGAGAATTATTATATAATCTAAATAATTTCTGCTGTTTTTTTTTCATGTCTTGAGGAGATTCCCACGTAGTATATGACCTATTTAGTTTCTTTCTTCTGAATAAATTTTACGAGCAACTCTCCGCCTTAGTTTTTTCTCGATATTCTCCAATTAAATTAGTTTTTCGTTTAACAAGAGTTGCATCAGTTAAATTCCTCTACTACGAGCACTTGGTGCGTTTTCCTGGGCATCCCTATATCTTGCTGAAACTAGGGTGTTATAAGAGTATAGAAATTTTAAAAAACGAAAGCATACTAGACAATGGTTCGTTCGCTAATTCAGAACTTTTCATATCGTTTGGCGAGTTGGATTTGGTATACTGTATTTCCTTAACTGCACTGTAGATGACAGATGACAGTTTAGTTGTTGAAGCGTGCATCTCTAGGGCGGTAAGAATAAATGTTGTGGTTTAACAAACTCACTTCAGCGACCTGCTTAACAGTCTCTTTCGACAACTATTTTTTTCTGTATGACAATACAAATGATGATAAATCGAATGGTGAATGGTTCCTGCAAGGGAACTTCTTGAAAATTTTAAACACGACCAATTTCCGTTTCCATAAGCGATATGGGTCAACTTCGGCACTCGAAAGGGCGCCCATTTACACCCTTGCGTTTGTGTGTCCGCAGTGAACCGAACTCCAGAAACTCCTCTCGAAGGGCACGTAAACAAGCCGCTGAATTTTTCAATAGCCGCGGCATTCGGCGGGTAACGCGGCTTAATATTAAAATTTCGATAAGAGCGGTAGGCGAGATGTATGTCCGGGTGTCAGCGTCTATCCCTCGGGACGTCCGGCCAGTGAGGGTATTGATTGTGCGCGGTCTCCGCAAGCCAAGCGACCCGCCACTTGGCCGCTTACCGCCCCCATTTGCACTCCTGCCGCCGATCTTGCATCCTGCTCCGCAAACAGGGCGTGCGGATTCTCGCATGCCACCCCCACATGCCACTTAGCACTTGGACGCGCCAAATTATCCCGACCATTCCGCTGCAGGATACCATTATCCGCTATCCTGCTCGGGAGCAGGTTTCGCGGCGCTAGTAGTTATGATTTGCCGCAGTAAATTTGATGCCGAATCGCCGGTAAATCCCCTATGTCTGCGCGGCGAAGTTCGCTCGAAATTTAATTAAGCCTCCTCAAACTTTCATAACAAACACGTGTAATTCGTTTTAGGCGGCGATACTTTCTTCATCAACACTTGGAATCAAAATCAAGCCAGTTGTTATAGCTAATGTGACTTAATGCGGCCCGGACTTGCCCCGAGCGCTGTCTGAATTGGTTAAACACTTGCGTTGCTAAGCGCAGATATTCGGGAGCTATCGGGAATAATTAATTACCGTGAATATCAGCATATATTAAGGTTTTCTATTGAAATGTCAATTATCAAATATTTTGTTCTTCCATATCAAAAAGTCCTACGTTCGTTAGGAGTATTGCGAATAATTCTCTTCTTTCTGTACCAAACTGCCGAAGATCATCACAAGCAAAGGAAACCTGGTATAAAACCACAACTATGTACCAATTTTGTTCTATGAAAAAGATGCGCAATTTTGATATTCAAAGGTCTCTGGTCAATGCAGTTCAGCTCAAATCTCCGTATCCAAATATTGTGAGACGGGAATAAACTGCGAAATTTGTTCCCCGTGCTGCTCATAGGTTCAATTTCGAATCTTCAGATGAGAACCAACTACGAAATGTATTCCTTGTACTGCTCGTAGGTTCAATCTCCAACTTGAAACGAGAAACAACTGCGAAATTTGTTCGCTGTACGATTCATCGGTTCAACCTCAAATTTTGTTCCCGGTATTGCTCTCACTTTTGCATTTTGAGACAATAACCAACTGCGAAATTTGTTCCATGTGCTGCTCATACATTCAATTTTGAATTTTGAGACGAGAACCAACTGCAAAATGTGTTCCCTGTGCTGCACATATGTTCAATCTCGAATTTTTAAACCAGAACTAACAGCGAAATTTGTTCCCTGTGTTGCTCATTCTAAAATTTTTAGAAGAGAACCTACTGGGAAATTGGTTCCAAGTGCTGCTCTTAGGTTCAATTTTAAATTTTGAAACGCGAACCAACTTTGAAATTTGTTCCGGTGTTGCTCACGCGTTGACTCTCGAATTTTGAGACAAGAAGCAACTGCGATTGTTCCGTGGGCGGCTTATAGGTTCAATCTTACATTTTGATAGGCGAACTTTGTTCCGTGTGTGGCTTATAGGTTCAATCTTACATTTTGAAACGAGAACTGGGAAATGCATTCCCTGTGGTGCCCATAGGTTAAATCTGGAATTTTAAAACGAGAACCAACTTTAAAATTTGTTCCGGTGTTGCTCATACGTTGATTTTCGAATTTTGAGACAAGGACCAACTGCGAACTTTGTTCCGTGGGCGGCTTATAGGTTCAATCTTACATTTTGATAGGCGAACTTTGTTCCGTGTGTGGCTTATAGGTTCAATCTTACATTTTGAAACGAGAACTGGGAAATGTATTCCCTGTGCTGCTTGTTGGTTTAATCTGGAATTTTAAAACGAGAACCAACTTTAAAATTTGTTCCGGTGTTGCTCATACGTTGATTCTCGAATTTTGAGACAAGGACCAACTGCGAACTTTGTTCCGTGGGCGGCTTATAGGTTCAATCTTACATTTTGACAGGCGAACTTTGTTCCGTGTGTGGCTTATAGGTTCAATCTTACATTTTGAAACGAGAACTGAGAAATGCATTCCCTGTGGTGCCCATAGGTTAAATCTGGAATTTTAAAACGAGAACCAACTTTAAAATTTGTTCCGGTGTTGCTCATACGTTGATTCTCGAATTTTGTGACAAGGACCAACTGCGAACTTTGTTCCGTGGGCGGCTTATAGGTTCAATCTTACATTTTGACAGGCGAACTTTGTTCCGTGTGTGGCTTATAGGTTCAATCTTACATTTTGAAACGAGAACTGGGAAATGTATTCCCTGTGCTGCTTGTTGGTTTAATCTGGAATTTTAAAACGAGAACCAACTTTAAAATTTGTTCCGGTGTTGCTTATACGTTGATTCTCGAATTTTGAGACAAGAACCAACTGCAAACTTTGTTCCGTGAGCGGCTTATAGGTTCAATCTTACATTTTGACAGGCGAACTTTTTTCCGTGTGTGTCTTATAGGTTCAATCTTACATTTTGAAACGAGAACTGGGAAATGTATTCCCTGTTGCTCATAGGTTCAATCTGGAATTTTAAGACGAGAACCAACTTTAAAATTTGTTCCGGTGTTGCTTATGCGTTGACTCTCGAATTTTGAGACAAGACCAACTGCGAACTTTGTTCCGTGGGCGGATTATAGGTTCAATCTTACATTTTGACAGGAGAACTTAGCTCCGTGTGTGGCTTATAGGTTCAATCTTACATTTTGTACCGAGCTGGGAAATGTATTCCCTATGCTGCTTATAGGTTCAATCTCGAATTTTCAGACGAGAATTTGTTAAACACATCGCCCGTAAATCGCACGATGAAATGACTTGCATTGCGACGTTGGCTGTTCAACCCCAATTCAAAATTAAAAGAAGAAAGATGATAAAGAAGACATTTTGATGAATCAAGCGCGGATTTCAAATTCTCCGATCGTAAAGAAAAAGCCCACGTCATTGTGTACACTTTTACTATTGCTCAATAGTGGCTCAACTTAGTTCGCGTTATGACAGGCTTCAGAACGTTCTCAATTTGTTCAAAGCTTAAAGCCCATTGCAACAATTATATTTCATAGCAATTTTATGATTTCAATTAGCATACATATCAAATTAAACGCGTTCCACAACAAAAAAATTTTTACAATTTTTCACGTCCAACAGCATCGTCTTAGTAAATTTTCCTGACATACCGAGTGATTGCGAAGACTATTCAACTCACTTGTCATCTATCAAAAACTGACCAATAAAAATACAAGATTTGACGTCTTTGAGCCAATAAAATTGAACTATATTGACAATTTTCACTAGTGAAAATAATCGACAATTTTCACTAGTGGTATAGTGAATATTTTAAACAAATTTGATTTTTATTAGAACAAGTCAGTATTAGTGTTTTGCCACTATAGAAATTGCGTAGTTTCGTGCTAGATTTACTGAAAACTAATTTGAAAAACTAGTTTGGTTCATTGAATAGTCCCTCGAATGCCATTCTTAGTCAAAGTTAAGTAGAATATTTTTGCGGTGGTATCACTACTCATGTCCATTGCGCTTAGGATTAGAACTCGTGCTAGCGCACTCGTCCTAATCGTACCAAAGCGCAATGGACATTCGTGATACCACAGCAAAAATATTCGACATAACTTTGACTACTCATGGTATTATAAGTGAAAATTTCACCCTCTTAAAGTCACACAAAAATTTTATAATTACGCCTACTTACTGGTAGAAAAGATCTGGCAATTTTTTAGTATCCGTTTCCAGTTTTTAGTAAAATGACAAAAACCTAATATTTGCCCCCCCCCCCTCCCTACCCTATGATATCTTCGTAGGGGTAAGCTAACGGTTTTTTATTTCTCACACCTGTAACGACAGTCGTTTTGAAGCTGAATATAATTAAATCCTATTTGTGAAATGAAATGGAGCAACCTCGTTGAAGAGTTTGGTCGTAATAAGCATTTAACATTCTAGGAGCAGATGTTTGAACTTCGAAAAATGAATAGACAATTGCTAGAATGAAGTCCAGAAGACGATACCTATAGGATAGGGCACTATTACTTACTTGTATACTAGCTAGTATTGGTTGTGCCTGATGTGGCTTACGGGCAATCTTTTCTAATCCTTTAAAGCGTCATCGCCACGTGTCAAGTTCCATTAGTCAATACGGCAATAAGGAATATTTTACGTAAAAACACACAGAATGAAATGTTCATTTATGATGACGAACGCCTTATTATCTCATTAAATCGCAATAACACTTTCTATACTCCAATCCGATTTTTCAGCAATTCAAACTTTCTTGTTTAATAACAAATTGACTCGACAAATGCCATTAGGAAACTTTAGCATCGAAGCAACTGAATTTTTGGTTGTAATATCCGATAAAATTATAATAAAAAAATCACTTCGACTCATGATTATTGTTAATCATTAAAAGAGTCTAAATTCTGTTAAGGGGAACAACAAGAAAATTCTCCTCTCTCAGATTCGACATTTTGCTATGTGCAAGCGAATTCTAATCTTACAAGTTGGCAGGATGAAACTTCTACTACTAGTAAACACAATCGAAATATCGATATTCAACTATTCGTATCTAAAAATCAAAATGAGATCTAACAAAAATCCTAGAGTTTTGTTAAGATATTAATTTTACACTGCTACACACATCCTTGAGATATGGAATTCTGAAGAAAATTAAGAACTTTGAAAAGCGGAGAACTTCGCGTATGCCTCATCATACCTAGTACTACTGAATTAATTTAATCAGGAAGAGATGTTGTTTTCAAACAATAATTATAAACCGCAATTCTATAGCCATTGCAATTCAAACTGTATCAGAAATTCTTTTCCTACATTCTACAAAAAAAGAAACGGAAAAGAGGGATAGTATCTGTCTGAATTTAAACCTTTTCGTTGCGGTTGAAACAATCTATTCGTGTATGAATGTTTAATAATAAATCATCAGTTCTTTTCAGGTATTTGGTGTATGTACTTTAGATATTTTAAATTTAGGGATGCATTTCGAGTTGGCAAAAGCAGCGCAAAAGATAAATATATACATCAGCTTCAATTACACTGCGAATAAAATAATTTCCCTCGGGGGGAGCCTGCATCCCTAGAGGGCGCGTCCCCAGGTGGCGGATAGGGGAATGCCCGGTAGATATACCGGGTAGGAGGGAAACAAAATACCTCCCGCGGACCAAACAGGCAAATAGTAGCGTCTGTCTCAGAATGGGCGGCTACGAACAGCGTCTGTCCCATAATGGGCGGCTGGAAAAGAAGGTCCTCCAACAGGGGGTTATGGCGCCAGGAGTTAGCACCCTGACACATATAAAAAGTTAAAGGGCAAAATAAATGGAAGCAGGATGAAAAACAAAATAGTAATCATTCCCCGGGTGGAAATCCACACCTCCGTAGGAGGGTGCCCCAACGGATACGGGGGGGGCAATTCTGCTGATAGTTTAAAAACCCCAGACTTAAAACTCAACCACAAAAAGGAAAAGGAAAAGAAACATCGACAAAGGAAGAAGAGATTAATCGTCTGTGGAACTTGGAATATCCAAGGCTGGAACACAAAAAATAAAGAAGTTACTGATGAGTTCAAAAAAATGGATATTGACATAATGGTAATCAGTGAGACGAAGAAAAAAGGAAATGGGATAGAAAAAACAAACGGAGTCTTTCACTGCTGGAGTGGGGTGAAAAAAGAAGAAAGAGCCAAAGCCGGAGTAGGAATCCTGATTAAAGAAAGATGGATAAAGACAATTAAGACCTGGGAACCCATCAATGAAAGGATTATTAAAGTGGAAATGACCTTATTAGGACGACAAATAGTAATCTTGGGAGTATACGGACCGACGGATGATAGACCAGACACGGAAAAAAATCAATTCATGGAAACGTTACAGGATCAAATAGAGCAAATTAAACACAACCAAGAGCTCATCCTTGCAGGAGACCTAAATGGCAGGACAGGAAGGAAAGTTAACGACAAGACAGTGGGAAGATTTGGCGAAGAAGCAGAAAATGAAAATGGAGAAAGAATTATTGAATTATGCGAAACCAACAACTTAAGAATAACGAACGGTTTTTATCGCCACAAAGAGATCCACAAGTACACATGGACACAAGAAAAAAGAAATTTAAAATCGATCATAGATTACTTCATTGTTAAAATCGAAACTAAAATTATAATAAAAGACGTTCGAGTAAAAAGAGGTGCGGAATGTGGATCCGACCACAAGCTACTCATTGCAAAAATGGAAATACCCTGGATCAAAAATCACCAACCGACAGAAACAGAAACTAGATCAAACATGACACGAATAGAAAATGAAAAATTCAAGCTATATCTGTTTAGAGAAGAGTCAGTAAAAGACTTATATAGAAGAAGGCTGGATCAGAAGTTAGAAGAATTCAGGTACGAAAACATCGAGGAAACGTACGAACACATAAAAAAGAGTATGAAAGAAGCCGCAATGGAAGCTCTAGGGTTGGAAGAAAGAACATCAAATCGGTATAACATAAAACTGACGGAGAATACTGAGGAATGTATTAAGAAGAAGAAATATTTATACAATAAGTGGCTCAGTACCAAGAATCCGGATGATCTCCAAAAATACCGACAAACAAATAGAGAGGCAAAACAGATGGTAGTAAAGGAGAAAAACGATAAATGGGGAGAAACTTGCAGAAACATCGAACAGTACATAGGGGGAACAAGAAATTCAGAATCATGGAAGGTACTAAAAGGACTACGGAAAAATTCTAAGGAAAAGACAGGTCTGACGTACATACAAGAAAAACAATGGGAAGAATATTATAAAGATCTATTAATAGAGAAACGACCTCAATTTATTGAAGAGGACGAAAACACAGAACAAGTCAACGACGAAATAATGGTGACACTAGAGGAAGTTCGGAATAACATAAAAACACTTAAAAATAACAAATCCCCTGGACCTGGAGGAATACCTAATGAATTAATAAGATATGGAACCGATAAACTATTTAGAATAATTCACCGTATGACTCAAGAAGCTTTAAACAAAGAAGAAATACCTAAAGAATGGACAGAAGCTTATATTACATCCATTTTTAAAAAAGGGGACAGAAGAAGATGCGAAAACTATAGAGGCATTAGTGTCATATCATCAATGGGCAGACTATATGGCAAAATAATAAAGGAACAATTGGAGAAAGTACTAAAGGACAAAATCGACGAGGACCAAGCAGGTTTCACTGCCGGAAGATCATGTATCGATCATATATATACTATCCAACAATTAATAGAAAAAAAGCTAGCGAAAAACAGAGATGTCCACATAGCCTTTATAGACCTTAAAAAGGCCTATGATTCTGTCCCACGAAAGAAATTGTGGAAGGCGATGCAAGAAATAGATATCCCCCAGAAACTAATAAGAGCTGTAAAAAACCTGTTTCAAAACAACTGGGTCAGAATTAAAATAGGAAATAAAATAGGAAACATCTTTAGAACAACAAAAGGCCTCTTACAGGGCTGCTCTACGTCACCAACCCTTTTCAAAATATTCCTACAACAAACACTGGAACCATGGAAAAAAAGATGTGAAGGAATGGGTGTCCCAATCAGAGACGACCATCTATACACTCTTAGTTTCGCTGACGATCAGGCAGTAATCGCCCAAGACGATGAAGATCTCAGTTTTATGCTAAGAAAATTAGATGACGTATACACCGAAAATGGTTTAGAGATAAGCTTGGACAAAACAGAGTATCTAACAACAGCACAAGAACCGGTTACCAACTTAGAAATAGAAGAAGGAAGCCAAATAAGAGGAACAGACAAATTCAGATACTTAGGATTTATTATCTCAAAAAAAGGTACAACTGAAGCAGAAATTAAAAGTAGATTGGGACAAACCAGAAATACAATAAAACAACTTAACCCAGTGCTTTGGGATAGACACCTCACAAAAACGACAAAAACTAGAATTTACAACACTCTAGTACGCAGTATACTAACATACGGAGCAGAAACCTGGGTATTAAATAAAAAGGAAAAAAATAAAATTCATTCAACAGAAATGGATTTCTGGAGAAGAAGCTGCGGAATTAAAAGAACTGACAGAGTTACCAACGAGGAAATTAAAAGACGAATGAAAGTAGAAAAAGATACGCTAGAATACATCGAACAGAAAAGATTGATTTGGTACGGACATGTAAGGAGGTCAGAACCCAACCGATGGATAACAAAGATCACAGAATGGAGCCCGAAGGGAAAAAGAAAGCGAGGAAGACCCAGAAGATCTTGGAGGAATGAAGTCGACAACGCGATGGACAATAAACAACTGGAAGACGGAGACTGGGAAAATAGAGAGGAATGGAAAATGTGGTTGAGTCAAGGAAAACAGCGTCAGCTGTAAAAATCCTTATATATATATAAAATAATTTGGCTGTAAGAAATTATAGGTTGGAATAGTAACTTGACTCGTTAAACGTTCTAGTCAGTCGGAAATGATTTTGAAGTTCGAACACTACCCCTTTATAAATATTTAAATTCACGGGGACGGAACAAATTATTGCGGGTATCACGTGAAACTAGTCACGCAACAATTGGAAAACTTTTTCCATTATTAATTCGAAAGAAAGCAGCTATTGTGAGGAAGTTTTAATGCGGCGCGAAGCGGGCCAGCTACGAACTGTTTGCATTCGTCCACCAACTTATAGTTTATAATTAATCAGGATAAATATTGAACTTTGCTACAAACTGGAGCTATTAAAGTTGCCTCTTTGTAATCTCGTGGCAGGATACCGTTTAGGTTTAAAAAAATCTATTTTCACGAAGAGAAATGTACGAAAATACAGTAAGATGAGATAAACACTTTAGGCTTTAGAAAATACCCCAATTCCAATTTTACTGTCTAAGCTTTTTCATAAACTATAGGTGTATTACATTAATCGAAAGTGCTTAAAAATGCTACAGAACTACCAAACAGAAAACCTGCAGCTTTCTAAATTAAAACCTGTGCAAAATAACCACACAGTAGGCTGTTCTGTCGGCACTGGTTATTAATAGAAAATAAAATCTAGGTCAAACGTGAATATTCCCAATAAGTTCCGTCTATGTCAGCCATTACGGCTATCGATTGGGAAAATAATAAATCTTCCCTTAGGTGATGCTCAGCGTATACCAGGCACATTTTCAAACTATCATTGTTAGCGGAGACAATTTGTTGCTATTTTAGTTCAAGTTGGAGTGAAGCATGGATGAAATAAACCAACTAAATGCTGGGCAACACTTTACCTTAGAAAAATTATTTAGGCTTCCTAAATTTGTTCTCCAGAGTTTACTTAAAAAAATTAATCCCCGACTTCGTTTCATTGGATTAGGGTATAAATACCAAAAATTTATGTAATTCAGGCTATTTATTAGAAGTTCCAAACGATTGCGGGGTTGCCATCATTCGAAAAATTAAGTTCGTACACTGTATGTCAAATTTCTGCATCATTCAATGACATCGCTGTGTACAACAGATCCAATTCGATGTGTTGTAAAACGATCTCAATATTTGAATTATCCAAAGTTACATACACTACAACAGCAATGTAAAAAACCATTTAAGACTAACATTAGAGAATATATTTTGTAGCGAGTTGTGTACTTATGGAGTCAAATGTGTACAGACAATGATAATTACGTCAGGCGGAACGCAAGATGCAATCAATGTACGAGAACAAAAGTCAAATTATCAACCAATAGGCACAGGTAAAAAGAATCCTGAAGGTATTCAGTCAAAACCGTTGATCTTCGACACAGCATTTAAATTCATAAGATCAAGAACATAGCGAAATGCAATACAGAACTCCCTAGGCAAATTTCTACCTCCTGGCGACAGCAGTAGCGCCCTAGATCCTATGCAATATTACACTCGGTAAAGCCCACGTCCACGCCAATAAGTCAAGGCCGCCTCTAGAACGGGACAAACAGCAGCTTACGAAGCCAGTAGACTGGATCCTGACAGCAAGTGTACGACACGTGACGAAGACTCAAACGGTTACAGGACAAGGTCGGCACAAAACGAAACAGCTCGGTATGGAATCATGACTGGATCAAGACAAGACAGCTCGATACGGGAATATTCATGGACGTGTCAAAACAGCTAGAAATATTCGAAAACTTTAAGCGCGCTCGCCGCGACAAAGGCGAAAAAATCAGAACGACGACGCGGGCCATTCAAAAATTACGCTAAGTGAATAGCTCTAAATGCAACGCTTTTTGGCAGTAACAACCAATATCATGGTTCTTAAACACCAATAATAAGAATAAGATTCATCTAGGTCTCGTCTTAGTCCCGCGAATGTGTACTTATGTTTTATTCCATAAAACACTACTGCTAAACTCCTACTAATGAGTTTATAAGGAGCCAAGCGCCATGCGATATGATGATGATGTTCCTCAGGGTTCTATTATTCGTCCTTGTTATGATAGAAATCTACGCCAAAGGTTTAACTATGTATATTATTTACACGTTGACTTAGTATTGTCTTTCATAAAATTATTACGTTTCAGTTTATAACTAACAAAGCGACATGAGGCATGATAATGATGGTGGTGTTCCTCAGGCCTCTGTTAGTCGTCCGTTTTTATTGTTGGAAGGTTGGAACAGAACACTGCATATAATTGATTATTGTTTTATGTTTATATGTATAATAATAATAATATATCCACGTTGACTTAGAATTTTGCCTTTCAGAAAATATCACAACTAAATTCCTATATTTTAGTGCGATACACGACGAATAAAGCGACTTGCGATATGCCGATGTTGTTCTTCAGGGTTCTGTTAGTCGTCCTTCTTTATGACTATGATAGAGCGCCCAAGAATTACCAAAAAACCGTGGAATTGCATAGTAAATCTACAAAATCGAGCTCCATATATTTTATCGGCAACTCCCGTTTTTATCTCCATATAAAAAGTATTAAAAAGAAATTGAATTTGAACTTTTCCATCATACCAGACCGTTAAGATATTCCAATCATAACAGACAATAAAAGGTCAGCTCTTCCCCCGAGTGGCTGCGTCAATCGGCTGAAATGGCTGCGAGCAGCGCACTCGGGAGTCGGGATATTTCAAATTCCAATTTGAAAACGTGCAAACAAAGTGGATCATAATCACAACGGGGTTTGAGATCAGCGGAGCGCGCAAACAATAACATATCAACAAGTCAGTTAGAGCGGCGGGGCGCTCCATCCCTTCGTCACGTAGACGGCCTTATCCGCGGAGGGTGCGAGCGAGGAGCGGCGAAGACGAGACAAGGACGAATTCGCGGAAGTCGAGGTTATTTTTTCGGCAGGTATATATAGATGCAATCCATAAGCGCGATATTAGGGATTTGGGGTCGCAGCGGGGCGCGCGTCGCTCTGGTACAGGTCGTTCAAATATTCATCCCCTAAGCCGAGGGCGGCGGACGGATAACAGTTTGACGTTGTAATTAGTCGCGAATAGATAACTCTCGATGGAGGCTATTAGACTGAAGATTATGTAATTTGCTGGACGCGTGCCATAGGCGCTGTTACGTATGTAATATTTTTAAGTTTGATCTTTATTATAAATATAAGGGATAAAACCCAATAGAAGATTCACAAAACATTTTGTAGAAATTATATACAACCGCTTCACCAGACGAATTAGAATTAAAAGTACATAAGTACAGTACTGTTATGATTGTGTAACCTTATCTACGAGATAGTAGCTTTATTGTTGTTAGGTTACACCCCAACATACAAATAAACAAGTTAAAAGATTCTGAAATATCAACACGTATTTCAATTCTACGCTCCTTATAGAAAGGTTATTCTGGTAAAACTCTACTATTTAGTTGCCTTTAACATCTGGTGACCCCGACGTGATAAAAAAAGAAGGTGCATTATCATTCGTAAGAAATTTAGGAATACCGAAACGTGAAATCCAGACGTTTGTTACAGCAGAGATGATTTCTTCTACTGTGGCGTGTTGAATTGGTACGGCTTCGACCCATCGTAAAAAACCATCGATAATGGTGAATAGTTTTACTGTTGTTAAGGTTACACCCTAACAGTACTAATTTTCAAGCTTATATCTTTCATGAATAGTAGAGGCCCAAGCTCGGATCCTTGTGGAGCAGTGACGGCTCGTGGAGAATTTTGATATAGCGCCAACCACCGACCATAAAATGTATTTTCCACCTTCTCACAAACAAAGACAGATTCCGATATCCCGAGATTTAAGTATGTGGCACATGGACTGGCGAAAGTGTCTTGATTTTTCTTCAGCTCTTACAATTTGAAATCCAGAAAATTACAGAAAAAATGTAATGGCGTTCACAGTTTTAGCATTATACAGTCAAATACGTTCGTTGATAAATATTTGAATTAGAAGGCTTTATAAACCTTCATTGCAGAGAGTTTGCGCAGGCGGAATTCTAAGACTGAGCGGGAGCTATGTAGATGATTGATGATTGGGACGCGAGATACATGTTGCAGAGTGGGGATATCGGCTGCCCGCCGTTAGCGGAATTTTTCGACTGTTTTACATTTCATTCACTACTTCGTTTAAACATCTGTGGTAAACTAGTTTTATAAAAAAGACAAATGGTTAATTTTTACTTAGATTATTGCGAAGTTCAAACCGAGATAATTAGGTAAGAGACTGAAAAATATATTTGATACAAAACTAATTTTAAATTATAGATGAAAATATTGTTTCTTTATCAGACACCTACGTGCGCAAGTTGTAAGCAAGTATCAGTAACCGGACACTCGACACACGTTTCATCGTAGACCGGGATACTATCTGTCACAGGATTATTTCTCCTGACGTCATGTGTATATGAGTTAATCAAAGAAATAGTTGTCTAGCACTTTTACATTTATTGCCGTTTGATAAGACAAAGAAAACAACAGTAATTGATTTCTGCTATCGCGCCCATTAAGTTACGACGTGTGTCCAATAGGGCGGGCAGTAAATACGAGTGAAACAGAAATAGTACAGCACTGTCTAACTGATCTACCGGGCAACGCCTTATGAATTTCGTTTCTAATCTGACTTCGTGCTTGTGTCAAATTTTTCTAGTTGTTTATTTTCTGGTTTCATGTGCATTTTTGCAGTTTTCCTGGCGTTCATTAGAATTATAAACAATTCTTTTCAGAACTATACTACTAACTACTACTAACTACGTTTTTCGTATCAGGTATGCTACTCAGCTTCGTAAAATTCATGGTTTGGTTATGAACGTTTGTGTTTTCAGCCTATTTGTTTTGAACTTCTGGGGCAATACCTGGCTAACGTTTAAATTCTCAGGTCTAAATAATGGTTCTTTCGCTTTTAGAATACTTTGAAGTACAGAAATTAAATAGTGGGCCGCTGTTACCACTAACTGCAGTTCGTGAAGTAAGTAAATTTATTCATAGTGCGCTATATTAAATAAATCAAAATTTTAGAGAGTAGCAAATGCACTGAAAATCAGTGAATCAAGTATTACAACGATTAAGTAGCGAAGTAAAAAAAATACGATTTTGTCTAGTCCAGGAAAATCAAGGCATAGGCGTAAATATAATGCACTTCAATAACTATTAAATTATATTATTGTGACGACCTAACCTCACTTTTATGTGTTGACTTTGACCACTGACCGGAAGTTTCATGATCATAGTTGTTAAATTACCAACTTGGTAGTTAATCTTAAAGTCATCCACATCCACGTGTGACGTCAGGAGGAAGAATCCTGGTACAGATAGTAGCTGAGACTGCTCGACCTTAAAACCAGACGGCTCCCATTGAATTTAAAATATTCCTATCGTTTGACCTACTTCTTGTCGTTGGCCCCCGCTGCAGTCTATAAACTGTCGAAAAGCTGATGGGTCTCTTTGATCTAGCATCAATGCGTCCGTGAACGCAAGTTGCGCTGATCCTACAGTTTTTATAATCATGAAACATAAATGATTTGTTTTTTGACAAATTAGTACAAAAATGTTTCTTCCAGAATAAAAAATTCTCGAACGACTGACTTGTAATGGTGGGTGATCCCCTCTCAGGGTTCCACCCGGGGTTTCAGGATTTCTACACCGCGTCTCCGGGCTCCGGGTTTTGTAATAATTTCTCCGGGTTCTCACTTTTGTTTAACTTTAGAAAATATAACAATCTCTGGTCACAGCTTTTGAGCAACACCGTCCTATTTTAATTTCTAATCGTTTCGTCAATGTTGGCTCTGAGAATTTTAGTTTACCCCAGTCAAAGATTCCATTTCGAAGACTAGGCTGGAGGTTGTACTGAACCCTTCAAGGATGCAGGTTTCAGCACTTGAGATCCCAAATATGCAGGCAGCATGCTCTCAGACACATAAATAATTAAATGGGCTATTACCAATCGAGCTTGTTATGACTGCAAAGCGTTTTTGAGGGCCATCACGCCGGGCAAAGTCACCTTATGACTTATGTAACCTATTTGCTTACCCGACGATACCTGCCGCTTATTTTGACTTTTTTTGCACTCTAAATGTGCATACTCATTCAGATGCTATTTTAGAAGCTGAAAACGTATCACTTGCTGCTGGCTGCCGTTGTTAAAATTATTTCTTCAGCAATTTAACTTAGTTGTAGATATACGATTCAAATAGAAGGATGGGCAAGAAAAGGACACAGATTCCCATACAGTAAGATATATTTTCAGGGCTTTTTGCCAGTGTGAATTTGCATAATCTTCTGTGGGCATTTCCATTTTGAAAATTATTGAAAATGAAATCATTACTGAAGGCTTTATTTGAAACTATGAACATGTTTTGCCCCCTCTTTTGTTGTGGGAATACTGACATAATTTCTATCTAAACATGCGAATTACGGGGTAAATATATAGAATCAAATTATTGCAATCATACAGAAAACTAATTCACTTCACACTAGCAAAAAACCTTTACAATATTTAAAATGCTAGATTTTTGTAGAATAATCGTTTTCCTTGGCTTATTTTGCGACAATTTTCAAATCCATCAGAATTACTGGTAACTTTCAGTCTTGTAGCCTAGGCTAGGGGGACGTGTATGAAGACAATTCGAAGATTTGCTTAGCGCTTCCGATTGAAACGCCACCCTAATAACGCGCACACCCTAGACGCTTGGCACAACTAAGTATCACGTATTCGGGATAGATCCCTTCTTGGCAGTCTGTTTTATGCATAAGGAAATTAACAAGAGAAATCAATAGCTACCTCGACTATGCCGTAGCCTCTAACCATCTACCTGATACCTACACACCTCTGAAAACTTGTAGCAAACTGCCTAAGGAAGTTTAGTTTCAACTTTGCAGTGGGCTTATTTCGCCCCGCCTTTGTGGGGCTCGAAAGCTCGAATTCAATACCCCGTCAAATTAATAACGCCGCTCCGCGTGTGCTTATAAATATTGATAAAGCGTTTGCTGCGATTGATAACTTCATCTGTGCGCGACCGCTCGGCCGCGCGCTTAATTATTATTATGGTATTCGCGACATTGTATGCAAAGCAGTGTATTTTTAGATAGCGAAATGTAATCGGGATGACGGAAAAGTAGGCATTCGAGTTCTTCGACTCCAGTTGTTGCTTCGCTGCCGCGCCGCGGCGCCGCGAAAGGCACATTCTGTGGGCTGCACTTGCATAAAATCAACAATTAGCTGAAGATAGAAAAAGGTGTAGTAGTTTCACTGTGTCATCAAAATCTTGCAGGATAAGATCACCTTGTTTTATGAAAATACTTCTCGTTTGATCTTGAAACCCAAATTTCTTAAAAACTAGTGCCAACTTCAGAAAAACACCTAGGTACATTAGTTGAAGAAGCCAACGCACACGTTTCTTCAACATGTTGTGCTATTGTAATGTAAAATAGGTTTTATAATCGACTTGCTTCCACTATTCCGATACTGATGAATACAAATAGCAGAAATAATTTCAGTATTTGTTCCTCGTGCATTATTCATCATCAATACATTTTAGAACTGCTGGGAGGTTTTTGAATTTGATAGCTTTTTGCTTCCATGCCAAGGTTTGATTCAACTTTATACCACAGGCGTCAATCAACTTAAAATATGAATACCAATTATAATTTTATTTCCATTTAGAAAGATACAATGGAGCACACTTCGAACTTGTGGCCAAAATACGATGAAAAAGGCAACGTCTTCCACTCTCATGCAGTAGAATAATATAAGAAAGCTTCCATCAATATTTTGCGCCATTTTGTAACTCCAGAGATACCTTTATTACTACATAGCTATAATGGAATGCTATTTTCAAAGACCGGTATGAAATTGAAGATTTCGAGCCAACGTGGTGCAAATAAAAATTTCAGCAAAAATAGCGCTTCCAACACTAATATTTATGCAAAAAAATCTTCTAAGGGTTTGCTCTATAAGAATGCTATATCACTAGTTAAACATATTGTCTTGTTATCAGTTGTAATATAACAAGTGCAGGGCCGTCGTTACAGCAGGTGCAAGCGTGCGGCCGCACCGGGCGGCTGTTTTTGGGGGGCGGCTATTTTTCTTAACAAAATATTATAATATTTTTTTATTATACGATATGATTGCTCCAACGTACGAACATTAATATTACTGAATCTGCCAAATGCCTTTAATCACTTAAAAATAATTTCCAAAGCTGTTGAACAGATGCCTGTTTTAAACAATTATTGGTTGATGCTGGAGAACTGAAACGGGCCAATTCGTGCCACCTGTATTTACCTATTCTATACCTTTTGATTATATACCCAATTAGTAGTAAAGCCTGCCAGTATGTGTTCTTATGTTTTATTTACGTAACAACGCAGTATAAAATCGATGTAAGTGACCGCAGGCTATAAGTTTCCGAGTGCGAACACACCAGTGCAATGTGCAAACTCTGCAAGATAATTCGGGGATTAACGATCAGCGGATCCGAAAACAACGCTGGAAGCAGCAAGTGAACTCATTCGCGCTAAAGTTGGTGAACCGCGCGGATCGACCTATTCGGACCCTAGTAGGTGAATAGCGCGGATCAATTGATACGCTGCCAAATTGGCCAAGTGAAGTCTTGTGTGTGTTCACCACGAGGTACCAGCAGCTCTAGGCGAGATGCAAGCCATAGAAGTAAAACAACACACTGGAGGCGCCGGCGGTGTCCAAATCGACGGCGCTTGAAGAAAAATTTCGACCCGAACCATTGCTCAACAATGAACACGGGACTCGCTGCCAAGTAACGGGAAAGTACCGGCCCGCATTACGTGTGTGTCTATGTTTGCTTACATATTATATGTATTCTTGTAAACTGTTGGGATTTTATTACTATTGGTGTTTGCATTTGTAAGTATAACATTTCAGGTCTCAACGGGCTGACCTCAACAATATTAGTTTACCCTTAGCCGCACTGACGATGTGAATAGAGCCTCATAGCTCACCGACTAGATAAGCTAGCGAACCAGATAATTGTAACGTAATCATTCAGTAGATGTAGGGTTAGGCAAAAGGCCGTATTACACAACTAACGGGTGAATTGGAAATCGAAGAGAAATTCTCGTCCGAATCTAAAGCTCGACCGAGAGAAAAACGAGGCAATTTTTACATGAAGGTAAAGATGAACCGATACACAACCCTGAATAAAAGTTCAAAGTTGATATATTTTTTGGTGTGTTGTACACAATAATTCAATATTTTGTATACGATCGTGTCAAAATGACAACTTATTGCACAGTTTATAAAGTCAAAAGTGACTTAATATTAGCGCTCGAATTACGTCTTTTTAACACGTTGCCATTGGAGGCCGCTAGCACGTTGTACTTTTAAACTCGTCGCACGTGCTTTAAAGGCGTACTTATACACTAGTATCATAATATACTATAAAAGAAAGATTCGGACTTTTAAGGGTTCATGCAAATTATTTTCTTTACGATATTTCCACTTTTAATAAAAATGAATTAGTCAAACCCTGCATGGATTTGCATACATACTTATCCCATAATGGTATTTATAATAGTTACATAAACGGCTTGGAACATAAAGATGAGCTGCTCTTATTTATGACTTTGATTAGGTTAAACGAACATGAAACTAATAATTCTTTAAATACTCTTAAGTAGTACATAACAGAAAATAATTTAGAAAACATTTTCCCTAATTGAGTAATATTTCTTTTCACTTTACCCATCTCAGTTGCTTCGGGGGAACGAAGTTTCTCGAAATTAAACATGATCGAAAATTATTTAAGATCATATATGTCGCAGGAACGTTTAACTGGTTTGGCATTAATCTCCGTCGAACATGAATGTGCCGAGAATTTAAATTATGATAAAATAATGCCTGTTTTCTGAAAAAAAGCGCGAAGATATATTTAGTTTTTTTATGTACCTATGTATTTGTGTCTGAGTCAGATCTTTTAGAGTTTAATTTTTATGTATGTGTTACTATGTAGTATATAGGATATCTATATTTAACCGTGTTATATTTTTTAGTAAACATTTTTTTTAAATTTAGCCTTTTTTTTAATAGTTACAGACATAAGGGCAACAATTTAAAAACCTGCACCGGGCGGCCAAAAGTCTAGCGACGGCCCTGAACAAGTGGAATGATTATTATCGATTATTTTTTCAGAGTTAAAACCGGAATCTAAATTTAACGAGTGCGTAGCACGAGTTAAGATGCTGTTTCGGTTTTAACGAGTAAAAAATCATCTTAATCATTACACATTATATTTGGAAAGAGAATATATTGAATGAAATGCAAAATATCATAATTTTTTTTCTTAGGTTGGCACTGTTAATGTTGCTTACCCTGCTGTCAATTTTGAGTCTATGTCAAATTCAAGGTTAGCAGATTAGGTTTTGTGTCAAAACTGACGGAAAACCTAACCTGCTAACCTCGAATTTGACATAGACTCAAAATTGACAGCAGGGTAATCAACATTAACAATGCCAACCTAAGAAAAAAATCACAACCATTTATGATCACCCGTAAAAGCAATTACGACCGTAGTGATGTGTAACTAGGCATTTGCATGCACCTCATTGATTGAAATAGCGGCACGTGATACATGAATTATATTCTCCCTGAAATATAACATTCTGCGAAAACTAGTAAAATAAAAATAAGGATTCTACACAAACATATCTCACGAAAAATGCGGCTTGCTATTTACTGACGTTTGAAACGGTCCTAGTCCGCGATACCTCAGCTAAACCATGTTAATTAATAATATTCCGACATATAGCCAATTTGTGTGTTTTGTATACTTAGATGTAAATGTATCCGTTCATTCAAATAAGAAAGTTTAGGTGCCAGTAAGTTGCGTGGCGGATTAACGGCAATTCGAGGGCAAAAAGTGTAGTTGTTGAGATGCTGGTAAAAAGTCGACGGAAAACGGAGGGCATTAGCAGCCCAAGCGTTGCACAATGGGTCGAAATAAACAATTTTTGGCCAAAACTTTGAAACTTTTGAAACTGGTCCAAAATTAGGTGGCGATTTCAGAAAAAATGATGAGAAAAATCACATTGAAAAATTGGGGTAACTATCAGGGGGTTGATTTCTAAAAAAAATTGTAAAATTTTGAAAAAAATAATTCGCAGAGAACTCAGCCTGATAATTAACGTAAAAATAGTGAAAAAATTGCCTGGATACCGTAGGGTGGTTTTATGGGAGTTGAAATCAAAATATTAGAATTACAATCTGAAATTTAGTATTCATATTGTATTCAGTCTGACAATTAACGTAAAAATAGTGAAAACATTGTCTTGATGAATAAGGTGGTTTTAAGGGGGTTGAAAGTAAATAAAAAGTAAAAAAATTCAGAAACCACAAAATTCTGTTTGTAAACTTATGGATTTATTCGGGATGTTTTTTGCAAAAACGAATAAATATATGGTACCAAAAACTAAAAAAACAATACAACTTAATAACAAAATTAAAATTAACAAAAAATATGTTATTTAGAAAATCTAAACCAAAATGATATTATTTTATAAAACATTTTTTTATTGTTAATCAAAATCACTTTCATAGTCACTTTCTGCCTCACTAGAGTCACTTTCAAACATGTATGTACTAAATTCATCAACATCAGATGAAATTGGGGTTTCCATTGATGTTTGTGTACCTGATGGTACTTCTGTTCTATATCAGTCCTATATCAATATTTATTAACAAATTAAATCGGCATTTGTCTAAAATTCCGTAGTCTAGCTTATAAGTATAAATTACACTTTTAAATAGTAAAAAGTAAATCACTTTATAAAATTAAATTGGATCAATCGTTGGAGTATCAATTACTCCTTAAAAAGCGAGGTTTTTCACTGCACCATTATGTTTAAAAGGTCATGGTTTAAAAAAGCGCAGCTAAAAGTTGTGGAACATTAAAGTCCACACTTTAATATACACAGATATTATTTTAACAAAGTCGGAGTTGGCCAAAGTAAAATTTGGTTAAAAAAATAAAGTTAAATTTAGCTGTTTTTCACGGCGCGGCGCCCAATACCCCTTTTTTATGTTATGCTTTAAGTCACAAGCCATATATTACTATATAAAGTGAAATATTTATCTAAAATATAACCCTTACCTTGTTCTCTGTCAGACATGGCTAATTTTTAACTTAAAGTCTAAAAAATCACAATCACAAGAACACTAAAATTTCGCTGTACAACTACAGACTTCCACACGTCTTCGTTCTAAGGGTTGCAGAGTGAAAATTGGCCAGGTATAGGGTTTATAATTATTTCTCTCTTCGATAATGGCCTTTATTCTTACTAATTACGCAGTAATTTAGATATTTCCTGCAAGTCGTTAAAATTCAATCATTCCTACTTTTGGCCAGAAATTTCTAAAAGCGACCCACTGTGCGTTGGAAGAGCCGATGGGTCTTCCTTGCCGCCAAAAGTGGGCGACACCAAAATGTGTTTCTGCGAACCAAAGAAACGCAGAGCACTTATATAAAGCGGGCAGCATCTCTACAACCTGAAGCTGCAGAACTTCCCGAAAGTTGGGCTCGTTTGCAAGCAAGATAAGGAGTCAGTCACAGACGGAAATCTCGTAAGCGGCGCGTTTGTACGCAGGCAATGGGTGGGTGACTGTCACTTAAAAGGGCCCATTTCGTACAATTATATCATTTCAAATTACATCACAACGCGGGGATTTTTCGTTGGGTATGGTCCAGACATTTGGGCGACTTGTGTCGTCAAACACACCAGACCTTGAATCTAATATCACATTTCTCCAGATACGGGGCGATAGACTCCCTGAGTTCAACATTATTTTGGATACTATCATGCAAGTATCAATGTATGCCACTTGCAGTTATACATACTAGTTACTTTAACTGCTATATCACCCGTCGTTTTGTTTGTATTAATTAGACCCATCTGGGGCGTCAATAACCATGTATTGCATCTGTTTAAAGCCGACATGTATCTGTGTATTATACTTATTGTAAACCCAATGGAATTGTGCGAAGTATTTAATTTCAGATCTTAAGCTGGGTTGGTGTCGGCCATCAGTACGTTGTTGCATTGATTATACATAACCTCGACTGGGAATAAAGGTAACAGTTCTCTTGTTTTAAACTGAGCTAGCGGGCAGCCAACAAGGCAAACGACTATTACGAAATATTAAGGCGTAAGAGATGTCGTTTTTCAATACGATATGTAACGGTGGGTTCGACAGCAGTAGAACTAAAGAAACAGCGTTACATGTAGCCTTATCCCTGCGATAACACAAAATAATTATCTAGAAAACAAAAACTGTTATCTACAGTAAAACAAGAAATAATGTTGACTAATACTTAATATTTGATAACAGAAACCCATGCCACAGTGTTTATATAATAGCTGCATAACAAGCAATGAAGCGTTGTAACGGTCAACAACTTCTAGAACGCCTGAGCATCTGTTGAGGTGTGACTCATGTTGTGCAGACCAGAAATATCATCTTTGGTGGTAGATCTCATTTCCTTTATTTTAAACTTTTTGATTACATGGAGTAATTGTTCTCTAGCATCAAATTGCTCCTGAACGTCTTGGGTTGAGAATGGTTGGAATACATAAGCGGAAAATGTTTCGCCTTTCATTTTTCCTAATCGGTGGGTATTTGCGGAGGGTGCTTTAGGTGCTCCCCCAGAGTAAATATTCTGCTGCTTTTGTAAGAGGAAAAACTTTCTAGGCTAACCTGGAATGCCTGGCTCTTTAATTCTTGTAGCATTGCTTTTAAGCATATTCATATCGTTTGGCGATCTGGTATTTTTTGTAACGCACTATTAACAATGTTCCATATTTCCCTTCACAGTAAAAGGTGGCCAAATTATCCTGAAACAAAAACTAGGAAAACTACCCTATCAATTTATTACTACATACGTTACAAGCGTGAGAATAACTTCCTACTCAAGAAACTAAAACTACTGCTTGAAAAACACGAACTGATTCCAGATCACCAATTTGGTTTCAGAGAAGGGCATGCCATCACTCAACAAGTACATGAGTAAAATTACCTAGCCCACTGAAGCAAAGCGATATTGCCTTTCTTGACATAGCCCAGGCTGTATATATCAGACATATCCATCACATGACAAACTATGATAGCTACGTTTGCGGATGATACCATCATCTTATCTTCACGTGGATGCAGTGGTTAAGAAAATGACGTATCAAAGCCAACGAAACAAAATCTGTTCAATGATCTACACGTTTCAAAAAGGCATTTGCCTGCCTGCCACCCTGAATAACATGTAGTTATCTCAGTCAGAAGATGCAAAATAGCTAGGAATACGTTTGGATAGTCAGCGAACATGAAGAAAATATTTTCGCCAAGTGTAAACAGTTATACAAAACTATATTGAAACAAATACGGATGTAGTATAGCTTGCAACAGTGGGGAACGGTAAGCAACTCAAATTTAGAAATCTTGCGAAGAATTCAGCCAAAGACACTAAGGATCACAACAAACTGATATTGCTATGGGTCAAACGAAATAAGTCATTCTAATCTTTACATGTGAACGAAGAAATGAAATACGCGGCAGAGGAAAATATCAAACGCCTCGGCAGCGAATCTTCTAGAAAATAGTGATACTGTATACCGACGTATAAAAATAGAATGTTCACTACAAACGCCCTTGAGTTATTTCCAAAAGTGATGAATCAAGTAGAAGTCGCTATCATAGTAGAAACATCCACACAAGGAACAGGAGTGATAAAAATATGAATGTAATAACAGCGGTAACAAAAAACTTCCTATTGTTACCTATAGCAAAACAAGATGTAGGCCAACGGTCAACACGTACTAGAGCGCCGCACTTATCGGAATGGGACTTATATTTTAGAATATGCCACAATTTGCACCCAGTTGGACCTACACGCGACTGAGATAGGGTTCTCCATCTTTCTACAAAATCATGAACGGGTAATATAAAAACGATGCAAGACGAGCGAAAATCAATCTTAAATCAGCCAACCTCGTTCAACAATAAATGTGTGTGGTGTGATTAAGTGTGAATACATAGTGAATCCTATCCAATAGGTCCGTATTAGAAAACTTTCAGCTACTCCAAGATAGTGGTGAATAAATTACAATGATTGTAACGGCCCATTTTGATTTTAATTCAGTCTTTAAACCTCCTATTGAATTCATGCTTGCTCCGTTTTACTCCTGGCTCCATGGATTTTGAGAGTGGAGGTAACTTCTTTAAGTAATTTTCGAAAAACGACACGGCGGAATTTTGGATCCGAGCACACTTCCTGTGAGCAAGTTAAGTTCGAGTGTTGGCTGTGGAGCCGTTTCGTTGGGATTTTATCCCCATGTATTATTCCGAAATCATAATGCGCTAGGAAGTATTCTCAGTTTCTCTGAAGCCAGCGTTGAAGTCCGATCTGCGGACCGTGCAAATTTAATTTTTCACTGCACGTGACCGTAGACCGTCGTCAACCTTAAGGTAGGAGCTTTTACCTTTGAGTTAGTAGTGCCAATTATGCGATTCGCCTGGGGAATTTTTTATTTGTCATATGGATCATTACCGCCCGTGATACATAAAAACTGTCTTGTAAACTGCCAATGGCTTTCTTGTTTTTGGTCGGATTCAGCCACGAATTCCTGTGTGCCTTTCTGCCCCCCCCCCCCCCCTACGATGCATCCCGATGGTGCTGCCCCAGAAAAACCAGATGGTGATTGATGGCTGTGTTAGAGCATTAGCTCTATTTTACAACTCTGGTATTTATTTAATCTTGAGTTGTGGTAAAATAGCACCCACGGAAGTTCCTTTTTAGCGCCCAAGGCTGTCAGAGAAAGGTAGTTGAATATTATTTTGATAGTACTATGTTTTACACTCAAAGTTTTTCGAGGGCCCGTCGATAGAATTGCGTTCTATTTCTCAGATTGAGAGGCTGTTTGTCAGATAGGATGGGTTTTTGCTGATTGATACCTGTGCAGTTCTACCAACTGTATTATGGTTATAAACCTTGATACTACTAAACGCGCAATTTACTTTTGAGACAAATTTCAATAACTTCTTTTCACTATTTAACCTTGTCACTTTTATTTTTCTCTGAAGTAGTTCTTGCATAATTTTTAACATAAAACTGAGTGGTATTGTATTTAGCGAACCGGTTAAACATTTATGTGACCAATTTGAACAAATTGTACCATTTAACACGCAGTTTGGATATTAAAACATCGTTATTATCCCCTACTACTAGTATATTGTTTTACTTAACCCAACCGATACTTGCTCGAATTTTTAACTATAGGTTACAGTGGCGGTTCGTAATAATTGTATTTGGGGGTTCTTTAATTTTTAACAATTACTAAGCAAAAATAATGATCTACATTCCGACGATGGTTTCGTTCAAATATAGCAACGCCTTTTAATTTTAATGATAATGCAAAAGGAATATGCACAGAACAAAAAGTATTCAGAACCACAAAATGTATCTAAGTGAATATGGAAAAATTGACCATGCGTCAGATCCACAAATCCATTTGTTTTTCCACAGAAAAATATCTTGTAAAATTGCGAGTTCGAACTTTATTTTGCAGGTTGAAATTTAAGTTTGTTTAATTTTAATCTCTTCAGCTAACGGTAGGTTCTTAAAATTAATGTTAAGTATACTTAGTTATGCTATTTTCCGCTATTTTTGTAGAAAACTGTATGACGCAACCGAAATCACCCAAAATAAAGAGGCCCCAACTGCAATCGATATTATGTCTAAACACGGCCCGCAAGAATGCAAAAAACGTCCTTGTGCACTGGCATCTGTTTAATATCAAAGACCACACATTTGTCTTATGGCCGCGGCGGTTGCCTTTACGCTCCGATCGCATTACAATTCGGGAGCACGGTGTTTATAAATAAGAGGATAACCACTGCCCGGGTTTAACAGCTGCGTCGACTACGACGTTGTTTCGCCCCTCCGTCACGTGTTTATTACAAAGGATCATGATAAATAACTTATCCGTTTATATCAGAGAAAAAAGTCATATAAGAAAAAGTTGTTCAGAATGTAAAATTATAGCCCGCGAAATTTCAGAAACATTTCCTACTATTATGAAACCTCGATCTGCAGCGTCAGCATTTTCATCATATAGGTTTGGGCATTATGTCGAATCGCACCATGCAGTTGCCAGCCGCTCCGTGCATTAATACGAGCACGTGTGATGATCTTATAACTTATGTGATGTTGACATACTTCGTGGATATTATTTTACATGATTTAAGCAGTATCGAATAGCTACCTCCGGATGTTATTACTTAAACCTTGTTATATTATAACGGTAGGATAGATGATGAAATATATTTTCAATTATGGAATGGTTACTTTTTTCTAATGCCATATAGGCTGTTAACGGCTGGGAGGGAGGCTAGCGCCCCTAAGGAGCAGCCGCCACTGATAGGCTAGTATAAGCTGGGGTGAGTTTTATTTACACTGTGAGTTAGGCTAGTTTTCTTGTCGTGATTGACGACTGGCGCCAGTTTGTAATTTTGTTGCACTTTTTATCAATTTAATGACCTTAAGAATTATTGCCTGATCCTCACTCATGACAACAAATCGCTGATATTTTGAGCTAGCCCGGGTTGTGATCGCCTTTTATTGAAGACTTCAAGCCATCGACTAAAAGTGGTTCGTTCATTCAGTAATATTGTTCTTAATTTTTTCCATAACAATAGGCATGGATATGATTTTAACAATTATGAGTGACGAGTCAGTCATTTTTTAAACCAGCGAGCCTTGTTCAACAAACAAAACTGAGCGATGTGAATGAATACAGGTAAAAGTTAGTTAATCAATCGGTCAGTGAATTAGATTATGTGACGCCCTAGTAGTGAAGAGGAACATTAAGGAATTTTATAATCTATAGTGTAGAATTATTTTTATGGGCACGCATATACTCCACATTGTTCCCTTTTCAGTCGGGAATTTTCCAGCCACGCTATACAGCACAGCCGAGCTGCAAGCTTCCACCTCCGCATAGTGGCACTTCCCCAAAATTTACGCGTTCTCGTTTCTTCTTTCCGCCTCCCACCTGCCGCATCAACCGCGCTTAGCAGTATGTAATATTAAACTAATCTGACAAAGAGCAGGGATCCCTAATAAAAGCATAAGCCCGTATAGTGAGACGCTTGACGCTTGTTGATTAAATATTGATCCGGTTGTCATTTGCACGAGGGTCAACAACACAGGGTGTGCCAGTCGACCTATCATCGTTGACCGCTGGACGTGAAAATGGACCTATTACATGACTCAATGGCGTTCGTTTAGCGGGCATCCGCGGATGATTCATTTGGCCCTGGCGCCCCCGATCAGGAACGCGTCCCGAAATAAGGAGGAACGCGAGAAAATTCCTCGTGAATGCGCCCACCATTTCGATAGCGCCGAGGAGCCCACCTTTTTTTCGAGGTTCCCACGCAGCTCAAACTGTGCTAATCTACTCCGTTCTTTGCTTTCCCGACTGGGTGCGGGGTCGCAAAAATGATTTTAGGCTCATAATGAAGTTATCGGGGAATAAGGAAACGCTGCATTGATATTCAGATTTGCTCCAGTTCTGTAACTGCGTCAAAATGTCGGGGTGCATATTAGAATTTTTTAAATTCCAATTTTTGTACCTGTGTTATTGAGTGGATGTGGAGTTCAAATGTTAAAAATAAGCTCTTCATTTCGTTTTCAATTAACTAGAAACACATTGAAAGTATCTACCTTGATAAGAAATTCCAAGTTCAAAAACAGAATTTTTCCAAGGAAATATTGGAAATGTCCACTCGAGTAGGATTGTAAATTAGAAAAATCTGTCTGTAACCCAGGATTCCGCCGAAATGATCAATTTTCATTAAACTTTGTACAACTCTACATATAGCATCGAAATTTGTTTGAAACTATTGACTTTAATTTGTCGAATTTCAATTAGTCGATAGCGCAACAACAAGCATGCATAATGTGTAGGTCTTTGTAATCAAGTGGCGAAAGCGTCTAACTAACCATCGGATTCCGCAAGTTCGAATCCCACCAACTACAATTTTTCGTTGCGCATTAATGCAATTCGCATTGCTAAGCGTTTCCATTTGCTGTTTCAGTATAATCAGCAACATTACAATTTTTCTTCTATTTTGTACGTAGTTTTGAACACTATATTAAAGACATATAAAACAATTTCTTCTGTAACCTTTTAATTTACAATTCAATTTTAAAAATGCAAAAACGTTTTAATTGGATTAAGGCCACCTATGTGATGAGCCCAAAAGCTAGTTATATTATAATTAATTTCTACTGTGGAGTTTAGAAGTTCCCAGTAAAGGTAGAAACAGCATGCTGTTTGCTACATGGGGATTTTTTTTGTGCACAAAAGAAAACGAAAATAATATATAATTTACAACACGGCGGTTCAGGAGTTGTCTAGTAGTGTAGTAAATTTTCGTCAACTAGTTCCTGAGCAGGAATGGGGAGGTTGTCCGGAAGCGCGACGGTCCAAACCAGAAAACCTACAGATGTTCGTGTAAGTTCCTAAACGACTTAGCTGTTTCATAAAAATAATAAAAAACACAAAAAACCATAGCCTGAAATAACCTAATTGTTTATTTACAGTATGTACGCATACAAACTCTGCACCATACTCGAATAAGGCAAAACAAATCTATGAAAGAATATTTGTTTGTAATTGGAATAGTAGATTTAATTTTAGTTTTATTTATATAATGTACAAGATTTTAATGAGGTGAAAAACAGAACTCTACGATTTTAACTCACAATTCGGTCGAGGACACGTATCTGAACTGTAAAGTAGTGACTTAAAAATCAAGAACTGCGATAACGCTAAACGGGAGTTCTCATCAAATCGCTTCAACGATCAATTAATTTATCTAAACGCGATCTATTTGAATGGTACCATTTCGCATAGGGGGTTTTTACACTTACAACTGTGTACATTCAGAGCTAATATGGAAGTTACTTTCAATATTTAAGCTCCCGGTAAATCTTCGCAAAGGAATTAAATTTATAGAATGTTGAGTAACGCTTGAACGCGACCAAACTTCTAACAGGCAGGTTAGCCATTCGAAGAAATATTAAATATATAAATTGAAAATAACCTATTCCGCATACATGATTGCACGAGGTGAACATCGCAGTTACACAGCATTTCTTAATTTCTCGGCACAATCGGTTAGGAATATCACCATCGTAAAAGGTAGGCACAACGCAAAGGCTTTCATAAGACCAGCACGAACGGTATTTTTAGTTTGAACGAGGTGACTAAAACGCTAACAGATACCTGGTGCTGCAGGACAGGGGCACAGCGGCGTCGACAGAGCGGCTATACAGACCAGCTATACACGGAGATGCTGCTGACGAATGTGCAACCTCATGAGCGACAGGCTTTTCTCCAACTATTGCACTGGGAAGAAACCTTGTGATTGAAGTTTCGAAGTGCTGTCACACTGGAAAAAAGTCGTGTATTCGAAGGCTAACACATGAGTTGAGGGTGCTCAGAACTGCGTGGGGGTTGGTCCTCCAGGTGCTTTGGCAAGCGACATCAATGCCACAGGGTGAGCACATGCAGAATTTCGTACGAATAAAACGCAAAAGAAATACAATATTCTAATTCGCTGATCACACGGAACTACAAATAACATACCAGAGCTAGTGGGTGGCCTCAGGTGAGTAACATTGCAAAAATATATTATTATCCCAGCATAACTGGCTTCATTCTAGCAATTTCATACAGAATTTCCTAAGGCTGATCAACAAAATTCACCAATAATTTTGAAATATACATTATCCACATGAAGTGAAAATTCCAAATCACATGCAGCTCCAGAAGGAAAATAATCTCACGAAATCAGTCTCATAAAATGGCCGCCGGAAATACTATCAATCTATTTTCAAAACTATTACAATTCCCAGAAATTCAAGGATTTTCAAAAACGAGAAATGAGTATGCAATCAATACACACCTAAAAACTGCAGGTCACTCGAAACCTCTAAACTGCATCTGTATGTATTTAAACGAAAAATTATACGTAACAATTCTTAACTGCATCTAAATGATTTCAACAGTGTAACAAGCAATTGAGACTATACTACACAATTATATTATCGAAATTTGAATTCCGTTAGAGAACGATGTGTACGATCAGCAACGAGCTTGAAGGGTACAACCAGAATTCCTACTTTGAAATTAAAAACATTTATTTACTATATACAATAATTAATAACTGGCTGGCTTGCAAACTTGCGACTTACGATGAGTGTACACAGACAGCAACACTAATTGCTAGTTTGAAAGTAGAAATTGTAATTTTCTGTTTGAATTGGTCAATATCTTCTTCTGGCCCCTTTTTTAAACAATCCTAATCTATGGGTACAACAATCAAATAGCAGTACTCTCGCAACTGTTCTATAGAAAACTGTATCTCTTACTACAGGCTTTCAGTGATCGGTCAATAAAATTTGCTTCGACCTTTTCGCTACTATTGATCGTCAGTGTATAAAGTGCGACCACCCAGATAACACCGAATTCCTCTAATCTTCTTAAGATGGTAACCTGCTTTACCAGCATATTATTTAAAAATGATGGCTAAATAATAGAAATGTTAATCGTCTACAATATCGCGTAATTTAGTACTCCATGTTTACAACTTTAGCAAGATTACAGAAGATTGGGTCGTCTTCGACTGGGCGCACTTTATCTAAATCAATGCAAATAGAACTAGAAAACCCCAAGAAGGTAATAAAGTGGCAACAAGTTTGATACAAAAAGAACAGCTAAGGATCATGGATTTCCTCCATTCTTTCCTTCTCTTCAATACCTAACTCCGCAAACTCATATGTAACTACATCAAGTAGGCTTTTAGTTTTATTATTTTTTATTGGAAACCTTGATGTCCCTTGTTTAATAGAATTTAAAGTCCTGGAATAAGAAACTCATCACAGGCTTTCATTCCTTCCTGTTCCTCCTTCCCGACTTCTCTATTCCTCGGCTGTCCACTCCTTCGAATATTTGTGAGAAGTTGTCGGAGGAGAGCAGCTAATAAATCACGCTATCTTATCGGGCCAGAACGAACGGCGACGGCGAAAGCAGCCCGGAAATTCTTAAAAAGCAATTTTAGTGCAAATACAAATAATTATCAGAACGAATAATCCGTGCTAAAGATAATTAAGAGCGGGGTAACCGATACTTTCGGGCTTTAATAACTCGCTAGTTGGAAATCTCCGTAACGAAGCAGGAAAGTGCGTTTTTTCCCTAACTTTACGTGAGCGGCTTGTCAAGAAATCGCGTTCTGGGAAGCGAAATCCGCCTGCCGTATAAATCCATTCCTGGACGTAAACTGCATGTACACGATGTTCTGCTGCATTTGGCTCGAAACGCCGTTTTGCCTTCTTGGGCTAATGTCTGTATTTGTCTCCGCTACTTGCGCGCTCCCTCATGGCATGCTGTGGCGCTTCGTTCGCGGAAACGTTGCGAAATTTCCTTCGGAACGGAAAGCAGCTCCACAAAGGATCGCGAGCTGTGCTGCTCCATTATGCCCCGAGAAAACAACTTTAGATTACAGGTATTGCCTTCGGTACCCTCGGGGAAATGGGGTTTGCCCTCAATTGGACTTTTGACTTTAATCTTTGATGGTGACCCTGGCTCCTCTTGAAAAACAGCTGCAATGAGCTAAAATTTGTTGAGCTTAAAGAAATTATTGACTATAGGTTTAAGATATATTATGGAGCGAATTTGAAGTAATGTCGGACTAGGTAACTTAGACCGAAGTGTTTTTATGAGACTTGCTTGCTCCTATCACATTAACCATGATTTTAAAGCTCTCATTGTTCACGTTGGAGCAGAGCAGGATTAAGTGGGGGGCTAAGGGGGCTGCAGCCCCGGGCCATCGAATTTCCGGGGCCTCGAAAAGATTCGAAGGTTATAATCTACTGCGGTTTCTAATCAGAAGTAATACTATAAGTACTTCACTATTATCGGGTTATATGTCGATAACTTGTTGCACAATAATAAAAGAGTGTCAGTTTGACAGGTTAAATAGTCCGACCGCGTCAGCGGGAGGATTATTCTGTCAAACTGACACGATTTGTGATTGTGCAGGAAGTTTGAGACGTATAACCTGTTCGAAGTACGCATTGTATTCGATTTGATTATTTTTTGAGTAAATTTTAATATTAGAATCAAATAAATATTTTATTGGCAGCTCGATTTGTTTGTATAAACCGAGGTATTAACCTAGCTGAAAGTCATCTCCATGAAAACAATATCAAGTTGACAAAAGTTATGTATTGCGTCGCCTACATGTTACTCTAGTATATAATCGATTTTGTATAATCAAAATTATACAATATAATTTAACTAAATCCAGCCTTCTGATTGGTTGAGATCGCTACGAATAAAAAATAATCAGAAGTAATACTATAAGTACTTCACTATTATCGGGTTATATGTCGATAACTTGTTGCACAATAATAAAAGAGTGTCAGTTTGACAGGTTAAATAGTCCGACCGCGTCAGCGGGAGGATTATTCTGTCAAACTGACACGATTTGTTATTGTGCAGGAAGTTTGAGACGTATAACCTGTTCGAAGTACGCATTGTATTCGATTTGATTATTTTGTGAGTAAATTTTAATATTAGGAACAAATAAATATTTTATTGGCAGCTCGATTTGTTTGAATTAACCTAGCTGAAAGTCATCTCCATGAAAATAACATCAAGTTGACAAAAGTTATGTATTGCGTTGCCTAGTGAAGTTACTATAGTATAATCGATTTTGTATAATCGAAATTATACAAGATAATTTAACTAAATCCAGCCTTCTGATTGGTTGAGATCGCTACGAAAAAAAAATAATCATTTAAATCCCTTTGTACCCGTATGTACCAGTATGCAGGAACAAGAGCTAACAAACATAAACAGTTTCCTGATGGAAAGAGTAACACAATATTGACTGATAAAGAAGCTTTCAAAGTAGATACTTTTTATGTTATTATAGACACACTGGTATCAGAGTTAAAAAGGCGTAATGAATCGTATTCATATTTAACATTATTTTCACCACTTACTAAATTGGTAAATCTGTCACAAGATGAAATAAAAAGCTTTTCAAAAGCGATTATCGAAACTTACGAAACTGACATTACTTTATATTTAACCAACGAGCTTGTATTTTTTTATGATTTATTGAAAACTTTTAACTTTCAATCAACTAATCCCCTTAAATATTATAAATTCATTACAAGAGAAAAAAGTGTTAAACTCTTTTCCAAACGTTTACATTGTTTTCAAAATATATTTATGCATACCAATAGCAAACTGTGAATTAGAAAGGTCTTTTTCAAAATTGTCAATTATTAAAAATAAATTGAGAAATAAGATTAACCAAATCCGATTAACTGCGCTTACGTTAATGAGCATTAAAAGTGATGTGCTTCGGAAATTATATTTGGATAACATAATTAAAGAATGTGTGCAATTAAAAGTAAGAAAAAAAATTGATATGCATGTTAAAACATTGTACATTGTATTAAAAACTTTCCTATGTATCATAAAATATTAATTTAATAAAATAATAAAGCATGTTTGTAGACTATGCCCCTGACTTGGGGAATGGGGAACTAAAGTAGGGACAAGAAATCAGACGACGTGCGCCACCAAACAAATTTTAGTGATGTCATAAATACCACCATTAGATTTACAAAACCGATATTTATTTTCTTCTTTATAGCTCATTTGAAATCATGCGTTTGGTTTAAGATTAATCAATTATCAATGGAAAATTAACAATTTAAGCTAAACTAAAATTTGCTTGGTGGCGCACGTCGTCTGATTTCTTGTCCCTACTTTATAAAAATATTTAGCCCCGGGCCTCACATATCCTTAATCCGGCTCTGCGTTGGAGTGATTCACAATAGTGAACGAAACAACGGGACTAACGAACGAATATTTTATAATGATCTATAGGAAAAATGAAATTATCCATCTATTTTGATTTGAACAATATTAGCAAAAGAAATGCGAAACTGAAAAATTCCTCGAAGGACCTTTTGTTAGGTTAATTTATGTACTTTATACTTTTTAAGTGCTTGGATGCTTAGATTTCGATTTATGATCGAAGTATTCCCGTTTACATTTGTGTATTACTGTATACCTATAAGTATTAGTAACCCCTTCAGGGAATTTCAATGCCTTCTTGGCTGTCGTTTACGTATTTGAAGTCAATCTTGACGCCGCACTGGGAAATAGTTCAAATTAGGCTTAAGATTACCGGACAAGAATTTCTTGTAACTTGGCGCGTTCATTATAGTACTTAAATATAAATGGGTTTTTATTCTGTTGTAAGGCAGACGTGCAGAAGAGTAAGGACACCACAAGGATAAAATCAAACTCCAGGTCTTCACCACGTTTCTAACCTTTTAGAAACATCGACGAAATTCTCTTCACTTAATAATTTTCTATGAAAACACAATTATTGATTCTTGACGTACCCCTATTTTCAAGTGGCAAATAAACCCATTTCAGGTGCCTCAAACCGCCCTTGCCTCGACTGAAAGCTAGCTGGAGCAAATCATGGTTTGGTGTTGTTTTTTGTTGTTGTACGTACCGCCTTCGATTCTTTTTGTCCTTATCGTTTTGCGTTCTCGTCCTGTAATCGAGCTCTTCCATGCCCTCCGATAGTTCCGGTCCCTTGCCATTTGTTTAATTTCATTCACTGCTTTTCTTTTTGTTCTAACCACGTTTTTCTTAGTCTTCTGTTTCGTATTTCTCTCTAGTTTTGCCTCCGTCACCAGCCTTACCACTCACTCTGTTCTGATCATTCTTCTAACGTATGCGAACCAGTTTAGCTTTCTTTTTTTTATTTCTAGTTAGTGGTCCTTAGTTCTCGTTTCTAATTCTGTCCATTGCCGTTTCCCTGCAATCTCCCTCAATTGCACAATTACTGAATAATACCACAATTACATCGAACTGTGCTGTATGTCCACTCTTGCAATTATTGTCTTTCTTTGGTTATACTAAAACTAATCCAGAAAGGTACTGATAAAACTCTTTATTCATGTTCTATATATTCTATAATTTGCGCTATTAGCATTTCTACGTTTTTCTGTCCTTTGCTCGTATTATCGCTTCGTTCCAGTTAAGTACCTCTGATTTAAATAATTTCTCTTTTCCAAGTAATTGGTAGCCTTCCCTTGGATCTTTTCTCATCAGATCCCATTTTAGTACTGTGGTCGGTAATATTCCTACCTCCAACCTCACAACATGACCCAGCCATTTCAGCTGTTCTTATATCCTTATATTTGCTGTTTTCGGATTCTTACTAATTACCATGACTTTTGAGGTCTCAATGTTTATACAGAGGGTTTTCAGATTTTATCAGTTATGTTTTCCTTTATCTCAAATGCTTTTCCCTCTTGTCAATGGGAATTACATCTGACAAACAGTGAAACACAACTGATACATGGTGAACAGCAATTGGAAAACCTTGTAAATGATGCAAACTCGTTCTCGACTGGTAAAAGCTACTTACTTCCCTTGATGCTTAAATAACTATTTCGTTGATCTAAGTCACTAACCCCTTTGCTATTATGCCCATTAATTTGATGCATCCCTAATACATATTTTGCAAGAAATTAATTTTTTATGTCTTATATGATTTTATTCTTCAATAAATAAAGATGAACTCAATGTACCACCTTGTCTTACGCCTATATTCGTGACAAATTCCTCTTTCATCTGATTATTACATCTTACTGAGTGTCTTATGTTTCTGTTTATTCCTATAATGACTTCTATAATTTCTTCCTTTATATTGGGAGTTCTTTAGGCCTCCCATAGGCATATCCCAACTCCATACCATCGAATGCTTTGAATATATCTATGAAACATAAAAGCAATTTCTGTGCAAACTGATTGTTGTTTCAGTGTAGATAATGCATCTTGGGTTCCTCTGGCCTGTCCAAAACCACTCCGCACTCCTTCCAGTTGTGATTCAATTAATGGTCTTAATTATCGTTTCACTATACTCTCATATATCTTTGCTGCCACATTAAGCAATGAATTCTTCTACAATTATTACATATTTTTGGCTCATCTTTTTTGTACAGTGAGAGAATAATAGCCATTTCCCATTCCGTTGGCATATCTGTTTCTTTAGTACTGCTACTACTTCCACTAATTCATCTTTGCTTATATGTTCTTCATTTTCATACATCTGGTTGTCGCACTCTAATCCTTTATTCACATCTTTTATCAGTAATTCTATTTAACTGTTCTTTGGTTTCTGTTAGGACAGCTATAGAACTAGAAGAAATTAATTTGAACGTTTATGATATTAACCTCTCAAGGGTAATTATACAGAAAACACAAATCACAAATTTGTTTGGATGTAAGAGCTACGCTTTCACTTTTGTGTGGTTTTCGTAAGAAACCCAAACTATAAATCGCTAAACAATATTCCCAAAAAGTGTGCTTTAATCCATGTCAACGTCCTGGCAGGATTTCGTTTCCATTGGCGTTCCGGTAAAATCGGCGTTAAAAACTAATTCCGAGGCACATGAGCCGATTCTCTTAATCATTTCCAGCTCTGTTTTTCCTACCTTCTCGCCCTCAGCTAAACTTGATTTAAATTCCGTGCCATTTACGGGTGCTTCCAAATTTATTTGTTTCTTCTGTCTATTCTCCCTTTCTGCGTTAAATCAAGATAATTCCGGGATTAAATTAAAACACAAGTTCGTACCGTTTAGTAGGCAGTAAATAGTCTGTCTCCCTTTGAATTACAAAAAAGCAAACTCCGTGCAGTACTTCTAGATTTTGTACTGATGAATTGGCGCAGATACGTTTTTGCAATCCTGGCTTTGAATTGTTCAATAATAAATTAAAATCAGTTGTTTTGAAATGCAATGCCCTTTTAAATGTAATAAATCAATTTAGTATTGAGGAATCGACAAGCTTTTTCTGTTGAGCTCACTTTTGGTACGGACGGAATTAAAAACAATAAAGAATATACAAGTGGCGGCGGCATATTTTATAGAGAACAAGGCAACCTCATGAGGTGTAAATGTCATAACGATAGCATCATTGCGTTATAAATAATTCAAGGTGACAATGTAGCAGTTTATAAAACATCAATATTTAACGACATAAGTTTTTAGTTTTGACTTTGGAAGTGACTTAAGCATAGTTACAATAAATTGGCCGTTGGTTTAAATAGAACTAGTAGTAAAGTAGAAAAAGGTTACTTTTACGGCTGCATAGTATTATATCAGCATTCAATTATTTTTGGAAGAGTACACTCTGCAAACAAGAACACATACTATTCTATTTTCAATATATGCATTTTTCCTATTTTAATGGTTCCAAAAAATTAAGTTGACGTCCATATGTCGAAATTAAAACAACCTAGAAATTCTATGGTAATATTTGTAATATTTTACTCTATTTTCTCAAATAAACTGAGCGTAACAACTCCGACATTTCAAAATTCAACATAAGCCATTTGAGCTACACAACAATAGAAATGTGAACATCCTGTAAAAATACTCTAGTACCTACTGCTTACTGCTACTTTGGAATGGTTCTTCAAAATCTTATTTCCAGGATAAAATGTATGAAACTGTGTATTTATAATTGATTAAAGTGTTTCCTTTAATCTCCCTACGAAATTCCACTGACTTCTTTGGGGACGAAGTAACGTTCCATTTATTAAAGTATAAGGATTGTGTATTTTGCAATCTTTTTAGCCTTAACAGTGGAACTGATCTTCGACTTGTGAAACGAGTATCTGTAGATTGACGGAAATTCGCAAGCGCTTAAAATGCCAAACGACCTTGAAACTCGTATGAACGCTGTTTACAAAATTATTTAGATCAGCATCGGGTCAGTATAATACTTTGAATAGAAAGTAAGTAATATACTCGCGTAGAATATATAGATTACTGCATGCAGAGAAAACCCCTCTCTCTAATTTTTTTACTGTAGAAAATTCAAAGTCTGTGATTTTTTCAATCTTAAGACAGTAGGTATATTAAGAAAATGTATTCATATTAAATGAAGTTTTACACTTTTTTTTTGTTTTTCACCAAGGAGGTCGTTTCGACCATTTAGTTTACACTCTTCAGAGCAAATACGGCAGTTTAATTTTAGTTGTGAATGATATCAACGCTAGACACAATAAGCACAGGTCACATTGAAGTTGCAGTGAAAATAAACAGACTTAAATTAGTATTGAGTAGGTAAATACTGCTGAGAACTACTTCTTAAATTGTACAAGTTTGTCTGAAAGTTTCCAAATAAAGATATATTTTTTTAAAGATTTAAAACAAGCCCATTAGATCAATTTGTTATACTACTATGTAAATCACTATAATTTTTTTCCATAGTTCTAGTTATGATGAAAACAAGGAGTACCTATGAATTGATGAAAATATAACTGACTTATGCAAATGATAAGTATGAAATAGTAGTGATCCTAAAACTGAACCTTGGGGAGATCCTTTTGTGTTCACTACTAACTATTCTAGATCTTTACAGACACTTGTATTGATTTCTCAGCCAAACTATTCTTAGATCCTAATAATAAAGTATGATCAAAAATGGTTTTCATCAAGTATGGCTATGGAATAGTTCCTAATTTATGGATGCAACTGTAACTTGCTTAAAAATCAAATGTCAAGCCATACTATATGACAATAATGTTTGATCATACTATAGTAAGAATAACTGGTACCAACCTGGATGGCATGTCCTTGCCCTTGCTGGCTGATGTGCAGCTGTTGCGCCTGGTTTATCTGCAGCGTTGTCCCGGAGTTGCTTCCTCCCGGCCCGGAGGACGGTCTCGGAGGAGTGCCCCCACCGAAGGCGCCTCCACCGGGAGTAGTGCCGCCGCCGCCGCCTCCTCGTGGAAGGTATCCGGGGCTTCCGTGGCTGCTAGCACTAGGGCTGCCATACGGCGAATACTGCTGCTTGTACATGCCCGCACCCTTGCGCTTCATGTCGAACTCGTTGCCTTGATACATCATCTCCTGCTTGATCATGTCGGGCTGCGGGAAGTTGGGGCTGTTCTTGTAGCCGGGGTTGGACGTGGGGCTGCCGTAGTCCCCTTGGAACTGGAAGTCGGGGTAGGGCGACCGCGGGTTCGGGGCGCGACTGCTGGGGTTGAACGACAGCCCCATCTGGTTTTTGTGCTGGTGCTGCTCGGCCATCTGCTTGAGGGTCTGCGCGGCGGGACTCAGCTCGGTCTTACCGAAGTCCATGTTGCCGTAGGGCATGCGACCCTTGGCGATATTGCCCTCGAAAACCGGCGGGGAATAGTTCTGATTTTGCAGCAGCGGGCTGCTCGTGTTCTGGGCACCTTTCGCACCGTCCAGGAGATTATCCTTAGACTCTTCCACTTTCAAACCGTTCACTAAGCTGTCACCTTTGTTCTCGTCGAACTCAAAGTCTTTCATGAACTCGGGGTAGTTGCTGATGTCGGAGATGAGATCTTTGAAAGCGTCCGACGTGATGATCTCGTCGTTGGTGTCCTCGCCGATGAGGTCGGAGAAGCCGCCGAAGCCGGCGACGCCGTTGACGGCGGCGTCCTTCTCCAACGCCGCGGCGCACTGGTCCAAGTCGGCGAAGTCGTTGTCGGGCTCCTGCTTGACACATTCCACGAGTGTGCCGATGTCGACGCCCGAGCTGGGCCGCAGGTTCGACGCCGGTGTCGAGGGGTTGGAGGACTTGGGCGACGAGACGTCGCTCTTCACCGAGGCGTTCGTGAGCGCCTTCACCGTCACGTTCGTGGAGATCTGCTGGGGCTGCGAATTGGCCGCCGATGTGGTGAACTCGAGCTGCTGGACAATCTCGACGGAGAACTTGGTGAGGCCCTCGGGCTGGTGCGCGGCGCCGTGCTGCGTCGTGCACTGCAGCTTCACCGGCGGCTCGAAGCCGTCGCTAGGGCCCCCAGGCTCGTGGTCCTCGGAAGGCCGCTTCAAGAACTTCTGCTGCTGCAACATAAACGTAAGAGGTGACTCGAGGCACTTCTGCGGCCACAACATAAATGCAATAGGTGACTCGAGGCCCGGGCGTCGAGGAAAACTGAAAGTTATTCGGGCGGCGGTGTCTTGGTGACGACATGTAGTTAAACAATGCGTCTATACTGACGGTCACGGCTCCTATCAGTGTAAATCAAACGTGAGTAATTGTCACCTTGTTTATAAACTGCGTCATTTGCATACGGTGTACGGGAGGATACCATAAACACGCTGCAGCGCGGTGTGCGATTGCAGCAACCGCAAAAGAAGGAGACAGTGGTACAGTTACATAAACCGTTCAAATTCTACTTTCTCGGTACAGTTCTTGAAACAACAGCTTACGTGTTTCGTGTCTAATATAGACCAGAATTCCCTGCTACAATTTTGTGTTCCGCCGAGCGAGGATAAGTACGTATTCTATTTACTCAAATCTTCAAACGATCCGGCCGATGAGGTTACCTAACAACAAGCAGATTGACGCAAGGAGGGGTTTTGACGAGGTCTACAGATAATAACCAGCTCCGATTTCATAAAACGAAATGATTAGCGTTAACTTGTAATTAGCGGGTTGGTTGGCTTTCAAAATTACTCATTTTTTGGGTTTGTACAAAAAAATCGCACCTGGAGATTTGTGTGAATTACGCACTAAAACAACATTAAGTCATAAACTAAATTTCTGAATAAAACTACCACCAACAGAAGAAACATGAAACAATTGCAAAGCTTCGCGCGCGGGAGTCGGAAAATCTACAAGCTCCGCAGCTCCATACAACACCAATGTGCACAGGGATTGCTAATCAGCGAGGCACAGAAAGAAAATATGCAACTGAAATATGAGTAGTTGATGCAAGAGTGGTTTATATACTTTCATGCCATTACAAATATTTACAGCACAACACTCTCGCAGAACAGTAGTAACTCAACAAGCCCAACAATGCGAATTTCCTACCCAGTCTCCACCAACCTTATTTATAAACGGTTCAGATTTTTCTACTACGTTTATGTTTATACGGCTGGCTCTAAGCTATCTCTTCGGATATGCATTTTTTAAATACAATTACGATAATTTCTTAATAAAAGCTTAGATATTATCAGAGCTAACGGATTCATATTTTTACTGTAAATCATTCCTGTTTCAACGTTCCAAACACTAAAAGGAGAGTTGAAAACGACTGAAAAAATCCATCACTTCATATGCACAAACAAATCAGGCCAAGTACTGGTTCATCGCATTGTGTAATGTGCAAACAATACATAACAAAATAGCTTCATTACCAAACAATGCAATTCATAGTTAATTAGTCTTGGTCAATAGTTTTACAAGCCAGAACAGTTACACAGAATCAAATGCAAAATCTATCTATAGAAGTATATCAGTTTCTCGTCTTTGTATTTTCTAACTTGCGACTAGAGTAGGGGCAGGTGGACAGGGCGGAAAACGGGAAGTTTCTCGGTGAGCTAGTTTATATTTTTACGCAGTTGCGGCTAGCCTCTCAGCCGTCAACAGCCTATATAACATTAGAAAAAAGTAACTATTCTATAACTGAAAATATAGTTTATCATCTATCCTACCGTTATAATACAACAAGATTTTCGATACCGCTTAAAAAACATGTAAAACATATGTAAAGTATGTCAATATAAAATAAATCATGTGATAACACACGTGCTCGTACTAATGCAGCGGCTGGCAGCTAATGAGGGCGATTGGAAATATGGGCCAAACACATATGGCATTTATGGGAGAAAACGTTGAAGCAGCAGAATTGAGGTCAGCAGTTTCAATGTGCTCCGAAGGCGAACTGCACTATAGCCCAGCAGGTAGTAAACTGTCGGGCTTATTTACAAACATAATGAGTTCCGAACACTGTTTTTGCAATAAATTAGTTCTTATCGTTATAACTGCTTGCAGAACGAAAAGACGCAGGGCTGCCGTTCACAAAATAGGCGAATACGCTTTAACACATGCTGAACGTACCTGACTTTGCGAACACGCGCAAAACTGTAGAAGGCCCTCTAATTATTCACGTAATTTTATTTTTAATGTTCATTAATGGATATTAAATAACGTAATAACCCCTAGACGGGTAAAAGTAAAAAAAGAAACAGGGGGCTTTTTAAATTAAAACGGCGTACTTATATTTTTTTAACACTTATGTACATTTTGTGGTGTGTTTGAATATTTTTTTTTTTTTTGTATATAAGTATGATGTTTACTTTTGGATTATTAAAATTAAAAATCATTGCAATACTTGGATTGTAGATGTAGGAATGTAGGTGAGTCATTATTTTTTGCTTAATAATTGTTAAAATGAAGAGCCCCCCATTAAGTTAATAGATTTAAGTTGCTACGTTGGGGTTTTTGTATTAAGAGTAAAGAAATACTTGTAACCCTTCCCAACACTACTTACCTCCGAAAAGACATATTATATAGATAAATAGATAATGCACAGCAGTAATAACTCAATTATTCTACAAAATGGGTGCTGTTAATGTACAGAATTTACCTTTGTTAGCTGGGCCGAGCTTCATTATATTAAACACGGTAACTACAAACAGATTGCATTGATACGTCAATTTAATAGTATATTCTATGATTGCTATATTAATCATACAATTACCTGTGAATAGGAGTTATTACGGAAAATATGTGGGATTATTTACTGCCAATTTCCCCTTTTCTTCTGAAGCTGCTTTTATGGCACGCCTACTTATACACTTAACATTTTAAACTTAATCTGCTATGATTGATAAAACGATTTTTTAAAATCTTTATTGACTTTTCCTGCGGAAGCTACAAAATATTGTCACCTGTTTGGAAATTTACGCAGCAAAGGGTTAGGTCAGAGGTCTGCAGTCCCAAAAAGTCATATTTAAATGTAAATGGTCAGATTTATAGCTTCCCTCAGCGCCGCTGGTTTCCCAGTCGATTGTTTTAATGTATTTTATTTTCCTGTTTTTCTATTGTTCATTTGAAGCTAAACAACACATTAGTAAGCAAAAGCGGCTCGGAATTTGAATACAAATTGCCGATATGCACGTTTCTGCTTCCTCAAAAATGGACTGTTCTTTACTCCTGGCGTTCTTCCAGTTTGCTGCATTGCAACGTCAATGGAGCCTTCTTGTAAGGACTTGCTTGCAATTAGCCACGGTTGTTTAACGACAAAAGGGCCGGGGATGCTTACTTTCGGTTTGGCAGCAGCGTGGGCATTGAGGAAGGGTTGCCAAGGGTTGTGACGTTACATTTACTTCTGCTTAAGGCTACTCGTAAATCGCAAGTAGAAAAAGGACCGTCCCTGTACAATTACATTTATTTTTTAAGCTGTAGTAGCAACGGCCAAGGACAAAAACAATGGAAATGCTTCATGCAAAAACTGTACTCTGTAATAGAATATAAGGCATATGTAATTATATATAGGGTGGGTCATGAAACTTGGGAACTCCTTGGTTCTTGACACTGCAACCCAATGTACACATATCATGTCATCTACCCGGACCGAACTCTCGACACCCAATATTTAATCTCAAAGCCATGTTTCACACGTGGAGTTGTTTTGGTAAATGAAAACCTATCGTAAAAAATAAGATAATTATCCAACACAGCCACCACACTTTGATATTTTAATGAATAAAATATTAATGGAAATTCATTTATCGAACTTAAACTTATGCGGCAATATTTGAGCATGCTTAAAGGAATTAAAACAATTACCTTATTTTTTGGGTCTTTCAGTGTCCAAGCTATTAAAACCTTACGATGTTCAAACGCATAGCTACAAATCTCTCCTCATATTTTAATATATACGTTCATTTTCCTTATCCTAAGCATCTTTGTATAACTAAACCGAGTTTCAGTTGAAAATCAGAAATTTAAACAATTCTTACACCTAACCAATTTAAAAATTCCGAAGCTTAGTAACCAGGCCGTTCAATTATTTTCAGATAGGTGAATGCTCGGCTATTTTTAAATGGGTCTATTGACAGTTTTTAGCGCAATAAAGCGCACAGTTACACTGCGTGACAACAGTTAAGAATCAAGCCAGTTCGTAACAACTCCAAAGCAAATTGCTCTTTTTATACTAAAAACCGAGCACTTAGTGACAAGCTCGAAAACGCAGCCTAATTAAGTTTTATCATTGCGCAATTTTATAAACTCAGACTGAGAAGAACCGCTCTGAACGAACGTTTTCCCAAAATCGTATAATATGGTCCTTTTAGAGAGGCCTGTCTAGGATGGCTAGATACTTGAAGTGTGGGAATTTTTATCTAAGACACTTCTGGCAATCAGATTATGGTCACCTTTTGAAGACTTCTCATGAGAAAACCAAATAAGCAAGTGCATACGAGCGTTTGGAATTGATTGACATAATAATTTATTTTCTCTAGAGAGTGCTTCCAAGTGTTTCCGATTAAGATGCATAAAAATGAAACAAAAATATACAAGTGCTTGATGAGTAACTCGCATATGATGAGAATAAAATCAAAATATCTTCCTGTGAGATATTCTAAAAAGAATTTTTGCTATTGAATTCACTTGTTGGAAATGTACGACATGCAACAGTACATTAAAAGGAGTTGTTAAATAACAAATAATAGCTTAGATTATACAGTGACCGCCAAAATGTCGGCATTATATGAAAAAAAACTGATTTAAAAAATACTTTATGACAATAATTTGCGCTTGTCTAAAAACCTATTCAGCCCCTATCATATATACCGAGTGATTTCTACTTACTTAAAAAATAGAGTTTTTCTTAATTGTCAAAATCCAAAAAGTGATGTTTTTCGGAAATTAAGTAAGATTTCAGTGAGATTTTTTTAGAGTTTGTTGGTCTTAGCTAACTGAACAATCTCAAGGTCAGACCTTTATCTAAAATTTAATTTTTCAATTTTTTAAAACTTTTTCAAAATTTCAAATACCAAGACTTTAAACATTTATAATTTGAAAAATAATATAACATGTTAAATACTTTTTATTATTTACCGAAAAGTACTATGTTTCCATAATTTTTACGTTTTCGATGCAACGTGCTTTTTAAAAGAAATATTATTCCATGATAATTAATATCTATTTAAATGGTTTCGCAAAACATTAGTCCAGCCCTGTTAAGAAATTGTTTTTACAAAAATCCCGTAAATGTTCTTTTACAGTTGTATAAATGAGAAGATTTTTAGAACATGTAAACTGGATAAACAAAAATTTCCTCATTTAGACAAATGTAAAGGAACGTTTACATAATTTCATTGAAAAATATTTCTCCTAAAAAGCAGCTTGCATAGTACTTTTCGGTAAATAATAAAAAATATAAAGGAGTAATTAACATTTTATACTATTTTTTCCAATTATAAATCTTTAGTCTTCACGTGACAAAAATTAAATTTTAAAATTAAGTCTTGGTATGTGAAATTTTGAAAAATATTTACAAAATTGAAAAATTAAATTTTAGCTAAAGATAAATAGGTGTTTTCTGGCCTTGAGATTATTCAGTTAGCTAAGATCAACAAGCTCTAAAAAAACCTTAATGAAATCTTACTTAATTTCCGAAAAACATCATTTTTTGGATTGTGATAATTACGAAAAACGCCATTTTCTAAATAAGTAGAAATCACACGGTATATATGATAGGGGCTAAATAAGTTTTTAGACAAGCACAAATTATAGTCATAATTTTTTTTTAAATCACAAACTTTTTTTTCTCATATAATGCCGACTTTTTGGTGGTCACTGTATACATTTCCTAATATGATACTTTAATCTCACGTTTTATAAAATCCAAAAAAATGTAGTTTTAAACAAAATATTAAAAACTGGATGGTTAGAATTCAAATTAATTTTAATAAATCGGCAGTCTAAATAAATCAATACTTTATTAACTATTGTTTTATACTATAGCACTATACAACTTGCAAGCTCTGCATTGGTCACTGCACCGCTATGAAGTTTTCGCACAATATTCGATAAATGAACATTCTAATATGGGCATTGTGTACAGAGATGTGTTGGTGGACCTGGCATGGAAATATACATCTGCGCTTACGTTTTCAGTTATTAACCTAACAGTCGTAAGTTCAAAAACTGCTTTCCACACCAAAAATGTCGTGCCGAGTAACCTTCAATACTATACCGGGTGTCCGTTCTCAAAGTCGAACATAGGCGATTCACATTGTATTGAACGTTTTTGCCGATTCCTGCTCGCCAATTCAACTTACAGGGAAGGTAAGGGTATCAATGGAAAGATAAAATTATTACGCATCAAATGGTATCAATAATAATATTCAATATGCGATTTTTATTTTAAAATACTAATTTAAAACTTGGGAATTTTTAGATACGCCATGCCTTACTTTTCAAGTTCGATAGCATTTGTCAAAAAATTGGTAATTAGTTGGCGTAAATCAGGTATTTTCTGTCAACGTCTATTAAAATTATCTACAGAAAAATGAATTATTTCAATGAAGAACGAGTAAATGCACTAATGTTAATTGCCTATGTTCGACTTTGAGAATGGACACCCGGTATAACCAAACGAGAAAGTGCAAGCCCCTTATCGATACTTGGCACACTATTGCAGTGTGTTTTTTTACAATGAGCTCTTTAGAACACAATAATTTAGTCTTCGTAATCTGTTAAGACGTTGTATCCAGTGTCGTATGGTCGTTATCATATTGTATTATATATAAATAATTGCTCCATATGTGCGACGAGTGCGGCTATATTCGGGAGTTAATTATTGTGAAGCCTAGACGGAAGAAATCGGTTTAGAATTGGGTCAACGATTTACCAATACCAACCGTTAGCCGACAGTGCTAATGCGGCAGACAGCGCCGATAATGTGACATTTCAGTTTTAAAGGTGAGCATGGACAGAATTTGTATCCGTATCTTTCGTTAACTTAAAAAGATCTTTCCCGATTCTTTCCACATTCGAATTTGTGACCTCTGGTTTAGTAACAGAGTATGCGTAGGTACTACTAAACTATAGCTACGTTTAACGTCCATTACCCGTAGCGAGAACACAACATACTCTACAGACATACAAAAAAAAAACTGAACATATCCTGTCCAAAATCTTTTCATCTTTCATCCTGCTAGGTTATGTCATTTTCGATATACAATGTTTACATCCATCCGGCCGCACACATTCACTAAACTTAATTTTCCAACTTTCCTTTTAACGACAAAGCGGTTGCTATTTTCACAAAAGTTATGCAGACCTTTCATATAACTTTGGTTTGATCGCTATTGATTGAGCGGTCACGGGAAAAAATTGCAAATCAGTAAACATTTTCCAAGCCCGAAAATAATAGTTCCGACAGGTTGTGAGGAAGTAAAATACCAAAAAATCTTACAATAACGTATGTCTCTAACGGGCTTCAATTGCAATTACTATTAACAGTTTCATTTAGAGAGCGGATGGCTGAGTAAGCAACACGTACAAGTCTCATCGGGCGGCCGGCCTGGGTGTGATCCCCGGTGACTACAAAGATTTTAAAATATGGTACGCTCTCCGGTTACCATGCTAATACCTATGCTAGTCGTTAACCCCTCGCAAGAGAACTCTTCCTCAGTTTCAACGGACAAGACTAGACTCCTACCCATATTACGAGCATAGAAGGTTCATAGTACCATTTTGTAATTAAACACAGGTCGCTGGCCTAAAAATATAAGGAGTAAAAAGAAGGAGTTCAAGAATTTTGTACCAATATGCCACTGAAGCTTCTGTTAACCCAGTTGGTCATGTTGTAATAAGTATTCTCCCGTCACTGCGAAGTACTAATAAGGTAGATCATTTCAAACCAGCGTAGGGAACGAAATTCGTTCAACAAAGATTAATATAACCCCAGTAAATAATATCGGTTACACAGATGATGCAACAATTTTAACAAACAACTTAAAAAACCTTCAGCCTCTTTTAGATAGGCTTAACGGCATTGGGAAACAGTATGGTCGGCAAAACTAAATTTATGGTAATGAAGACGCCTAGTCCAACAAGATGCTCTTCTGACTCTTTGGAGAATCTATCCAAAGAGTTCTATGATCTCCACTCATGAAAAATGTAACTGCGATGAAGAAGTGAAATGTAGATCTGGAATGTCAAACTCATTCTTAGTCAGCGAATGTAACAACTAATATTCTATTATGTGTTTTAAGGCTATGGGCGACACATTTTGCTTTACGAATATCAAACTTGGGCACTAAAGGTACGATCTCTTAACACAACGAAGTTTTTGGAGTGTGGACCCTCCGGTAGGGGGCCAACATGGTCGGAAAAGCTAAATTCAGGGTGATAACACGCCAAGTACATCAATCTGCACTTTTGACGGTCTTTGGGAAATCTATCAAGAGATCTAGGCAACCATGCTAAAGGAGTGAAATTGAGACCCGGAATGTAAAAGAACACTTTGATCATATTCATTTCTTGGACAATGAAATATGCCAATCAATCTCCTATTCCGTGTTTTCAGGCATAAGCCACATATGGCTGTACGATTCTCAAACGTAGTCAGTGAAGGTAAAAAAGATCCCTTAATCGAACGTAGTTTTTATAGAGGAGTGTGAGCCCTTCGATATTTATTTTATTTATTTATTTATTTATTTATTTAATTCGCACTCAGCCAACAGCCGTTAGGCCAATTATAGGCGTCGCTGTGCAGTTATGAGGACTTCCAACCCCACTAACGACTGTCATGATGTTGTATGACCGCCGGGACCAACTTTTTTCCGTGATAGCCGTACCACGAGGCGCCGAGAGATGCAGCCGTGGAACTCCCATCCAAGTTCTGACCAGAGACAGCGTTGCTTAACTCTGCTGATCGAACGTGGACGCTTGTTGAAGCTACACCACTCGGGACCCTCTATGAACCAGTATGGTCAACAAAACTAAATTCATGATGATGAGACGCCAACTACAGCAAGATGTGTTTCTGCTGATCTTTGGAGTACCTATCAAAAGAGTTCTAGGATCTACATCCAATGAAAAATGCAACTGTGATGAAGTGAAATTATGAGCTGGAATATTGAAGAAAACTTTAATCAAACTCATTTCTGTATAATATACCAACCAACAGTTGATTACGTATTTTTACAGCATATGTGTGACATATTGCGCTTTACGATTCCCAAACCTCCCACTGAAGGTAAGATTCCTTAACCGAATGAAGCTTTTGGAGCGTGGGTCCTTCGATATCGTCAATATGGCCAACAAAACCAAATTTATGGTGTAAGACGTCAACTACACCAATGTTCTTCCGGCGATCTTTGGAAAACCTATCAAAAAAGTTGTAAGAACTAAATTCAATGAAAAACGCGATGAAAAAGTAAAATTAAGTTTTTGAACATCAAAGAACACTTGGATGAAACTCCAGTTCTTTGTCGGAGGACTGTTAGTACCAACCAACCTCTGATTTTGTGTTCTAAAGCTTATGGGCCAGATATTTTGCATTACGATTCCCAAAAATAAGTCATTGAAGGTAATCCCTTAACCGAACGAAGTTTTTGAAGTGTAGGCTCTTCAATATTATGACAAAAAAAAAAACTAAATTCATGGTGATAAAACGCCAAGTACATCATACTGCTCTTCTGGCGATCTTTAGAGAACCCATCAAGAGTCCTAGGTTCTACACTCATTGGAAAATGCAATGCAATTCAATTTTACCTTTACTGCTTAATGGACCATAATACATCAAAACTAATAGATAAATTAACAATCCTTAATTGGAACTCTAATGGCATCACCAGCCAACGCTCACTTTTCATAGCATTCCTAGCCAGATATAATATTGACGTAGCTTGCATCACCGAAACCCACTTAACCGAAAACGACACATTCAAAATACCTGGATATCATACATACCGTAAAGATAGAAACGCAAGGATTGCATCCGGGGGTGTTGCAATCATTGTTAAAAGAAAGCTTGAACATACCAAGCTTGCTGATCTACACAACATCAGCCTTGAAGCCACTGGCGTCAAAATTCAACTCAGTAATCAAAGCCAACTCAAAATCCTAAGCGTTTATAGACAACCAAATAAAAAACTAGTAGAAGACGATCTAAAACAGTTGTTCGACACGACTGAACAAACATTAATCATAGGAGATTTAAATTCAAAGCATACGTTATGGGGCTGCCGAGCGACCAATCCGGAAGGCATCAAGCTAGAGCAGCATTCTACCAAATACACCTTCCAGATCATGACTCCCGACGAGTATACATATTTTCCGTATCGTGCTGATCACCAACCAGACATTCTGGACATTGTATTACAAAAAAACTTCTCAAAACAACTACATCAAAGAGTGATACCTGAACTAAACTCGGACCACGTACCCGTCTTAGTGTCCTTCATAAGCATACCTCAATTAAAGCAACCTCCCCTTAAACTAATCAAGGGACCAATAAACTGGAACATTTTTCAAGAGCAATTAGATGCAAATCTTGAGAAGCCAAACAACCAAAACACTGTCGAGGATCTAGATGCCGCAGTATCAAACATTACGTACTCAATAACTGAAGCAGTAAATTCATCAATCTCAACCACAACGAGACGCCCATCGATAGACTACAATCGTCCTCCAAATTATATAATCAGTTTGATTAAAGAGAAGAGCCAAGCAAGAAGGCACTGGCAACGAACACGAAACCCCGAAATCAAACGACTACTAAACAATCTAACGCACCGTATAAAAAAGGAACTGGATGGATATAAAATAGAGTCATACAAAAAATACATCGCAGAAATTGGCCCGGGAGACCCAGGGATGTGGAAAACCACCAAACAAATTTTAAAACAGCATGACGAACTACCCACCCTTACATCTGGAATCGATACATTTAACACTGATGGTGAAAAATCCGAAGCGTTCGCCTCTCATCTAGAAAAGGTATTCACACCATCAAATATCTGCAACCCAACGCAGACACTTCATGTAACTAACCACATCGAGAGAAATCTTCCCATTCCCGAAAACATTGAACCAACATCACCTAGAGAAATAGCCCAAATCATAACCGCCTTACCTAAACGAAAAGCACCCGGATGTGATCTCATACCCAACATTGTACTTCAGCACTTAACCAAGAAATGCTTAGCATACCTAGCCACACTGTTCAATGGATGTCTTCGAAAAGGCTTCTTCCCCAGTAAATGGAAGCATGCACATATCCTCATGTTCGCCAAGCCAGGCAAAAACAAAAACGACATCAATAGCTACAGACCTATAAGTCTTTTAACTACTCTCTCCAAGGTCCTTGAAAGAATTATCTACACCCGATTATTGAAAGACATAGAAACACTACATACCCTGCCACCTTCTCAATTTGGTTTTAGGAGAGGACATTCAACATGTCACCAGCTTCAACGCGTCAGCGAAACCATCTCAACTGGCTTTGAAAACAAGAGTTACACCACAATGGTTCTTCTTGACGTAGCACAGGCCTTCGACAAGGTCTGGATCGAAGGCTTAAAGAAAAAGATCCTGGACCTCAACATACCAAGTTACCTGCAAATGATCATCTTCTCCTTCCTTGAACATCGAACATTTGCAGTTAAAGTAAATTCTTATACATCTCAAGTTAAAGAAATTCACGCAGGTGTTCCACAAGGAAGCATTTTGGGGCCAATTCTCTTCAATATCTATACTTCTGACATACCAATGGTAACAGCATCCTTAGCCATATTTGCAGACGATACTGCAATAATTACACAGAGAACTAACTTGGATGAAGCAGTTCATGAATTACAATGTGCCGTTAACACTATTATTAAATGGTACAACAACTGGAATATCCGAATTAACCCCGAAAAATGCCAAGGCAAGATATTCGCATTGAGACGAATTGTCGACCCACCGAACATCGAAATAAGTGGAGTTATTATACCATGGAACCCAAAAGACAGTGCCGTCAAATATCTTGGAGTTCATTTAGATACTCGTCTTAGATGGAGTTACCATATAAACCAAAAGCTCTCGCAAGGTAACAATAGACTTAGGCAGCTGTACCCATTAATAAACCGGAAGTCGTCACTGAAACCTGAATGTACTATACTATTATACAAGACCCTACTACGACCATTAATACTCTATGCTAGTCCGGTTTGGCTCAACACATCCAAAACCAATATACAGAAGTTGCAGCGATTTCAAAATAAGATCCTTAGAATTGCCGTAAACGCTCCTTGGTACATCCGAAACAATCAACTCCACTTCGAATTAGGTGTTTCGCCAATTCAAGACTTTATGCTAAAATGTGCTAAAAAGTTTTTTACAAATGCAAGTGCGTGCGACGGTGCAGTGTTTTTCAATCTCTGTCAAAAAAACATATATACTAGACTAAAGCGAAAAATGCCGCAAGATCTTATAACGTATAACGATAGTGACTAAGCTAATCCTTAACAATAATAACATTTATAAATTCTCTTGAACAGTCTGAGACATTAGAATAGTCTTGTCATTGTACTTGTCATTTACTGTCTAGATCATAAATGTCATGTATAACACTTATATGTTGATCTGACTATACACGATTCTTAAAAAAAAAAAAAAAACAAAACAAAACTAAATTCATGATGATGAGACGCCAACTACAGCAAGATGTGTTTCTGCTGATCTTTGGAGTACCTATCAAAAGAGTTCTAGGATCTACATCCAATGAAAAATGCAACTGTGATGAAGTGAAATTATGAGCTGGAATATTGAAGAAAACTTTAATCAAACTCATTTCTGTATAATATACCAACCAACAGTTGATTACGTATTTTTACAGCATATGTGTGACATATTGCGCTTTACGATTCCCAAACCTCCCACTGAAGGTAAGATTCCTTAACCGAATGAAGCTTTTGGAGCGTGGGTCCTTCGATATCGTCAATATGGCCAACAAAACCAAATTTATGGTGTAAGACGTCAACTACACCAATGTTCTTCCGGCGATCTTTGGAAAACCTATCAAAAAAGTTGTAAGAACTAAATTCAATGAAAAACGCGATGAAAAAGTAAAATTAAGTTTTTGAACATCAAAGAACACTTGGATGAAACTCCAGTTCTTTGTCGGAGGACTGTTAGTACCAACCAACCTCTGATTTTGTGTTCTAAAGCTTATGGGCCAGATATTTTGCATTACGATTCCCAAAAATAAGTCATTGAAGGTAATCCCTTAACCGAACGAAGTTTTTGAAGTGTAGGCTCTTCAATATTATGACCAAAAAAAAAAACTAAATTCATGGTGATAAAACGCCAAGTACATCATACTGCTCTTCTGGCGATCTTTAGAGAACCCATCAAGAGTCCTAGGTTCTACACTCATTGGAAAATGCAATGCAACAGCGATGAAGTAGTGAAATTGAGATTTGGAATATAAAGAACACTTGGATCAAACTCCCTTTTCATCGAAATATATCAACCAACCTTAAGGTTTTAAAGTTTATGTGCCACATATTTTGCTTTACTAACACTCTTTCTCTTATAATATTTGTAATATTTATAACAACCTCCGCAATTCTTTTAAATCTTTGCACATTTCAAGTTTCAAAACGAAGGTTAAATGTCATCTAATGATGCAACAATTAATTCAATCAAGAATCAGAGAACTAAGCTTGTTAAATAATTCCTAGGCTCAGATATGTTACAGACTTAGTAGTTAAGGTTTTAGGTTAGGTTTATGGTTTTTATAAATTAGTCTTTATATTGAATGTTTAGGTGGGCATTTAAATTGCTCATCTGAATCTCGCCTTCTGGTTTTCAAATTAATAAATTTTAAGTTCTTGTGTAATAGTACGTTAATTTGATAATTTGAAAATAAAGACATTTATTATTATTATTATTATTCTCAAAAGTGAATTCATGGTGATAACACGCCAAATACACCAAGATGCTCTTCTGGCGATCTTTGGAGAACCTATCAAAAGATTTCTAGGATCTACAGTCAATGAAAAATGTAGCCGCGAGGAAGAAGTGAAATCGGACTGGAATGTAACAGTCAGCGAAATATACCAACCAATCGCTGACTACGTGTTTTAAGGCTATGTGTTACAGAGCTTTACGCTTCCAAAACTTAGTCACTAAAGTAGCATCCCTTAAGCAAACGAAAAGTTTGAAATGTGGACCTTTCGAAGACCATTCCTTAAACCTTGAACATACCAGATAACCAATAACGAAGTCGTACTAGGGACCGGAGTGGAAAGACACTTTGAATCCTCGTAAAACATCGCAAAGTGGACAGACATCTTAAGTAGCACACTTATGTAAGATGTGATGTTTATGAAAAAATTAAAAACTGAAAATTATACGATCCAACAACGAATTTGTCAACCAGATCTCTATGGAGCAGAGGTAATCATATGATGATTCTGTATCACTAAACAACGTCAGTTTTCTAAGGCAGATAACTAGGTGATGGTAAGTAACTGATGATGAAGTACCACGAATAAGCCCCATTGTTATAATTGTTATTATAACACCTAATTATAGTCATCATTTTAATTAGAATAACTGTATACCATTTGCTTTGATTTTTTATTTTAATTAATACAAGCTACGATGTAATATGGCTCATCAGCCTGTTTTATAGCCGATATATAAATAAATGAATTAGGTTGGTGTACACCGATATTCACTTACTTCTAAACATGTCAGTGGCGCACGCCCTGCTAATTGTAATTTTATTTGTTATTTTTATTTTAGTTTGAACGTAAAATTGTCTAGCACTTTAGTACAAAATAATCTTGGTGATTTTATAAAATAAAAGAAAAATGTTTTTCATGTAAATAACAAACATATATGTGAATGCTTAGGTCACGCCATGGTATTTACATTAAATGAGCACCATTCAAATCGACCTTTTGCTGGGATAAGTCTGAAGAAAAACAATTTCGTTATTACTTGAAACCCAAATTACTAATTGTACGTGACGCCACTAAATTCGTTCAGACTGCTGCAGAAAGGAAGGCGGCAAAGTAAACACCGTATGATCAATCATTTTTGATCACTCTGTATATAATACGAAGAAGATTTGGGTGCTCTCTTGTTTGTATCATTGCGTTATTACCAGAAATCTTTGTGTTCTTGCATGACTAATGTGGTGGTGATCCCGGGTTGTAGTTGAGCAATGTGCAGATTTTTTCCAGAAAGCTGTTTGTCACGTCGTAGAATTCATTGCTGTAGCAAGAGTCGTTTTGTTTATTATGCAGCCGGGGGAATTGAACGACAAATATGAAACTGTTATACATAGCTTCAAAGGTAAAACCTCTTACTATAAAAAATACAATTTGGTGTTCCTCAAGGAAGCGTGGTAGGTCCTGTACTGTCTTGATATATGACTGTAGACTAACGTATCGTATAACAAGCAGATATTCATCTTCCTCAAGGTTAGTTCAATAAGTTAGTTTTGCTAGTGTTTTTGGGCTGTATGTATTGCTTCATAAGTAAAATTTTGTGCTCGAAACAGTATAATGCATCTTCGATGATCGACAGCCACACCATAATTTCGGGAATATCGAGCCAATATGAGCCTGCGCCGCCTCGTCTGCAACAACTTATGTTGTTCTACGAGCCTTGTTTAGTCGGAAAAGTGCGGATTAAAGCCGTTCGTGCGTGCAGCCAAATTCGATAGCATCCCGGACCCTCGCTAATCCCGACAATTGCTTTTCCTGGCGGCCTGCTCTTAGGTGCACATATAAAGTGGAAATAAACCGAATCGATAAGCTGCAAAGCTGGCACGAAGTCGCGCTCCTATTGCACGGTACACAACATTTTAGCTAATTTGCACGACAAAATGAAGGTAATCAAGTACTGCAACGTATCTGGTCCGCGACGCGGCAACAGCGCATGTTTATGGCGATGCAGGTGCACCGCCGCAATCTGTAACCGGAGACCACGCGCGATGTCTGTCGTAAAATATAATAAAGGGCGCCCTTTGCCTATCTGCTGCGTCGCCGAGCCGTAAATGCACCCGGATGGGCTTCGCGCCTGCAAGAATGGCCCTTCAGGCAGCTCCAACGGTCCTACAAATATTCGACAAGAAATTAATCCCGAATTTAATTAATTACGCATTTCAAAAAGATTGGATCAACGCTTCAAAGACGCGAAACATATACAGGGTGTCACGAAAATCAATCCTGTGAACAGGGCTATTACCGAAGCGCAATGGACATTCGTCATCCTACCACCGCAAAAATAGTCGACATAACTTTGACTACTCCATGGTATTATAAGTGATTATAGAAATAAACAACATCCACTGTAGCTCATTACTTTTTTCTTTAAATTACAAAAGCTGAAATAACGTATAAAATATTCTAGAACACAGGCCCGTATCTAAAAATTTCTTGGAGATGGTTAAAAAAGAAACGTAATTAAACCATGTGTGGTACATTGTAGAATTCAGAATAAAACCAGACTTTTAAAATTTGACATCAGAAAATAAGGGCCGTATTTAAAAAAATGAAGTAATCTTTAAGTTCATGAAAAGTTGTTATAAAGAAGTTTTTCAGTTTCGCCCTAACTTAAATATTAATGCCAGAAAAAAATTGAACCAAAAATCCGAAAATTCGGTTTTTTATATATCTCAAAAACGAAAAATCATATCATATATTTCCAGGTGTCATTTTATTAGTTCCTTAATTACGCAACGTCTTCAACATTTAACTCCTTATCTTGACCACACTGCATATTGATGATGATTTTATTCATATCTGGCTGACTCAATCTTATGGACATTTATCGCAACACTGTAAATAGTTTTTTGATCCACAGTTGATCTGAGATACGATTGGAGCTGCAGAGAAAGAAGGATCTGCAGTAGATGTCAATACTGGAATGGTGACGTTATTTTTATTAACTTACTATAATTCAGAAAGTATGTCCCATGCAGTTCTTGCATATTTTTTTAAATTTTACATAGCTAATATTATCAGTGGACTTTTTTTTTGACTTCACAATATCCAGAAATATGTTCATATGCTAACTCTAGCTTTTCTTGATCAAAGTCATTTCCCAAAATTAACTTTTATCGACTTGGAAGTATTACATAGACCGCGCGGCGTAAGTAAAATTCGGGTCGCGCAGCTGCTCGGCACCCGATCAGCCAATCTCATGTAAAATGCTTCGAGATATCGAAAACTTCGCCTTATCGAAATTCGAAATGCTTTAAGTGGCATTCATATATATTCCTATAAAATTTTAAAATACTATTAAAGAAAATACAAGTAAGTAAACAATATATTGGAATGCCACCTAAACTAACAACCACTCATTTTACAGAGGAAATAGAGAGATAAACAGATTTAATCTGAATTCCAAATAATTAGAACTAGCAAACATCTGGAGAAAAAAATAAAAAACCGTATTAGAACAACCACCTTGAAACTTGAAACCAATTCATAAAGGAAACACTATGAATTCCAACCGTTAAACCTTTTCAACGCACAATCGTTTATTAAAAGTAACCAACTAAAGTAAAACAAGTTTAACAAACATCTTTAAAAAAATAAACTTTTAGGTATAAAGACAGATAAATTTAAATCTGCTCACCCTCTTAAACTTACTAAAATGAAGGAAGTGTAGGCAAAGAAAGAAATAACAGCCAGCATTAGGGATGGATACATAGACAAGGGAAGGGAAAATAAAAATAAAAATTACCCATAAAACTTAACACAACACATCATAACATGGTTACTTATCCAAATAATCAACAATATCATAAAATGCCGGTAAAATATGTAAGTAAGAAATATATGCTAATTTAATACAGGATTCTCACCTTTGTATACTTTCTAAGAAGCTACATTTTTGGAAGCTAAAGACAATTTTTTTAGCGAAATCGTTATCAGCAAAAGATGTTACCATCCGAATACTCATACACTTTTAAAAGACAGGTAATTAATAAAATAGAGGATAATTATTATTTCACTAATCCAAAACACTAATTGTACCTATAATTTACAGATCAAAGTTGTAAACGTCCTTTTGTCCTACATTGTTATACCAATTTGTTTTTATTCTGAGAAAGCTAACCTAGTTTTAGCGAAACGTTAGATATTCTAAATAAATAATTTTTTATTACATGTATTGACTTAAACGACAAAATTCTTATTTTACGTTTAAAAAAAAATTACATTAGCTGATTTTATTCTCTAAATGTGTAAGATAGATAATCTCTGTGAGGAAAGTAGAACACTTTCGTGTATTCCTAATTCCGAGCAGGCATATTGTCTATTTTATAATTTTACAATAACAAGAACAGCTGTAATTCAAAATTAAATAATAGGAGTTTAAATTAAAAACTTGTTAATTACCGAAAAAATACCACACATTGTATAAACGATCTTATGGTGCTATAAAAATTGTCTATTAAGACTTCAGTTGATAGAAATTCGAACGTTTAAAAATAGCTTCTCAATACGCGCGATACAAATTTTACAGCAACAAGTACTTGCTCCTTTTGGGAATATGTATTATTTATGGTTATACAAATTTTTCGTTGAGTTCTCTATTAACTAAGGCTGGGAATCATATTCGAACTTCCGTTCACGTAAAGTTCTACCACGTATAAATTTAATAATTCGATTAATATGAATGATCGGAATATTTCATTTTCGACTACTTACAGTGAAGCTCTGATATAACGACATCGGTATTTACAACTTTTTTATAACGACCTATTTTGATAGGTTCCTGCCAGTGATGTAGCCAGCGAAAGCCCCTCAAAATTTAAAAAAAATATCCCTTACTGGTCAAGAATGAAAGTTGGCAATTCGACTCTGTGTAGACGTAGACTATAGTCACATCGATGCCTAGAGATGGCGGCCGCTGAAAAAGAGATCGAGGAATGCCCCCCCCCCGCCCTTCCCGCGTGCTCTCAAGAAAATTCTAGTCACGTCCTGGTTCCTGCAGTATTCCATAAGATTCGATGATAATTTAACTCGGTTATAACAACAATGTTTATAACGACAATTCGATTATAATTATTTTTTTCCACGACCGGGAGTAGAAGTCGGTTTCTATAGCATCAAAATTGTGACCGAAGTAAAACATTTAGTCCCTAGAGACTAAATAAGATAAAAATTTCCCTAGGGAGTTTTCATTATGACTGACAACAATTATGTCAAATTCGAGGTTATCAGGTTAGGTGTTGCGTCAGTTTGTGTCAAAACTGCTAACCTCGAATTTGACATAATTGTGAGCTCTTGTCCTAATGACTTACAGTGCCATCAACTTAAAAATTTAATATAGGCTACTAAGTTTACAATAATAGTAACTAAAATGTCAATAAATGACGTTTAAAAAAAACTAGTTTTTCGTTTTAAATGTTCCTGCAACGTGAAAAAAATAGTATATGCAACTCGGGGAGAATGCTATTTTGCTTCAGTGCAATTTCTGGCTCTCGGGCTTCGCCCTCGAGTCGGAAATTGCATCTCAGCAAAATAACGCATTTCTCTCCATCATTGCATAATATATACTATTATCTAAAACTTTGCTAACGTCTATATTAAGATCAAAATGTTAAATTCCTAAGCTATTTTTAGCTCTGCAACTTAGCAGCTACACATTTAATTGGAAGTATGTAATCAATACTTTTTTGTGACCTTCAGGTAGCAGCATACGTATATATACGTATCGGCTACTGCAGGCCACAGATGCACAGACTAGCGTGTGCATTTTTGAATGTATACTCTGTTTAGTACCACATTCGTAGCGACTTTTTAGCAGTTTTAAGTTGACGGTCTGGGTCTGTACAAAATTTATCAGAGTACGAACTCTGTTTGATGGCTGTGGCGTGCGCTTGCATTGTAAAGAAATGTAAAATTATAATGAAAAAGAAACGTTCAAAATGGATGAACACATGGCTATAATGAATTGTCACATGTAAATTTGCTTATAGAATTAAAATTAGAACCTGGTGATCGGTTTAACTACTTCAGGATGGATGGAACTTCTAAATACTGATGTTACTGGTAATTGATTACAACTAGACTTGAGTTGCCGTGCAGTGGAAAATAAGGTTTTTGCTGTTTGACGGAAGATTGCAGTATTGAGTTGGGGTCTGTGTTTTGCATGGGTGTCCCAGAGCTTCTGTAAGCGGATGGAATCCACATAGTTAAGTGAAGCAGCTGATTGAAGTGATTGGAGAGGCTACAACTACAGGTATTTGTGACAAAGCTGAAAGGTAAACATTATAATAAAGTGAATAAGATAACTAAAAGGGAACTACTTACATTTTTATATTTATCAAATTATTATATGTAATTGTCAGTTGACATTGCCAATTATCGAACTGTCATAGAATTTTTGAGCTTTCATTGAAACACAGATTTTTCAAGTGTAATAACAATCTTTATCTACAACTGCATGTATAAGAACTTATTACGTCACTCACATGACATTTGCCTACTAAAATATTTTTGAAAATGACAAATCTGGCATTTCTCTTAATGCACTTTTCTCAATTTTAGGCAGTTGTAAATAAAATTTTGTACAACACATGTGTGATAATGCATCATCAATATACTTGTGTGCTTACACGCACATATATTAATGATGCTCTTATCCGACTTGTATAGTAAATAACTATTATAATGCATGAACCCGACCTTTTTTTTAGAGTAGTTGTTTCTGCTGGAGCTAGAAATATTTAATAAAACTAATAATCAATAAGTTATATTAAAGGGCATATAACTTACATAAATTCATCTTAAAAGAGGATTTGTTAAAAGCCAAATAGTATCAGAAAAGTAAAACGTAAAAGCTAAAGCATAACCTATTCCCATAACGTAGGAAAAATTCTAATTGTGGGGAAAAACATCAAATAAATAAAACTACGTTGGTGGTACAACACAATACATAGTAGTACAATTCCGATAGAGTAGACGTTGTACGTTAGGGTTTTCGCAAAATAATTACGGGTACCATTTAATTATGATCATAATTTACTGATAAATTGTCGCACATCTTGAAATAATATACGTCAATCACGCATGCATCTTCATCAGTGGAGATGTAACTTTTTTTGGACAAATTATACATTTAAAAGAAAAATCATATTTGAATAGCCTGCAGTTTGTTTTTCTCACTATACTAACTTTTTCCCAGTCAATATGTTAAATATTTAAATCTCGGGATATCTATCGGATTCTGTCTTTGTGAAGGGGTAGAAAATGCATTTTACGTTTAACGGTTGGTTCTACCATCAAAATTCTCCACGAGCCGCCACTGTCGCTCAGCTTAAACTTGATAAAGGTTTTTGGTTCTAGCAAATTACACAACATAAGCAATGAATTGTTACACAATTAATTGCAAAAATGATGTTTTAGCTCCTACTAAAAAATATTTTTTTATAGGAAAACAAACAAACTCAAGCCAAATTAAAAGTGTAGTGAAACTCATAGCTATCACTACGGATTGCTGGAATTCAAGCGATAACGAGTCGTACATCACCGCAACATGTCATTCATTATATTAGCAATGATTGGTAACACATCCCATGCAATTTAACAACTGAACCATTTGTTCATTCTCACACGATTTTTAATTTACAAAATAAATTACAAAATATTCGCGAAGAGTGGAATATTCAAGGTAAATGTGTTGCAATTGTCCACAATTCTTTGAATGTCGTAGGTGCAACAAGATAATTACCCCATGAATCATAAATAAATATTAGAGTAACCTTGTTTTAAAACCATTATTGATAAATAAATGCGATAGTACCGCAGCGCATTTGAAACGCTTAAATTAAAGATACAAATGCTATTCAAATCAAGCAAAACCAACTAAATTTGCCAAATCAAAAACAAATTGAATTAGTTAGGATTCCATGATATTCGACATACTACTATATGTTGAACAGACTAACAGAACAACGCGAAGCAGTAATCGCTGAATTACCTTATACATCAATAACGAGCAAGGCTCAGGCTGGACAACTGGTATTGTCTGAAGACGAATGGAGAAAAATTCAGTCCATATACTCTAATTCTAATCGTCAATTGTTCAGTCTTTGTTAAATAATTTTATCTTAAAAGAAAAACTATGTGTTTCAGAATCTGTTTCTGGGAGAAAAGAAATGTTTAATTGATATTAGCACTCTTCTTGATGCAAAATTTAAAAATAAAGAAAGGTTTCTATGTTCAATCGTCAAAACAAAAGGTCATTGAAACGCAGTATTGGAAGGTGTAAGAGAAGAATATCTAATACATCCACGGAAATAATCAACTTTGTATATTCTTTTCCCAGATGAATAAAGAATTGCAACAAGGAATGAAGTAGATCTTCTTGCACTGAAATGTGTAATAAGTTGGTAGCAAAGTAACAACACAAAGTACCCTAACGCATCAAAAATTACAAGAAAATATATGCATACCGGTCACTTCCACTCCATCGTAATATTGTTAGTGCCAAACGTTCTTGCTTGAAAGTAGAAAACGTAAAAAATGTTTTAACTCAAAATTTAACTTGATAACTTCGTATACAATTGGATATTGTGAACTCTGAATGCTCTGATACGCAATAACACTAAAATAAACTAACGATAATCTTGTAACACTTCGATATAAGCCGAATAGCAAGCCGTCAATCCCAAAAAACAGTCCTGTTACAAATAGCGTTCAACGGGGGCCAGCTGAGCTCCTCCGGAGGAGGGAGTGGGTTAACACTAAAATGACCAAAACCAAATAGACACCACCAACTTGATTATTCAACAACTCGCGAATATAAGTTGGAAGATTTCCCGGTGATATGGTAATCATAACTTACATTCAAGGGAGATATCCCAAAATTGCATCTAGCAGACCCAAGCTCTTTGGTAAGCTATAACCTGTTTTAGAAACAAATAGACATAACTACGCCACAATTAAAGTGATATTTATTTCTAATACATGCAGACAAATAACATAAGGCAATTCCTCGTACCGAAATAAAATATTGAATTTATGGAACTGAAAGACAAGATACGTACGTAATCTAGACAAACCCAATACTAAACCCGGGACGTGTATACGAGGCGTTAATAACATAATGTAAGTATTTTAGAATTTCAAATAAAAGCGTAATCAACAAATAAACACAACCCCCGGGACGTATGAAATACGCATATAAATCAGCAATATTATTTGGATTGTTATGTTAGGCAGTGGTCTGTTATGAGTTGTTTAACGGACTTTTTCCACTGTCCGAGTGTTTTTCACACGACGTTTCGGAAGTTTTGCTACTATTGATATGTTAATAGCAAAACAGGAAAACAGTTTCCGGAGGAGCATAGGAAGTTGAAAAAAGCTATATATCTAGCACTGGCAGAAGTTCGATTAGCCAGGCTAGTGCACAAATCAATCCTACTTGAATGCCACTACTGCGCACAGTAATACAAAAATGCGCCACTGCGCATAGGCTACTGCACATATAGTGGTAACATATAATATCTATAGGTTTAAAACCAAAATATATGGCCAAGCTGGTGGCTCAGTCGCAAAAGTGACAGACTCGTAACTACAAGTGATCAGTGGACACGCGTTCAAATTCCGGGGTAGGCACTACTATACGTAGGAAAAAGTGTGCAAGCACGCCTGATGACGGGAGTAGATCAAGAACTCCCGAAACGGCAGACAGTGGAAAAAGTCCGCTAAACAACTCGAATCAGTAATGCTTTACTCATAGGCGTAACGAGCGGGAGGGGGGGGGAGGCCCTTCCCACAGTGTGAAACTCTGACCGTAGAAGGAAGTTTCTAAGTGACCGCGCCGAGACTCAACGGCGGCAGCAATACGATAAATCCGAGAAATATTGTAAACAATAGACCTAAATCCAACAAAAATCACCTCAAAAGCCACGTCAGTACGAGACATCGCGCGCAGATGCGACCAGGTAAGCTAACTAATGGAAGAACGGGAACCTTGCAAATAAATTCACACAAGTGACAAGAGAAACCGCCCCTTTAGAATCGGTTGCAGGTTTTGAAACTTGATAAATACATCACAGAAATCACCAACGACATTAACCTCTAAAACGTAAAAACATTAATTTTATGAGTAAATATAGATCAGCCAGAGCTAATTAAACGAAATTACACTTTCCGAGGGGCCTAGCAAAGTTAGAGGACACGATATAACTCCAAGAAGGACAATGCGAGAAATTCAAACCAAATGTATAACTGCATCACAACCCAACATTAACAGCGGCAGATAAAACCACATATATCCTTCTAAATTTACCTAGCAATTTATTAGCTCTTAGGGAAAATTATAAGTGAGATATATCATTAGGGCTACCTTAAGTTAATATCAAAAATTTCAAAATGAAAACAATCCTATGCATCGCTGGATATTCGAATTATTCAACAATTCAAATAAACGTTTAGTAACTATATTTGAATGGAAAAATCCAACCCAAATTACTATATACTCACAGTTGCAAATTGCACAGCGTTAACTATTCTTTTTCACGCAGTGTGAAAAACTGTGGTGATGAATACCACTTTATATTACGAAATCGGCGATAATCTTGCTCCTTTTGAAAATGTTGCTTCTCATATTACACAAATCTGCCATTGTGGCTTCTGCTCACCTGTTCTTGGCATAGTTTAAGAAACTGTTATACCGCAACCCATACGAAAAAATCTTGTAGTCTCCAATACTCTCGATTTCTGCTTTGTTACAGTGCCATTTATGATTTAGTATCGATTGATCATTAAGACTGTAGCCAATATAATAACATGCTTTAAAACATCGCCTCCACTGTATTTTAAATATTGTCGAAATAAATGACATTCGATATAATCAAATCAAGTGAAAGCTTACACTCCTACTACAGTAACAAGTACTCGTATTTTGAAAATTCAAAATAGAAGCCTCTCGGGATTGGATCCGAAGTAATAGAAAAAATACACGAAGAATTTACACATGAAGGAATATGATTTTTCAATAGCTACCACACGAACTGACGAAGTTACAAAAATGGAGAGAGAGTGACAATACGCTGTCGAGCTGGGCAATGTTGGAGGAAGGTACAAACCGGATAATTTTAAAACAGCTTAATCTTACACCAAGACAATGCTCCCTGCTATACATGTGACGCCAGAATGAGAACATAAATGTATTAATGTTTGGGAGAGGATCACTTTGAACGTAACTAAAAATATTGTGCCGAATGCCAGTCAATATTATGTAATCCAGGTAAATCATATTTGCTTTCAAAAAACCAAAACTAGTGGAATTAAAATTCTTGAGGCGTACGAACTACCGTTACAAATCCTTCTGTTATAATTGTATGCGAGCTCCGGATCCGAACGCGGCCACTTCGCGTGCTTCCCGGCCCGCTATGCAAAACCTCGCCTAGGCCATAATTTCTTCTTCGATTTATTCTAATTGAAAGATAGGCGAAGGCAAATAACGCACGCGATAAGTAATTGGCTCGTAATTTTAGGAACCCTGCTAGGGCGTAGAAGTTGCGGGCGTTTGCAAGCCTCGGTCCCCGAGGATTAATCGGTTATGGAAGTGATCACCTTGCTGGAACAAAGAATCCAGCTCTGCAACCCTGGAGGTTGCTACCAATTAAGCGAAGTTTCTTAACTGGTGTTCGCTGAAGAAATGAAAAACGCTAGTTACCAAATTTAATTTCAATCTAAATTGTGAGTGTTTATGCTTTCGAATTTCGATTCGCAGCCGATACAGAAACCTTAAAAGTATTGACCGTGGAAATCTCGTATTAATTCCTACATTCAGTAGAAACGTAAAACTGGGAACCTATGTAAATATTTCATTTCATAGCCACTCTCATAAACTTACAACTTTTAGAAGTTTACTATCCGGAAAGCAAGGACGCTCTAAGGAATGAATTTGGTTTTAAGATTGTAATTCCACCTTCTGGTTTTCACAACTTCGATGCTTAGCTACACCTGTTGGTTCAATAGATTTTTAACAAAAGTGCAAAATTGTACATTAACATCTTTCGACTGAACGCTGGAAAGTGAATTTTGAATCAACCAGGATATCACAAAATTGTTTCCGTGTTAGATCTCAAAATTTCACGCATAATTTTAAGCTTTTCCTCACTCAATTGTTTTCTGTTACAGCAATTAAGCATTTTTTAAATAAAATTGTTAATATATCCGAAACAGTTGACGTTAAACCCAAGTAACTCGATGTCAAAATAATTAGTATTTCAATGCAACACTTTTAAGCTACCCAAATATCGGACATTCCATTAAAAAAAAGTAAATTTGATTTACCACACCTTCTTGAGCCACCCTGTACAATCTAAACTATTTTAGTAATGTGACCTTCGTACCTACAACTTTTATATATACCCTCCCTCGTTGCCGGACCCTGTATATATTTTACTTTTTATTTTAGCATAGGTAGAGTAGTGTATTACAAAGCAGCTTGATCCGTTGAGATCGTTAGGTTATTTGCAGTCGTTGTTATTCTTTTAATACTCCCTACCGGCAATAAATTAAAACAAAATATGCGTTGACGTCAAATCAATGAGATTACGGTTTGGAGTGCACCTTATATTAAAAATTGCGTGAGCTCTGGAGTGCACGTAGACCCAGCGAAAACCGGTATATGAGACCAATATACCTGCAAAGCTTCGTCTATGTACATTGTATGCAAAAGTATTTGAGAGAAGTCTTGTGGCTGATTTTCGGGATTTTTAGTTGTATGAATCTGGCTTCTACAAAATCTAAAATGACAAATCTCAGTTGACTGACGGTGTTGTGACAAGGTTTCTTTGATATCTGAACCATATTTACAAAGGGTAACACAAACTGCCCCAAATACTTTTGCATACAATGGTACATGACGTCGTTTTGATAGCAAATGGTACACGAGAAGTGGAACAGGTGAAGAGTAAATAAAGGACTAAACAATAAAGATCCAGAAGAAAAGTAAAAGTACAGGTAGCCTACAACTAGAAACCGAGATCAAAATTAGAATATACGAACAAATCAGTAGTTACGATTTGCGTTCTTGAGTGAAAATAAACTATACGCGGTCGTATGAATAGACTGCACTTTAGTTACCCATAAGCAATTTGTATGGTAAATATTTTAAAGTAGAATTTCGTAGGCGAAATGGTCATACTAAAGTTACACCAGGCGAATATTTAGCCGGTATTTGGAACGTGCTTTCTCTGGGAAGATGGAAATATTCAAATCTCACGGAATGGTTAAGGATAATTTTATGCAGGGTTTACCTCGTAACCCGAAAAATTGGGCGAAGCTAGATTACCAGTACGTGATCAGAAATGCAACTGTTGCAAACTCGGTCATAAAAATGACGTGCCGGCTGGAGCAAATTCCTTTAGGAGAATTGTAAAAAATTGTCGACCGCTTGACAAATTTTAGCGTGTGAAACCTTCAGGTTTGTAGAATTCATAGAGCTATTATGAATTGTCTAAAATTTAGAGCTGCTCTGATAGGCTTATTAGAAATTTTGAGAACGCCTACCGAATTTTCTTGGTCAAACTGGACTTAGAATTTAGTTAGTTAATAAGTAACGGTGTTAAACTTAAGTTGTTCTGTAAACTACAGAAAATAAATGCAAGTATTTGTACTTAAGTGTCTTATTCATTTCGCAACATGTTTTCTATATAATAAACAATACATGACTGGAATACAACAAATAAGCAAAAAGTCGAATATGTGCCTATACAAAGCCAACGATTTACCTCTGAATCAGAGTGCTGAACAATGGCAGAGTGTCAGAGCATTTTCTATTTTTCCTTAATTCAGATAGCTACATAACTATTTAGAGCAGTTCTGGGACAGAGTTGGCGAGTCTGCCTGTATATCGGGTCCGGGTCAGTAATATTTAATCTTATAACGCTTTAGCTTCTCGCATCAAAGAATAATTCAGACACGAGCGTGGCTTTTGACTTAATTTAAAGGTTTAGCGCACCGCGCCGTTGCTTCATGCAGCTGCGTGTCCTTCAGTTGTGAGAACGTCTATTTTTGAAGTAATTAAAAATGTAGTCCATGAGAGCAAGTGAAAAGGCATCTGTCGATCTCTATCGCACCGAGACGGCTTGTTGTCACCGGGCGAAATCCCCTGGCTTTCTATTGGTTACATCTGGTACGTTGCAGACAGAGTTTTGAGCGCGAAGCTCCGTTTTAGCGTCGGTTTTAAGCATTCGGCCTGGGGCCTGTGGCAGAGCAGTTCGATACACCGTGCTTGTGTTTCCGTCCCTCGCCCGTATCGTTCGAGTGTGGGGGCGGTTTGTTTTCTTTGTTATTTGTGACTCCCTCAAGTTTCTGCTTGTGGCAGACGGCACTTGGCGAGCGTTGAGAGTACATGTGTTGCGAGGTGATGTCTGTTCGCGGGTTTGTTGTGGTCACCGTCGTTTGTGAGGCGGGATTCATGACCGAGTGACCCATTCAACAGCCACGCTGATATCCGTGTTTGATTAAGGGCATCGACGTTTGCAAGAACGCCCTTCGCCCGTCTAGAGACCGAGCTATCAACCAAAGTAACATTTGTGTTATAAACTGTTTCGCCACAGCATGTTCTTGTAATTAACCTCATAAATCTGTGCCTGGCGCTGAATTACTGTCTAGTACACTCTGGTACAAATTTAACGTTTGTGTTCAAAATTTCTGTGCTGCAAGTCAGCCTTATTCTTGTAATTAACCTCATAAATCTGTGCCTGGCGCTGAATTAATATCTAGTACACTCTGGTACAAATCTAACGTTCTAAATTGCTTTGCCGCCAGTCAGTATGTTTTTGTGATTCGAACTCAAATACAAATTTCACGCTTGTGCATGACACTTGTTTAGTCGTACGCCGACTTTTAAATAGAACTGATTTGGACTTGTTGTTCGCCTCAGCTGTGCGTCCTGGCTTATAGGTAGAGCGTTTGCCAGCTGGGCGTATCCCGTTAGGTATTTTGTTTTGTTAATCCACTTACTGTGTCAACTCGATGTACGTGCCGACCCCGTCAGTACAATTGCAAGTTTTTCGGTCATGTGAAGTGGCCCAATAGATGTATAAACTATTTACGACTTATGATTTTTCCTGTGTCTTGTACATGTTTGTTTACAGAGTGACTGAGTCACTGTGTCAAGATTACTGTAAGATGAAGCCCGGACGTGGTAAATGAGCGTTGCAGGTAGGTTGGCGCGTTTGTCGCTGCGCTGTGGCTTTCAGAACTAGGATTTGAGCACTTGTGGCCCCGTTTAGCTTTAAAGATTCAGCTAAGCGTGGGTTTTTCCCCTATTTGGATCTTGTGGCGCCCTATTATTATTTGGTAACACCCTATATATATGTCAACACGCTTGCCCTGTGGTGTCTCGTTTTAGGACCTTGCCCCCTCCCTGAGCGTATCTGAGCCGAGGCCCTTAGCCTGTTTCTTACGATTTCCAGGGTAAGTGTGCACGTTTCCCGGACTTGTTTAACATTCGACACTCGTTCATCCGTGAGTGTCGTTAAGTCAATTTGATACTGTTAACAAGAGACGTGTATCGTGTATCTAAAACAACTGCTAAGGATATGAAGTACTTGTGGAATAGAGGAAACGAAGAGAGATAGAATCAGAAACCCAGTTAGCAGATAACAACAGGAGCAGAAACCAAAATACACAACAGAAAACTAACATTCAAATGGAAAACAACAAAACATCAAAATAGGCTTATAAGGCAATTATGGAAGGAAATCGACCGATTAAAAAGCGTAGACGCATCGTAGCAGATATAACATTAGGAAGGGGAAGAACAGCTACAAAAAACTGATAGAGAACCCGGCACAATGGCATGACCTGTAACCCAAACGTGAAACGTAATCTAGAAGTAACTCTTTATGGTTTATGTGTAGCCGGTTGGGAATTTTATGTCAAAATTCCAAACACTAAAAAGTTAAAAATGTAATGTTCTTTAAAACAAAACTGAGATGAAACATTATTTACTTTCAGATTATAGTCTCAAACTCTGCGAACTTTAATTCGGACGAAATTTCAACTTTAGGTTACTAAATATGATAAGACTTATTTCAGAATATGAAGTTAGAATTCTATAGGCCACTTAAATTTCGAAACGAATTCCAAACAAACACTGAATTTCGATTCAAAGCGTTGATGTGATTTAATGTAGAATCTTTTACTTAAATTTGAAATATGAGGCTTAATATCAAGGCAAACGTCAATCTTCTGCATTGTCAACTAGAAATCTACCCATTAAATACAAATTTCAACTCAGTATTATGGATGGCTGAGTGGACAAGCAGCCTGCTCAGCAACCAGGTGAATCATGAGTTCAAATCTAGCCTAACCGAGAATTTTCTCGTAGCGGAATTGATCTCATTAGTTGAAGTAGCTTTTAAAGTTAGACTTAGAATTGTTACATGCAGAGTGTCTGGAAGAGGGAGAATGTTATGCAAGTTGCATGCGACCGATTGCCTCCGGTGCACTATCCGTGCGATATGAATAGTTATCGACACCGAAAGGTAAAATTAAGGTTGAAGACTAAAATCAGTATTTAGAGGCAGCAAGAATTTCTGCTTTAAAATTCTTAGCTTCAAACATAACATGAACTTTCAGCGTGAATATTCACTTTTGCGAATTCACAATTTAAGAATTGATTAATTATATAAATTACTATTTTAAGCCTAAAATAGTGCATGAAATTGAAAATTCAAATTTAATTTTACTTAATCGATGCCAATTAAATTATAATTTCACACACGTTACGACTATACTCTGGTCTAAATTGAAAATGTAATTACGAGTTCCAACTTAAATTTCTGAATTTAATGTACGACGGAAGGAAAAAACTTTTGCTATTTATCTTGCGTACCTTTAGAAAAATATCATGTTACCTGTCATTCCGTATCCTGCCATAAGTCTTGTTCGAATTCGTATAGCTATAAAGTTTGAAGTCGATTTAGAAAAGTGTGTTGTGATAGTTGTAACGTCATCGACTTAATTCATGGAAGCTTTACGCCTTCTCGGTAAGCAATCTTTTCATATGATCAGTAGGCATAACCTTTTATGATTTATGACAAGACTAAGAGTGGGATAGTTAAGATAATTTTCTTTAAAGTTACAAATTATCAGGAGATGTTGACCATATTGGCAATTTTAATTATTTCGCTTCCCTAATTACTTGTTGGTGGAAAAACAAAGGCTAGAAGGTTGTTAATAACAGTTTGTAAACAAGACGGTACATGAAATTTTATTAGCAAATTTGCTAAAAGCAAGTGGATTTGTGAAGTTTACAATTACACTTATAATCCCGAATAATCACTAAGAGTTTCACTAGTTCGATTTATCAGCTTGATTTATCAACGTGCATCATCTTTTTTTAACGTTCTTCGGTGCTATTATACGTTTTCGTCTTATTACTGCAACCATTGTGAGCGCCTGGCCTGTGGTTGGTTCTTGGGCTTGTTGAGGATCTCAGCTGTTGGTGTATACCCAACTTGGAGCGTTATGTTTTGACGAAGACGTCAATGTTTAAGGCTATGTGCTTAGTGCTCATATAGTCATTACTTAATGTTGACAGAATAATTTTGCAGTAGAAGAAGGTTAATCGATACTCGAGTTTTTTAGATGAAGGTTTTTCGTTGCCTTGCAATATTGAAAGCACCATTGAACCAGTACCTCTAAAATTAATAAAAATGACGCTCATTACGTTCGCTAGAAGTGAAAGTTTTGTTCGGAGTTGCATGTGCGCCATTTTTACTTCGTTATTTTCTTTGCAGAATTGGAGTTTCCAATTTAACGGTTTCCTGTTCCCTAGTTTGGTGCAATTTTGTACTCAGCGCTCAGATCTTGCGAATGCGTTAGCTGCAGCGCATCCTTTCGAAATTTCTCACATTCGAGCCGCTGCTTAGCATGCGATTTCCTGAGAGCGTGCATTAAATAATAAATGTTCTGGAGAACAATCGGCCGTTAGGAAAGCAGTTCGACGCGTTGCGTAACGCTAACGCAAGCCGCGCGATTATTATTTATGTTACACTTTTAAGGATCTCCAGCGGAGAGGTGTTTAGATAAGAGCTGCATATTCATTGTCCAATGTCCTGACCCTGGCCAGTTCATATTATTATGTATGCAAAGTCATTGCGCAGCACCTCAGCGTTGTACGTCACCGCTGTTGTTCTCTCAAGTCGACGTTTTTCATCCAAAAGCGCTTGGCGGCCCAGTGGCGGCTCGTGTAGCTCTTAAGTTGGTCGAAGAGAAAAACTGTGGCATTATTGCAAGCAAAAATAAAGCCCGGCACTAGTAGGCTGATCAACAAGACTTTCCTCGCAGTTGTTTGTGTAAAGCTAAAACGAGTGTTTAATATATTCTAGTTTTGTTAGAAACATATCTATACATGCAGAAACTTAATAATTTGTAAATATTCGATCGCAATGCAGGCTCATCTTAACATTAACGATATAAAATTGCATTCCTTCGGTTCAATAATACCTAGTTTTTGCAAAACCGATACCTTCATGAACTTCAACTACACATTTAAATACAGTTTACCCTTTCCCTTAATGGTTTTTAACTAAATTTGTTCAATTTATGCGAACAGTATTTCTACACTGCTTAATCGATAGAGAAACTAATATTTAATTGTTTCAAGTTTTTCTAAAACCGACACTCCCCACCCACGGGAACTAGTCATTTTTTAATTGCAGATCTAGATATACTTTACTCTTTCTTTTGATGGTTTCCTCGGCAACTAGATTTTTTTTAACTACAGATCTCGATGCAGTTGACTCTTTCTCATAATGGTTTTTAACTAAATTCCCTCAATTTATTCGAATTATATTTCTACACTATTTAATCGATAGAGAAACTATGTACTTCTAATCCTATCTAGTTTTTGTACAATATGCCCCCCCCCCCCCCCCACCCCCCGGAAGTAAGAATTTTTTGAATTGCAGATCTTGATCAATTTACTCTTTTGCTTAATGGTTTTTAACTAAATTCGTTCAATACATTGGAAGCTATTTCTACACTACTTCATCAATAGTGTTTGTACCGTTTGTAATTTTCTTCAATTAACTTGTGTATATTATTTTTATATCTATTGTGGCTTGATTAATGTGTATATAGAAGTCGATGATTTATTTTGTAGTACTAGAGTATGTATAGCATTTATATTTTTCTGACATATTCTAATATTTGTAATGGGCATGCTCGCCCCTAATTAGTGCAGGATGTTTTGGAGAAAAGGGACGAGCACCACTTGTTTGTGGGCCAGACAGTCGAGCGGACGTGGCTTATTAAATTAGTCCAGAGTAAAAGTGCGTTTTATTTCTGTAAACAATAACAAAGAGAAGAAATCCAGCGTAAATAAATTACATGGTCCTTCGAGCCGGATTTCAAGATAGAACAAGAGAAGCTAGGTGTTAATTAAGTAATTAACAAAGTGCTATCCACGGGCAACAGTTCGATTTCGAGTGCAACTTTGCGAGAATCTGTGTGTCGATAGCACGAAGGGACTGCAGACCGACCTAAGGCAACATCTGTTTGCTGTTTGTCAAATCTGTCAGAGTCCGAGTATTTGGGTGAGCTAGTTCCATTGTCTTTCAAATCTTTTCAGTTATACCTGCTGTTTATTTGTACAAGTGTAGAATTCGTGAAAAATGTCGTTACCCGCAGAAATACAGGGTTTAGTTAAAAAACGCGGTACAATCAAATCCAAGCTGACGCATTTTTCTAAATTTATAGATACCGTGCAATATCGTAGTGCAAATAGTGCTAATTCGTTAACTAGTACTGAGGTTATTGGTCTTGAACAAAGGGTGATCAAAAATGAACCTCTCTTGGATGAATTTGATCATGTTCATAGCCAAATTGAGTCCATGGCGGATGATGCAGATGAGCAAAGCAATTACGAAGAGCGAGAGGATTTTGAAAATGCATACTATCATGTAATATCCATTGCAAAGGATTTATTATTAGGTTACAAGCAAAAATCAACTGCATCATCTGCGATTTCACAAACCTCCACTAGCCAAGCTTTAAATGGTATAAAACTTCCAAGCATTGAACTGCCCCGGTATAACGGGTGCTATGAAAATTGGTTGGAGTTTAGAGACACCTTTCAGAGTCTAATAAACGACAATGAATCAATTAGTGCAATACAAAAATTCCATTACTTGAGGTCAAGTGTTTGTGATTCCGCAAAACAGGTAATTCAGAGTTTAGAGTTTTCTGCGTCAAATTATGCTGTAGCTTGGGATGTTTTGTGCAGCCGCTACAATAATAAACGCTTGCTTGTGCACAATCACGTTAAGGCTCTTTTTGATTTAGAATCTATCACAAAGGAATCGTCACATCAACTGCGCAAATTAATAGATAATTTAAGTAAGCATTTAAGATCGCTCGACTTGTTAGGACAGCCGACGGAGCATTGGGATACTTTAATTATTTATATCGTTTGTACTAAATTAGATAATATCACGGTACGCGAATGGGAAAGAGGCAAAAATGGTAATGACGTTCCAACATTAAGTGATCTGATACAGTTCTTGCAAAACAGGGCAGATTTCTTGGAAACTATTGAACCTAATTCGCGGGCTGAGAAAAGGGTGCACAAGGTTACCGCTAATGTTAAATCTCTCGCAAGTAATGTCGTCAATTGTTCTTTTTGCAATGGGGATCATTTTATGCAAAACTGTGCGCAATTTATAAAGCTTGATGTCGATAATAGAATGGCACGTGCTAAAGATTTAAAGGTTTGTTTAAATTGCTTTAAAAAAGGGCATTTCGCGTGGCGATGTAAAACGAATAGATGCGCTAGGTGTAACGGGCGGCACAATTCGCTGCTGCATGCGGAACAAAAAATTTCGAACTCAGGGCAGAGCGAAAATAATTCGATTGTGGCATCATGTAGTTTTCCAAATCAGCAAGTACTATTATCAACTGCAGTAGTAAATGTTTTAGATGCAAATAGCAAAATGCACACCGCACGCGCCCTTTTGGATTGTGGCTCACAATCGAGTTTTATTACAAAAACTCTTTGTGACCGTTTAAAATTGCATGTAGAATCGGCTAATTTAGCGGTTTCTGGTATAGCAGGTGCTGTTTCCCAAATAGCGGAAAAATGCGTAGTCAAACTGCAGGCGCAACATAATGCATATAGTGGTGAAATAATTTGCTACGTTTTGCCGAATGTTATGAGTAACGTTCCCAATCACGAACTTAATATTAATGAACTCAATATTCCAAAAAATATTAAGTTAGCGGATGCTAGTTTTGCTACTCCAGGAAAGGTGGATATTTTAATTGGGGCAGATCGGTTTTGGAATCTAATTTCCGTTGGGCAGATTTCCTTGGGTTTGAATAACCGATTTTGCAAAAAACTAGGCTAGGTTGGATAGTTTCGGGACCGACGATTGTTCAAAAAACGGCAAAGCGTGCACTGTAGTTTAGTAAAAACCGCCGAAATACAAAGGCAATTAGCTCAGTTTTGGGAATTGGAGGAAAATTGGGCAAGTGAGCGACCATTTCAAAGGCAAAACGAGTGCGAAAATATTTTTAAATACTCAACTAGGCATACTAACGAAGGTCGTTTCATAGTGACAATTCCGTTTAAGGAACCGGTAGAAATTTTGGGCGAATCAAAAGAACGCGCGCGAAAGAGATTTTTGGCATTAGAGCGCAAGTTTCAGGCAAATGTGGAACTGCGAGATTCATATGTAAAGTTCATGGAAGAGTATGAAGCTATGGGGCATATGTCGCTTGTAAAATTTGAAAATTTTAAAGTTCCTAGCTATTACATGCCACATCATGGAGTGATTCGCGAAGCTAGCACTACAACAAAGTTACGTGTGGTGTTCAATGGTTCCTGGGCCACTACCAGTGGTGTATCAATTAACGATTTACAGATGACCGGTCCGGTGATACAGGATGACTTACTTTCAATAGTTTTGCGATTCAGAAAGCACTTATTTGTAGCATCCGCGGATATTGCTAAAATGTACCGCCAAGTGTTAGTATCTCCCGATCAACGACCGTTGCAAAGAATTTTGTGGAGATCCGATCCGAATCACCCATTGCAGACTTACGAATTAAATACTGTAACGTACGGTGCAACGTCTGCGTCGTTTCTAGCCATTAGGTGTCTGCTGGAGCTTTCGGAACTTTTTAAAGAGTCTCCAAAAATATCAAACGTTATTAAGCATGACTTCTATGTAGACGATTTGCTTACTGGTGCTAATTCGATAGAGGAATTAACTAACATTTGTAAGGGAGTAAAAAATGTACTAAAAGGGGGATGTTTTGACTTAAGAAAATGGATATCAAATAAATCCGAGGTGTTACAAAATTTAGGTGAATCGCAAATACTAGCAAAAACTTTAGAATTTGGTGAAAATGATAATAATAAAACTTTGGGATTAACATGGTCTTGCCAAACTGATGAATTAAATTATTCTATAAATATCAGAAATGACAAGGTGACTAAGCTCTCCATATTATCGGTCGCTGCTCAAATTTTTGATCCATTGGGTTTATTGTTACCTTGTGTAATTGTGGCAAAAATAATGTTACAAAATTTTCTGGGAGCCAAATCAGAGTTGGAAGAATTGTCAAAATTCTTAAAACCCAATGAAAATAATTTGAAACAAAGCTTGGCTAGTGAAGAAATTAACTGGCATTTTATACCTGCCCGTGCTCCCCATTGTGGCGGATTGTGGGAAGCCGGGGTGAAATCGACAAAGCACCACTTACGACGCGTTTTAGGGAATTGTTTGCTCATTTTTGAGGAAATGTACACTGTACTTGTGCAAATAGAAGCAATCCTAAATACCCGTCCTTTGAGTCCTTTAAGCTGTGATCCTGAAGACCTATCGCCACTCACCCCAGCTCACTTTCTCATCGGACGACCAGCAACTTCGTCGCCCGATTTGGACTACACCAGCTTGCCGGAGAACCGTCTTTTCTACTTCCAAAAAGTTCAGAAAATCGTGCAGCATTTCTGGGGAAGATGGGCAAAGGAATATGTGTCGCTGCTGCAGCATAGAACAAAATGGCAGCAAAAAATACCCAATCTTAAAGGAAACGAAGTTGTGCTGCTGAAGGAGGACAATGTGTCTCCCATGAAGTGGGTCCTCGGGAAGATAGTGCAGTTACATCCGGGAAAGGACGGAATTGTGCTGGTGGTGACAGTGAAAACTCGCGAAAGGCAATTAAAGCGCCCGGTAAATAAAGTGTGTGTGTGCTTCCAATCTCGGACAATGAGACTGCCGTGTAAAATTTGTATATATTGGCATTCTATTTTTTTTGTTTTTTTTTGTTTTATGTATTAATTTTAAGATTTTTTTTTTGCTAACCACTGTGCAGTTCGTTTTGAAAGTTCCTACTTTCAACGTGGGGAGTATGTTTGTACCGTTTGTAATTTTCTTCAATTAACTTGTGTATATTATTTTTATATCTATTGTGGCTTGATTAATGTGTATATAGAAGTCGATGATTTATTTTGTAGTACTAGAGTATGTATAGCATTTATATTTTTCTGACATATTCTAATATTTGTAATGGGCATGCTCGCCCCTAATTAGTGCAGGATGTTTTGGAGAAAAGGGACGAGCACCACTTGTTTGTGGGCCAGACAGTCGAGCGGACGTGGCTTATTAAATTAGTCCAGAGTAAAAGTGCGTTTTATTTCTGTAAACAATAACAAAGAGAAGAAATCCAGCGTAAATAAATTACAAATAGAGAGACTATATTTTGCAATTTCTAATTTTTCTAAAACCGAGATCCGGTTTGCGGAAAGTTCGTTCCCCACATTTCGTACCCCACATTTCGTTCCCGGGATATTTCGTCTCCCCACATCTCGTACCCGGAAACTTCGTTCCCGAGCGAGCTCAATTTGTCCCCTAGATTACAGGGTGTTGAAAAACGAGTGCAGCGATCGGAGTGCAGTTAGAAAAATGAAAGATATTTTAATTAATTTATTTATTATAATAAACTTATAAGAACTATATACAGTATGACCCCAGCTTAAGTTTACAAGAGGGAATTACATTTTATTTTTAGTTTTACATAAAAATGTTATAGGAATTATAATTCCTGCTCGGTTTGTAGAGAATTTTAAGAACATTTTTAGTTTTTCAAAGTCGGCCTTGACAGTTAAACAAAAACTATTTTCTTTTCAGGTAAACTACCCTTTTTGTTCATGATGCAAAATATTACTAAGAAAAGTTGTCCAGAATGAGAAATTATAGCCCTATACAAAATATCAGGAAGATACTTAGATTAAACCGTCATTTTTAATAAATACAATTTATTTTGTTCTTACAAGTTTATTATACTAAATAAATTAATTAAAATACTTATCTTTCATTTTTTAACTGTATTCCGATCGCTGCACTCGTTTTTCAACACCCTGTAATCTACGAGACAAATTGAGCTCGGTCGGGAACGAAGTTTCCGGGTACGAGATGTGGGGAGACGAAATATCCTGGGAACAAAATGTGGGGGTACGAAATGTGGGGAACAAAATGTGGGGAACGAACTTTCCGTATCCCGTTTAGTTCTTGAAAAAGGGCTACCCTCCTCCCACAAGAAGTAGAAATTTTGTTCTAGATGCAGTTTACTCTTTCCCTTAATGGTTGTTACCTGAATTCGCTCAATTTATTGCAATGATATCTCTACATTGCTTAACTGATCGAGAAACTATCTCTATACCGATATCCTATCTTATCCGATAGAGAAAATATGTAGTAATTTCTAGTTTTTCTAAAACTGATATCCACCCCGCCACCCCTTGGGAAGTAAGATCTTTACCTACAGAACTAGACGTAATTAACCCTTTCCCTTATCGATCTTTGCTTAAATTTATTCAATTTATTCGAATGCTATTTTGATACTATCGAAAGAACCAAAAACAAACAGATCCTCAGCGGGCTATGGAATTTCAAACATATGAATAATATGTTGGTGACACTGTTAAGTCTATGTCAAATTCGAGGTTAGCAGGTTAGGTTTGCAACAGTTTTGACACAGACCGACGCAAAACCTAACCTGCTAACCTCGAATTTGACATCGACTTACAGTGCCACCAACGTTTGAATTTCCACAGCCCGCTGAGGATCAGTTTTTTTAAAATCTCTCGATACTTAACTGGTAGAGAAACGATATCTCATCATTTCTAGTTTGTAAAAACGATATTCTCCTCCGTTGGGAAGTTGGCATTTTTATACCTACAGATCAAGATGTATTTTACCCTTCCTCTTAAGGGTTTTTATCTAAATTCTACATTCTACATTCCTTAACGGATCGAGAAACTAGCTAATAATTTCTAGTTTTTGTAAAACGGATATCATTCAGGCAAGAGCAGGAGGATTTAAACTACAAATCTAGATGTTTTACTCATTTCCTTAATGGTTTTTATATAAATTCGCTCCATTTATTCGAATGATATTTCAACATTACTTAATCATAGAGAAACTATATGTAATAATTTCTAGTTTTTCTAAAACCGAGATTCTCCACCCACCCACGGGAAAGAGAATTTGTGTAACTACTGATCTACATAAAGTTTGCTCTTCGCTTGATGGTTTTTAACTAAATTCCCTCACTTTATTCGAACGATATTTTTAGACTGCGTAGTGGAAAGAGAAGTTATACAGTCATTTTGAGTTTCTGTCAAATCTATACCCCCCCCCCCCCCCCGCCCAATAAAAAGTAGGAACTTCGTAACTATGGAACTAGTTGCAGCTTACACTTTCACTCAATCGTTTTTAACTAAACTCGCTCAATTTGTTGGAATGATATTTCTACGCTGCTTAATTGATAGAGAAACTGTAACTGTAACTATTATTTTCTAGTTTTTAAAAACCGATATCCCCCCCCCCCCCGAAGTGCGATTTTTGAAACTACAGATCTAGATGCAGTGACTTTTTGGCTTAATAGTTGTTGCTAAACGCATGCCCTAAACTTATTCGATTATTTCTACACCGCTTAATTGGATATTTTTACACTGACTAATTGAGCAATGATTATCCAATAATTGCTGCAAACTGTAGAGTTGAGAATAACGTAAAAATCCAAGTACAGTTTATTATCTACAGTTTTGAAATTCATTCGAATATTTCCACACTCCCTAATGAGTACAACTATTCAAAACATCCGGTTTTTGTTTGCTAAAAATGACTTCCTTAGTGGAAAATAACTTAAAAAGCAGAAATGATAATGTAGTTCATAATCTGCATTCGCACTGCCTAATTCGTATATCAACAATTCATATATATTTTAATTACAGACGACCTACTCATATTGGTCCGGTATATATAAAAATATATATAAATAGTGGATGCACTTCATAACTGTTTAGAAATATATTCGAAACTCAAAACTGGTATTTCTACAATCACTAATTTCCATAACAACTATCTAATATAATAGATATCTGTGTATTATATATTTTTTTGTAATAGCTCGAAAAACTACTAATCGAAAAGCATCATACTGCAACAATTTATGCGTTTATTTTAACGGCATTTCTACAACGATTGATTAGTATAGGGGGCATCTAATCATTAGTTTTTATTGAAAGTGGTGAGATCGTGTAAAATTATAAAAAAATACAGATCAAAATGCAACGCGACGTGTACGTTAACGATTTAGGAATTCACTCGCATATTTTGTTCAAGTAGTATTATTATAATGACGAAACACTATTATAACAGTTCAAAAATTCATTCGCTAATTTATTTGATTGATTTTTCTACAATCACTAATTGGTACAGCCACTATTCAATACATTTTGCTTTTATTAGAAACGATACCTTCAAGACCAGTAGGTTAGAAAATGCGATTATTAAATAATTAGCTAATTTTCACGTGTACGTTAATGGTTTAAAATTCATCTGCTGATTTCACTTCCATAAAATTTCTATAATGGTTAATTGGCATAGCAACCAATTATCCAATATCTTCCGATTTTATTGAAAAATATAAATGGTGATGTTGAAAATATATATTTTTTGAATACAGATTAAATGCTAGTTAGTATTCGGCAACCGTTTAGTACTTTATTCGCTCATTTTATTCGACTGCTTATTATCGAATAACTATTGGTTTTAGTAAAAAGCGCAATAGTTTAGAATTTATTCGTTTGCTTTATTTGATTGTTGCTACAATTATTACTCAGTACAGAACAGAGATTACACATTAATTTGTTTTTATGAGAAGTGGAATCGTCAGGTTCTCATGGAGAGGAACTTCAAAGATATTATCTAAAAAATACCAGTCAAAATGTAGTGCATCGTCTATGACAAAGATATATAAATTCCTTCGTTCATTTACTTCCAATAGAATATTTCCACCGATTTATTGGTACAGCAACTATTCCATAATTTCTGTATTTATAAAATTCGGCATAACGTTAAACACGTGCAATTCGACTGGCCAAAAGTAACTGCTTTAGAATATGAAGCTAGTAATGTGGTACTTGCAGACAAAACCCGCAGTGCTTCTCATGACGACGTGCCTCTGGCACGCTACTTGTTTACCGTTTCGCTGGGTATCCATGTATTTAATTCAGCAAACCCAACAAATAATAACGGGCATCTTTCAGATCTTGCATGTATTTTTGAAAACAGCATGTTTACAAGTTTCGCGAAAAACAAACGGCGGGGGGCCGTCTAAGTAGAGTCCCCAAAACTGCCAAAACGCCGACATGTCTGTTACGTAAGAAGATGAGGACGAGAGCTCGCAGTTTCGCAAGTTTTTCTCCGCGATTGAGCCCAATCTTATTTTTGCGCCTATTTACCCAAACTCGCATCCCGATCCAAGGCTGCGCCGACATCCCATTTTAGCCGTCGATACACATTTTTAGCTCTCGGCAGCACTTTCTAAAAAATATCCGAGATAGTATTGTTCTTTTTCCATTGTGCCGATGTGTGTTATTTGTTATGTAAATTGACTATTTATGTTTTGCTGTAAGTTTCACAACGAATTCCTGCCTTTCTGTGTCAACGACGCATGCAACTTTTACATTCTTATTAGTCGATTATTCTCTTTATTTCAGAAATACCATGCATTGGCCACATTTTCGCGCCTGCAAATTATGAGGCAACCTCTGGCGCCTGTTTATGGAACGCTGATATATTTTTATATTTAAATATTAATTATAACTTTTTACTTTTTGGAACGTTACATATTAAGAAATTTCACTTTTTTCGTTAGAAATGTACAACCTTAAAATTAATGTTAAAGGTAGAAAATAAATAGTGAAAGTTCTTTACTAGACTTCCCATAGCTTTGCCTAAGAAAATAACCATTTTCTACAAATATTACATTTCTTGGTTTCATTGCACTGATAATTAAAGAAGAAAAACCTTCAATAGATTTCATAGATGAAACTAAAATTTAATTTCATCCGAGTCGCAAAGTCCATGCTTGAAGTGGACGTCTAGGTTAAATAATAAACAAAGAATCTCACTAAGGTTTCCATACTTGAACTAAATGATTGTTAAGTACTATCTCTATAGACTTAAGTTTAATAATAATAATAATAATAATGGCACTAACACCCCATGAAGGAGCTTGGCCTGCAAGTTTAGCCTTTTTTAAATTTGGAAGTGCATTTCAGAAGTCGCCATCAAAGGAGGTAGAAGTGGGCAAGAAAATTTACTCGATTCTCTATGCCTTGGTCGACATCGGAATTAACGAAAACTTCTTTTCTACCCGTCATTCGTTAAATATATCACAAAGAAGCATTCGCCCAAACTGAACATCATCTTACTCAAATCTCAGAAATTTGTTTCAGAAATCTTCATTAAAGGTGAGAAAAATTGAGAAGCACTGCCAGTCTATTTTTCATGCTAGTATACAGGGTGATTCTTGACTTATACGCATAATTGCGAGGACTCATAGTTCGTGTTGTATAGTGAGGGATAATTAAAAAAAAGTGTAGTAAACGTTTTTTTTTTTTTATTAACGGAGATAACGAATTAGTTATGTTGAGAGTGGTGAACTAATAAAATATAAAATTATCGCATTTACCTTAAATTGTATCTGTAACCCTCCGTCACTAGTTGTCAAATTGGAGCTAGTTTTATTCGTAAAAGAAAAATGGATGGCCCCTACCTTCACCAACGCAGAGCTCATGGACATGGTATTAACGTACGGGGAAGCACACCAAAATTCAGTAGCTGCAGCTCGGCTTTATGCACAAAGGTTTCCTCAAAGATATAATCCGGGTCGAGAAACTTTTCTGCGTGTTGTCTAGTACGTACGTGTGGTGCAGCATGGATTCGATAAAGGTGTTTATCGAAAACCAAGGAAATCGCTTCCAACAATTGTTTGATACTCCAGTTTAAGTTACATAATAACATAATTAACTCCTTATCTCCGTTAATAAAATATTTTTACTACACTGTTTTTAATTACCCATCACTACACATCACAAACTATTATTCCTTGCAATTATGCATATAAGTCAAGAATCACCCAGTATAAACCGGACTCGATAAAAGTCTATTATATAGTCTTTCAACGCTAAACATGCGACGGTGAAGCACCCGCCCTTAGAAACTCAAAGTTATGTCTCTTAAATCTCGAAAATACATTTCGGCGGTCCTCACCAAAGGCGGTAAAAATTAAGAACATTCAGTAGATTCTCCATGCCATGAAGTAAACGGACTACGAAAATATCTTTTTTGTTCTACTGCATCGAAAAGTTATCAATTACGGAAGTGTTTAGTGGCCAAAAACTTCCACATTTTTATACCAGTACCTTTTAGTTTTCGGAAGTAGCAACAACAACTAACAACTATTTCCATTGGTCGAAATCACAATAGGCACTCCCATTTTGCGGGATGATCATGACCTCTCGACTTTTTCTGACCTTCTCGATTAAACTATCATTTTATAATTAGAAAAATGCGTCCAAAGGGGACTTTTAGACTCGCTTTATTTATGTGCTCGCTACGCTCGGGAGCCATGACTTACGGTTCGTCCAAAAAAGTCCCTAATTTCGTACTTGTACATAAATAGTTATTATATTATACGTAAGCATTAAATAACTGCCTTTGAAGCACTCACACTTACAAACTTTAAGTTCACCATCCTTAAATTTCAAAAATACATTTTTGAACTTCTCATCAAAAGAAATAAAGGTTGCGAAGAACCTTCACTCAATTCTTCATGCTATAGCTAAGATAGATTTTCTAATCTCCAAACGTTAAACGAGTAGCGGTAAAGCAAATACTATTACAAACTCAAGCTTTTCTCTTTTAAATCTTGAAAATAAATTTGTGAAAATGGTAAAAATTGAGAAGAAAACTTTACCCTATAAACTATGCTGTGCGCTACATAAACCAGACTCAATTAAATTATTTATTATAGTCTTATACATTAAACAAACTCACCCTTTAAACCATATTGCTTAAATCTCCCAAATGAATTTCTGATCTTCTCATCAAAGGCGATACACACTGAGAAAAACCTTCACATAATTCTTCATGCTATTCACCAAATCAGACTCAAACAAGATAGCTTTTATAGTGTTCACACAATACGCCAGGAATTATGAAGCACTCGCCCTTACGAACCCAAATGAAACTTTTTTAAATAACGACAGTACATGTCTGAAGTCATCATTAAAGGGAGATAATAAATAGGTTCTTACACTAGATTCTTTTGGGCTAAACGGACTTAATGAAAATATATTTTATATAGTCTTTAAATGTCAAACATTTGACTGCAAAGCACTCACCCTACAAACTACAAATATATTTTTTAATCAAGAAAGTGCATAAAAGTCGACATCGAGGGGATTACAATAGACAGGAACCTTTTAATGGATTTTCCATTCGCCGGGATACCCCGACACAACGAAAATATCTGTTGTAGTGTTTAAAAGTTAAAAATCTGACTGTGAAGCACTCGCCGTTTAATTTTTTTAAATCACGAAAGTGCACATTTGAAGTCGATATCAAAGGATAAAGACAATGGATAGGAATCAATTCTAAAATCCCTATCGGTAGGGCCAAAACAAAACTCAACTCAAACGAAAATATTTTTTATGGATTTTAAACGTTATGTATTTGACTGTAACGAACTCGCCCTTTTAAACCCAAATTTATATTTTTTAAATTATGCAGTGTATGTTTGATGTCTATATCAAGGGGAAGACAATGGACAGGAATCTTCTCCAATCTATTGGACTCCACTGAACTCGACGAAAATATCTATTATATAGTCCTTACACATTGTTACGATTTGCGTTCTTGAGTGAAAATACTATAGGCGGTTGTATGAATAGACTCTACTTTAGTTAGCTATAAGCAATTTGTATCGTGAATATTTAAGGTAGAATTTCGTAGGCAAAATGGTCATATTTAGCCGGTCTTTAGAAACGTGCCTTTCTCTGGGAAGATGGAAATATTCCAAGCTCACGGAATGATTAAGGGCAAATTTATGCAAGGTTTACCTCGTAAGCCGAAAAATTAGGCAGAATTACGTGCCGACTAGAGCAAATTCCTTTTAGTAGAATTGCAAAACTTTATTAGCGATAATTTACGAGGTGTCGACCGCTTCACCAATTTTAGCGTGTGAAACCTACAAATTTGTCGAATTCATAGAGCTCTTATGAATTGTCATGTACGTCTGTACGTGACAGAAGTCCAAAGTTTAGAACTGCCTGATAAGCTTATGGGGTGGAAACATCCTGGGGATAGATTCGGCGGCATCGTGGTGGTATCCCGTTGCCTTCCACGACTATTTTCAGGCAAGAAAAACGCTGAAGTACGTGACCCCAGCGAGATTCGAACCTTGCCACCTAGAGGAACGTGGATCAGTATCCCAGCAAGCTAAGCAACTGAGCCACGCTACAAACCAGTTCAGGTTTAGGGCTCTACTGGCTCTACTTTGTTCTAAGTATTATTGTAATATAAGTTAGTACAATGTAACCATGTAAATAAAGCATAAGACACTTTAAGAAGAAGAAGATAAGCTTATTTGGAAATTTCAGAAAGCCCACCGACCAGTTTCTTGGCCAAATTGGACTTGAATTTAGTTAGTTAATAAGTAACGGTGTTAAACTTAAGTTGTTCTGTAAACGGCAGAAAATAAATGCAAATATTTGTACGTAAGTGTCTTCTTAATCTCGCAACTGTAGCTTTAGTCTTCGTGTACAAGTATATTTTGACTAAAAGGATTGCCAGTTACCCCGACTTTCCACGAATTCGCGACAACATATTACTGTAAATGACTCGCCCTTATAAACCCAAATGATCTTTTTCAAATCACGAAAATGCATGTCAGGTCGACATCAAAGAGGAGACAATGGACAGGAAGCACTTTCGTGATGGAAAAAAAGATAACTTTAGTTTTATAAGGGCGAGTACTTTACTGTCAAATGTTGAACGATTAAAGACTATAAAAAATACTTTTGTTGAGTCCAGTTTAGTGCAAGAAGTTGAGAATCTAGCTAGTGAAGGTTTTTGTTCATCGTCTCCTCTTTGATCTCGACCTCAGACATGCACGTTTGCGAGATAAAAATAAATTTGGGTTTATACGAGTGGGTACTTTACAGTCAATCTTTTAACGTTTAAAAACTCTAAAAAATATTTTCGTCAGGTTTAGTCCAAAAGATAGAGAATCTAGCGAATTTTCCTGTCCATTGTCTCAGCTTTGGTGTCGACCTTACACATGCACTACCGTGATGAAAAAAGATAAATTTGGGTTTATAGCGCCGAGTATTTTATTGTCAAATATTTAACGTTTAAAGACTGTAAAAGAGATTGTCGTTGAGTCTAGTTTAGTCCAAGCGATAGAGAACCTAGCGAATGTTCCTTCCTGTCCATCGTGTGTGATTTAGGAAAGGTAAATTTGAGTTTACGATGGCGAGTATTTTACAGCCAAACAGTTAACGTTTTTAAAGATTCTTCATATGTTTGACTAAACAGGACCCAGGAAATATATCTTTTATAGTCTTTAAATGTAAACAATTGAAGTTCTGAATAAAAATTAAGTTTCTATTAAGCTATTTCTATTATCTCATTCAAAAAAACGAACGTTAACATTCTAAAATGTAAAAAAGGAGATTCTGTATGGTCTACGCAAAGTACCACTTATAATAATGCAGAAGACTAAAAGCCGTGTTTACACAACTAAAAGTACTATGGTTGCGTTCCACCATTTCTATTTTCGGATTTTTGTAAACAAACTTCCCTCAACTTTTAATAGCGATATTATCACAGAAAACAATTATTTATTATGCATATTTGTTGTGTTTTTTAAAACTATTGACTCAGCTTCGAAGGCAAGTCCACTTTGGTTAATTTTCATATCTGCTTATTGAACGTTCCCACAACCTAAGCCGTACTCAAACGCTATAAAGGCGTGTCCGTTACATCTTACTTAACAACATAACCTATATTTCTGAAAATTTGTATGCGTCGCCTTTCGTTTCTTCTAGCAGTTGCTACAAGTATTGATTCTGTTAAATGGTCTACTGTGCATCAGATAATTGTAGTACAAAGCAAGGTAAGGCATTAGCGTTGTTCAGATGGATGCAAATTTTAAAAAAAGCTATTTTAAAATTAATAAAATATGGAATATATGCTGCAGATTTATTAAACATTGAGTACATAGGTTGTACATACATAAATGACTGCAAGAGAATTATAAACATTTTAAATAATTGCCATAAATAAAAAAATTAAATTAATATAAAGTAAATGTTAAATGAACTAAATATTTTATTATAGAAATAACACATGAATTCTAAAAATAAAAATATGGCTACATAGAATATAGTACATATACATAGACCTAAGTATGTATACAGAAAAAAAATTGTTCGACTACTCACAATCTGAAGAATCTGTGTCCGGGATGACTGGTTTGGAGGGATAAAGTACTTGACTATGCTTATCTTGAAATTATGTAAATACCTATTTCTTGAAAGAACATTTAAATCCGCTTTCAACCGCAACTTGCGACTTCTTTATGTGAACCATAGATAGCAGCAGTATTTGATGATAATGCGGGAAATGATAAAATCAGTGACAGCATACATTAAATCATGTATTAAGACTAACACACATTTTTTTCTATTTAATCATTTAGTGTTACAATTTTTTATACAATTATTTTAATTAGAATTGATACAAAAATCGTGAGATAAATAGTCCTTATCGTGAGATTTGCAATGAAATCGTGAGAACTCCCGATAAATCGTGAGATCTGGCACCCCTGCATGTACCATTTAATACTGAACAGAAAAAAGAAGACACTATTCAATTCAACAGTATTGGCGGTATCCAATATGAAAGAAAGTTGCCCGGAGGCTATCCAAAAATGTCCATAAAACGCTTTCCAGAGGCGAGCGTTTCCTTTCCAGAGACTTTCCATTTAAAAATATATATTTTTTAACTTTTCCTTTTCTAGCGTGTTTTTAAAACTTTATTTAGTGAAACAAAAGTTATTAAATCCGTCCTACATTTTAAGTGCGGCATATGCCGCGGGTTTCAGCTAGTAATAAATAAAGTACATACTTTTATGCTAGATGGTAGTTTTCAATCAAAATTAATTTATTTGCTTCTTTTTATATAATCTTACTGGGAACAACTTATCAATGAAAAGCAAGTTTAACTTCCTAAAAAATATCTACTAAGTGCATTTCGCAAAATCTTTGCTGGACTTTTCACATTTGATCGACTGATGAGTTTTAAATTTAATAAGATGCAAGTTGTTTTGTTACTTTTTTAATTCACTAACAAACTTCAAAGGGACTACACATGCAGAAGAAAATATTCACTTCCAATTCGAAATAGAAACTGCTGAAAAGCTAAAATGTCTCCACCGTAATGAAGTTGGCCCGACGAAGGTGCTGTGTAATTGGGCATGTTTCCACAGCTATGAATTATGAGGAAGCCTCGTGCGCTTATTGCTCGCTGAAAGGGCCAGCGAAGACGCGAACCACTTCATCAAAGGACTCCTTGATTCTCCTGCCACCTGCGATTTCCCACCGACGCCGCGCACCCAAGTGCCGCAAGAAGTTAAACGCGCACCCAACCACTTTTGTTGCGGAATTAAAGCGAGATTTGTTCGCTCGCCGTCTTCGCTTCCCTGTTCGCTGCCAAATAAAGCTCTATTAAAACCTCGTTATAATATTTCATTCATGTCCTCTTTTTATTTCGCTCGGATGAACGCGAATGCTACAGCCTTCAACACTGACCTTAAAGCTGGCGCTGTATGTCGCTTTCCTACTTTTTGACTTGTTTTAGAAACGCGATTAGCACAGTTCAATAGTTCGTGACACTAAAACGGTCTGTTCCAGCAACAGAAAACTGAATGGTACTTGTACGCCGCTCAAAAGCAAAGTTGGAACTGTAAAATGTTAGAAGTCAGGTTTTCACCTTAACAACCTTATTTTGTTGTGGCTACCTATCTATAATGACTGTAATTATTAATTTTCAGCAAACTTAAAGCCAAGCCTTTTGGAGCCTATCTACAAAGTTATTTTTGTACTGTTGTCGACTATTATGTACAAAAATTCACTTGATAGTTGACCTAATTACACCATAATTGTGTAGAAGTTTCCTGCCTGAAGCTTTCCGACATACAGTCCCGCTCAATCAAATAACCAATAAGATGTCATAGTTGTGCTCCGTGGTGTTCCCATAGGGTATACTCCATGTACGCCGTATACTCTCAGAATTTTCTGGGCGTACTGCGTATACTCTCGAGCAATTTTGTTAAAACTCGTTGAATGTGCTTACAAATTAGGACTAACGTCAAGCCGAACACTACTTGAACAATTGTCTGCACCAAGGCTGCCAATGTTTGTAGAATTTTTTTTTACCACTCTACTGTTCGAATTGCAGTGAAGGGTGTATTCCGCGATCATACGTGAGATTTGGCTGCGAAACCATCGATCCTCGGCACTTTAAGCTCCTCGTGGTCAAGTTAAAGAACCCAAAAGAAACAGACAAGGAAGAAGATGCATTACGAAAATAATTTTTTGTCAATGCATTTAATTAGGTTAATCGATTTTTTTTTCAATTTTATAGGAAAAAAATAAAAATTTTAAGCTCATTTGTTTTGTAGTAATTATCCCCCCCCCCCCCGCCGCCAAGCAACCATAGAAAAAGTCAGGCATACAATGGGTTACCGGTAGTATCAAAAAATGGGAACATCACTGGTTGTGCTAAATATTTTATGGTTTAATTTTATTTAAATTAAACAATATTTTGGAATGTTACATAATATTTCAGTCATTAGTAGATATAATGTCAATACGTTGTATCCACTAACGGTTCACCTACAATAGCCCATATCATCTTAAAAGACCCGTTTGGAGTGCCATAGAGAGTATAATCAAGTCAATCCAAACGGTCTATTGGTATTGGTATAAGCAAAATTATATTTCATTTAAAAGCACATTGCAACAGAATACTGGTTTAATGAGACGCATTTAGCTATACGAAGGATGAGATAAATCGCCAGGTCCAGATGTTTTAGAGGCGCCCTGTATATCAAATGCATATTTCAACACTATATCACAAAAATCCATGTACATCTTTATAATTTTTAATTGATCGACCACTTCACTGTGTAGCATTTTCTACTATTCCTCGATATTAGCCTCAAATACACAAGATTCAACAAACGCTATGAAGACCATAAAAGTGCGAAGGTTGAGACGCTTCGGAATCCTTTCTTTGTCGCAGGCACAGTGCCGGATGTTTTGCTACTTATTATTTCTAATTCCAAGGCTGGAGGCCGAAATTGCGGTCCAGGTAAGTTACACTTTGAGAGACGTCTTCACAGATAGGACGAACGGTTGAGGTGATGGATGCTTTCCGCTGGCTCTAGTCGCCTAGTCCAATATCTTTATTGCGGACTGGCATTTATAATCACAATTCTCGGGAATAAGTAGAATAATTTGTCTGATTTATGGGCCCATTTGCTGCAAGGTTTATAAATTGCAGCCAAATTGAAAATCTAGAGACGAGCTCTATTTATTCAAAGCTTACGATTTTATTTATTCAAACTATTTTTCTCTAGTTGTGCAAGGGAAATACGGGTAGATATTTAAAATATTAACGATAAATATCGTTTAGATTAACGTAACAAATTGGACAAAACAAGAAGCCGCTACTACGTGTTGTTCGAAAAAGTATTGACGATACTTTGCATGCGGATTATATGTCTACCTGGCTCGAAGCCGAATATACTCTCGGTGAAATATATACAGGGTGAGCATCTTAAATTAATAAAACGTCATTTTTTGCTTTAACTGAGATATACATAAAAGTAATAATTTGTACATAGGTCAGGTTTTGCCCACGAAAATGGGATCCAACAAATACAGGGTGAACATTGTAAGAAATACAAGATTATATAGCATCCTTTATAACGCGGCCAGAAGCGAATATGATGTGAGAGCGATTGTGACGAAGGGGTTGAACATTCTAACTAGCACCTGGGAGTGCGGGTCGAATTTCACCGGAAGTATTATTTTTCCTAATTTTTTTTGTTTCAAAACATCCACTTTCGAAGGAAGTTCCGATTAAAGCACTTGACAGATTTTTTTCTATTGGTTGCAAACTTCAAATATCATTGGCAACGTGTAAAAAAGATGGAGCATGACTGGACAATAACGTGTTCGTCAGACACTTTTCGCATTTCGCCCCATAATAAATTACAAATTTCAATTATCAAATTATCATTGAAATGGTGTTTTAACGCGTTAGAGAAAACATCGCTTGAATAAACGTAAAGAAACCAACAAAATAAGAGTAGACAGCTATGTATTCATCTGAAATATTTTACTTTTTACTTCCCTCGCCTAAAAGACGATGTAATCGTGAAAAAATCACCTTCCAATAATTCTTCAGAACTTCACGTTTCAGGGTCCCTAAATGACCATGTTTTCTCAATTCTGTATATTTGTCTGCCAGTCCGTCTGTTTGTGGTAGCTGTTTGTTGAAGAAAGACGATATGTATTTTGCATGGGAATATATGTCTACCTGGCTTGAAACCGATTATACTTTTGGTCAAATATATCCCGGATGATCAGCTTAAAAAAATGTTGTCAACTTTTGCTTTAACTCGAGAATAGATAAAGCTAATATCTTTCACATAGTTCAAGTTTTTATCCTAGACGAAAAAATGCATAGTGTGGACTCAATAGATACGGGGTGAACACCTTACATTGGTTCTTTCGTTACCGCGTCCGTTATAACCCGATCGTAAGCGAACTTGGTCTAGAAGTTCGCAGAGGTTATAGCATCTGGCTAGCAATCGGATTGCGCGAGTGCGAATCCCATTGGACGCAGTTATTTTTTAGTTGCAAATTGATGTAATAAGCATAACTAACAACCACAGTATTATTAGCAACGTTAAGATATGTGTAACTATTTTGTGGCCGCACTTGTGAGGGAAGTTCTGTGTAAAGTGTAAATCCTTTTACAGACTTTTCCTGGTAATATATAAACTTCAATTACGCAAGTGGGCAAATCCTACATAAAACATAAAAAATTGTGGTAGTTTAACATTTAAAGCGTTAGGAGAAAATATCGTTGAATAAACGTAAAGAAAACGATAAAATAAGAATAGACAATTATGCTAACATCTGAAACGTTTCTCTTTTTCCTGGTAATTACACACTTCAATTATGGTAGTGGGTAAATTCTACATAAAAATGATGCTAGTGGACATCTACAGCGTTATGGGACAATATCATTTGAATAAATGGGAAGAAAACGATAAAATAATAATAGACAATTACATGTTCGTCTGAAACATTTCTCTTTTTCATGGCAATTACAAACTTCAAATATGGAAGTGGGCAAATTATACATAAAAATAGTGTTAGTAGTTAGTAGTCATCTAACACGTTAGGGGGCAACATAGTTTGAATAAAAGTGAAGAAAACTACAAAATAGGAATAGGCAAGCACGTCGTCGACTGAAACGTTTCCCCGTTTCCTGAGAATTACAAACTTCAATTATCAATGTGTGTAAATCCTACATAAAAATAGTACCAGTGGAAATTTAAACCGTTACCGAAATATATCGTTTGAATAAACGTGAAGAAAACGACAACATAAGAATAGGAAACCACGACTTCCACTGAAACGTTTTCCCGTTACCGGTAATTACATACTTCAATTAACTATGTATGTATATATTATCTGTAACCTCATTTACCTTGCGGTGTAGAGGCTGGTACATTATGCGCTGGTATCTGGCGGTACAATGCTCAACTTGCTCCGGATTCGGGATACAGAGTTGGAGCGCGCCTTTGGTGCTTGCGTAGCAACCATTGTGTGTGTCTTGGTGATGTGTTTAAAGCGTTAAGGGATAATATCGTTTAAATAAATGGGAGAAAACAATAAAATAAGAATATACAATGATGCATCCGTCTGAAAAATTACCTTTTTCCTGGAAATTATAAACTTCAATTATGGAAGTGAGTAAATCCTACATAAAAATGTTGCTAGTTCACATTGAAATCGTTATGGGAAAACATCGTTTGAATAAATGTGAAGAAAACGATAAAATAATAATAAACAATAACATGTTCGTCTGTAACATTTTTTTGTAATTACAAATTTCAATTGTGAAACTGGGTAAATTCTACGAGTATATAAAAATAGTGGTAGTAGATATTCAAAGTGTTGGGAAAATATCGTTTGAATAAATGAGAACAAAACCATAAAATAAGAATACACAATGATGCATCCCTGGTAATTATAAAGTTCAATTATGGAAGTGGGCAAATCCTACATAAAAATATTGCTAGTGGACATTTAAATCGATATGGGAAAATATCGTTTGAATAAATGTGTACAGAACGATTTGTTTTGTAATTACAAATTTCAATTATGAAACTGGGTAACTTCTATATAAAAATAGTTCTAGTAGATATTCAAAGCGTTAAGAACAATATCGTTTGAATAAATGGGAAGAAAACGATAAAATAAGAATGCACAATGATGCATTCGCCTGAAAGATTTACCTTTTTCCTCGTAATTATAAACTTCAATTATGGAAGTGGGTAAATCCTACATAAAAATGTTGCTAGTGGACATTTAAATTGTTACGGGAAAATATCGTTTGAATAAATGTGAAGAAAACGATAAAATAATAATAAACAATAACGTGTTCGTCTGAAACAGTAGTTTTGTAATTACAGATTTCAATTATGAAACTGGGTAAATTCTACATAAAAATAGTGCTAGTAGACATTTAAAGCGTTAGAGACATTATCGTTTGAATAAATGGGAAGAAAATGATAAAATAAGAATACACAATTGTGCATTCGTCTGAAACATTTCATTTTTCCTGGTAATTACAAATTTTAATTATGGAACTGGGTAAATTCTACATAAAAATTGTGGTAGTGGACATTTAAAGCGTCAGGGAAAAAATATCGCCTGAATAAGCGTGAATGAGACGACAAAATAAGAATAAAGAAAAGGGTGTGTTTTAGACGAAGACATACGCTTGAAAAGCTTCCCATTTTCCCGATAATTACAAATTCAATTATCCAAGTGGGAAATCTTAGATAAAGATGGTGATAGTCGGCATTTAAAGCTTTAGGGAAAAATATCGTATCGCTAAACGTGAAGACAGAACAGAACTGAAAACTAGGTGTTGGTTTGAAACCTTTTCCGAGTTAACTATAACACTTCAATTACCAAAGTGATCTTGCATAAAAAATGGGAATGTTAGTTATACAAGGTTATCATAAAGTAAGGGATATATTTTAACTTATTATAACTTTTTAACAAATTAAGTTAATAACAAAAACTAAACGATATTTAATTGTTTAAATAATGGGATTTCGTATGCCCAAACTCAGTTACCGCAAATGTTCAATATGACCTCCATTTTACATTTTTAGAATTTTGCGTAAAATTTTCCAAACCGTGGTGTACGGCATTTGCAATCGCTTGGGTATCGCATTTGCACTGCTGATTGCTAGTGGAAGACTTCTGGCTATGTCCTGATTTTCATGAAGAACCTCTGAAACTTGGACATCACTAATCCTTGGTCTTCCTGATCTCGAAAGGTCAATTACCGAACCTGTTCTTTCAAATTTTTGTATCAAATTGCGGTACGCTTTCATTTGACAGGGCCCCGCTCTCAAACCCATTCTAGTGCGAAATCTTCGTAATCCAGCGGTGTAATTTCTGCCGCATTCATAATAACACTGAACTAAACCAATTCTTGTTTGTAGATCCATGCTATTACAGTTTGAGTCGTTAGAACTTTACGTTTACTTGAGTTTTAATTTTAAAATAAACTGATTTTGTTTTGACACTCGTGTCAACAATTGTCATAACAACGCTTTTGTTTTCCATAGATACAATAAAATCCCATTCCTTAAGCAATTAGATTTCGTTTATTTTTTGTTGTTAGCTTGATTTGTTAAAAAGTTATAATAAGTTAAAGTATATCCCTTACTTTATGATAACTCCATACATATAAAGAATTAGGGAAACTATAATTTGGCTCAAAGTAAAAAAAGGCAAAATAAGAATGCAACTACGTATTCACTCAGCATTTTTTAACGGAAATTAACGTAAAACTGCACCTTATTCAAAAAGGGGTACACTTTAAAAAAGCAAATTGAGTTTATTTGCGATTGATGCCCTTTATTTGTAGGGTTTGGGTTTTCCATACGTTACTTACTTTTAGGCTTCCGCGATTCGGGTCTTCGTGAATGGAAAATTTACTGAGTGAAGCTATAAATCTTCCTGATTAAAGGAAATGCCGATTGTTTGGTTTACTCGAATGAAATCGTAAACTGAGTAGGTTGAAATCCAGATTCATTAGAATCATTAATCGATTTTTGATGTGTAATGTAATGGTCTCCCAGAAGTTTAATTGCATGTAAAAATTTAGCAGGGCGTGCTTTCTGTATGCAGGATAGTTCATAAAACTTTGGAGCCCCTTGTTTCTTGAGACTATAACCCAACGCAACGTATGAAAATGATTAATTGCTTTAATGTCATAAAGGCGTAGCAACTCTGATATGTGTATTTTAGAAAAATAATGGATATCTTTGTTGCCATGCGATTTCTACGTTGGGTTGCAGTCCCAAATAGTAAAAGGGGCTTCAAGTTTAGTGACCCACCCTGTATGTATATTATAGTCTATCACTTGAGGCGTTATAAAAAAGTATTTTAATATTTTTTTTAATGAGCTTATACAACTCCAGCCGTTTTTTTAAAAGCAAAGTTCACCCGGTCTGGGCGCTGATTAAGAAAGCAGGGCTACCCTCGATTTTAAAGCGCCAACAAAACGCTGTTTATTTTCCCACAAAAATTACGATAAATATGAGCGCCCTTCGCATATTAAGCTAATGAAAAAAAAAATGCGCGCGCGAAAGTGAAAGTTCAAAAGTCCATTAGCTTTCCGCTTTTCGCACTTATTCCAGCGTGCCTCTGTGAGCTTTCCGCGGACGCTTGGAAGTCGAGCCTGCAGCCAATCAGCCAATCTGAGCTATGCACTTACGTGCATGAAATTGAAACGCACCTCGCTGCCTAATGCCCAAGTTTCCTTTTTTTAGGTCTGGCATTGACGAGCAAACGCGGTGTAATTGCAGGCCTAAACTATAAATCGAGGTTGCACCGGAGCCGCACAATGGTTCTTGAGCAACTCCTGCAAGGTGCATGAGCAAAAAATGAGGAAATTGCAAGGACTCCCATTTGAACCAAGGCTTTGGGCCACATTTGGGTTAGGACACTTATTTTGCTTGCCACTTAATAAATGAAATAATCACTACAGCAGCAACAAAAATACTGCCAAGAAAATGACTACACCTATATAAACGGATTTCTCTCAAAAATATCAATCGCCTTCAAGAGCGGCTCGGCAGAACGGATAGTCTGTCTGACCACAGACTTGAAAGTAATCACAATAGATTATTTAACAGTGATTTATTTAGGTGGCGTCATGAGCAGCTCCTACGCCGTCATTAGTTATGTCTAGCTGTTCTCATCGGTGTGTAAAATCCTTGTGTAAATATTAGGATGTGGAACGTTTTCAAAATGGAATGCTACTCGAGTGAATCGATAAGGAGCAGCATGAGACGCTGAGCTGCTTCCTGCTTCCAAAATTAAGTTTGCTAATTTGCCACGAAGAAGGGGGAACGATGAGCATTTCGCGGCATGAAAGAAATCTCCAAAATACGAATGTTTATGATAATATTAGTAAATAAAAACCAATGCTAAACTTGCGTCAATGACTGAATTTCAAAAGACTTCGATTACAAACATTTAGTGAGGAATTAATCGCTAAGACAATTACTTTTGAATCATGCACGATTAGGTTACTAACATAAGTTGAGTCTAAGCTTTGCAATATTGGAATTGTTCAATAAGCGCTTGATGTATACTTAGTGTTGTGCCTTGGTCAATTGACCGGTCAATTGACTGGTCAATTTGACCACGGTCAAAAACTGTGTGGTCAAATTCACTGTCAAATGCTCTTTTAGCCTTAAAATTGCTTATATTAAATCACACTATCAATCAACGGTTTTTTTTGTAGAAGGTCTTTATTATTGGCTGTAAGCCTGTAACTAATCAAACATTTACTGAAATTGTAAAAATGCAGAGGATTTACATATTTCGCGAGGGGATTCACACAGCGACCAATGTTTCTTGGGGAAGTACCGTTTTGTGCAAATTGTAAATTCAGCATTGGAGTCTTCAGTTTCAGTTGTGCTTTACTTACAGAACTATCAATACAATTGATTAAAAAAGGTTAATTAAAAAAATTAAAATGGTCAAATGAGCGGTCAATTGGCTGGTCAATTGACCGGTCAATTGACCAAAAAGTTGTTGACCGGTCAAAGGCACAACACTATGTATACTCATCTCGCACTAACGTATTTAACGAATACTCGATCAAATCGAATTACCTACTCAACGGCTTTGTGTGTATATTGTACCGGGTGTCTTAAAAAGAATTACATCTAGTCTAGAACGATTTGAATTTCCCATAATGCAATACTAATAATTTACATGCAAACAAAATTCAAAACCTACTAGATGTAATTCTTTTTAAGACAGCCGGTATAATATTCAACTTATAGTAAATGCACGTAATCCTTACTTAACGTAGTAACAATAACTAATAAAGCAGTCGACTTACTCAATAACTGCTGATGCACAACATAAACTACTGAAATGATTCAATTTCGTGTTGGGCATATTTTACCCATCATTCAGACTGGTACTAAATACTATGTAGTTTAAATAATCAAATTAATCAAAACTGTCGCTATTCAATTTTTCGACATTTATTGGACAATTAGCTTTTTATGTACTCAAATTCAAAATAATTACTCAAGTGGTGCTCTCATTTCAGTCAACTTATAATAGATCCACGAACTAGTACCCATGTATTCAAACACTGCGCAGTATAAGTAGTAATAAGTAGGTAACTCTACCTGACATAAATAAGCAAACGTCAGCCGTAGCAGTCAAGCTATTCGATAAGTCTTTAGTCGAGTTACAACGGAATTACCTCAACCAAGAACAAATGTAATCAAATCACTCAACTGGTACAATCCAATTTGTTCGAGGTAAATTGCAACTCTCTCCAGATGCTCAATCAATGAGCATATTTCTCTAACCATTCGGTTTGTACCCAAGGATGTACTTAAACCAGAGCGCAACTCATCCAACCAATTACTAATGCAATCAAATTACCTGCACTATGGAACTCTGCTAAGAAGTTACTTCGGCAAATACTAAAATATACCTAACAACCACAATTCAACTTACTCATTTAGTAGCAAAATGCAATAAAATTACTCAATTGATACTAGAAAATGATTTGAGAAGCAATACTAAAATTGAAATAATAATAACAATAATGTCTTCATTGCTATATCAAAAAAGTAGTTACATTGCTCGGATCTGTTCTACAATTAAAAATAAGATAAAAATGAAGAATGCTAACAATTTTCTGAAGTTTCGTTTAATCTCAATAAATTGAAACACAAGAGAAAACTTAAAATACTAACAAAATAAAACTATCTGGGTCGAGATAAACATCAGCAAAAGATCTAATTCCTTAAAAAAACCTCAAATATGACCACCTATGACTAAAGTTCCTGGCAACAGAATTGAAATTATCATCATTTATTTCTGCTATTGGGGCAAGAAAGTTATCCACTCCGGCAGGCACAGTAAAATAAACCTTTTCATTTATGTATCCCCACAGCCAACAATCTATTGGAGTTCAGTCGGAAGACCGGGGTGGCAACGCTATTGGTCCACCCCGCCAATCCATTTATTAGGAAAACGGCGATTCAAAATATCTCGCACTTGTAATGTAGCATGTGCAGGCGTTCCATCGTGTTGAAAAAACATTGTTGCACGATGTTGTAAACGAGCTTCTTTTGTATTTCAATTCATTGAGATTAAACGAAACTTCGTTTTTGAAGTTTTAGTATTTTTCATTTTTGTCTTATTTTTAAATGTAGAACACATATACGAGGGCTGGGGAGTGAAATATAATACTAGAATAATTTCGTTTTGCATTTCTTTAGCAAAAGGCGCAGTTCAGCTGTTCTCAAGTAGGTACCTTAAAAGTTAATAAAGTTTCGAATAAATGTCACGAGCAAGTGCACCAGCAAGAATTAAAACAAAATGATAAATGTATTTGATGACAGAAATGAAAATGAAATTAAAAAAAAAACAAAAATTAAGTTAAATAAGTATAATTTCACAGTGAGTTAAGAAGCATTCGTTTTAGGTGAGATTTGAATCTGGTGACTGACATACTTTTTAAATCGGGTTTGAGATTATTAAATAAGTTTACAATGGAATAAGAGAATGACCGTTTATACGTTTCAGTTGCATGTTGCGGGAAGTAAAGAGCCCCTTAAATATTAAATTTAGGTTATTAACATCGGTCCGATAGCGAATAGTATTGTATAGATAACTGAAGGTTCTTGTTTGAATAATTTTGTTATATATACATACAAGCCGAATGCATATATCTCCGTGATAACATATTTAACCACTTTGTTTCTATCAGTTGAGGCGAAATATGCTGATTTTTATGAATACTATGTATCAGCCTTATTAGGCAAGAATTTTGGGCTCTTTGTATTCTTAGTTTATCTGCACAACGTAAGTTAGGACCGTAAGCACAGTCACAATAATAAAACATTGAAAAGTACCTAGAAATTACAAAGATATATCTTTTGATGACGTGTTAAAATGTGTTTATTTTGTATATTTGCCTTAAATTACAATATGTTTTTTGTATACAATTAGTGTGAGAGCGAAATCGCAACTCATTATCGAATAGTAAATCTAAATTTGTAACAACATTTTAGTTCCAACTTTAATCGATTTTCTACATATTGCCGGTTTTTGCCAAAAATGATAACATTTGTCTTGAGTGGACTTAGCTGTAGTGAATGGTCCTTAGACATACGACAAACGATCAACTTTCTAGAGCAGAATTTAGTTGGGCACATGCAAGATTAACATTACTAGGATGAAACGAAATATAAAGCTGCCTATCATCAGCACAGAAATGACAATTATCATGTTTGATACTAGAACTAAAATTAGATACATATAAAGTGAATAAAAGAGGTTCCAAATGAAACCTTGTGGTGCCCCTTGTTTAACTGAGAGAGCAGTAGAGCAATTGTTGCTTAATATTACTATTGGCTTCCTATCTGAATGGTAGTCAATAGCATGAGCGCTTAAGGCGATGTAATTAATGTAGAATTGAAACAAGAATACCATGATTGAATGTATCAAATGCTTTCGAATACTCAAGCAGTACCAACACGGTGACACAGCCGTTATCAATAGATTTAAGTATGTCATCAGTAATTTTCAAAAGCGCCTGCTCTAAATCCCGATTGTGCTTTAGGTAAAATACATGAATCAGTTAAGATTCTATTACCCTTTCTAAAACGTTATATAGATCTGGGAGTATACTAATGGGTCGCCGTTGATTCAGGCTTGAAGAGCTCTCTGACGTAGGAATCACATATACATACTTCCCTGTTTGGGGAAATCCTGAATTTTCAATGCAATAATTTATTAAATGAAGTAACATCGACAGCAAGAAAAGACAAAGCAGCGTAATAAATTTTGGGTTTAATTGGTCACATCCAGTAGCATTTGATTTGATATTACGTTCAATGCTTTAATGATTAAGCATATAATTCTGTACTAAATGTAACGAGCCAGAACTCAACTTACTAAACCAGTAACAAGAGCACACGATTGCAGTTAACGTACTATTCAATTTATTTGAATCAACTCCCCAACTGATAACTAAATCTTATGGCAAGAAGTACGTAATATATATTCAACCAGAACCAATTTCATCGAGAAGTAACACACGTAATCAAATTACTCAATTTTTGACTATCTAAGTCGAGGTAAATCGAGTTTGCAACTTTTTTTTTAACTCGGGCAATATTTGAATAAATCAACTGCTTAATTAAACCATTTGATACCCTATATAGACATTCAACCAAAACCAATTTACTCGACAGCAGCAAATGTAATATCACTCAACTGATGTTCTTCAATTTAAATGTGGAAGCAACCAATACTTAAGTGCTCAATAACTAACTTATTGCATCCATTAAGTAGAGTTATATACTGGATATAATATAATAATGGTGTCTTGTCAACAATAGTCAAGTTATTCCACAATGATCAATGTACACACATACGGCTTTAACCACAACTCGATGTTTGCAAATTGCATGATCCAACTTATTGACTATGGCATTTACCGAGTGGTATTAATACTCTATGTGACCTAAGCGAACAGTAAACAGGTAGCACTTGAACAAGTCTATAATGTATTCAGATACTCAACTATGACAATTTATCTGCTAGACAAGTACCAAGTACATACTAAACTCATTCAACACAATAATTTAGCATACTCAAATGATATGTAACATATTGAGCCCCTATACTCAAATATTGAATATATTTCAACATCATTTTGCGAATGAAAAAATAATACATATTATATAATAAATGTATTGCTAGGTCTAGCTAACTGCTTGATATCAAGCTTTTCTTCAAGCAAATACGACGAAAAATTAAGTAATAATTAATACAGTGATATAACGAACTATTAATTAATACAAGTAGATATAGTTAAAATAACACCCTCTAGATGGCGTACGAATCAAATCTCCGGTAAGGTCACTATATCAATAAGGTACCGCCATTAGTGATTTTTTTATATCTATCCTTGTCGCACAATTTTCTCCAACTGGGGATAAAAACACATAACCTAACAGATTCCTCACTTTACAAGTGCCATTACACCAAAAAGAAAATCCCCAAAAACTAGTGTCCTCCCTATTGCACTTGGAAAATTTGTATTTGTTTTCCTTATCTCACAATTTTCTCAGATTCTCAAGCGGGAATGGAATGGCGTTACCTTATTGATATAGTGACCTTAATCTCCGGACTGAACTCGATGAAATCACCGTGTATGTGCCAAAGTTGAGGAAGCATCGCAATCAGTAATAAAATCGAGCCGTCCACTATCGGCCGCATTCAAGACTGCTTGTGTTTTAGCCAAACGTAAAGTGGCTCCAATTCAATGCTAAACAGCCAGTCCTTGCAGCTACTTCCTTCGCCCCTCTCCGCCCGCTGCAATCCATAAACTGTGGAGAAGCTGGACCACTTCAATCTGGATTGTACAGTTTATATTCATGAGATAAAAATGAGTCGTGCTTTGTTTATGCTTTAAAATGAGAAGAATGGTGAGAAATAAATACCAAAAAATGTTTCTATCAATTTAAAAATCTTGAATGACTGGTGTATTATGGTATGCCACTGTGTACAACTTATAATTACATAACAGGTGTGCAACGTATGGTGAATATGCTCAAATATTAATTATTGAACTACAACGCTTGTACTGAATATTCTCAACTTCTAAAATTATGTTACATATACTGAACCCTAATCAACCTAGGCTCAAATATTATGCACTCAACATATTTTGACAGTACTAACAGTTTTTTAATGCATACTGTGTATTAAATCAAGTGTGCTTGTTGGCACTTAATACAATTTTAATATTCGGTCAATTGTGTTCAATCTAGGAAATCAGTATTTGTATTCATCGGTACTGAATAAATTCGCAACCTATACCGAATATGTACAACTACTACTACGAATTGAACTGCTATACCAATACTGAGTATATTCAACATACGCGATAAGCATTCAACGTAGACAAAGCGCATTCAACTTATCAAACTCTACTCACCAATACTCAACTATTGAACACTCTAACACTCAACAGATTCGCGACGTGTACTCAATAAGTTCAACACTAGTTATGAGAACGAAACTACAAAAAAAAACAGTATGTTCAATATTACGCATTCAATGTGGACAAATAATATTCAATACATCGAACCCTACTCACCAATACTCAACTAAGTATATTCTGCTAACGCATGCAATGCTCACAAATTACATTCCCGAACGCTACTCACCAATACTCAGCTATCAAACACTCGAGCAATCACCAAATTAGCAACATATACCCAACTATTTATTACGAAAATACTGAGTATATTCAATATACGCACTCAATGCAGACAAATAATGTTCAGCATATTGAACTCAACTCACGAATACTTAACTATTGAACACTCCGCACTCAACCAATTCGCATCGTATACCCAATAGTGTTCAAATACTAACTATGAGAGTTTAACTACTATGCAAATACTGAGTATGTATATTCAATATAGTCACTGAATGTAGACAAAATGCATTCAATATATCCAACCCTATTCACCAAATACGCAACCTAGACCCAATACCTTCAACTACTAACTAAGAGATTTGAACCTAAACCCAATATGTTCAAATACTACCCAATACCCAATACTGAGTACATATATTCAACATACGCATTCAATATAGTCACATAAAATTCAATATATGCAAGCCTACTCAGACGGTACTCAACTTTCGAGCACTCAACAATTCGCAACGTGTACCAAATATGCTCAAATACTAACTATGAAAACTAAACTACAGCGTCTGATATACAATAAGCAATGAGGTGTAAGACCTTTCACGTTTATGGAACAAAGGATCATTTTTAGTAGGCATTAAGGATTAGAATGATTTTTGTAGAAGACCTCCAACGGTCCTCGAAGAACAATAATCGGTCGCAAATGGTCGTCCCGGCCCGCAAACATCCTCCAGGAACATTATTAGGCTACGCCGCTCGGCGCTAATGCAAGTCGGGCATCACGTCCGGCTGTAGATGAGATTGCTCGCTCCCGCCCAACCTGCCAATATCCCAGAATATCGACACACACGCCCGCATTATCCCGCGCATCCTGGATTCTATTGAGGAGCTACCTTCATTGTTCGCCGCAACGATTGCAGCGCTGCACGTTAATTAGTATGCACCCACGTCTGCCGCAATGTTTGCGATCGCCGACGCAAATTTCGAGTTGTTACGATAGTCGGGCTGCGAAAGTTGGATTATTGCGGTCTATTAATAGCCTCATCGATGCGTTTCAGGGAATGATCGGCTCGCAGACAAGCGCGATTTGTTGCAGTGCCATAACCTAGTTCGGGGGCTACCTGGCCGATTTCCAGAATGTAGCGTTTCGAAAAGACGGAACAATGGCTTGTGAGGTTTCATCGATCGTTTAAAAAAACGTCTTCCGAGACAGTTTTTATCAACTACACCAACTAATCAGCCTTTAATAAGCCAAATTTCACTGTTTAAAAATATGAAGGTGGTGCTATTAATACCGCTCTAGTACCGTTATAAAAGTTATTGACTATTCTATAGTTGCAACACTGTTATAAAGTCGATAAACTGAAGCTTAAATTATACCACTACCTACTAATAAAACATCTAAATGGCTAACTAGTAACTAGTATACACAGCGTGTTCCCCGATTGATTGTAATTATATTTTAATAATTGGCAGATCGCTCCTGCTTGCCCTGAAACTTATTTTGCCCATCATTTCAATTCAGAAATCAAGTGCTCCTTGATAACTCAGTAATAACTTTTTCGATTTCATGTAAAGTACTATAATTATTAAAGTTATGGCAAAAGTTTATTAAGGAAAGTTGCTAGAAATGTTTTCAAGTACTAGTATGCAAGATGTGAAAAAGATTGGTTATGTTTGAGAAAACACAGTAGGTATATGAAAATAGTAAACTACGTATTGTCAATTTACCATACTGCAGTATTTTAAATTTAGCGATTTTTTCAAACTTCGCATTGAGCTCATTGTCGACAACTTTTCTTAATCAACTTCACAAACTGTATGGTGAAGTTTGGCTTTCGCGGGTGCATCAAGCAACACCCTGTCTGCGGGACAAATGAATTTTTGCAGCAGTCGCATGCAGCCTCTGCTAACATCTGCACGTGCTGTCGACTCTAAATGTAGTACGCAGATTCTCTCAGGACGATATACGTTAATTAAAAGCGAGTTAAGAGAGCCTTGCAGTTAGTAATTACTGCATGCCAGTACAAGTGCAGCAAATAAGCGTTTTTCGGGTTTACTGGTGAGTACACATTTGCGCTATATTAAAAGCGTCCTTTTGGAGAGAGACGATTTGCGCTACATGAAAAGGTGCCTTTGTCACAAGACGAGAAGTTACCCAGACAAGCAGCAGCGAAGCCAACAATCGCGGATTCCCCTTATAATGAGTTGTGCTGTCCAGGGCAGTGATGCAATCGAAGACGAGTCACTTTCAAGGGTACGGCGAGGAACTCCAGGTTTTAGGGTAAACGCGATAAGATTGCGTTCAATTACGTACGGGCTTTTGCAAGCGCGAAGGAATTTGGTTATCGGCAAATAATGTGTGTCGCTTACACGGGAATTCAAGCGGCTTCAAATACATATCGACTACATGCAGTTTTGACACTGTTTTTGTTAGACATTTTGACTTTTGCGTCTTTAAAAAAACAATGATTCCAACGTTAATTTGATGTTTTTATTAATATTTTAGGGGTGTTTAGTATGATTAAATGTATGTGTTGCGAGTAGATCCAGAGCTCTTGCACGTAGTTTGTATAAGAATTAAATCATGTTTTTATTTTATTTTCTTTAACTTGTATTTTCTTTTATTTGATTTGTGTTTATACGTGTTTTCTTTTGTGTTCTGATGTCAACAGATTGATGTAAGCAGATTATTGTGCATTCTTTAAAGTCATTTTCAGTTCCAGAGAACAGGGAAACCAGATTCCTGTTTTGATAAATAGTGATCTTAAATAAGTTAATACTTGAGAGATTAGAAGTTTCGCGTCCACTGATCTAGCTAAGGGTTAAAAAGAGCAAATAGTTATTTAAATATTAAGGCTTACGAGACGTTCTGTTCAAATTTAACATATTCAAGGAGGGCGAACAGAAGTACCATTATACACTCCTACCAAGAACTTTGAAATAAGGCTAGCTGAGTGATTTATCGCGTTATCGGTTTCTGAAAGTATCTTCCGTCTATGGTACTATTTCTCTATCCCTCATTTTAAATAAACAGATAGGTACACGGCAGATTCGAAACATTCCACATAAAATTAATGTATAACGTGCGAAAACACAAATATGTCCAATCCTGAAAATTTTGGAGCGCTTGCAGAATTTCAGTTTTCCACCTCCGAAAGTTGTTGGAATTCCCTTCCAAATAAGGCTGAGTAAGATTTATGAAAATATCTTCCTTGCTCAACTGGCTAATGGTTGAATAGTTCAGTGAGTCGCAAACCTTACAAATAATCTTCCTTCATAATTTTGTCTTATCATATTGAAGGTAATGCTTCGTTGCCTTGAATAGAATGGTGAATGAAGAACATGTGGTGACAAGTGATACAGATCAAACTGGTGAAGAACACGGAAAATGAAGACCAATAGAAATTCACATCGAAAGTCCATTTGAATCGGGACGAAAAATAAGATATGCATCACACTGATCGTACATTGAAAGTAATGTCATCTATGTTTACGGCGTATTTTATCAAATATATTTGGCAATTTTGATCCATTTATTATTGCCCATTTCATTTCTCTCATGTTCTGGTCGAGTTTCCTATTGATTCGACATTTTCTTCTTATTTTTTTCTACCAACGTTCTTAATGCTTGAGTTACCATAGCTTCCTGGATCATTTCTGCTTTAGCTATGCCCTTCACCTATTTTATATTTTTGTTATGTAATTGTAGACACGATGCTATTAATGTGATGTAGCAGGCACTGAACTTTATCTTCATTATCTGCAACTAATGCCAAACCCAACCAATCACAGCACACCATTTTTATTTCCTTATTGACTGGACTGTATTCCTTTTTCCTCTTCGCTTCCAGTGTAACTTGGGCTGATAACAGAAGACTGAGCGAGTTGCCCTCTTGAACACCCTTATTTCTATCTAAACTTTACAATTAAACTGTTTTTCCTAATAATAAACAGTTGAAAAAGTGCACTATGACAAGACAGCATTAAAATTATCTCTGGTCTAATTTACCCAAACAATAAACAATTAAAGCAAACACCTGAAAAGAGGACAATAACAGTAGTTTTCGCTACAAGTAGCTAGACAGCTCTAGTAGATAACGAAATTACTTTACCTGTAATTAAGATGCATGTAAAAAGTCGAATAGCAACCGGTTTAATTGCAAATGACGTAAATAGACGCATTTACGAGGTTTTTCTCGTCGACTCAATGTTCACGATTAATAAAGCTCAAGTCTTCCGGACGACACCGTTCGTGATTATTGCTTGTAGAGTTAGTTCAGCAATTAACACCCTGATATTGATTCAAAATTCAGACGCAGTGGGGCAATTTTACATATATGATACAGTAATTATTTACTAAAGGCGGTTCGCACACCGTTTTCTGAGGTTTTCCATTTCTTATTTAAAAGTACCAGCGCCTACATAATTTCAATCAGAGTACAGATAAGTATAATAATATATCGTGTGCTCATGGTTTCTACTAGTATGTATGTATATTCAAATTCAGGTTAGATATACCTACGCATTAGTTTAACGTATATAACTTTAATTAAATCTATTTCTAATGTATACGAGTTAGCTAGCGTTCAATTCAGATATTGAACAATATTCTAAAGCTTGAAAGGTTTTAAGTAGGGCACCGATGTGTGGAGTTTTTAGATCCGTCAGATTGCGCTGTTATTGTACAGTAATCGTTTACCACACGTACTGAGAGTACTGTAAGTGCCTACAACGAACAGAAATCACATACAGCGCATTGTGATCGTACAGCAATCGCCTACGCCGCGTTGTAATCGCCTACAGGACAGTACACTACTTGCGTTGTTATCGTACATGAATCGCCTACACCACGTTGTGAGCAAGGCGTCGCGGACGTACACTACTCTCATATAATGCGTTGTGCCAGTAACGTAATCACCTGCAACGCATTGTAATGTCACAGTAATCGCTTAAAACACGTTATGGTCTTTCCGTAATCGCATGAAATGCGTTGTGACAGTACAGTAATGCTCTAAAAGGCGTAGAGTAATAGCATACAACGCGCTGTGGTAGTACAATAATTGCCTACAGAACTTTGACGCAGTAAAGTAATCGCCTGCAACGTGTTGTGGCAGTACAGTGATCACCTACAACTGTTTTGATCGTACAGTAATCGCCTATAATGCGTCGTCATCGTATAGTTATCGCCTTCTGGTAGATTAAATATAGTCATTGAACGAAAAAAATCAAGTATTGATGTTTGGTCATTTAACATCATCCTGAACGCGTTGCAGTCATTTGATTTTCGCTCACTAGGCGAATTCGCTGTTTTCATGCAGGCATCGCACACTGAAAATCTCGCCACGGATCTCGCCATGAGCAGGCAAAATAGACTAATTTGATGATTGCGCTTTTGTGTTTCTATTACCGCTGTTGGCTCGCGGTTTACAAAACTGTTCTCCAGATGATATCAATAGCTAATAGGCGTGTCGGGCTGCTACATCCGTTCGGAGGTAATGGCCCTGGAGCCGTCCAACCTGGACGTCGATGATTCAAGCGCGATGTCTTGATATTCGTCCGCAGTCGGAAATGCCGCGGATTGCGAATACGAGGCCGAAAATCGTCGCACTTGCCCGCTGATATGCTATTTATAGCACACTCCCACTTTGCTTTGCATTCGCGAATTAACTCGCTGGTGATAAGCGCGCCACAATGTACACTGTGTCGTAATATCAGTGCTCATTAAAATTTTATACACAAGCCGGGTGTAATTGCGATCGGAGGAAACGCTAATTAAATTAACACATTCCGGAAATAATCTGACTCGCGTATTTTCGAGCAGGTTGTGCAGATAATTAGTGGTGCAGTTACTGCAAGACACTATCGTTTTAATCAATTAATTGCAGTGATTTAGATGTTATTAATCTTGTACATCTTTGTTGGAAACAATATCACTACATCATACGCTAGAATGTTATATGAATACATACAATAATAATAATTGAGAACGAAGTTGGGCGATAAGCATCGATAAAAAGCAGCAAAGTGCGCTTTTCTTCAGAATAATGGCATTTAACAAAGTGCTGAAAAGGTCCAATGGACAGCAGCTCGTGATTTGCAAGGCAAATAACAGTATTAGAAAAGATTAAGCCACGTCAGAGCCAGAATTCAATTATAGCCATCGTTGGTCACAATTATCAAACAATTTTTGGAGGTAAAATACACCAAATCTACTACTATTCAAAACACCTGTTTATGCTCCATTCTCAGTTTTCTACGATTGAAACCAAGTGCACTAAACGTTTTAGTATTTTAATTACAATTATAGTATGCTCAAGTCTGAACCTCTGCTACGGTTGGTGCTCAAAAATTACGAAAATTCTGACTAATAGAACATTCAACATCTGGCAGGAAAACGCACGATGGTAGTTTATCTATAAAAACTGGATGTTGCATATGAGCCAGAATAGAAGTGCAGCGAGTATTAACGCTGCAAAATCGGCCTCGAATTGTATCATTAACACCTCAGAACAGGGTTGGCAAAAATGTTTTATTTTTAAAACATGTTTTTGTTTATACAAAAACACCATTTTTTGTTTAAAACATTGTTTTTAATTTTGTACTTTGTATTTTGTAGGTAGGTAAATTCCATATAAAACTGAGTTACTGTTGTGAATAAACATATTAGTTTCAATTCAACTTTCTATTACCGTTTACACCTGACACTGGACACACGGGTGTTTTCAACATATTTTTAAGTGAAGCCACATTTTAATAGTATGTATATTATGATACGAGTTTTGTAGGACGCACGGGTTTAGGGCACGACGAGCGAAGCGAGAAGTGCCCTAAAGGAGTAAGTGCGATAAAATGTCTTATAAACGAGGCATCGTACAATATTTTATCTAATTTGCCCCTTTTGAAACAAAAAAAATCAGGATCTAGGGAATTTCGCGGTAGTTGGCAACATTGTGCGGTGCAATAAAGGCGGCTATTGACAGTTTAATATGTACACGGAGCAAAGTACCTATGGTTGCCAACGTTAAAAAAATTAATGACTGCTCTTAGTATTTTTATTATAGCATCGCTTTTTGTCTATTACAATGCGCAAACGAGTATCGTAATAGCCTCAGTACGACCGCAAAATAGATAAGATTTGTTAAGACAGACTAAAATAATTCTATTAAACATTGATCCCAATCATGGCTGGAAGGAGATTAGATCTCGTCTGGAATTATTTAATAAAACTCAAACCAGACAACCATAAATGCGTTAAGAGCAAAATGTAATAAATATAGCAGAAAATGGCGACTTAGGTGGCCCTCTTGAAAACGCAAAGACAAATTAAACACCATGTCATCTAAAGATGTTTATAGTCCCTTGCTATTGTCGTTTACCTGTTGTTACCTTAGCGGTGTAGATGTTGGTGCACTGTACGCTAGCATCTGGCGGTGTAGTGCTCAACTTGCCCCTGTTTCGAGTTACAAAGTTGAAGTAGCGCGCCTTTTGAGCTTGGATAGCAACCATTGTATATTGTGTCTTGGTGTGGGCCTTGTTACTTTATCTCCTACGTCTGTGGTACGAGTAGAGCACAGTTAATTTGGTGCCCAACTATGAATGGTCACCCCTGACCCGGTACTAATCGCCAAGGTTGCGGAAAAAATCCGCCCACTGTGGGACTCGAACCGCGAATTTGCTTAATGCAAGCCAACCGTTCTACCAACTGCACTACCCGGGTAAAGCTGTATTTATTGGTAAAACAGGACGTTCAGTAAAAGCTCGTATCTGTAAACACCAGCGTTGTCTCAATTCATAAGAATTGTTTTTGTAATTACATACCTACATTAAAACTTTAAAGCTTAATATCTTAAAAAGGAAGCATTTGCGGACATGGGTTTATTCGACCTTTTTATTTATTTGTAATCGTAGAATACTTCTGTAAAGTTTGTCCCTTTATTTTAGAAAAACCCTGTATATGGCTAAATGTCAAATTGAGGAATAGCGGAAACAGATTGTCAACTGCCGTCACAGCCTTTATCATATCCAACGTCATATTTCTAAACTCCAAACGTCAAAAATCAACACTTCTTGATAAACAGGTATGTCCATTACCAGAGCTACATAATCACACTTTCCTAAGGCTAATCTGAACGAGGAGACATAACACACAAATCAAGGAGAGCACTCAAGCCAATTAATTGTATGTCTGCACCAAATCCAACTTCCACAAATGCAGACAAAATCTTTGATAGCCTTTTTAAATTCGCCTACTACTTGTGCAGTTGCGAGTTGCGCAGCCTTCGGTAAGAAATAGCACGTAAAGCAAGGCTGGCTAACCTATGTTAATAAAGCACCAATATCTGCTTTTATGGGAATTAATGTAACAGGATAGTGCAAGATAAGAAAACGGATAAGTATCCACGTTTAGAATAACATCTGATAGAATCCTAGCCTGTTCGTTTGGCGCTTGCTAATTATTATAAAATATCCTACAGACTGAGCAAAATATCAGCTATAGTATCCGCTAGCCTTACCCTTATTCTATTGACTATTACGCGCGATTTCTGGTTGATCAAAAACAAAGTTAATCCAGTAATTTGATGATCAGGTAGTAAATGGAAAATATCCCAATTGACTACGGCGCCGTCGCTATCCTAATATTAAAAATACTGACACCAAGGCTTTATACACTATTTCATTCAATTTAGAAAAAGTCTCATCATTGAGAACTGTTTGGATTGCAGTGGGATACTTGCAAGGTTTAAAAAAAGTCCATTTGTTACTTATTAGTAGGGACCGGACAAAGTTAATGATAACAGAATACATTTTCAAAACTGCAATGGTTGTCTAAACCAAACTTTGAATTAAAACATATACTATGTAAACTTACAACAGTTTTATAAAATTTAGATATCGCTAGAGATAACTACAGAATTTGGGGAAACATTTCCACCTGTACAGCTGACCAGGTGAAGTGTAACTATTACTGCATAGTATTACTGCAACCACGCCATACTTGATGCGCTGAACCACATGTAGTTATGCCGACTTTTTAAACCAAGATAATAATTAGAGGCGTGCGAGTTGGGTTTTATTATCCGTAAGGGTCTCAGATAAATAAATATATCACATTACAGTAAGACAAGAATAATTATCTATTACGTACAAACAGCTTAAGACTTATTTTGATAGTTACTTTGAAAAAATAATCGCATTTTTTTATATAAAGCAATAAGGCATATATATTTATTAAAATCACTCTAGTTATTGAAAATTCAAAGGTCAGTTGATGTTGGTTGATCTTCTCACAAATATTCAGCGTACATCACTGAGTATTTGCTTGAAAATGCTTATCATTAAATCTGTCCCGACCTTACTTATAAGAAGGCGAAGTTAACCGATTAGGCCTCCAGATAAGATAGCAAACAATATTTACGAATACAGTTTCATTCAAAATGAACGGTAAAGTTACGATAGCAAAACAAAACGTATGTCATTGAAGGATCTATAAATTCTAGATTTAACAGAACCTGCACTAGCTAAAACACGATGTCTTGTTTGACTGCGTGCTGCAAAGTTATCGTAGAAATTAACGTAGGCGTAACTAGTGGGGGTAACTAGCTCCCCAAAGTACCGTCTGGACCACCCCAGAAAAATAGAAGTTAAATAAATTTAAAAATCTGCATTTATTATTAACCCATTTAAACTGAGGGGTCGATTATCGACCCCCAGAAGTTCTTACATTTTCTGGTTTTACTACTTTTTTGGTTTAAAAACATTATAATATAAATACCATATTATTGGACGGATGGCTCTAATGAATAATAATATGCAAGAGAAAACATTATTAGTTAGCTAATAATTACTTTGAAATTACTGTTTTTGTCTGAATATTTTTTTAGTTAATTGTGCACCATTTTTTTAGTTTCTCTAAGTTTTCTATAAATAAAGGGCCAATTTATGTGCATAGAAAAAACAATTGCAATTACATATTTCATATGCGGGTAAGTAAATTAGCTGAAAACTTGAGTGCATCGCTAACTACTCCCTGGCCACATACAGCTAGCTACCTATTATAGGCTCATCCAGTTCAGACTTACGGTGACTTGCTAGTTGGATGTTTGCCTTGTCTAAGGAGTTGAGTTTATTGCTTTGCAGAGTACCATCCAGAATTTTATGTTTAATAGTGTTTTATGTAAGCAAAGAGAATTTTGTGGTGCTTGAATTTCTACAGTTGCTAGCCAGTGGCGTAACTTCAAATGCTGGGCCCGGGGACCGTGATCTTCACCGGGCCCCTTAATTGCCAAATGTAAGTCCCATTCTTGCCAAAGCATTTTTGGTTATCATTTTTCAATTATTTTTTTTTAATTCATAAACAGAAACATCAAAGCAAAATGAACAATAGCGAGTGTTTTTCCCGGACTCATTGAAACTTTATACGGGACCGAGTTTGGACCTGCCGGGCTTTAAACTTCAGGAGGCCCGTTGGGGCCCCTGAAGTTTAGGGCCCGGGGGCCGCTGCCCCCTTTGCCCCCTCGGTAGTTACGCCACTGTTGCTAGCTCATGATAGAACAAAGAGAAATCACAATAACAATTAAGAGGATATTGATGTTTTCAAGAAAGTAGTTGCTTCGACGATATTGAGAAAAAATATAAATAGTGGCTCAAAAAAATGTAAATGGCAACTAAGTGATGTTTCCCAAAAAAATAATATTTTTAAACGTCAACATCCGTAAGTTGCAAGAGGTAATCTATTCATTTTGTAAGTTGTTTATGAACCGAGAAATAATTTATTGATATGCTCCTTAGACATGTGATATTACAAGTTTAGCACCCATAATTTCTATAAACCAATAGATCAAGTGCACCATGAAAATCAAACTTGCCATGAAACAAATGTTTGTTGTTTTCTAGCTTAGCAGTTCAAATTTAGATTTGATAATTTATTGCAACAGTTATTTATTACACAGTTAATTTTGAAATAAGTGCATCAAAAATGAATATAACGGGAGAGAATTTTAGAGCCATGATTTACTATGACTTTAGAAGTTACTTATCTTCGAAAGAAAGTTTTGGATGACTTCGTGCTGCTTTTGGTGACCAAGCGCCTTCGCATCAGAGGACTCTTTATTGCTGGATTAATGAATTTAAATTTGAATGAGTTGCAATCAGCGACGATTTTTGCGAAGCAGGACCAATTTCTGCAGTTACCGATACGAACATAAACGCTGTGCGAAGAATGATTCAGTAGGACAATCCCGTCATATATGTATAGAATTATTAAGAGTACCTTGGGCATTGCCATGACCGCAGTAAACAATATTTTACATAATCATTTGGGTGTAATAAAAGTATGTTGTGGGTGGATATCACACAGTTTAACAGAAACACAACAGCATGTGGATTGGTATAAGAAATATGATGAAAGTAGATCTAAGGCAGTTTACATCATACCTGGTGACGAAAGCTGGATATATGCATTTGAACCCAAATCTAAGCGGCAGTCTGCACAATGGATGTTTCCAACAGATCCTAATCTAGTTAAAGTGAAGCGATCTCCACGAGTGGGTAAGAAAATGATTGCTTGCTTCTTTTCGAAGTCAGGAATTATCACAACTGTCGTACTTGAAAATAGACGTACGGTTACCGCAGAATGGTACACAACAGTATGGCTGCCAGAGGTTATTAAAAAAACTCGTTTACGGCGCCCAAGGAGTGAAATCGTTCTGCACCATGAGAATGCTTTTAGTCATACCGCATATCAAACAAACACATTTTTAGAGACTTCCGGGTTAAAATTGCTAAGTTATCCCCCATACAGTTCCGACCTAGCACCTTCCGATTACTTTCTATTTCCTTCATTAAAGGATAAAATGCGTGGTGTGCGATTTGGAAAACTTCGAAAACCTTGTTTCTCAAGTCAAGAAGAGTGGAATTTATGTTTTGAAAATTGGTTTTACCGATTGCGTCAATGTTTCGAGTTTTAAGGGCGAATATTTTGTCAAATAATAATAAAAACAAATGTTGGCTATAAAATTTTTGTTTTATTAGATTTCTGAAATTTATGGGGCTACCCTCGTATAACAGCATCAAAGAACAAGCAAATATATTTATGCGAAAAAGATATGTATGTACGTAAATTCATGTCTTCATAGGTATACATAGGTATTGACGATGGTTGGTTGGGGGGGCCTGGCCCTCCCTAGCAAAAAGTCCTAGTTACGCCAATGGAAATTAGGCGAAAAAACGGAGAGTGTTACAAGAAGAGATTTTTTAAACCTACATTTCAGAGTCTACAGTACAGATTCTATTCCATAAAAGCGAAATTAGCCAACAGGAACCGAGTACCTATCGATTCAAATATTTCTTTTTTTCACAATCAATGCCTTTGTTCTGCTGTATTTAGTTTGTAATCACCTACATGCAAGATTTGGATATAAGCGTTTTCTAAATTTTAATAAAATTGTTTAAAAAACTACTTATTTTGTGAAAAAGTAAGCACAAATGTTTCGCATGGTGGCTTAAAATTGCAAAGAGGGATGCCTAACTGCGTTTAGAGCACCGCCACTTTTTTGGTGACAGCAGAATTGTGTAATGCATTCAACGTAACTGAAATATGCATAAGTATAACAAATAATGCGCATTTCACAAACAGAACCGCCGCTTGCAAAAAACGCAAGCTGCGACTGACGACAGCGTAGCTGGAGGTTATCAAGCAAAAACTTTTTCTGTCCATTTGTTACCTCGATGTTTCTAGGTCGATTTCGACTCCTTGTGCAGTTGCCGGGAGTCGGTAAATATAAAATCAACAGACCTGCACGATCCCATCGCCAGCATTAACTCGGTAATTAATTGGCCAGGAAGAGGAGCCTTTCCTTTTTTTAAAGAATTTTGCATAACTAATTACATAGTGGCCGCTGCGGTAGTCGCAGTCTGCTGAGCAATTTGCTGCACTCCAACCTTCAAAATCGCGATTTTACTGTAATTGCAATTTTTCTACACAGTTATATTTTATAAGCACAACCAGTCGAATAGCATTTTACACACAACATATTTTCTGTGATTTCCGTGTTATCATCCTTTTATGCCACTAAATTCCAGTCAAATTTACAGGCAGATAACCTTAAGCACTATCGCTCGTAATTATCAGAAAAATATGTTCGTTAGCCAAACAGCCCTAACGTACTATTTCCATTTATGTAACTACGCATTTGAAACTGGCAATTGAAACTAATTACTTCCATACACCGCTTGGTGGGCCAGTAATGGAAAGTCTACCAAAATAAACATTATTTGGTATAAAAGCTCAGCAAAGCTGCTCTACTAATTAAAATATAGGTTTTGGAAATTTTTATTTGTCGCGCAAAAATTGGTCCTTCGAGCCGGATTCGTTAGCTAGGATTTCTTTTTTAAGACTAATTGACTGTCACCCGTTTTCCAAACCTTACAAGTTGTATCTAAAAAGTCGCCCGATTCTACAGCGTGTAATTCTCAGCACTTATAACTTGCAGCGCTACATCTCTACCCGTACGTGCAGTAAGTGCACACAAACGCATCCTTGAGTTTCCCAGAAAAACTGCGGCAGCTCTTAAGCAAACAAATTTGTCAATGTTCGTGCAAGCTGCTATCTGGCACTGATAATTTACGTTAGCACGGCAACGCAGCGATAACCGTGTCGATGAACTATTTTCAGTTCTTAAATGGCCGGCTACTTTCCGCACTCATCTCGCCGTTATCTCGGATTTTAACACAGCGATCCATCACAGAAAATAAACGTCGCCGCGAATTATAAACATATTTTTGTTTTCAGCATTAGGTATAACTCCGAGCATTAAAGCCGTGAAATTACAAAAAGAAACATTAACTCCATACATAAAAGTTTACGAGCGTGAATATCTCGTGAGTTACGTTAGCGGCCGAGTCAGAGGCGTAGCGTCGGGGATCTGAGCTCGACTTCAGCCGGTACCGGCTGAAAACAAGGCCTCATCTCTTCGGGCTGACGTCAGCACAAGAAAGACAAATTGGCCAATGACTTAATTTTCTTTGAATTTACTCCGCCTTCAGCTTCGAGATATTTGGCTCTCATTGGCCAATTCGGCCTTATTGCGCTGACATCAGCCTGGAGAGCTGAGGCACTGTTTTTCAGCCCGTATTGCTTCAGCACGCGAGGCTCGTCACGTTGATAAGTTTTAAAACTAGCTACTTGTGCCAGTGCAGTGCGCACCTGCTTTTAGCGGTTCTTGGAAGTCGGAAACATGGTAGCCTGTCGTAATCTATGGGGATTAAGCTCTTACATCCGATTGAAATCCTGACCTTTGTAGTCTGCGGCCTGAATAATTTACGGCCAGTGCGGATTGGGCCGTCCGCATTAACCATACATGGAAATAGAAGGTTTTTTCCCTAAATATAGGTCTCCTCGCGCGTCATACAACCTACGTGTGTTCATAATTTAGCCCGTGCCGAAATACCAGGGGTTGATTGCACAGCGGGCTAAATGCCATGCTGATCGGGTTATTTACGCGATTTGTAGGAAAAAATTGGCGCCGCTTTTGAAGCGCTTTGATGCACAAGAAAAGCACGGCAAACCTACGACATGAGTGATACGGAAAGACACGAATTGGGAACACCCTAAAGTGTACTCGACTTGGGCACGTGAAATCCAATTGCGCGATAAAATAAACGGAGAAACACAATTCGGTTATTCAGCAATTGCAAACCTTCAGGTGCCAGCGTGAATAATCCGCCTGAGATAATATTTGTTTTGCTAGGCACTAAATATTACTATGTATATGTATTTCTCGGCAAGGAAGTGACTGCAACTGCCTGAAAACCGTATTAGATTAAATGTGTTTCACAACTAGTACAGTATAGATATGAGGAAATGAGAATTCAAAACGTGCAAATGCTAAAAATTGTGAAAAATCAGGATACGAAATAGATAATCCTATTATTGTGATTCATGATATCTTAAGTTTCTTTATTATCAATGCTAGTAAAATATAGTAAGATAAAAAATTAATCTCATCTAGTATGGCTATGGAATTGTTCCTAATTTTTGAATGCAACTATAACTCATTTAACAATCAAATATAAAGTTTGACATTTAAGTGTAAACATAGTTGCATTCATAAATTAGAAAAAATTCCATAGCCATACTAGATGAGATTAATTTTTGAACATACTTCAGAATATTGATCTAAATTCTAATAAGTTGTAACGGCCAGCTGGATCACTCACCGGTAATGGATGCTATCACAGTTAAAACCCAAGCCAACGTGTATTATTTATATGTATTTTCTTATATTTTGCACTACGCATATTATATTCTATAATTATAAATGTTCTGAAAAACGGTCCTCCAAATTTGTATTTGGTTTGTTCCGCGATAAATGCAACGTCCAGCATGCAGCGGGGTGAGGGGGTTTCAGGCAAGCGAAGTAGAAAGAGAACCGATTATAGCGTGACGGCCTTGCCCGAGTACGTACGTGTCCATCTGATGCGGTGGCCGACGACTAAATGTATTTCGCCATACGAAGTGCCCTCCTGAATAAAATAATTGAAGAAACCAGTAAAGCAGGTCAAGGATACAGAACGGATAATTGGGAACTGAAAATAATATGTTATGCTGACGACGCCGTCATAATGGCGGAAGACGAAGACAACCTACAAAGACTTCTCCACTCGTTCTACCTGACAGGACTGAGATACAAGATGGATATTTTCGTGGAAAAATCAAAAGCACTAGTCGCAAATCAGCCGAACCGATGTAAATTGGCGGTCAATGACAATATAGTAGAACAAACGATGTCATTCAAATACCTGGGAACAGAAATAACATCTAACCAAAATAGAATCGACGAAGTGAGAAATCAATAATGCCAGAAGAATAGCAGGATGCTTGAAAGACGTAATATGGGATAATAAATATCTAAAACAGGAAGCAAAAACTAGGATATATAAAACACGGCCGAAACCACTAAGACAAAATCCATGCTGCACAACAGAAATGAAAATTCTCAGAAATATAACCACCTCAACGATGGAAGGAGTGCTGGACATCGACCTCACAAGGCAATTGAAGCTGGAAGAAACAGGTCGAAGGCCTACAACATGGAAGAAGAAGAAGTGCGAAGTAAATACGAGCGGTTTAAATAGCCTCGCAGTGAGTAAATTGCTGAATATTAGCTCATGTGGAGTTCACAAGGCAACGTTTGCTAGAGCAGACGTCTCCTTCAGTGTTTACATTTGAAGTGAACGCATTATTCAACGTGTACACATAAGTACAACATTTGTGCTATATTCTAAGGCACATTCAAAGCGTCCGTTGAGAAACGCCAACTTACGCTGCATCAAAAGGTGCTTTTGTCACAAGTTGTGACATCACTCAAACAAGCGGCGCACAAGCTAGCAATCGGGTATTCTCAGCATCCTGCCAGCCACGAGTGGGTGATGTAATCGAAGACGTCCCGTTTTCAAAGGTACAGAGCCGAGTTCCAAGTAAAGCGTTTTTGGATTAGTGTGAAAGTTGCATTCAACAGCGAGCTTATGGAAACGCGAAGGAACGAGTTTCATCAGCGAATAATGTGTGCAGCTTGCACGCCAAGTTAAACAGATCCGGCTTCAAATAAGTATCGGCTTTTTAAAATACTACGAGGGGTCGTTTTTATATTCCCGGAATAGAAAACAAACCAAACAACTACAGAACTAAGAAAAATTTATTTTTCAATATAACCCCCTCCCTTAACAATGCAAGTATTGGGACGTTTCAATAACAACTGCAAACCGTGATAAAAATATTCTTTTGTTTTTGTCTTGAAATGGCTCTCAACTGCTGCTATGAGTTCATTATCATCGGCAAATTTTCTTCCTCTGATGTCTTTTTTCATATTTGGGAATAGAAAGTAGTCTGAGGGAGCCAAATCGGGACTATAGGGCGGATGGTCCAGTTCTTCAAAGCCGCAACTGTCCATGGCAGCCTTGACTGTTTTTGCCTTATGAACAACAGCATTGTCGTGCAACAGCAGTATCCCCTTGCTTAGCTTTCCCCTTCTGTTTTGTTTAATGGAATCCCGTAAACGGTGCAATAAGCCCGAATAGTATTCCCCATTTATTGTTTGGCCCTTTTTTTAAGTAATCTATTAATAATATCCCCTCACAATCCCAAAAAATGGTGGCCATTATTTTTCCTGCTGATGCAACGACCTTAAACTTTTTAGGAGGGCTAGAACCCTTAACATGCCACTGCATGGACTCTTGTTTGGACTCTGGGTCATAATAATGAACGCAAGTCTCATCTCCCGTAACAATTCGTTTAATTATAGAGTCGGGATCTTTCTCACACAAACTCAAAAACTGATTACAGACTTGAATTCTGTGCTGCATTTGAAAGGGAGAAAGCATTCGGGGAACCCATCTTGCACTTACTTTTGACATGCAAAATCCTAAAAATATTAGTTTCTGATACACCAGTTAATGTTGCTAACTGCCTCTTCTTTAGTCTGGCGTCTTCTAACACTAAACCTTTAACTTTATCCACAACTTCTGCGGTAATCGTTTCAGTGGGACGACCAGATCTTGGATCATCTTCTAATGATTCTCGACCACATCTAAACAATTTGGACCATTCATAAATGGTTGATTTGGAAGGACACAGGTCACCATACACGGCTCTCATTTCTTCAACTATTATTTGAAGACTTTTTCCCTGTTTGGTGAGGAATTTTATAACTGAGCGATACTCAAATTTATTCATTTCGACCTCTTAGCTTGACACGTCTTCAAAAACCAGAAAAGAACTAAGCTATAAATTTGGCAATTGTTTTATAAATTGCCATATGTTGTTTCAAGGCCTACCTGATTTTAAAAAGTTAAATAGAAAAATTCTAACCAAATTACAAAGTACTTATTCCGGGAATATAAAAACGACCCCTCGTATTACAAAAATTGAAAATTTTTTGTGAAAGTTAAAGAAAAAGAGTTGTTCTCTAGCCTTGAAATTGTTCAATTATCTAAAACTAACACACTATAAAAAACACCATTAAAATATTATTTAATTTAGGAAAAATGGCACTTTTTGGATTTCGAAATAAGTCCTTTTCTAAGTAAAAATACTCTGTATATTTGATAGGGGCTAAATATGTTTTCAAGCAATCACAAATTATTGCCGTAAAACGTTTTTACAAAAAATCTAAAATAAAAATTGTTCCCATTTGACGCCGACGTTTTGGCGGTCATTGTATGTGTTTTTGTTTGTGTTTTGAAGTCAATAGATGATATAAACAAATTGGCTTTTCTTGTGTGTTCTTTAAAGGCAAGTTTCAGCCAACAACACTAAAATAGGGAACCAGATTTCTGTTTTGATAGATAGTGATCAATCAAAGCTACTAATTGAGATATTAAGAGAGTTCCATGTTCACTGAGCTAGGCATAAAAAAGGAGAAAAATTAATTCTTTAAATATGAAGACGTACCAGGCGTCATACTCAAATTCAACTTAACAACGCGAAGGGTTAACTGCATGTCAGTTTAGTACCCAACGAAGGACCTGAATAGAAGTACCATTACAAAGTATAGTAGGTATATTAGTTTTCATATTTCTAACCCAAATTATTCATAATTACAATAATTATAAAAAAATAATAAAACAGAAACTATTCGCAAGTTGGAACGTTGCTAACATTATTAAAATTACACAATTGCCAACGATTTGCGTTGAAAACCTCAGTTCCGCCTGGTTCCACCCAACCCAAGAACTTAGGCTTTGAAAGTTCGAAAGTAGAACTTCCCAGAGAAAGCGAAAAATTCTGATAGCTCTGCTCGTTGTTAAATCATAGCGACTCCTTGGAATTTTGCTAGTTATCCGAATACCTTAATTGGGGAAGAATGCAAAGTGCTGGATAGTTATTTAAAGACTGTGAATTCCTCGTTTCCCGGAAATTTCCCTACTCGGGTCTGATTCACAGTATCGATCTCATTACCGCTGTTAAAAATCGTAAAGCAGAAACATCCTGGTCGTGATCAGATTAGGTTACCCGTGGGGCTTCCGCGCGGCAAGTCCACAAAATTAATCTATCACGGCGCAATAGCCGCTAATGTGTGCGAGGCAAAGCAGGTGTAAATTGTAAAATTATTGGGTAGGCGCACGAACAAACCTCGTTTGGCTAATGGGGCGTTCATAGCGACGACTGTTTTATATAACCTCCGGCCAGAGTATAAAAATACACATCCGGACAAATACTGATAAGTAATGCATTAAGCCGAGATAATTAAATGTGCCGCCGTTCGCTCTTTACAGCGCTCGTAAAACCGTATCTTCAGAAACCCGCCGATCGCCGATCTTGATTCATTTTAGGGCCCCAGGGCTGCCCCAAGAAGTGTGAAGTGTGAACGGCGTTCGACACGCTCCCCGATGCTCGCCACCCACTCGAATTTTCCTTTGAGATATATGCAGCGCTTCAGAAGGAGCGATAAACTATGGTAATATGTACTGCTTGAACGAAGAAATCTGTAGGCTGGGGAAGCTTGCTTTTATGCTCGAGACATTTTTGTTAATCTAACATTGAACTTAACGCTCATTCTTACAAAAAAAATCGGCAGTGACTATAATAGTTCTAAAGCTAACTCGAAATTTAGAATTTCACACTGGCAAGATACCTTCTTCGGGGAAAGTGAACAATAAAGGAAATACTACCAAAAAACGCTTCAATGTGTTTTTCCTAAACATTGCTTTACATGTAAAAAAACTGTATAAGTACATTATCTATGCAGTAATCTGAAGTTCTACAATGTCACACTGGCAAGAACCATACCTCCAAGGCAACTCCATAATGGAAGAAAGGCTACCTACATATACTCTTTAAGATGTTTTAGTATATTCCTCACTAATAATCCCTAAAAAAAACATTTGCGTAAATATATATCTACGCAGCAGTGTAAGGTGTATATTTCACACTGGCGAAAAACCATCGCAATAAAGGAAATTGCCATCTAACGCGCTTTTCAGTTTTCCTCGCAGAAGTTATAACTAAACTAAGAGCGTCAGACTTACCACGTGCACGCTGCTCTGCAGGTTGGCCGAGTCTTGCTGCTTCTTGTCTTTGCTTTTCGGAGCCTTCCTGTTCTTCGCGTCCAGGTACCTCTGCTTCAGGTGCAGGGTGTCCTGGAGGTTCTGTTCGCACAGCCCGGTAAAGGATTGGTCGAAACGCGGCATGCAATCGGTTTGGCGTCTACGGTACGATTCGATTCTGCGACGCAATCTGCAACGAAAGAAACGTTCAATGATGGATGTTATAAGGAGAGCTAAAAAAGATTGTGATGGGTCTGAAGGTACGCCAAAACGCTGACAAATCAAGAATTCAAAATATTGTGGATACCTTATAGACCTAGTAAGCACTGCACTTTTCATAACAGCTAAGTTGGTCACGACATGAAAAATATTTTTCTGTGATTGTTGTTGCAGTATCTGCCAATTGTTTATGATCTATATGCTACAAACACAAAGTAAAACAAAAGCTTTAAAATGTATCTTTAAACAATTTTTTCATTGTTTTCTTGATTATATATTGATATGATCATTAAATTGTAAAGCATTCAATAACTACACAATAATAAAGCAGCTTAAAATAATATTCCTAAACGGAATGATGGTTTCGTTTTATCATTGGAATTTCGGTTTCTTACAACGGTATTTGCAATTCATTTGTAAATAGTCCAGTTTTGATTGCAATTATAATACATAATATCTGAGAGAAGTTAATATTATTATAAAATGTAATATAAAGGTTTAATTCTTACATATTTGGTCATGTAGTTGAGAACATACACAATGTAAAACTGTTAACCTAAAAATTTGATTTATGACAATTAAAACAAGTAACAAGTACTAAAAAAAACTGGATTATCATTTGTTTGATAACCATTGGTTTTGGAGGGTAGTTTAAAAATAAACAGAACAAATGGGTTGTATAAAAATATAAGTTGAATTGACACAAGTCCAATTTGAAATCGCATATAATAGTCAATTTTAGACGTTAATATACTGGTATGTACCCATTTATATTGTCATACACCTAAAGAGTGTGATAGACAAATATTAGTGCGAAATTAAAAACTTGCATCGATTACTACTACACAAGGATGTGATGCCAACCACAACGAGGATACCTGTAGCAGAGATCTGGCGAATAGAAGATTATAGAAGATAAACAAATCGAAGATAGAAGCGTACAAAGTGAGTCTATTAACATTCAACTTAAAACAAGACACATATAAAAGGAAAGTGCTAGTATAAAATATATCTGCTACTTACAGAGTTATTAAAATTGAATTCAATTAAATCACAAATTAGCTAATCATAAAATTGTAAACAGCCAGTAATATTAATCTAAAATTGATTTAAATGAAATAAGTATTTATCAAATATTATTTACAAAGGTGTTAAACGTATGATCAAGGCAGACATTAATTGCTTAATAAATAAAATTGTCCTATATCGTGTATTATAGATATTGATTGTTTATGTCTTAATCTGATTTTACTAGTAACCCTGAGATAGAGTGGAATAACTAAGGTTATTACAATTCCATGCAAAAGACTGTGGACAAAAGGTAAGATTTAAAACAAAATTTTAAATAAAACCCTGAGAATAAGAATTAAATTAAATAAAATCAAATAAAAGTTATTAGACCACAGCACTATTTTGTATTGATGAATATTATTTGTGATACTATCCATCAATAAATGCCCATTATTATTATTATTACTATTATTATTACTATATATTAACGGACTGATTTCAATTCCGGAATCTACATAAAGATAAAACCATTACTGGATCTGCAGATTAAGAGAAGTTTTCGTATTGCCTATTTATTTATTTATTTATTTATTCCGTACTCAGCCAACAGCCGTTAGGCCAATTATAGGAGTCGGTGTACATTTATGGGGACTTCCAACCCCACTAACGACTGTCATGATGTTATTATGACATCCGGGACCAACTATTTCCGTGGCAGCCGTACCACGAGGCGCCGAGCGAAGCAGCCGTGGAACTCCCATACAAGTTCTGACCAGAGAGAGCGTTGCTTAACTCTACTGAACGAACGTGGACGCTTGTTCAAGCTACACCACCCGGGACGTTTTCTTTTTAGCCATAAAAGGAGTAGTATTTTGATTTAATACTGTCCTATACTACATATATGCATTTATTTTTGAAATGTTATATCATAAACACTAAAAGTACTATGTACTTATTTCTTGAATCATTAAAAACCAGAGAAGGATTTATGTTAGTGCTATTGTGCTGTCACATATTACATGTAATACACGGCAACTATGTAATAGAAATAGACGGTTAGACGGTAACTCTCAATTATTCCAACAATTTCCGTAAGATTCGCTATTTATGACTACCGAAAGGTCGATTCAATGAGTCTGTTTACAAAATTGCAGTTATATTTATCACCAATTTGACCAAGGAATGTTGATATAAACCCACTGCAATTCGTATATCAACTAGTGAAATTGTACGTTTTCTAGCAGGATTCTGGTACTTACAATATAAGACAAGTATAGGAGTTATCAACTTCTAATAAATTTCTAAAAACCAACGCATGATAAAATTGCCACGCAGCTTTAGTTTTACGGCGTAGTCTATTTCCTGTGACTTGTTAAGCAGGCCAATTTCGATGATAAAACTGCGTAGCTCCTCGGTGGGTGTTATCTCCGTTGAAAACTGTACTGATTCTGGGAGTACGGCTGAAATCGCAACTGACGTGCAGAGTAACACAAACAACTCCCGGACTTAATTGCTTTATTAATAGCGCGGTGACAATAGCATTTATAATCTATAAGTGCTTTATTAGCAAACCTTGTTCGTGTCCTTGCTGTACCGCGCTCCTTGATCGATACCTTACCTACGTATTGCACCGGATTGGATTATTACGCAGTTGTAAACATGCGTTAAGTAACTCTGCAATCGACGCCATCGAAGAAACGGTGTTGCTGGTCCATAGGCGAAGAAACTGCATTTTACGAATTTAGAAAAAAATTCACAGCCCCGACGTTTTGTACATTAAATGCTGTTTATGTCACATTCTGTTTCACTTATATGTTGTCATCATAGTCGCTGAACAGTGATTTCGTTTTCTTCGTTCCCATCTTCTGTTAGACGTTCGTTTGTCCGTGTCAGTTTACTCTGGTTCTTGGGATGTGTATGCACAGCGCTTTGGGTCTCGTTATTACGTTCGCTTTCCATATGGTGTTTTGGTCATACTTCTTTTGCCAAATCTTGCGTCAATATTTTCATTTCGTTTGGTCTCGTAACTTCGCGTGTAACTACAAGGTGATCCTGTTTCTCAAAAGTATTGTGTCAATATGTGTAGCATACAGGGTGTCATCGAAAGTCCCCAAACTTCAAGCATAAATAGTTTGGATAAATACAAGAAAGAAATTATCAGAGCCGCAACTAGACACACTTTTATTGTAGGCAAACCAACATTTTTGCGCCCCTCAGTACACTAACAATAGAGGTGGCAAAAAATACTAAAATTTCTGTATGATTTCAACATTTTTCTCCGGATATATGATGTAATGTATTTAAATCACACAGGTATGTATCCAAAGATAAATCCAACATTTTTAATCCAAAAGAAAACCTGTTTTTCGTCATCTTAGGACCCTGAAACGTGAAGATATGAAGAAATCTTGGAAAGCATTTTTTTCACGATTACAATACTTCCTTCGTCTTTTAGAAGAGGGAAGTAAAAAGTACATATTATTATGTAGTCAGTAGAACATTTTACAAATCCCTATATATCTGCATCTCTGCATAACCATTTTATCGGCACCGACCAGGTGCATTTCGTCCAAGGAACGTCGCTACGTTATTTATAACACAACGATAAGCATATGTATTTATCAGTAAACACGAGTTCGAATCCCATTGGCAAATTCATATAATTCGCATTACTAAGTGTTTCAGTATTATTAGTAGCATTAAGCTATTTTTTATTTATGTTTTAGATAATTTTGAAAACTCTTCAACCATAATTCGATCAGGCAAACGTTTTTTCCTTGCAGCACGCTTTCTGTAATAAAGACGTCGAGAACATTTTCTTTGGTAACTTTTAAATATACACTATGTACAATAAAATTACGCACATGTCTTATGACTATTTTTCACAATATTCTAGTGTGTAAAATTCGAGTCTATTTTAATTGCCTAGCAGCAGTTTCAATAAATGATAAAACACCATAATTTGAAAATAATACCTTTATTAAAAGGCCAAAACCAAGATCTTTCGAAAAAAAACGCTATTAATAAATGCAACAAAGCCTGGTGTGCTTAATTTTATTGCACAGAAGTGTACCTTCTGTGCAATAAAATTAAGTACAAGTCTTATGACTATTTTTCACAAATTTCTAGTTTGTATAATTCTGGTCTATTTTAATTGCCTAGCAGCAGTTTCAATAAATGATAAAACACCATTACTTGAAAATAACACCTTTATTAAACTACCAAAACTAAGAAATATAAAAAACAACCGCCATTAATAAATAAATCAAAGCCGTGTGTGCTTAATTTTATTGCACAGAATTGTACAAGTAAATTTTAAAAATGCACAAATTACTTTAATTGGAATAAGACCACCTATGTGGTGTGCTGAAAAGCTAGTCAAGACATGTCAATATGTTATAATACAAAATGAACAAATAATTAGATATTATTATGCATAGTAACATGTGAACGTAGAATAAGGTTCTGTACTGGCAGCCAAACGGCACCTAGTATGAGCCTTGCATCATGCCGATTTGGATCATCCCTCTTTTTTTTTTAATAAAAGCTGCCATCGTGTAGGGTTGCAGAAGTGTCTTAAATTGAACAAATTCTAGCGGCCAGTGATTATAGCGAAAAATGCTATATTAGTGGAACAAGTAAACTCTCGAAATCGGTCTTTGGTGTTCTGCTGATTGTTGCAATGGGCCACTGGGCGCAATTCGTATTACTTAGGTTAAAATCGTTAATATTACAAATGAATTTGTTTGTAAAATCGCCCACGTGTTTATTTATTATTATTTCTTTTATTAGTATAAGAAGATTTTCAGTGCCAATTTGGCGCCCCTTGCCGCATGCGCCTGTACACGGGGGCCTACTCGGTCTATACCTAGTTACGGCCCTGGAAATTCTAATAGATTTTTGTGATTTAAAGCATCATAAAGCTGCTACAGAGCAGTGCCACTGTTTCAATTTTTAAAAATAACTAAGCAATAAAATAATTCTAATCCACTCGCGCTCTGTGTAATACAAATTTGTAGTAAAAGTTGGCTTTTTTATTGTAGAAACTACTATATTTCGGTGAATTTATCATTAACTAACAAACACTAGAGTGGTTTATTAGCATTCTTAAAAAAATAATAACAAACAAAAACAATAATACAAATAACAGAAAATGTAATTTATTCTGAATAGACAGAAACACTAAAATAACTAAAGTTAAACTATAACAATTATTCAAAATGCCCCCCACAAACTTGAGCTCTATGTAAGAGTGATTTTCGAACGCTTTCAAAAGCATTAGGATTTTGTTGAATATCTCGACATGCATCCTGATCACGCGCCTTTGGTGCTTGCGCAGCAACCATTATGTGAGGTGTGTGTCATGGTGATGTGTTGACCTTGTTACTCTATCTCTTAGGTCTGTGGTTCTGAGTAGAGCACAGTTAATTTGGTGCCCAACTGTGAATGATCTCACCGAGCCCGATTCCAATCGCCAAGGCTACGGAAAAATTCCGACACCCGCGGGATTCGAACCGAGAATTTGCTTAATGCAAGCCTGGCTCTTACCCCACTGCGCCACGCGGCTTCTTTGAAGAAATATATTATGTTTAAATATGGCCAACGAGGGCTCCATGCAACTGTATCACCTCTACCTATCCATTTATTGGATAATTTTGGTTCAACCAATTTCGTACCGTCCAACAAGAACCACATTTTTTGACGTATAGCGAGCGGAACATCCTCGAGAAGTTCGGATAAGTTATTTTCTAAAAAATGTAAATATTGTTTTCCTGATAGTCTTGGAGGTAAAAGATCAAGTCCAATTAAACGATTGCCACAAACGCCTACCCAAACATTTATTGAATATTTCCTTTGGAAACGGGAATTGCTTGTTATGCGGGGGTGTTCCTGTTCCCAAATGTGGTAATTGTGGTAGTTATACCATGTCTGGAAAACGTGGCGTCGGTAAATAAAATGTTCTGTATAAATTCGGCATCATTTCTGTTTTGTTCTAAAAGCCACTCACAAAACTCTACCCTTCTAGTATGATCAGCAGGTTCCAAAGCCTGCACATGTTGAAGATGATAGAGGTACAGTAGATTTTCGTGGATAGTTCACCATACTACCTGCCTAAATATACCAACGGTTCTAGCTATTCCTTTCGTGCTAATTGAAGGAATTCCTTCAGACACATCCATTGTTCTATTTGTTCTTTGCCTACCATAGTTCCTGAATAGAGGCTGAACAGTTCCAATCTCGCGCAAACGCGGATGAAGCCTTATAAAGGTCTTCGCAGAGTTGTTGACGATTAGCATAAGTTTCTCGAAACGTCTTACCGCTTCTCTTCCACTTCTTGCATATCTGCATATTCTGCATTTGTGAAGATGCTGTTCATATTCTGTTCGAATATTTAGACACAACTGTGGTAGTATTTGTAGACCGTTTTTTAAATATCGAGAGATCCAAAAAAAACTGTTCCTCAGCGGGCTGTGGAAATTCATCGTATGAATAATATGTTGGTGACACTGTACGTCAATGTCAAATTCGAGATTATCAGGTTAGGTTTTCCATCAGTTTTGACACAAAATGACGCAAATCCTAACCTGCTAACCTCGAATTTGACATTGACGTACAGTGTCACCAACATATTATTCATACGATGAATTTCCACAGCCCGCTGAGGAACAGTTTTTTTTTGGATCTCTCGATACGTACTGTAAGTTTAATTTATAATGACAGCTGTTACTGACTAATGCTCAAACAAAGTTGTAACAGCCTCCTAGTTTTCACATTAACAAAACAGTGGGACTTAAACTTGTTTATTAATGGACAAGGTCTAGGCATGCGGAATACCAGGTACCTTAGACTACATTAGTCATACGGTTGAAGTCCTACTTAGAATTTTTCAGAGACTAAGGAGTTTCAACCCTAGCAAGAGATCGTTTACATGCTACACATCGTAGTAAGATGGGACCCACGGCTTTACATGACTTCCGAATGAAGGCATTCTGTAGATGCTTTCATCCGCATTTTTTATTTTTTAAAACCTCACTGGGACCGGAAATCAAACTCGCGACCTTATTCAGTAGTCAAAATGCTTAACCACTGAGCTACCGACCCCTGCTGGACCTAAACTTGAGAATGGTGTAAAAGGATCCTCATTAACCGCTGTATGAAGCTTTAAAATAACAAAATGTGTTAGGTTTTTTTCTTGAATTTACCTAAACTAGACATCCGTCCCTAAAGTTTGGATCGCACTTTCGATGACACCCTATACATATATTCTTTACCATTTTCCACTTGAACTTTTGTTCTTCCATACTTTGTCTCGCACACTATAGATGCTATTTTGGTTTATTTTGACGTTTCTGCATAAGTCGCGGTAACTACATATCCGGCACCTAAATATTTCGTTTACTGCAGTTGCTATTAAGTATGTTGTATTTCCCAAAATTTGTTTGGAAATATTAAAAAACTATTGAAAAGCATCCTTCTTTTATGATATAGCTGCATCGTCAGAGTAAACTAATGATTTTTATTTTTTCATCGCCCACCGTGGTACATGTTTAACGTACTTTCGTAAGTTGTCCATGATGAAACTAAATAATAATGGGTTCGATAGGTGTTCTCTTTTATATAAATTCAGCAGAAACAAGTTGGGACTATGAATAAATACTGATTGATATTAAATTTTGGTTTATATTGAGTTCGGGTTTTTTAATTCACACATTTTAGACTTTAGATCAAGATAAAATGTGACACTTGCTTTTCTGTATTTTAAGAAAGTTTTGCCAATATATGCTTTTGTACAATTTGCAGTTTATAGTGAAATTAATACTGGTTTTATAATATCACTAATAAAAAGTTCGGCCGATAAATGCATCTCCACAATTTTCACCAGTTGATATGATAAGAATTAACAGTTGTACTATATTATTGTAAAAATGTTTTGATAATGCACACATCTACACAATTGTCACACAAACCATAGTTTGTTTCCAGTGTTTGATCAGTTTTTCATCAATATTTTCTACAATAGGTTCCAAAACCTTATGTTAAAGTAAATTTGTCACAGTGGCTTATTCTTGAATAAATATACACGGGCATGCATGTAGCTACATAAAATGTATGCCAGTTGATGTCAGTAAAATGACACCTGCGCAAGAAATATTGCAAGGTCTGTTTATACTATTGTTTCCACTAAATTTATCGAACACTCGTGTTTGAACAGGTTGCACACTAACATCATTTTGTTCGAATTGTGTAACTTCGTTTGGATCAGACATTTCCTGAACGATAAATACGCAAGAGAAGGCCTGACAGTTCACAAACGCTGAGTATTTTCTATGTTAACACTACAACCATTGGAAGATTCTACTTGCTACACTAACAATCACTTCTCAGGAAAAATTCAAAATAACTCATACGCTTTGTAGCATCACCTCTTGGATCCGGCCAAGGCTCAACAATTCAGCATTAGCGATTCAAACTAGCTCAAATTTACACAATCTCCATGCTGACGTCCGCTCTGACGTCTTGGAAGTTACAATCGCTATTATAACATCAGCTTTCACGTTGTCAATACACTTAAACGAGCGCCATGGCTCGTTATGTGAATGCTGCCTGTCACCGGCGTAACAACCCTAGAAGATATCAGCATCCACGGTTGCTCAATAAGCAGCTCGAAGCCTAAAATTTTGTTTACGTCGATTACAATGAGTCGCGAAAGTTGCGATTTTAAAATAAGAAGTTCTTAACGACACGTGCAGAGCAAAATGTATAGCTTGAAACCACCTGTATCCCGGCACTGCTCTAAGCGTGCTCAAGAATTTTAACAGTTTCTAAAAGGCCCAGATGTGGCCGACCACGGTTGTCAAGGATTTTTAAACAGACTTTACTTCCTCTAAAAATCCGAGCCTTTACCACTAAAACTACAAGCCAAATGATGCCGCTAACTAGTGTTTTAATCTACAGCTCTCACCTGAGGTACGTCTCGAAGTCCATGCCGAATCAGTTCGCACTGCAAGCAGCAACGTCCAAATATTTTGAGGACCCCTAATTTAGATAGTAGCAAGTGGACACTGACGGGTCCCGTTTAGCACTAAATTTACCGAGTTTCTCCAAAGACTCGCCGCTCATTTTACCTGCTGCCACCCCTGCAGCGACTGCACAACCTGTCGAAAATTGCCACTTATTTCCCATGCACTGGCAAAACCTTCAATTTCGACACTTCAAGGGCGGAGGCTAGAGCCAAGAAAGTACTAAGTTAGAGTGACCGGGTGCAATAGCCCCCGGCTGTCTCTTGTAGAAACGGACTTTTACAAAATCACATATAAAAGGGACGAAATTCCGTAGTGAACATTGTTTTATTATTTAACTCACATAACAGATACTAAATAATAATAAATTAATAAACATTTGAAAAATGCAGTCCACAGAATCAAATTATATCTTTTCTATTAGTTGTGTTATTGATATTGCTACTTTGACCAGCAGTGGCGGACTTGCACTACGAATTCTGTAAATCATTCAAACACTAATTCTTAAGATATCCGAGCATTACAATATCTCGTTTAAAAAAATATTTGTCCAGCACATCGCAAAGGGCCAAATCTATCAAAAATATGTGTCTACTATAAATCTGTGTTACACTGTGAATGAAGAGATAACTCTAACAATAACGTCTATTAACTTAGAAAGTGATTTTATATTTATCAATCTGTTACTAAATATTTGCACCATTACATACCAGACGAATTTCAGATAAAATAAATTTAAAACTACTACTAGGCAATACTAAAACAGCTATGACATTTACAAATTTTGCATCGGCCGGCATGGAGGTTCACCTTCTGCAAATTATATCAACGGCGAATTTTCAACATGCAAATATCCGCGCAGCATACAATCGTGCTGCTTCCCAAGGATAAGTAACAGTCAAGGTACGATGATAAATTAGAAATTTCGTAAGCGCCTATTTGGAGCACTTTCTTTTCTCACTCCAGCAACCCGAGCGTTCTGGGCATTCTAACATGCAACTGTAGCTTCGCGTTGTCTCCGCGAATGCAATTTGAACGGTTTCGGATGTTGAAACTGCACTTACAAAACCACAGGAGAGCAAGGGATTTTCTAAAGACGCTTTAAAAGTTTATCTGTGAACTGTTGAATCAGAATCATGAAGTGTAGATGTTGGTGGACTAAGAAAAAAATCAAATTCTGTTAACTGCAACACTGTTTAAAACTACTAGATATAATTATGGAGTTAAAAAAGTATCGAGGAGTATAAATTAAGTAGTAACAAACTGAAATGTATCTAGTGAAAATTAGGGTTGCTAATTCTGTTTGTATTTGAAGCAAATCTCAGACCTTAGAATTTTTCGTCTTTTACGTATACAGCACATTCTTAGAAAGTAGATTTCCAGCAACGTTACTGAATGTTTAGATAAGTTGTAGCGAGTTCACAGGTTTTTGTTTATAAATTTTCTCCAAAACTGCATAATACTGGTAGTAAATTTGGAGTTAAGTTGTAGCAATATTTCAGCTGCCTTCTGTAAGTTTGCAGTAATGTTATGTTTGTGCTGCTTATATTTAGCAAGTTTTTATTTAAAAAATATATGAACAAATTTCGACATGTTTGTCATATGCTTTCAGCGAGTTTCTACATGTTTTTAGCGTAACTGCATTTAATTTTCAAGACTTTTGTAACATAATTTTCAGTTAGTTTGTAGCAAATACTCAACGAGCTTTCAGGGTTCTTTAAGCAAGATAACAATATTTAGTAAGTTTGTAGCAAATTTTCTGAAATCTCACAGCTAGCTTTCAGCAAGATTGTACAATCTTTTTCATTCAGTTTACAGTAAAATTTTCAACAAGCTCGTGTTAAGCTTTCAGCGAGACTGTAATTATTTTAAGGAAGTTACAGCGAGGCTGTAGCAAATTTTCAGCAAGATTACAGTGAGATTGTAACGTATTTGGTAAGTTTATAGCACATTTTTAGCATGCTCTGAGCAAGGTTTCAGCGTGATTTTAATAGTAATTTACATTACAAGACCTTTACTTGAAACTTTACGGGCGAGCATGTTATCCATGCGAGCCAGTAACGTTCTGTAGTAACGGTCGAGTATTCTACAATGTTTTATGGTGTTTTAATTCGTAAACACCTTTTTTGCAAAACACTGTTTCATAGATGACACATCTCTTTAGAACGGGCGTTTACGATTCAGAATATGTAAAATCTGTTTTTTCTACGGTCACCTTTAAAAGTGACTATTAAGCGCTCACTGTCAATGCGAAAAGTTAGCGATTCACACATTTTTTCCCTAGTAACCATTTTAGCATCGCAACCACGTAAACAATGTCTTAATGAAATAATCGCGTCACTTCATTTTACTTTACGCATCGCCATGGCTAACCTGATTATTAATTTAATTCGTCATTTTTCTGGAACTGGCTAAAATTATTGACAATTGCATCACGGTGCGTCCATCTCATCACGCAACAGATTTATTGAGTTTGTGAGTTTTTGTGAAGGCGAAGATGGAATCTGAAGATAATTGCACCCCGCCAGAAGTATTTGAAGCGACCCAGACAGCAACCAACGAGTGCTGTTGCCGGCAAAATCGCGCGGCCTTTATGAACGGCGGCACAACGACTTCATCAAATGGTGTGTATCGAAATTTCAATTATTTAACAATTTTGTTATTTATTTAGAACCGTAGAAAAAATGTTGTATGTATTTCGAGTGTAAAGAGCCATTTTGGTATTCGGTTGCTTTTTCGCGCCTCGCTACCGCTCGGCACGAAACTCGCATCCTCATACCAAAATGGCTCTCTTTACACACTAAATACATAAATATCTATTAATACGTTTGTAGCGAATTTTCCGCAAACTCTTAGCAAGCTGTTAGCAAGACGGTAAAATCGATTTTAGTTTATAACAGTTTTTTGGGAAGTTTGTAAACATTTTCTGCAAGCTTGTAGTAAGCTTCCAACCTGACTATTAAATCATTGTTAGAACAAATGTTCAGCAAGCTCATAGCAACCCCCAGACCGTAAATTATTTGTAGTAAGTTTGTAGCAAATCTTCAACAGCCCCACAGTGAGCTTTCAGCGACATTGTAAATTTTTGTTTGTAGAAAATTCTTAGCAAACTCGGGGCAAGGTTAAAGTGAGATTTTAAAGTCTTTTTCAGGAAGTTTGTAGCAAATTTTCAGCAACCTACCCACGAAATAGTTTTTTTTTAAGTATTTTGTAGCAAGCTTTTGGCGAGACTAAAATATATTTTAGGTTGTAGCAAATTTTCAGCAAGCTTCCGGCGAAACTATACAATCTGCTTAGCATGTAACAAATTTTCTGCAAACTTCCGAGAGTGTAAAATATTTTTAAATCTTTGTAGCATGTTTTAACTAGCTCGACTCCAGGTTCCAGCAAGATTACACAATCGTTTTTAGTAGGTTTGTACTAAAACTTTAAAAAGCTATTAAGAAGCACCCAGCGAGACTATACAATATATTTAGTAGATTTGTAGTAACTCTTCTGGAAGCTTAAAGTAAACATTCAACGAGGCTGTAAAATCTTTTTTAGTAACTTTGTAGCAATTTTTTAGCAATTTCGGCGCAAGGTTTCCACAAGCTTGTAGTAAACTTCAGCGAGACCATAAAATCCTTTTTAATAACTATGTAGCAAGTTTTCAGCAAGCTTTCAGCGAGATTGTATTTTTTTTAATACTTTGTAGAATTCTCAGCAAGCTCGGAGCAAGGTTCCAGCAAGCTTGTAAAATCTTTTTCAGGAAGTTTGTGCAAATTTACAGCAAGCTTACAACGAAATTGTATTTTTTTTTAAAACGGGGTCAGCAAGCAAGCAAGACTGTACCATCTGTTTAGTAAGTTTGTAGCAAATTTTATGCAAACATGTAGCAAGCTCCTCGCCAGACTGTAAATTATTCTTAGTAAGTTTATAGCAAATCTCCAGTAAGCTTTTAACAAGATTTAAAGTTTTTTATTAAGTACGTAGAAAATACTCAACAAATTCGGAACAAGCTTCCAACGAAATTGTAATTTTCTTTAGTACGTTTGTAGCGAAGTTTCAGCAAGCTCGTAGCACGCTTAAGGCGAGACTAACATCTACTTGTAGCAATTTTCAGCAAGCTTCCAGCTATACTATACAATCTGTTTAGTACGTTTGTAGCAAATTTTTTGCAAACTTGTAGCAAGCTCCCAGCGAGACTGTAAATTATTTTTAGTAAGTTTATAGCAACTCTGCAGCAAGCTCACAGCAAGCTTTTAGCAACTTTTTTAGCAAGTTTGTATAAAGTTTTCAACAAATTCGGAACAAGGTTCTAACGAAATTATAATTTTCTTTAGTACGTTTGTCGCAGTTTCAGCAAGATCGTAGCACGCTCAGGGCGAAACTAAAATCTACTTCAAATTGTAGCAATTTTCAGCAAAGTTCCAGCGAGACTATACAATATGTTTAGTAAGCTTGTAGCAAATTATCTGCAAACCTGTAGAAGGTCCCAGCGAGACTGTAAATTATTTTTAGTCAGTTTGTAGTAATTGTGCACCAAGGTCACAGCAAGTAGAAAGTAGAAAATATTCGGCAAATTCGGAACAATGTTCCAGCAAGATAATAAAATCGTTTTTAGTTATGTTTGTAAGAACTTTTCAGCAAGCCCATAGCAAGCTTTCAACATCAGTCAGTTTGCAGCAGATTTTATTAAGAAGTTTACATTCAAATTTGAGCAGTTTTGTAGCAAAATATCACTATATTTGCAGCAAATTTTTAGCCAGTTTGTAGCTGTATTTCAGCAAGTCCGCATGAAATAGTGAAGAAACTTGTAGCACATTTCTAAACAGATTATATTTTCTAGCAAGATTGCAGTGAGTTTGTAGTTGTTCTTTTTTAATTGCAGCAGATTTTGTGCGTTTGCACCCATTTTCAGAAACTTCACAACATGTCTCTATTTAATATTTTCAGCAAGTAGGTATCCAGCAACGTTTGAGTGACTAGAAAATATTTAGTGAGTTTTGAGTTTCCATTAAATTTGCAGTCAGTTTTTAACGTTTCAGCACGTTTACCATAATATATTACATTTTAAAAGAAATGTTGAAGTCAATTTGTAGCATTTGCTTTCCATACTTGTTTGCAACGTTGGCAATAAGTTTGCACCAAAGCTTCAGTAAGCTAACAGCAGTTTGCGCGAATTTACCGAATTTGTGCCAAAATCACTGCTTTTGCAGACGTTTTTCAAAGAGTTAACAACTAGGGCTGCAATGAGCCCTATTTTTTTACTTGACCGAGTACCGAGTACTCGGCTTAGAGCATTGACCGAGTACCGAGTACTCGGCCGCCGGGTAGCAAATGTTTTATCTTTTAATACGCTTTGACCAGTTAGGTAACGAAAAATACTTTACTGTTTCACCACTTAGCAGTTAGTCTACTCTCTAGTGGAAACTTCCCAAATGACAAAATGCTGAGATATTGTTCTGTGATTCCCCATGCTACTGCTACTACTGATGTCCGTAGGGTTTGCTGCTTTAGAACTTGTTGATTTTGATTCAAGCAAAAATTGTTGGTTAAATTAAAAATATTTAATATAATATCATTTTTGAGTTAAATTAAAATTAAAATGAGTGAGTGTGAAAGTGCAGCCGGTGCTACGGCATTGCCTGTGAAAGTGAAATCCAAAAACAAAAAGTAAGGTTTGGAAATACATTTCCATTTTGGACGAAGATGAAAGAGTGGCAGTATGTGTTTTATGTAATGTCAATATAGCAGGTCCGGAATTGGTAGAAGTGCCACAACATGAACTATGATTAGACATTTATGACAGCACTCCCCAAATTTGTGATCGTTTTATAGTTGGTTAAGAATACCAGTAAAAATTACGTCTTCTCTATTTTTTTATTAATTTTTGTTACTCGGCCGAATGGTGAATATCAGACCCAGCACCGAGTACTCATTACTCGGTGAAAACTTTGACCGAGCACCGAGTAGTCGAACCTACTCGTTGCAGCCCTATTTAACAACGTTTTCGTAAGCGTGTACATTTTTTAGAACATTCTAGCAAAGTTTAAATATTTTTTTCAGAAAATGTTCAATATTTCAGCAAATGTTCCAGTAGTTTTGGAGCCAATTTCAGTAATTATTAAAAAACAGTAGAAGCTTGCTGTATACGCATAGCAAGTTTGCGAGTTTGTAGTTCATTTCCCGTAGGATTACAATTATGTAATTCTTTTATAGACAAACGTTTTAATATTGCGACGCTCAATTTGTAAAATCGTATTTGAATAGTTTGATAGGAGACAAACGTACACCAAAAATGCACAGCAACAATTTATGCATCCTAACAGCAGACGTAAAGAGAAACTAGTTGATGTAACTTTATTCAAGCCTAAACAGGATACTTCCTGCTCGTTTCTAATAATTTCATTTTCGCATGCTCAAACAGGAAGATTATCCAATTCGTGTTCCAAGGGGCTAATTAAAAACTCTTAAATATAGCAGACCTCACAGTATGTATATAGCCTTAACCTAAATCAGTTCGGTATGCAGATTTTAATAGTTTCTAATTCCGTGTCGGACAATTCAGTATATTTTTTGCTTAACCTGCGGGAAGCAATATTTCTCAAATGAAAACTTCTTAGTTCGGTTTTCCAGCTTGTTTGGGCAGTTTCTGGTGCTCTGGAGCAGGAAAGTTCTATTGAAAATTATGCTGTTAGCATAAATTACGAGTTGATTTTTAAAATTATTCGTTGCACCTTCTGTACCTGTTTATATAAACTGCAGCACAAACAACTAGACAAACATAATTGCCCAATATCCAAGTGGGCCGCACTTTGCCAAGGCAAAATTAACTCTTGGTCTCGACGAGCTAGCTTAGATCCAGCGAAATCGAAAGTGGAGTGTCTACTCCTTTTTCACGAGTCGAGCGTGGTATCACCTTGTAGAATGCGTATTTATCTAAGGAATGCGAGTGATCGAGATGTGACTGCAGCACAAAATAGCTGCATAGGTGAAAGTGGCAGCCAGCAAGCGTCCCTCGCTCACGGACAGAGAATGTAAAAGTCGATTTTGTGGTGCAAATTCTAATTATGAGCATGCGGGATTGAGGATTTCAGGTATTTAGAGCATCGATGGGAAATTGGAAGAAACTAATACCGCAATGTTCCTGACTTTCGATTACTGCTGTTCGGGTTCTTTCAAGAGAACGAGGATGCGACTGGTATTCTGCAATGGTCGCTTTAGATTTACTAGTAAAGTCGAATGGGTAAATATATGGCCACCTAAACCAATTCAAATAATTTTCTAAGGTTTATATTAAAGATTAAAGTTTTGTGTGGTGTGATACCCAAAAAATGTGTATTAAAAAAATGTTTTGCAATACTGCATCATTTTCAGCAATGTTGTATCAAAATTTCATAGTGTACAGAGTAAATTTTCAGGAAATTTGTAGCAACGTTTTAGAAAGTTTACAGCACTCGCAGTCTCAACAAGTTTGCAATAAGATTGTAGTACATTTTCAACAAGCTTATAGTAAAACTCTTAACAAACTTTCCGACTTTCAGGAATTTTGTTACACATGTACTTACAAAAAAATGATATGATAACCAGCGGATGACACTAGTTTTTTACGGATTTTAAATGAATCTGTATTTATTTAGGAAAAACAATCTGATAACAAATCAAACCGAGAATTTCATAATTTAACTAACCTCTTCTTACTGGTTTCTTTGTTACACCATAAAACGGCTAAATAATAAACCACCAAGCGAATATGAGACAGTTGCTAAAATGTGTGGCGAACCTGAGAACCACTTTTCAGCGAAACTTCCGGAAGCGGGCAGTGCAGATTGGATGCGTGCGTGTGCGAAAAATGAGGCAGTTCCTTCATGATCTCACTGCCGTTTTTTTTTCCAGCATTAACCGGCAACCGGACGAAATTGGTGGGAAAAGGAAATTAATCATGGAGGCTGTTCTTACGGACTGTAGCGGATATACCTGGAATGCGCTGTTCGGCCGGAGCGGAAATACCCGTAGCAATTCGTCCACTGCTGGGACAGGGACTATGGAAATTTGTAATTTTTTGCACAGAACCCATTCGAGCTAGTGGATGCTGCATGAGCACATCGAACTTTCATTTACTTAGCTCGTCTTTTCGCCAGTGCGTGTGATAGGTAATGTGGTTGGCTCGTCTTTTCGCCAGTGCGTATGATAGGTAATGTGGTAAGACTGAATGGAGTACTAACTTTTTAATCATACAATATGAAATATTTCGAGACAACACTTATGCAGAAAAATGCGCAGAAACGACAAGGCAGATTCCATTCCCAACCACAAGAAATGTTGGGACTTCCCCACGACAATGCTCAACCCCATACTACCAGTTTAACCTGAAATACACTCCTCGAATTGAAATGAGAAACATTTTCACGCCCTCTGTATAGTCCGCATCCTTTTTGAACCATTAAAGGAAGTAGTCGACTTTCTGAAAAGAACTAATCCGTGTTACTTAGCTGTTGAGCTTCGACGGTTGAATATCTTAGGTATTTGAAGTGTAAAAATTGGCTGTGTGTCTCGTATCATAAAAGTGATTCTAACTGACAGCGCATGTTCATTAAGAATTAAAGATACGGTACCCCCACCCAAGAAAAGCGCCATTCGGTGCTTTCCAAGAATACTTCGACACTCAGCATCACTCCGCTTCGCTAGTACAATGGAATGTTTTGACCAGTTATTTATTTTAAAAACAAAAAACAAAAAAAGTGTCTTGCCTTCGACCATACCTCAAAAGTTGATGTTGCCTTCATTTTCGGAGGACGTATCGTATGAAAACGATCCAAGACTTCAGGAAGCTTCCTGGAGACCGGAATCGTGTACATATACGAACATACGTACACCGCACAGCACGTTTAGGCACCCTCCAATACGAGGGAGGGATCTAGTGGGTTGGGATCTTCGCCAAAAGATCCGCACGGTCGAGACGGAGATTTGGTAGTGGGTTCATTAGTCGGTTGACACGAATTTTAGAGATATTTGACTCAGAGTGGTGTTCGATATGAGGAAATTTCAATACTTCGTACACTTCGTGTCGAAGTAATATGAGTTGCGCATGTCAATTTATGCGTAATATATTTCGAAATTGTCTTGGCTTATCCAACGTTTTCTCTCGAGATTCGTAGCGTTGTGTACCTGCTTTGTGAAGCTATAAGGTTGGCAACGGTTTTGTAGCAACTTCCAGTTCGAATTAGGTATTCTAGTGTCATTGCGTCACATGCTGATATTTGGTCCAGTATTTTTGTTTCGGTCGCTTAGAATAAGAAACCGAATATAACAACTTGTGCAGAAGCAAACAATTTGTCGAGATTTCGATTTCACCTCAACTTAAATAAGGAACTTGTGTGTCAACGAATAGCTGTTTATTAATTATGGTTTCTAATTCTTGTGTATTGATCGTTTCGCGATGGACACCTACCTAGACCGTAAAGTTGAATTAATTCAATCGATGATTATCCCTATTGTGTCGCTTTGTGATTCAAATTCTTTCTAATCTTTAGGTCAACACCTCCGGATTATTTCTCGGGCTGGATAAAGCACGTTAAAACAGTTTTTAATCTTAAGTAACATGTTTAAGTGAAAGATACCCCTGTGAGTTAATACCACCATTACTATAGGGATTTTTGTGCATGGTGGACAGTTTTTGTGATTTTTTATGGATTGGTTTCTTTTTGGTGGATAGCATTTTTGGATCTTTCTTTTTGCTGATGATTCTTTATGGTGGAGTTTTTTTGTGGAAGGTTGTTGGTGAATAGTGTGTTGTGGATTTTCTTGGTTTTGATCGACACCGGAGGCGACAGATAAGCTAACACATTATTTACATGTTACTTAGGTAAAGTATGATTGAAAATTATTTTTATATAGTATGGCTATATAATTTTTAAACAAGTTATAGTTGCATTCATACATTAGGTACTATTCTATAACCATACTAGATGAAAATAATTTTTGATCATACTATATTGTATATTTGGTCACAATTTAAATTATATTAAGGTGATGTGGAAAACCACATAATTGAAATACTTAGCGAAGCATTAATGCCCGATATGTATTTCGTAAGTACTTTTAATTTGGAGTACTTGTGTATATATAATTACCAACTAACCCGTGAGGGCATCGTGATCACGTCGCGAATTTTGGACAGAGGTTCCCTTTATGATGTATACAAGGAATAAGGAAGGATATTTCGAAATTCAACCCCTAAAGGGGTAAAATGGGGTGTTCCAATTTTTTAAAGAGAAATAATATTAAATAGACGTTTCGGGTTGAAACTTCGTAGGAGTACTTCTAAAAACAAATAAGCAAACACGTATTTTGTGATTTTCCGAAAATCAAATGGGGTAAATAAGCCTAAAATACGATATGGGTGTCGTTATTGAGGTTTTTTTGGGACGTTGACTGCGAAAATTGCATTTATTTTTAATTCCAAGATAATGGACATGACATAAGAGAAGGGACGGGACGGGACTGGACTGGAAGGGACGGAAAGAGATGGGATGGAAGGGGAGGGGACGGGACGGGAAGGGACGAGACTGGACGGCAGGGGAAGGGACGGGACGGGACGGAAAGGGTTGGGATGGAAGGGGAGGGGACGGGACTGGACGCGAAAGGGAAGGGGTGGGGTGGGATGGAAGGGGAGGGGACGGGATGGGGAGGTACGGAGACGGGGACGGAGAAAGGGACGCGGATAGGATGGGATGGGATGGGATGACAGAGTATAATTAGTCATTATTTAATACACAAATAACGAACCTCGCGCGAACGAAGTCGCGGGTAACAGCTAGTAATTTATAAGTAATGGTCATTGGTTTAGTGTGGTGTAACTAATTAGAGCGTTCAACGACTAACGCTCTGAAGAGGATAGGCTCTAAGACACCACGGTTTTATGTCTACTAAGTATACGTAGGTATCGAAGAAGCATAAAAAAGCAATCTTTTCCGCAATTATTCTAATGATGCATGAAGCTGGTGCTGGCTGGGCACACTTCCTGGGTGAAACAATGATATTTAATTTGTAAACTGAAATTGCTACAATAGTTGTTTACTTCATCAAACTTCAAACGTCCATGAAATGTAATAAAAGCATTAACTGAATAGCTCCAGTAATTGGTAAAGTAAAAAAGACGTTTAACGTCATTTATGAAGCAGTATATTGCATTTACCTAAATATGAAACTTTGGTTATGTAGGAAAAAGTAGGGAAAAATCGAATATGAAATAACAAAAACAGCCATAGCAATTAGATGGTTAAATTAGGTCTATTGCATTAACGTGTAAATCTAACTATTCAATGTGATTAATGCTTTTTTTAACACTACCGGTTCAGCGCAACGGAAAGGCAGTACCTGTCCGAATATTAACATCTGAAGGTCATAATTCTATTGTAAAAATAACCAAACATTATTAGTTTCAATAGAATTTCATTTATACAGTGGGTTTCTCTATAGCATGCATACAAATGTATAGTAAATGTACTCGCGCTTTTCCAGTAAACAGAGAACACCTACTAATAAATACTACAAATAGCTGCACAATTCACTGTTAAACGATCAAATGCAAGTAAGCGGAACCGAATGCTTGCACCTGCCTAGCATTGCATGGCACCACTGAATCGAGTATTTCACCTGCAATAGCTTCAGTCTCTCTCAAATTGCCATTTTCCATAAAGTGCACCAATTTGCTGCTGCAAATCGCCGGAATATATTCACATTTACTTCTATATTAACTCCTTATTAATACTTTCGTTTAACGTTCGCCATTTCACGATGACTTAGTAAAATTACTTCCAAAAAGGCTCAGTTCAGGAAGCACCTCAGGGGTCAGCATTTGGACCACCTTTGTGTTTTGTGCATGTTTATGCCATTGGGGCAACTATACCCAATGAACGTGGTTATGAATTAGTAATTTTAAAATTGATTCGAATTTTCACAATATTCCGAAATATCCAGTTCTAAGCGTGCCTCAGGGGTCAGCATTTGGACCATTATTTCGAAAATTTTTATCATTAGGTTTCGGTTCCTTAGGTGAATGTGTACTAAGTTGACGTGCCCTATTTTCATCGAGAGATAAATTTAAAATCGCATGCAAAAGAATAAAGCGCATCCGATTGAAAAGTGCAACTGCAGGTGAGCATTCCATCACGGCTGGTGACGGGCCTTCAACCGCAATATCCGCTTCTTCCTTCGAACAAATGGGAAACCCCTTTCGTTCAAGAGTATTAATTCTCGGAGGGAAAACTGTTCGTCGCAAATCAGCCAACTAACTGTTCGAGAGCTGTAACTTTCAAACCCACTACATTGTCTATTTTTGTATGCGTATTACAACATAAGAATCGATAGTCATTCCAGTTATATAGCAAGTCAGGCCGAGTTCTGCTTAAAACCACGAGAAGATATCGATATTCCTGTAGTTTCCAGTTTTAATTTTCTCGCGAAGGGTAGAACAGTAACGAGAAAATTCTACACTCTATTGTTTTCACTTCCTAAAGCGCCCTCCGGGTGGGCTTCTATGAATCATGGTCGATATTTCGTGGCAGTTTTTGTGTTTGACGTTTTTCTTATTGTTTTCCGGTCGGCAATGTTTTCGCCATGGGCGACATCACAAACACATGATTATACCGTGCGGTGTTTATAAACATCGCAATCTTACAAAAGGCTGATATTCAAGTTATTTACATTAGTTTTGCGATTACGGCTGCTTGATAAACCTTCGGCGCTATGCGAATACTATTTTCAGGTTCGTGATGTCATGTAACAGTCTTCCAGTCAAGATTGGCTACTTTTTCTCAATAAAGGAATCTTTAACACGCTGGAGCTTCTGGGCAGTCCAAACTCTCAAGTAACTGCTGCACGATCATTTTGTATATAGTCAAATACTTCCTATCCTGAATTGTTTGTTTGCAATGCCGGACTTTTCTAAATTCTAAGATTGCCTGGAAGATGGTGATGCATTGGTTAATTAATTGCTCTCGTAAACTGTGCGTCATTTAACATGTGAGCAAATGTTATTTTTCTAGCTCTTTCAAGTCGTATGACTTTATATCTGAAGTGTTGCGACTTCTAGTCCTCATATAAGTAGGTCAGCTTATGTTCAAAATTTTCCTCCACTTTCGTCGGATTTCTGTATTGAGAATATTTTCTTGAATAGTGGCGCTTGTGAGTTCCCCTGCTTGGTCTAGTCAACGCATGGGGATCGTTCTCTAGGTTGTTTGCCTGCAATCTTGTCATGTATCACAAGTCTTTGTTGTCATGGCTTATATGTGTGACATGGCCAGTAGTCTCCTTTGAATAATTAATTGCGGACAGTCCATTGGCATGTTTTTTTAAAATTACAAATAGATTGACGTAATCCGTTTCAAACACTATCGAAAGAATCCAGTTGTCTCTTTTGTATATGGCTTTTAACGTCCACGATTCGGCTGCATATAACGCAATTGACAAGACCATGGTGATGCTATCCTTCTCAATTCAATGGTCTCAGATACGTGAAGTTATCAACTGTATAAATGCCCGCTATTCGTTTATCGATGTGATGGTTTTGTTCGTGTTCAATGCCTGCCCAAGCTCCCTGCTCTCGTTTTCTATCGTCAGTAACATTCCTGCAACTTTATCTTTTGTTATTACGCTATATTTGTTATTCTTCCACCACCAAAACTACACCTCCTAATAGCAATTCATCGAGGTATTTTGTTATGCCGTATTCGCTGTAGATGTTGAAAAGGATGGAATTGTTGCTATTGCGCTTCTTTAACCAAATGTTTTCTACGAAGAAATTGCGTTGTTGCGAAGGTTTTAAGCCTTTCGAGTTTACACTAACTGGAACATTTGCTGACGAGACAACCCCGAAAACCCAGAAATAGCATCTTCACACCTTCAAAACCATCTAGTAGTCCTTTTGCAAGATTCGATTAATAAATGGAAAATTAAAATTAACGAAGCAAAAGCAATACAAGTAACTTCACATTACGAAAATCTAATGTCTATCAATTATATTTCTACCAAGAGTGTTAATTATACCGGAAAAATCAGTGCGATACTTAAGATTGCACCTAGACCAAAAACTTCACTGAAAGGAGCATAAAAAAAGAAAGCAAATCGACATACGATTTGAAGATACATATATACTGGCTGCTAGAAGATCTTTTACTACTAGAAAAAAAATCCTAGCCGACAAGGACTGTTGCCTAAAATTATGACAATGCCGATGCGAAAGTAAATCCAGTGCGCCATTCTACAAAGATCCCAATTACTCTAAAATTCTTCAAGCAATGGCTGAGGTACCATAGTACCATTCGTCAGGGATGTCATACAAGAACAAAGTAATTTATTTACACCATGATCGGCTCTAAACACACAGCAATGCCTCCTCCTATACCAACAGGAAAACACGAGGTTAAAACAATGGTTGTAAGACAAATATCGGATAGGTATTGTGATGGTCTTAGGCCCACGACCCGATTCTGCTTGCAGTACAACTTAAGAAACAAGTCAATAAGCACAGAATTGGGGTGTTTAATGTAACTGCAATACTAAGCTTAAATTTCAATCAGTAAATGCATTGGAAAAGAGATGCCAGTATTAATAATTGAATTGAGTAAAGAAAGCAAAGGGCAAAGCTTGTTTTTCACAAGGTTGAAGTTGACGTTCAAATTAATTAAATATTAGATTTGTGCAGACTGAATGGCCAAGCCGAAAGAAATGAATAGTCACAAAAAGGTTTGCGATATGCATGTCAGTGAAGCGTAATTTCAATATAGCTTAGCAGGGAAATTGTGAGGAATCTAAAAAAGGTATAGGAAGCCAGAAGATAATAATAATACGTTGCAAAGAGCAAATAAGAAGTCAGGCAGCAAGACATGAAAAGCAAGTGAAAAGCAGACAGAAGGAGATGAACAAGCAATTATTAAGAAATGAACTCTATAAAATAATCAGTGCAATAAACGCGAGTGAAATAGAGCAGAATAAATGTTTGTGGCGCAAAGAGACCTTTTAAGATTAAGAAATGGACAATATTTTTAGTTATAAGAAATTTGTAAATATAATTTGTAATCAAATTCATTTCCATAATGTATTTAATTTGATCAAAACCCATTTCCGGTGCCTTGGTAACCATAGTAATAGATTAGATTTTGTTTTTAATAACAGAAATAAAGGAGAACAAATGAATAATTAAATTAAGCTTGACACGTAGTTCTGTGCTCCACTTCAACTAAAGTTTTTATATAATAAATTAAAATATTTCGAGCTAAAAGTGTATCATTGTGTTAACCAAGTGTTGAAGTTTATGTGGAACGTTTGTGGGATTTTCCGAAACATAAAATTAAATTTTCACCGGGAGTACCTCCCACGATCATTGCCATCCGATCACATCAGGATTCCGCTATTTAATTCCGGCCAGAAATAAAGTCCAAAGCCAGGGATTTCTACTGCGACGCATCAGGCAGGAGTGCAGGAGACCGACCAACAGCAAAAACACCGGAGGAAACCCTTCCAGAGGAAGATACCAGCTGGGGCCCTTTTCCGAACATTGCGAAGAACACACCAAATTATAAGGTACTGTGTTAACCTAAAAGTATCAGTGTTAGGATCGGAAAATTTGTGTGCATACGAGACCAGACCTTGCTTATCAAGATTCAAGCATATCCTAGCATCCAGCAAAAGCGCAATTGAAATTATAAGCATTTACCCAAATTTGAGGTTAGGCGAAGGTAAAACAATTGCGAGATTTAGTCTGCGTCCCTTCTGACGTCATGTAACAAATTAATGCCTGAAACCAATGATAATAATAACCGCCAAAGCGCTACGATTTGAATAAATACCTCTGCGAATGTTCACAATTTTTATTATATTAAAGTCAACAACGCTGACTGCACGATACGAACGGTTTTGTAGGTTTTGACATATTGCATACAATAACTACTGTGTATTGGAACTAATTCAGGTGTATAGTGGCGCACCAGATTAAGTAAAAATTTACAATTTATTAGGAATTCACCCCTGGGAATAGAGTTAATTGTTCTACTGAGCTAGCGTTTCGATGTAATAAATTGCAGATAAATAAAATACTTAAAGGGCATACAACCATTTATTTCGGATCAAGTAAATAAAAATACAAGACAGCATATTTTAATCAGTCTAAATTAATTTTATAAACAACCCCAAAAGCGAATTAATAAACAAATACGGGGCCATCTCAGTATATGCATATTTAATATGTATGCTTGAGTAAACTACTAATATATTTGTGATGATAACTTCTAAGATCTAAACTGATAACTATATCCAACACATATGTCACTAGAAATGACGTAAAGACTGACCTATTGTGGAAACACGAAAACACTTTTTCAATTGAAATGTCACATTAATTTTTTCGAGTTTTTGACGAAATATATTGAAATATGGACTCCGTGCAGTACATATGGAAGTGCCTACTTTTAATATGCATTTGCGTAAAATTAATTCGTTGCTTATCAGCACTTACTCGATATAAGTGAGCTGCTAAACGGTATTTTCATTTTCGAACCTGTAAAGGAGCAGCAATCTCTTGAGCTATTGCAGAATTAATTAGTGCTCAATTTACGTAATGCAAAATTCTCATTTTATTACGTAAACTTGAAGGACGAAAGTGATTGTTGGTCGTTTTTTTCCCGGCTAGTCAACTCACACGACGAAATTCAACGCCTATGATAAAATGCACTTGTAACGAAACGCTGACGTATTCTCTCTATACAGGGTCGTCCAATTTAGGTTCCCCACTACGACTTTGTCAGGAGAGACAAAAATAGATAAATTTGAAGTTCGTGCAATGGCTAAATATTTACAATATAAGTGTAACATCACAGTATTTTTCATGTATCAGTAATTTCTAGCAAAGTTAGATTGATTCATTATTATAATTTCAAAACTGCGCAACAACTATTTGTTCGTCGGGCTAAGAATATATGAATCCACCCTCGTATGTCTAAGATTCTTTTATAGTAAACCGTGACTGTTAATCACAACAAATACATACATACGTTTACATATTTGTATTGTTTGTTTAATTGTGATCATATTATAAAAAGTACATTTGAGTACTCATATGTAATCACTAAATTTAATCGAACTTAATGGAATGTTCAAAGAAAAATTGCTAGTGGTACGAAAATTCCACACCAGTCAAAACGTTTAATTAGTAAAGCGTGATTTTATTATTTTCTAAAGAAATTAATAAATACACCCTACATTCCTAAAACTATTATTGAATAACGTAAACATATTATGCAAGCACGATGAAAGTTTAATCAGAATGTGAAAGGAAATTTTCAATTGTTTTTGTATTTAACGATTATGGCCCACTATCAAAAATTGCTTTTTGTGCATAATATTTCGGTTATTTATGAATGAAAACAAGTGCAGCAAACTTTATGTGACCAGGTTACAGTACGATATTTTCAGCGGTGCTATAGCCACCCTTTTCCTAAGAGAGTAAATACCAATATTTCAAAAAATCTAAGAACAAAAGACAACCTTAACTAGATTTAAATTCTTTAAACTTTAGGCATAATTCGAAAACTAAGACGGCTGTCAAATTTATATTTAGAGTATTATATATCACGAGAATACAAAACTTGGGTCAATTTAACCATGTTCGTATGCCTTAAATTGAAAAACCCTGTATATCGCAACTCCTACATCTCTTTGCTATTTACGATGCAACTCGGAGTTCGAGCTCGGGAGCGCGCTAGCAAAATAAACCAACTTTATATACACAAATAAATCAAGGCGAACACCCACCTGTCTACTACAGCCTGTCGCTTAGGGGTGATCACATCGGGGTGCAGGGGAGACAGCCCCGGGGGTTGGGGGACCGAGGGGGGGACGGTCCCACCACCGTCGAGGCAACCCCCCGGGCCAGGGCCAGATCGCTCCAGCGTGTCGATCTAGCGCTCAGCCATCATCCCAGCGTGAGCACTCGTTCGGCAACACCCTGTATACGCGACATAACCTCAATCAATCACAGGGCGCCGAGCGCACTCATTTGTTTTCGGCGACTTAGTCCTAGTTTACGATGCGGGGCTCCTGCGTCGTGTCCATGTGCATCTTTCGGACGTCCCGCCGCCTTTCGCATGCATCGGACCCGAGTCCCGTGCGAATCGTCCCGAGTTTTTTGTTTTGGAACGATGTAAACACAAGGTTCAGTGGACTTCCTAACAGGTTGTTTTAGGAGGCATGCACCTCGGCGGGTTGTGAATGAAGTCCGGCTCCCGTTAGCGCCCCCGACTCATTGATCAATTAAGATCGCGAATCGCAAGTTAGGTTATATCGCTCTCGCGAAACAATTGCCACTGGCGGGTCGTGAATCGGACGCGGCCCGTCGTTCGCACACACTCAATACAATGCACACCACGCGCACAACGGCCCACAACAGTTCTGCGAACGTTTCACACCAACAGTCCAATCGACACAACTTTCGCTCACTCGCACTGTTCAGCCATTTTCCATAGCGTGCCAGTACAGCCACCTGTCACATGTGAAATGATGGGTGCTGCGCCTGGGTCGCGTGCGCGTCCCGACGAACTTCCACGAGGGCCTCTCGAGTTCAACGGTTGGAAAGGGGGAGGCGAAACCTGATAATACAAAGTGCAGGGCAACCGGCGTTGCCAGAGTTCAAGAAATATTTTCGAAGTGGAGACATTCTCTCGGGGCTTTAAATAAAATAAGATTTTTATTTTCACGTTAATTATAAAGAGTCTTGTTTTTACGAATATGGTTTCTTTACATAGAAGTAGTTAAACTCTCAAATTTGGGGGTTCTCAAATCATCACTCTTATTAAAAAAGGGTATACAAAACTAAACATAAATAGTATTGAGACATTTTTAACACACCATACTTTCTCAAATAACAACAAAAGTAATGGAAATAAAATAGTTTGTCAATATTTTATTATTATTATATTATTAATTATCACAGTATTTTTTAGTGCTGGTAAAAAAACCGGTTTGACAGTTAACCAAAGACTCAACCGCATTTTTCATAAAGCGAAAACCGGTTTTTAAACCGTGTTCCGTGAAAAACAATTGACTGCGCAAAATTATAGAGCAGTAGGTCCCATTAACGTTTGTAATAAACTGTTTTTCATATAGCTAATGCCATAAAACATATATGCAAATAACACTAGTGTTGCTTTACCCCACATATCAGATTAATTAATAGTGTCTTTTTACATTAGTGCAATAAAGTACTACAGTTTCATGCATTGTTGTAAGTGCAAAACGTGCCACTTTAATGCACTCGGTGCAATAACATTTTTATCGCACTCCGCCAGCAATATATTAAACATTTTTGTATTTTTTTATCATTCTTACACTATTACAGAAAAATGTTTGATACAACATGTTCAAAAGTGTTAGAGCACTGACGTGTTGCGAAGACATAAAGGAAGCTTTAGATACGAGTTTTATACATATACTGTATATTTATCCTAAAACGTAATTTGAAATTGAAAACTCACTAAAAATCATGTTAGGCAAGCTCATTGTTTTAAGTTGAAAAACCACTAAATTTAATCAATATTTTTTCAGAGAAATGTGCAAAAGAGTTTTTATTGCGTAACTATGCAATAACAACATACCTTTGACGTATGAAAAATGTCAAATAATAGCCTCCTTTAGGAAGTGGTAGGCAAAAATAGTTATTTAAGGGACAATTACTGTAAGATATGCACCCTTTGATAGTTATATTTTACAATATATGCTTATACAGTATGGAAATAAAGTAACGGATAAATGCATGAACTTCGTTGATATTCAGTTTTATGAAAAAAACTCGAAGGGGTGTAGCGATTTTGATCATAGGGAATATTTTCAGCTGATTTTCAGTTTCTTATGTAATTTGTTTTTCATGATATGACGTGATCGACTTTTTTAAATGACACCCTTTATTTTTTATTATTGATTTTGGTAGTACTTTTTATGTTCTTTTCAATGATATAAAATTTTCAATATGTTACATCTGAAAAAATCGAGACAAATGGTCTTGAAATTTAAATATTAAAAACCAATGAAATGAGCAAAATAAATCTAGTTACCGGTGGATAAAACAAAAAAAGATTGGTTATATGTCAGAATTAAACAATTTGTATATGTCATAACAAAAAATCGTCCTTTGTTTTTTCTAAATTAGAATTTAATCAATTTAGTTTCTTTTGGTTCCAATGTTTATCTCACGCAGTCATCGTCATTATTAACTTTAAATGGAGTTGATAATAAATTTCTAGTTGTATTTTTCTATTGTTTTTTTTATTTCAATAAAAACGAATGTGTCGTCAATGACTTTCCGTCAAACGTAGGATTTTTTCATAAAAATTAATATTAACAAAGTTAATGAATTTAGTCGTTACTTGATTTCCACACTGTATATAAAGTTCAGGGAAAGACGTCTTGCTTCAAGAACCAATATATTAAACTTGTTTATAAATTTGTTTGATCGTCGTCTTCACAACGTGAACATAGATTATTTCACGCGACGTGAAAATTATCCAACGAAGCCGAAAGGTCGAGTTGAACAACACGTCAAATGCCATAACTTTTGCTGGTGTTGTACACAACATTTATTTCTACAATATAGTGCAACAATAATCAAAAATAAAATAATGTTTAATAAATTGTAGTGCAATAAAAATTCTATTGCACTGAGTGCATTAAAGTGGCACCTTTTGCACTCAAAATGATGCATGAAACTACATTATTAAACTGAAATCGTATATTATGGTGCTAGTGTATAAGTACGCCTTTAAAGCACGTGCGACGAGTTTAAGAGCACGACGCAAAGCGGAGTGCTTCTAACGTCGCTTGTGCTTTAATGGCACTTATACACGTGTATCATACGCTATTAATTATCCTACGATCGTAACAGAAATATAAAAACTTAGTTCGGTGACACTTTTTTCGTCACATTGTGTTAGATATTCCAGGTTATGTTGACATTCAAATTTTCTGCAAAGCGTGTTTTAATATAATATTAAAACACGCCACAATGGCAACGTGTTAAAAATACCTAATTCGGGAGCTAATATTAAGAGTGCTACAAACGTCACTGTTGACACTAGAAACTATGCAAAAACTTGTCATTTTGACACGATCGTAGAAAATAGTATATTACACAACAAGTTTAGAAAAGTAAAGTTTTACTAAACGAATATATACTGTTTGAGGCTTTCGCGGTTACTCGAATTATTATTCTTAACATAGAATTTCGACTAACTAATACTACGTGGTGTTAAGAAGAATAAAGCTATATAAGGTTAGTAAAACTACTTTTCTTACGAAATGTGTATACTATTTGTTCAAATTTTGTATTAGTATTTATAAACAAACATTTATATAAAAGCATTATACCACATGTCCATTAAAAAAGGTGGTTGTGGAAATTCACACATGAATAATATGTTGGTGGCACTGTAAGTCTATATCAGATTCGAAGTTTGCAGGTTAGGTTTTCCGTCAGTTTTGACACAAACTGACACAAAACCTAACCTGCTAACCTCGAATTTGACACAAACTGACAGAAAACCTAACCTGCTAACCTCGAATTTGTCAGTGACATTACCATATACATACATAGTAAAGTGACATTTCTATGCACCAAAGTGTACAGTATCAGTATACACTATACATATACCAGTCTGGCCATATATGGTCACGATTCCCATTGGTGCCGCCATTTTATGTCTTGCGTCATTTTGACAATAACATTTAAATTTCAAAAATGTCAAAGTCACGTTTATTCAAATGTTGATCTGACATTCAATCAACAAAAATCCTTTAAAATGCGAGTACATAGTTAAAAACTGATCATAATTTTTAGAAGCAACTAGAACTATATTTTATTAACGGTAAGCTGACAAGGTTTAAAGAAATTTATCAATTTCAAAAATGTTGCTTCAGATATGGGGTTTTGCTGTGCAGTCGGATGCAAAAGTAAATCTGAAAGTGTGTGCTAACGGAAACTTTCCTTAGGAATAAGGACACTCGGGAATCGTGGACAAAAAATTAATAGTGACAATTGGTACCCTAATGGTAATTCAAGAATTTGTGAGAAGCATTTTACAGATTGTACCTATGTGTGAAAAAGCACGAGTTGGTGGCAAAAAAGACTTAAGGATAATGCTATTCCGACATTATTTATTTTGTCATCGTCTGCTTTGGAGCCTACAACCATTGAAAATACTAATGTCTTTATAAACAACTGGTCAAATTTTAAAATAACGTTAGCCGTCCAAAAAACTGATTTTATCGACGTTTAAATTTTAGGTATGGAGTCTTGTGCATTTGAATGCAAAAAATAAGTCTGAACATGGTATTAAGATGAAAAGCTTCCCCAGAAATAAAAAAAGCGGAGCTTGTGGCCAAACAGGTTAATCGCGCATATTAGAATAACATAAAAGATCAGAATAGAATCTAAATGTAAAAGCATTTTATATAAATAAAATGCATATTGTTGATGTAAAACATATTGCAACTTTGCATCAATTAGAAAAGTTTATTATTTCCAAAGTTCTCGGTGTTCGTTTAAGAATAGCTGAGACGAAAACGAAAAAGCAAAATACACAACAAAGTAAATACTGTTCTAAATCTGTGGCAATGCACAATGTAGGCTATATAAATTAAGTGGGAAGTTATGAAATAGTACTCGTAATTTTAAGCGTATTATACTATACTAGCTGTAGCCCGCGGCGCATGCCGCATTTAAAGTTTCGCGCGTTAGATAATAGTAGTTTATTTATCTAGAACGAAAAGTGACATTTTAAAGGACGAGAAAGTTGTTTACGGCCGAGGCGTCAGCCGAGGACGGAATTACTTGCGAGGACCTTTAAAAACACTTTTCTTTCGTGGTGAATAGTTTAATGAATTTTATCTACGACAGTGTGTAAAATTGCCTTTTAGTTGGCAGTTTTAAGTTTGTAACACGACTGTTTAATAACATGTTTTCATTAGTTTACGTCGTTAATAGCAACGTGCTTAAAAAATTCATTAGGCACGTAGTTAGTAGCAACGTGTTTTAAAATTTTTAAAACACTCAAAATTAGGACCGGTTGCTAGTAATTCTAATTTACATGTGAAATATTTTTTATATTTACCATATTTTTTAGAGTCTATCGTAGATAAAATATTGTACGATACACATGCGTAAAGCATCTTTAGGCACTCGTGGGGCTTAAAACGCGAGTGAGCGAGCGTTTTAACTCTACCCCACTCGTGCCTAAAGAGTAGCTTTACGCACTTGTACCGTAAATTACTATTAAATAAAAAGTTGTAAATAATTTCAAACATCATGTCAACAACTGACGTATAATGTTAAAGTACTTGAACTTTAATATTTTATTTTAAAGTACTAAGACTTTAATGTTCCATTTTTTGTACCTTAAATAGTCCGTAAAATGTAATTTTTGACATCAGTATGAAATAAACATAGATACTTGTGCCATTACAAAAAAAAATGTTTTACACAGGTCTACTATGACAAATGTCACACGAAATACATACAATTCACATTTAATTACAAACATATTTATTCCTAATTCAGTACGTAAAACATGCTTAGAGCCAGTCATTAAAATTAATGGTTAAAAATTCATTCCTGTTGAAAATAGCATTATTTATTAAAAATGCTTTTAGTGTAACTTTTCACTTTGGCAGTGGAAGTTTCCTAACGTGGCCAGGCAGACAGTTAAAAATACAGCCCCATAATAGATAAGACCATTACGATCCGCATTCACTGTAAAAATTTGTTCTAATTTTGACATTATTCCTAGTATTATAAGAATGAACATTGTTGTAGGTAGCAAAAAGATGCATGTTACCTTTAAAATAGAGTAAACAGTAATAAATGTAGATACACAGGAAAGTTAAAATACGCAATTCAATAAATTTTGCTTTTACATCACTTCTGTACGGCGAACCAGTAATGATCCTTACAGCTTTACGTTGAAGTTTAAAAACACATGAGGAGCTTGACGAGTGCCTCCAACATATTACAGCATAATAACTCAGCAATGATGCAATTATAGAATGGTAAGCCATTTTTACATAATCTTTTGAGACAGCACCATATAGTTGTCTTATTACAAATAAGTAAGTTTTTCGAGATATTTTTCGATACCTATATTATTGTCGATATGCATATTCTACGAAAGCAATGGATCTATGCAGACCCCTAGGAATATCATGCCATTAGGATCTGTAAAACCATTTATTTTTCGTTCAGAGAAGACCATCACCTGTGTTTTCTGCTGGTTTACGTTCAGATCATTTGCAGTAAACTAGATTGATAAAATCATTTCGTATTGCTTTTATCTCATTAAGTAAAACGTTTAGATTAGTGGTTTCTAAAAAACAGAGCATTATCTTTGAAGAAATCGTAAATTTGTTTTTTCAAGATGGATTCCGGCGAGGGTTCCGGTATTTTCGATAAAACCGGTAAAAGTGAAATTGGCCTGAAATTTGAAATCATATCTGAATTACCGATTTTAGGAATAGGTATGATCTTAGCAATCTTAAATATATCTGGGAAAACACTTGACCGAATTGACTCGTTGATCAAATTATTTAATGGCGATATGATTACATCTAACATTTTTCTTATTAACCCACCATTCATGTCGTACATATCACATCTGTTGCTGTTTCTCAGACTGTTATCTGTTTCTCTAATTTGTGCAATAAGATTGTAAGGCGTTTCATTAACAGCTAAGTGATGTTCGGTTAAACAAATAACATATAATTTATTAGCATAGCTGTTAATGAGAATATATAAATCATCAATTTTATTATGAATTGACTGTACATTGTATGCCAAAAACCGATTTAGTGTCCTTGTTACCGACAAATAACGGATGTTCAAAAAGCCTTTACGTCCTGGGCAGCTATGGAAATTCAATCGTATGAATAATATGTTGGTGGGACTGTAAGTCGATGTCAAATTCGAGGTTAGATGGGTCAGATGGGTGGGACTTGATGCTTAGCTGTCGGAAAATCTTTTGATGCTCTGTAGCGATACGGCTTAACCAGGATGTTGGAACCCCAGAGTTTCTCGGTACCTCCTTTGGCCACTCCAATTTTAAAGGATTTTTTAAGTGTCATATTTGAGTTTAAGGAATTCGCAGGAGCGCACCGTGATTCAATTATCTTCTAGGAATTTCTTAACATCTTTATTACTAAATGTAGGTTAAACTTGAGTTAGAAATACAGGGTGATTCATAACTGGTTGAACAAAATGAACAGACGTTTACAGCATCATGTTCTGGTTAAAAAATGCGAAATCAAATTTTTGCCGATCGGGTTTTGTTTCCGAGTTATTAGACCTCAAAGTTTCTGGTTACGATTTTAATTTTTACTTTAATAATACCAGGCCATGATTTATGTGACATAAAAAGTTGAAGTAATAAACTTTCATCATTCTCACGGCTTAATTATTAAATAGCAAAAAAGCAAAATGTCTATACTTTTTTAACATACGAAGTTTAATTCAGGTGTTATCAAAGTTGCGTATCTTATTATATTAATTTTAAAGTGTCTTTTTAATCAGCTAACTTGCTAACTCATCAGCGGATCCTATATTAAACCTTCTAAACTAAATTTTTTATTATGATTTATTAGTATTTAGAAGTAGTAGTCACATCTTGAAAATGTTGATACACTAATTAGATTAATCTATTAGCGTTAACAAAATTGAGGGTATACCCCATTCTGAATGTTACATATTTGAAACTGTTCCACAGAGAATTAACTGTATTTAAAAATTTAGGATATTCTCCGTTCTAAAGATGAAATTATTATTAATAATAATTTCTTCTTCAGAACGTTTCAAAACGGGGTGCCGGCAGAGTATTAATTTCTTAAATGGGTTAAAAAGTAAAACAATGTGTTTCTTCTTAATGGAGATTAATTTCAAAGTGATCTTCATAATTAAATGAAAAATGTATATTAAAATAAAAAAATGTGAAAACTAGAGTATCAACAAACCTCAAATATTTACGGATCATTGTGCATATCATTGTTTCCATTCTGTTAACGTTAACTACGTTTTCATTTGTGCTAGAGCTTTCAGCGGTAGGAAATATGGTTGGATTTTACACATTAATTTATAAGTTATACCAATTCGTTTTCAAGTTTTCTTGAACATACAAGAAAATACAAGCAAAATAGAGATGAAAGCTAATCCTACTATATATGTACTTAATAAAACGAGTTTTTAAGAACCCCAGCCCCAAGCTTCTTTTGACTCTTTACACATATGGTCATACCCCTGACACAATAGATATAATAGAAGCAACTGTAAAAAGTGTCAATTGAAAGACGACCTAAGAAATTATGATTGTGATATTTTTCCGCAGAAAGGAAAAACAGGGGAAGGTTTCCAAGAACATAGAAAAACGAAGTACAATAACTCATGAGTAGTAGAAACCTACAAGATAAAGATTAACTTGATAGAAAACTCTGGAATATATAATGTGGAAGATGGTGGCAGTCATGGAATACCGCCAATGATATTGTACGACAATGACATTTTGAATTAGCTGGCTGACGATACATGATGCATGATGGTTTCTAATATCTTTCATAAAGTTGGAAGTACATCGAGTGGATATAGTTATTGATACATTACTTACTCCGCGAGGTGGTTTCACAACTGATTTCTGCTACATCTCAGAAGATACTCCACTTTCTAAAGAATTGCCAATAATATGTGTCAATACGTCTAAATAAATAGAAGCCGGGTAGCGCAGTTGGGTAGCTGGCTTGTTAGTAAGCAAGTCCTCGGTTCGAATCCCGAGGGGGCCGGAATTTTTCCGCAGCCTTGGCAATTGGAATCAGGCTCGGCGAGACTATTCACAGTTGGGCACCAAATTAACTGTGCTCTACTCGGAACCACAGACCTAAGAGATATAGTAACGAGGTCAACACATCAACATGACACACACTTCACACAATGGTTGCTGCGCAAGCACAAAAGGTGCGCTCTAACTTTGTATCTTGAATCCGGGGCAAGTTGAGCATTGTACCGCCAGATGCAAGCACATAAAGCACCAGCCTCTACACCGCAAGGTAAAACGAGGTTAACGATAATACATACATACATACATACGTCTAAAGAAAAAAGTAAAATAAGGTTCAACATCTTCGAATTTATTTCATCTATTTTAGAAGCATTATACAGTTCATCATTTTATCATTCCGACCGTGTGGAATCTACAGTTACTAAATTTCTTAAATGCAATTATGTGTTTTGATTTAAATAATTTTTCAGCTTGTTCTTTAGCAGTAGTATCAGTAGTAATATTTACAAAGAAATTGTTAACTAAATTAGCATCGCATAATAATAATAATAGTGGTCGAGGGCTTTGGCCTTTAAATGCCTTTCATCACTGTGACCCTGTCGGTTCTTTTGTAACCTACGAACCCTTATTTTATTTAGAGAAGTTGTAAACTATTAATAATTCTCGAGATATCTCTAGATTTTGAGTCCCTTATTTCGTTAGACATCATGGTTGCCTTTTCGAAGATGTTGTGCCTACGTCTACAGGCAGCATTACATACACATAGAATATGTTCTGCTGTTCCCGCTGCATCATTGCGTAAGCGGCAAGTTTGATCCTCAGCTTTGCCAGTCTTGAAAAGACGGTATTTTAATGTGTTACCTGTGAGAAGGCCAGCGATAATTTTTAATTCCACCGTACTGAGAGACAAAGCAGGTTTTGCTTTATTTTGCGAAACAGTTATGAACTGCTTTGCCTGGCGTTGTCCTGGAGTGTTTTCCCAGTATGAGGATTTCATCTGCTCCTCCCATAGCCTGACCTCATGCTTTCTGCGGCTCTTCTGTATTCCATAACAGGGTTCAAGCCCGGTGAATTGCGCCATTGCACCTCGTCTAGCTAGTTCATCAACCTTTTCGTTGCTTGGTATGCCCTCATGCTCTGGCACCCACCATAACGTGACGTGGTTTTTGTGTGCCAGTTGCTTGACATTATACAGACAAGCTTGGGCTCGCACTTGTAGGCTGCTAAGGCCTTTATTGCTGCCTGGTTGTCTGTGAGAATATCAATTGTTGCACCATTGTACCCCTTTCTAAGGTTTAATGGTTCAGAGGTTTACAGCATAAACCTCAGCTTGGAAGATGGTGGTTCTAACCCCTAGGGGTTCGGAGATTCGGCAACCGGGTCCACAGATACCTGCACTTGTCCCTCCTTCTTCCATTGTCGAACCATCTGTGTACCATTGGAGAGATCTTCTTTTAAAGGAGGGCTCTTTTGAGGATCATACTTCCCGTTCTGGGATGATCACTCTAAAAGGTTGATCAAAGTTGTATTTTATTGACATAAAATTCGGAACAGTGTAGGCCGTTTGTTTTACTTGAGAAAGTGGCCCGTCAGCTTACCTGACAGACTTATCTGCCCTTGCAAGAGTGAGTGTATGGGACATTGTCTCCTTTTGAACCTGAAAGTGTAGGGGCATTAGTCCTAGCATGGCTTCGATAGCTGCAGTTGGACAGGTGGTCATAGCACCTGTTATACTCCAACAGGCGAGACGTTGTATCTTCTCGAGCTGTAGCCGAGTAGTGATTTGTCTGGTTTTTGGCCACCAGACCACCGATGCATAGATGATTCTGGGTCTTATTTTATTATAGCCACATAGGATCAATGGATCAAATGTGACTTTAGAGCCCAGTTCCTTCCAACAAGCCCGCGGCAATCCTGAATTGCTAATATTGCCTTCTTTTGAAGTTTTGGCAATATGTGAGTTCCACGTCAACTTTTGGTCTAGTCCACTTCTAGGTATTTCCTTCTAGCGTAGGAGTTTTTAAATTTAGCTTTCTTCGTCTAGCAAAAGGGACAATGACTGTTTTGTTTGGATTTATGCTTAAGCTTTGTTCTTGACACCAACTTTGGATGATATCAAGAGCCATCTGCATATGGTGTGACACCACTGTGTCAACTTTTCCACGTACTACTACTACTGGGTCATCTGCATACCCTCGTATTTCGAAGCCGTGCTGTGTGAGCTGGTTGAGGAGGTCGTCCACCATCAATGACCACAGCAGAGGCTATAATATCCCTCCTTGGGGGCAGCCTCTAGTGGCCGTTATGGTAGCTGTCTCTCCTCTCAACATTGAGGCAATTCTCCGACTTTCGAGCATGGCTTTCATCTATTTGATAATCGGAGGATCGAATCCTTTTCTTATGGCAGCTCTTTCTATGCATGCGAAGAAGGTGTTATCAAAGGCACCCTCAATATCCGCGAAGGCACAGAGAACTATTTCTTTTACCATGAAGGTCAGCCCATATACAAAACTGTGAAGAGCTGTTACAGTCGATTTTGTCTTTTGATAGGCATGCTGGTTTCACTCCAACCGGTAGACCAGTGGTCAGTTTGGGAGAACTTCACTTCTTAGGTACTGTTCAAGTACCTTCTCCATTCCTTTTAACAAGAATGATGTGAGGCTTATGCATCTATACGCCTTGGGATGGATGTTGGAACGTCCTCTTTCTGTGGATATAAAGACCACATTTACCTTCCTCCACAGTTTCGGTATGTAACCAAGGATGCCGTCGCCGCCGGGAGCTTTTTACAGTTTAAAGACAAGAATTGCCTATTTAACCCTATTTAGTACGAACATTTTGTTGGCCAGACTTTTAGTTCTTGAGTGTGGAGATATTTTTTCCACCTTTCCACTACCTCTGGAACTGGTTCATCCGGTATATGGGTATGAGATCTAGGGAAATGGGTGCTTAGTAGTAGCTCCAACGTTTCTCTAATGTTCTTAGTAAACAGTCCATCTGTATTTTGTAGATGACCAATGTCGTTAGTATGGTCTTTTGCAAGTACTTTTTGTGGGGGCGCTCATGTTGGGGTATCTTGTATCCTTTCACAGAAGCTACGCCATGTTCTTCTTTTCGACTTCCTAACTTCTCAGTTATATTTTGTGAAGGCCTCTCTGTATTGGTCCCATGCCTCTTGACGTTTCTGATTTTTGGCTTTATTAAATAGCCTTCTTGTTTCAGAGCGTGATGTATTTAGTTCCCTGTTGTTCTGTTGTCTGCAGTATTGAATGATGTTTTAGACCTTTAGTAAAAAGCATTTTACTGTGGGTCTAACGAGCAGTACTGCCCTAGGTGTATCAATACCAGTATATTATCCTACCGCTGCTGTTGCTAGTCTGCGGACTAGGCCTCTCCAGACGTATGGCTCTTGGATTAGCCCACAGTCTGTGGCGTTTCAGTTCAGCATATCTGAGGCGGTTTTGCCGTGCTTAAGATCCACTTGTAGGAAGACGGTTTCTTCCATCGTGCTTCCTTATTTAGGGGGTTTGGGCCCTGAAGAGTCTCGGGAGGGCTACAGGCGACCCTTTGAGACTCTTCTTGGGCTTTCGCTTCCTTTCTGATGGGTTTCCTAGTCCCTCTTCCCTTTTTCTTCTCCTCTAGGCTTGGATGAAGATGTCGCGCTCTTATAATACTTGTAAAAGACATGTTTTTAATTTTTAACAGATTGTGTTACAAAATTCTTAGATTCTTGTAGTAATTAAAATTCTCTAATAGTTTTGTTCGAATATATTTTGTGGGCCTTATTTTTCAAGTCTATCATCAATTTTATATTATCCGTTATGTAACTCGATGTTTTCTTCTTTTTTGAGCGAACAGAACTGAAAGGAGCATGAATATAAAATAAGAAAAATATGCTTTTAGTCAAGTACGCAACTTTCTTGTTAACATCTCTTAGAATTAGACATCTATTCCAATTGATATTACCTAAAATATTTAAAATGGCATATCTTTCGGCTTTATGTCGTTTCCTCCTTAAGTCATTGCTTTAGGCAGACCTGTTTAATTTTCTTTTTATAGTAGCCAGTAGCCAGTAAATAGTGCAGTATTTTTTATACAAGGTGACTATTTTAAATTCGTGACCCATAGAGACTTTGGAATAGGCAAACCATCAGTCAATTCTAAGATATTTAAAAGGCTCATATTCGGCATGTTTGTGCGAAAACACCAACGGCTGATCTACCATGCGGACCTGACTTAAAAACTAACATATGAAAATATAACGCCATGTCAATGCTGACGCCCAAAAAAATTACTGTTGAAAATATATTAATATAAATCAATCGAAATTTGATTGAATGTTAAATAAATAAGTATGAATGTTCGTTTTAAATGTTAAGAATGGAAATGCTTGACATTCTATAGGTAACGAATTGAATCATTTGTATACAGGGTGTCCCATGACATGATTGCCATGATTGTTAAAGGGTATATTGCTCAAGTAATTTGAACTCAAAAACGTCTAATGAACATATGTCCAAAACTCTTTAGGTAAGTGTGCTGCAAGCAGTTGAAGTTTTGGAAAACCTTATAAATGCACCGTATTTGAATTCCCTGTTATTATAAGTTAGTGGCTGGGATTCATCAATTGTTATCCTTTTGACAGGAAACTTTATTTAATGCAGTGTATTTTTGATTTGTGTATCATTACAATTAGCTTGAAAATTCATTATGTTAATTTTTTCACATAAAGAATACGCCAGCATACACTATGTTTACGGATTCTGTAATGGAAATGGACGAGAGCGGCACTTGAAGAATATCGTCGGCGATTTGCGACTAGTAAAGTGCCTTGTAGAAAAGTTTTTAGCAATGTTCATAGCTGTTTAAGAGAAACGGGGAAGTTTCAGTGATCCTGAGACTATCTATCAGCAGAGCTACTTTGTCGGTTGTGAGAAGAGCTTGACTGTGTATACAGCAGTGGGGTGGTCATTTTGAACAATTACTGCAACAAAGCAATTTTTTTAACTTATTTGCAATGAGATTTTACCTGTTCTTATTAACAATTACAATTACCGTAGCTTAGTTACGATAGAGTTTTGGACATATGTTCATTGACGTTTTTGACTTGAAATTGCTTGAGCAACATATCCTTTAACTATGGCAATCATGTCATGGGACTCCCTGTATGTAGGAAAATAACGTTTAAAAAATTCGTAGCTGAGAAGGGGAGGTGTAAGTAGTCCACAAGATCGTATATTAAGATTGTGAACATCCGTATGAAAAGCCAAACGATCATATAGATATGGTGGTATTATGTTGTTTACAATTTTGTAATATAAACATAAAGAGTGAGCTAAACGTCTATTACACATATTTAACCACTTAGCTCTGATACGTGTATGAGAAATATACTGCTTACGTTTGATATCATAAATGAATCTTAGGCAAGCATCTTTATGAATTCGGCGTAGACCCACACTGTCTGTCTAAACAACTATAGTAAACAACATTGCCAAAATTAAATGTTGATTAAAAATGAAAAATTAAGTTTTCTGTTAACTAGATTTTTACTATTATAAAGAATTTTCAGTTTAAAATAAGCACGCTGCATTAGTTTTGTGACATGTTACTGTCAATTATAAGACTTTAACTTCTAACGGAATTTACAAAAAGTGCTTGTTTGTTGCCTATGTAAATTTGAACGAAATTTATGCATTTCAGTTCTAGGCTTTTGTTTTTTGAAAGGTAAGCAGGTTGATTCAGTTGCTTTAATTTTAGACAGCTTTTATTTGATATTTCTACTAAATTAGATAGATCTCTGTTAAGTTGAGAAATTGCATGGCTTATTTCAGCAGAAGAAAAGTTAGATATACAGCTGTGTATCGTCTGCATAAAGGTGATATAGTGAACGAAATTTTTAAGAGAAGGAAATCAATTACTGGTGTATAATGAAAAAAGCAGGGAACTGAATATCGAGCGTTATGGAACGCCGGATTTAATTTCAAGAAAAGAGGATACTTGATTGGTAAGGATTATTTTTTGAAAACGATTAGTGATGAATAGAAAAAACAGTGTTCAAGTCCAATCCAATGACGAATGACGAAAAACATTTTTTCTCAATTCTGTCTGTGTGTCTGCCTGTTTGCCCATCTGTCTGCCCGTATGCCTGTTGGCGTTATAGTTAAAAAAGTATTTGTTGGAGGACGATACAATCGGCTATAGTTATGATCAGGAAACTAGTCCAGCTCATTAATTTTGGTATTTAAATTATTTGTATTAAAGATTCATGCTTTACCTTATTAAATTAAGTTTTATTTTTGGCATTTGCAGTAAGGACTCATGCTTTACCGTATTACATTGTGGTTGTTAATTAAGATTTGTTAAGTTATAGTTGCTATCAAGTTTATTATAGAATGTAATAATCGCGTAGTAATTTTTGTGTGGAGGTAAATGTTTAGTAATGTTTAAAGTTTAGCTATGGTAGCTAAAATTGAGTCGCTGATTGGCTAACCTAATTTTTACACTGGACCCAAACAGCTTAGATATTTGATTTAGTATTAAATTTACTACATCAGATGTTGGTATGATTTTTATTGAGCGTGGGCAAAAATATATAGGTGCATGGATAAGTTAAACCCCATTGTATAGATATTACATTAAATTTGGGAAAATGAAATTTATTCAGTCAGTGAGATTATGTATTTTAAATTACTCGTGTAAAGAAATTGTACTTTTGCGTTATGGAGTTACTTTTCTGATCTCTTTTAGTAGGAATTACTGTAATTATTTTCCAATTCCGTGTGGAGTTATCTGTATCCCATCGGACGCGTCCCCAGGTGGCGGATAAGGGAATTTCCTAACTCTAATCGACCTGACTCTGGTTATATCGGCGGGTAGATGGGAAACAAAATACCATCCGTAAACCAAAACAAACTAAGCTCCCAACAAGACTAGCAACTTACTGAAAGCGACTTTCTAAAACTGCCCACAGCACCAATAGGGAGCCTCGGAACAGGACGGATGCAAAGATGATGAACAAAGCAATAAAAGTGATTATGAGAAAGAATAATTCACAGATCAGTGCATAGAACATTGCCTCGTAGAACAAAAGAGATCACGAAATCATACAAGAATTGGAATCTCACACCATCGAAATATACGCCCTGACCGAAACAGAAAAAAGGAAAAGGAAGTATTAATGCGGACAAATTTATATTATTTTACAGCGGAGTAGAGAAGAACAAGGGAGATCAGGGATGTGTAGGCCTGTTGATACACAAAAAATACTAAAATAATATATCAGACAAAATATATTGACGAACACATGATGCTTGTCACACTGAAGCTAGAAAATGCTGCACTAAATGTTATCCCTGTCTATTTACCAGACATCACTAAAAGGAAAGAAGCGAAAGGTACGTTCTATGAGAACCTATAAGACCTGTTGGACACTACGACAAACAGTAGCATAACAATCATTCTTGGAGATCTCAACCGCACCCATTAATCGAGCGAAACAAAGGTCCAATAAAGAAACGCTTAACGAAAATGGCGAAAAACTCATAGAAATCTGCCTACTGAACGGCCTTCGAATTAATCACACATACTTCGAGCAGCCTATGTAACACAAAATCACACAGTCAAATACAATAGGTCGCAGCTTCATGAACTTGTACAGTCAAGAAATACAAAAACTGAAGAATGATTAAATATAGAAAGCCTAGAAAACGAAGGGGTTAAAAATATGTAGGTACTGCAACAGACTAACATATAAACTAAACACACACAACATAGAAACAGTAACAGATATAGAAGAAAGTTGGAAAATCATTAAAGAAAGTATTCAACAAACAGCAGTAGAGGCATTGGGCAAAAGAAAAATGAACACAAACAAAAAAACAAAACGCGCGAGACTAGAAGAGAATATGTGAGAACAAGAAATAGAGTCAATCAAGAAATAGATAATATCAAGAAAGAACACTGGGAGAAATTCGCCAAAGACATGAAGTAGGACTTATATGGATCTTTCAGAAAAGATATGAACGAATTCGTACGAATAAATAATGTCACAGTAAAACAATGGGTTGACCACTTCACAAAAATATATTGAGAAACATAAGAAGAAGAAGAAAGAGTAATAAATAACGAGGAAAACAGTGAGGACGTGAAAGTATAAAAAAAAGAAATAAACATACGAATAAAACAATTAAAGAACAGAAAGGCGCCAGGCCCAGACGGAATATACAATGAACTCATAAAATATGGAAGAACTACACTATGCATATGCCTCCAAAAATTATTCACTATCATAATAAACACCGAGAAAGTACTATAAAAATGAATGAAAGTATCTTAACATCAGTACTCAAGAAAGACGACAGAAAAAATCCAGAAATGGCCGAAGAACAACAAGGTTTTAGAAAGAATGAAACAATAAAGAAGCCAACCTGCGATCGATTAATAAAATTAAGCAATGGTAGTAAAAATCGCAGATCAACCCCCCTACAGTTTATACACCACGGCAGCTCTGAAAAACTCTTTACTCACCGCAATGGCCCTTAGCTAACTCAAATATCGGCGGCCTTAGATCGTAGGTTCAAATCATCAGCTATGTGCCCTGGAATGTCTTCAAAAAAAGGAAAGGAAATGGAAATGGGCGCCAGAAATCAAAAGATTTCGAATAATAAGAAGAATAAACTACAAGTAACTAGCGTTTAATTATTAAGCAATAAAAAAGACTTGTAGTGTCAGTAATAAATTATCAGAATAATTAAAATGCAAACAATATTATAACCAAATTGTGTACGTGAACTGAAGGTTGCGATACGCATAAAATTAAAAACCCCTTTCGGGTTATTTTAATAACTCTAAATTCAAATTATTCATGGTATATGCATACCTCAATCATTTAATAATACCTTCTGTTTAGGATATTGAAATAAAAAAGCGTGACTGTACCTTTTACAGAGGGTCGAAATACACATCAAAATACCAACTTTAAATACAGCATAATTAAATATAAGTATAAAAATTTAAATATTAAAATAAGAGTTTGTATGAAATTGAATGTTACATTACATGTTAATAATTGCGGAACGTATGCATGTAAATTTTAAATATTTACGGTTTTAAAATGTATAAATGTAAAATACAGGTATTGAAGATACGATATATCTCGGAATAGGACAAACTAACCTCGCTTCACTAACGTGCAAAAACGGCTAACTGGCGAACGCCGGCTGGGGATTGCTACACCCTTCGGTTCAAAATAAGCGGGGCGAGAACTGCTACCATATCGTTGAAATCGACGTGGAAGCGCCGAAAATTGCTGCAGACGCATCCTCGAAAAGGCCGCAAATACGCCGAACCCAGCAGGTGTCGAAAGTGCGATAAGGTTAGCGACTTGGTTTCCGAGATAAACTCGTGGTTGAAGCTGATAATTAAGAGCTAAGGAAAATATAATTACTATGGAGATAATAAGACAGAAAAGCGCAATCGTACCTGATCATAATCAGCCCTTAGAAACACACTGCTCATTAAAATTGCTTGAGCGCACGTAATTTGACTTGAACAAAATCAAACCTCGGCCGCGCGAAATGTGCCGCCTGAGGAGAGAAGAATAAGTGCCTCGGACGAAAATTTCGTTTCCAAAGGGAGACTCGCACTCTGATAAGAGATAGCGCAGGTCGAGAGGGCATCGTGCAAACGATAGGAACTTGATCCAGGTATAAAATACGCTGCTTTGGAAAATAGAAGAATTTGAAATGCAAAAGGATTTATAATTCAACTAAAAATATACAGGTTAAGCCTGAAATAATTGGATAAATGGCGAAACAATTAGGCTAAGCCAAAAAATTGTTTCACTCCCCACGGCCAAGAGAAATAAAAAGGTTTAAACTATGAAAACATTAAAAAAATGTAGGGAACCAAAGAATTTCAGAATGAGATCGATGATGCCAACACAAAGCGAAACGCTATCGAAAAAAATCCTCTTTCGAGAAGATAAGCCAAGGGAAACAACCCTTATAAATCGGCTTAAAAATAACAGGGGCACCACATAGGACACCGCCAAAAAATAGACGTTCTGTCTAAATCGGACAGAAGCCTAAAAAACTGCTAAACACAGCAAAAACCGACTGCATCACATAGGACACAATCCACCTTACTACAAACATCCGAAAAACTCACAAAAATCCGAAGAACTCGCACCGCATCATCATCACTCACTCTCAATCTAAGGTAACCCAATATCAAAAAAGCATGAGTGAGAAAAATTATATGGAAAAATGAAACACAGTAAGTACTGCGAAAAAAGATTCGGGTGAAAACCCAGGAAAAGATCCTAAAAACCATACCCTCCCCGAATTTAGGTAGAGACCCCAGAAGCCGGAAGGAACGACCGCACAACCACCAAACCCCGCTCGGGCATTCAGCCAGTCGTCGCAGCTAGATGGAAGAAGCGCGCCGGTGACGGACTGAATGTGGCTCCCTCACTTAGTCGGATGGCAACACAATCGCTCGCTCCAACCCCCAGAAATCTCTACAAGGCCGAAAAAAACCAACCCAAATAATAATAAAATTTAAAAAAACCCAAACAAGTATAAACTCGTTTCGAAAAAATCACATAAAAAACAACATAGCTAAAAAGTCATGAACAACGACCTGAAAATCAAATCGGTTAAAATCCTAAGCGAACACAAGCACGAATGGGGAAAGCACTCTTAAAAAAGTCCCAAAATATGGAGAGAAACGACCCCAACTGCTAGCGTTGCTTAAAAGGGAAAGCAAGATGAAAGTGCTTCCTATCGTGACCTTCCCTGCGTGCCCAACCTACCACCCTAGCAGAAACAAAAAGCACAAAAAAACAAGTTTTTAAAAGGAACACTGTAGGTGTTTCCACGGTCACAATATCCTATAATACCATAGTCCAAATCCAAATAAGCGAAGCGCTTTTGAAAAAATCCTCAAATGAGACGGAAGTAATGGCAAGAAAAAGGAAAGTGAAAAGCACTTCCATAGGGAACATACCCTACAGCGACTTTTAAAAACAGAAGAAAAACAGGACACAAGGAAAAGAAAAAAGGAAAGAGAGGAAGATGAACCAAAAACCAGAGTTCGGAAAAACTCACGCTGCCACACCCACTCATCCAAGCTTCGACTGGCTAGGTCTACTATTCCATGCCGTGACCCGGGTTTACGGAGACATGGACACGCTTAAAGAAAAGGAAACACAAGAAAAGCAAACCGCCTTCAATCGCAAAGGAAAAGTCTGCACTCAAACACATGCGTAAAAAGACGCAAAAAATTGCATAGAAAAAATGCATAACAAGATGCAATAGCGCATCAAAATCCACGCAAAAAATATCCCCTGTCACGTCTGACAGAAGAAAAACCTGCACCGCATCGGACACAGAAAAAAATATAGGCACCCTGTTTATACCGAACAGGGGCCTAAAACAAAGACTGCCTCACATCGGACGCAGCCAACGAGCACAAAAATCGCATCCAAAAAGGAAATGCATAATAATCACATTTAAAAAATGAAGAGCCAGAAAAAACAACCCGGAAACAACCCGTCGAGACCCTTAGTAAACACAAGTACGGTGAGGCAAGTAAATAAAAATCCCAAAAATGGAGTAAACTACACCAAACCGCAAAAGTAATTCACGCAGACCCTCGACCCACCGATAAGCAACCAAAGGAAAGATAAGGAAAAAACCAAACATACCACACTACCAAAGCACAAACGCAACCAAAGAAACCATTCAGAACCCTCACTCATCAAAGCATACCCTTTCAACAAAGTCCATCACACTACCTATAAACATACCGCTAAACCAATCATTCGTCAAGAAAGATGAGGGAAGAAAAGTCAATAAACAACCAAACGAAAGGATAAGTAAAGAAAGGAAAAGAAAAGAAAGTCAAATATAAATACGTGCACTGCAACAAGATGTGAAAATTACAAAATTGCATAAGAAGTAAAAAATTGGACAAAAGTGAAAAAGGAAAATGAGTACAAAATGAAATAAGGGTAACTAAAGCTATCCAGGTAAACACAACTGATGAAATCGAGACCCATAGCGTTGGTCGCCAGTGAAACAATAAAGAAGCCAACCTGCGATCGATTAATAAAATTAAGCAATGGTAGTAAAAATCGCAGATCAACCCCCCTACAGTTTATACACCACGGCAGCTCTGAAAAACTCTTTACTCACCGCAATGGCCCTAGCTAACTCAAATATCGGCGGCCTTAGATCGTAGGTTCAAATCATCAGCTATGTGCCCTGGAATGTCTTCAAAAAAAAAAGAAAGGAAATGGAAATGGGCGCCAGAAATCAAAAGATTTCGAATAATAAGAAGAATAAACTACAAGTGACTAGCGTTTAATTAATAAGCAATAAAAAAGACTTGTAGTGTCAGTAATAAATTATCAGAATAATTAAAATGCAAACAATATTATAACCAAATTGTGTACGTGAACTGAAGGTTGCGACACGCATAAAATTAAAAACCCCTTTCGGTTTATTTTAATAACTCTAAATTCAAATTATTCATGGTATATGCATACCTCAATCATTTAATAATACCTTCTGTTTAGGCTATTGAAATAAAAAAGCGTGACTGTACCTTTTACAGAGGGTCGAAATACACATCAAAATAGCAACTTTCAATACAGCATAATTAAATATAAGTATAAAAATTTAAATATTAAAATAAGAGTATGTATGAAATTGAATGTTACATTACATGTTAATAATTGCGGAACGTATGCATGTAAATTTTAAATATTTACGGTTTTAAAATGTATAAATGTAAAATACAGGTATTGAAGATACGATATATCTCGGAATAGCACAAACTAACCTCGCTTCACCAACGTGCAAAAACGGCTAACAGGCGAACGCCGGCTGGGGATTGCTACACTCTTCGGTTCAAAATAAGCGGGGCGAGAACTGCTACCATATCGTTGAAATCGACGTGGAAGCGCCGAAAATTGCTGCAGACGCATCCTCAAAAAGGCCGCAAATACTCAGAACCCAGCAGGTGTCGAAAGTGCGATAAGGTTAGCGACTTGGCCTCCGAGATAAACTCGTGGTTGAAACTGATAATTAAGAGCTAAGGAAAATATAATTACTATGGAGATAATAAGACAGAAAAGCGCAATCGTACCTGATCATAATCAGCCCTTAGAAACACACTGCTCATTAAAATTGCTTGAGCGCACGTAATTTGACTTGAACAAAATCAAACCTCGGCCGCGCGAAATGTGCCGCCTGAGGCGAGAAGAATAAGTGCCTCGGACGAAAATTTCGTTTCTAAAGGGAGACTCGCACTCTGATAAGAGATAGCGCAGGTCGAGAGGGCATCATGCAAACGATAGGAACTTGATCCAGGTATAAAATACGCTGCTTTGGAAAATAGAAGAATTTGAAATGCAAAAGGATTTATAATTCAACTAAAAATATACAGGTTAAGCTTGAAATAATTGGATAAATGGCGAAACAATTAGGCTAAGCCAAAAAATTGTTTCAAGAACCGCAGCGCTATTGACTCTACTTTTATTATTCGACAAATAGTAGAAAAGTCCATCCAATACAACAAGCCCAACATATATGTCTTTCGTGGATCTAAAAAGCACCTTCGATAGGGTGTGACGGACCCTATTAGAAATAAAAAAAATAGAACAGAAGATAAACAAACTAATTAAAGAAACAAACATGAACAGTAAAGCAAAATCAGAATGATAAGAGGAGAAACAGTATACATAGACCTAAGAGGAGGAATACGACAAGGGGACTCACTTAACCCGCTACTGTTCAACATGATAATCCATCAAATAATTCACGACGTAAAAAACTAGAAAGATAGAGAATAGAAGCTCATAAAATCACTATAGTATGCTACGCTAATGACGCGGCACCTTCAATGTAACAGCAAGGAAATATAACATGAACATTTCAGCGAAAAGAGTAAGTACATGGTGATCAGTAAAGAACCACGAAGGTGTAAACTGTAAATAGAAAGAAAAAGCATAGAACATGTAATGACATTCAACTACGTAAGAGTTGAAATTACCAGTACAAGGAACATGATGGAAGAGGTAAAGAGACAAACAACCAAAGCGACGAGAGTCACTAGTTGCCTAAGAGAAACAATATGGTATACCAAATACATAACCACAGAAAGTAAGATGAGGATATACAAGACAGCTATGAGACCAATCCTTCAATACGCAGAGGATACAAGGGCAGACACGAATAAAACAAAACAGAAAATTAAACACGTAGAAAGCACTAAGATCGATAAAAGGCTTAACGTTGAAAGATAGACAAAGGAACAGTAGCACACGAGAGCAATGCAATATCCAAAACATGAACAAGTGGATAAAAACGAGAAGGAAGAAATTGGATAAATATGTAGAAAGGATGGGACCGGACCGAATAGCAAATATATGTAAGAACAACAAACCATATAGCAGAAGACCAGTTGGAAGACCACCAAAAAGATGGCAAGATAATATACCGGGTGGTTGGTCATTTCTCTGAATATAGGCAATTTACATGGCTTATCCCGGTTGTGCATATTCCTGCCCACCATTTTTATGAAAAAATCTGGTGTGATACACTCACACAACTTCCTTTTACAGTGATCTTATAATTAGTTAAATATTTAATTTTTAATTTTTAAGCATTCGTCAAAATTTTTCAAAAATTACGAATTCTACAAAAACGGTACAAAATAGAGCGTTAGTTGAAGAGACAAATTTTCTCTAAAATCTTAAGCAGAATTCAAAAATGTAATAATATACCGGGTGTTCTATTTAAAATAGGAGTTAATAACTAAAATAGAAAAAAAAACAAAAGAAACCCACTTTAGAAGTATTCAACTGGAAAATCACCTATCTCACGTTAATGCACATTAAAAATGTAATAAAAATGTAAAGTTTGAAAAAAATCGTTAGAGCCGTTTTTGAAAAAATCGAAAAAAACTCAAAAATCACAAGAGTAAACACCTACTTCCGGTTATGCGATTTTTTTAAAAAGCTTGCTGTCTCATCTACATAGTACACAAAACTTATATATGAAGTTTGAACGCCATACCTCTTTTCGTTTTTGAGATATTCTGTTCACAGACACACAGACACACAGACCAATGAAAAAAAATATGTTTTTTTGGGATCAGGGGACTCTAAAACGTGAAGATCTGTTGAAAACTCAATTTCGAATTTTTGGGGTGAATCCAATACTTCCTTTACGGTAAAAGGAAGTAAAAATGGTAGTGGTACTAAATTAAAGGAAATAATTTTTCGCGTCATTTAGTATTAAAAATGTATTGGATAATGCTAAGTGTGCATAAAAATATTAATTTTAAAATTTAGATATGGGCGGCCGCGCTTCCCAAATATGAGTGGCCGCGCTTGTTAAAAAACAAAATCTGTCTGTTAACAACTCAGATAATTGTGTTGCTTAAATTGGATCCAATTGCGACAATACAAACTTATGTGCCGAGATTCGAAATGACGGGAAGTGTAGCAGCTAAAGAAAGCAAAGGTAAATAATTAAGTTCATACAGTGTATGTGTTCATTGATACTATTTAAATGTATAATATTGTAGGTAATCGAGAAAATCGAAATAATGATTTAGAGGAAAGGGTTCTGGCATTAATACAACTAAATCCAAACGTAAATGCAAGATCAGTAGCTCGTGAGTGCAATGGTAATCATAGATCGGTATTAAAAATACTTAAGAAGCATAAAAAGTTTTAATAATGAACACCATTTCCTCGTTAGAGTAAATTATGTAACGATCTTGGGGCCGGGCCGTTGGAGACATATGACTCAGCGTCCCGATCATTCGAGAATGACAGGCGGGGGCAGTGTCACGACCTTGAGCCGGTTCACGTGCGGACGAATGACTCACAGCCTCCCAGGCTTCGAGAAATGGCCTTGGCTATGGCGACTCATGCGCGCGAACACGTCAGCGTTGGTAGAAGGATCGAGGGTGTCTCGACATTTCTAGAATGACTCACCCGGCGGATATAAATACGCGAAAAGGCAATAAGAGGATAGTCGAAGTCGAAGTCGGAGTGCCGACTCCAGCTTTGAAGTACGCGGAAGCTGCCACATAAATAAACCCGTGTGTACACAAAATCTAGCCATATAAATAACGCGTTGCAAATAAATCTAGCCAGATAAATCATTAATATTTAAGTCGCGTGAAAATAAATGAAGTGTATTTGTTATTAGAGAGAGTTCCTGATTAGTTTGTAAATAAATTGTGTTCCGCCTTAATAGTTCTTGTGTTTTATAAATAGTAAAGATAAATTGCTGGAAATAAATGCTTAAAACAAGAAGTGGCAAATAATTTTTAATAGCCTAAAACATAAAACGTAACAATTGCATCCATTTTAAGCGACACAATTATCTGAGTTGTCAACAGACAGCTTTTGTTTTTTTAACAAGCGGGGCCACTCATATTTGGGAAGCGCGGCCGCCCATATCTAAATTTTAAAATTCATATTTTTATGCACAATTAACATTATCCAATAAGTTTTTAATACTAAACGACGCGGAAAATTATTCTCCTTAATTTAGTACCACTACCATATTTTTCCATAAAAATGGTGAGCAGGAATATGCATAACCGTGATAATCCATGTAAATTGCCTATATTCAGAGGTATGACCAACCACCCAGTATAACCCACCCACAACAGAAACGGAATAAGAAGCAGATAAACAAGAGAATTCTTAGTCACGCGACGAAAAAGAAGAAGACTTTCCGATTAAGCATTCTGGTAATTTACTAAGTTAGGTTTTACATTTGAGGCCCCTAATAAGTATTTAGATATGGCAATTTCGGTCTGTGATATTGTTGTATTTATGGGTTAAGTTTTTAGTCCTTATATATGTATTTATATGTTTTATGGCTGTTTGTGGAATGCAAGCAATTAATGACGTTTTAAAATACATCTGAGATCAACCAGTTTATTGACTATTATGGCATTCGTTACTTTTTATTTGATTTTTGCTTTATTTGAGTGACTTAGTAGTTAGTCGTCCCAAGTATCCAGATATGAACGTCCCACTTGATGAAAACACTTGATGCACTTTACGAGGGCGTCCCTAGCTTACCTGCCGCCCGGATGCAAAGTCTCGAGTGTCTGAGTTGTGGATTAGTGGACTAGTGGTTAGGTTAGGAAAGGTATATGATATGAGTTGAGTGAAGCTAAATAGAGAACCATTTCTAATACAAACCAAGCACTTTTATTTATTACTAATCTCACAATATTTAATCTTATAACATTAAAATATCGATTACAATGTGAAAACTGATATATAACATATTTCAACAATCAAACTCAACTTTTCTTGATTTTCTTAGCGCAAATTCTTTTATAATGTCATTTATATCTATTCAATATTTATTATAGCTACATTTGATATCCTTTCCTGTGTCACACTTGATCTTAAGTGATTTCTTATAATTTTTAATTTTCAAAATGATCTTTCACCCTCAGCAACAGTGACAGGTAATATTAAATAAGTGCTAAAAGCAATCGATACATTTGGGAATGTGTTAATAGGTTATTTTAAACAAATATTTCAAAACATCTACTGAAGATGAGGTAGATTTTAGATATGTCGATAGAATCTCTATTTCACTCAGTAAATCGACTGTATTTATGCCCGAATGATTAGTTCCAAAATCTGTCAATTTGTTTTGCAAATCCGCGCAGTATTTTACTTTATCATCGGAATCAAAGTTTGATAAAGTGTCAAGGCTGTGTAAAAAAGAGAAACAACTGTTGTGATCGTTTAGCAAATCGAACCTTTCACCTAGTTTGGTTATGGCGGTGCAATAGACAAAAGTAAAATTGACTTTAAAGAGTAATTCTGTATTTTGCATAGCATCGTCTCTACCTTCGTAATCAAACATAGGTCTTCTTTTCCTCGGCTGCACAGTACTGATTGCTAGGAAACTAATCTCACAATCCAATTCTTCAGCAATGACTTTTGAATCATTTAGCATTTCTGTGTAAGCTGAGTCTGTTCGACGTTCACTTAAGTATTTTTTTACGTCTTCTAACATTTTAATAGCATCTGCAAGTATCATAATAGATTGCTGCATATGTACTTACAATATGCATTTTTAATAAAATGACAAACAAATTTGTTTATTTTTGAAATCAAAGAATTTGCCAAGCTTTTTGTGTCATTGTCCCTGTTTGAATCAATATAAATAAAAAACAAAGTATCATACATTTTTTCCAAATTAAAACAAACGGGTTTTAAGGCGTTAATTCTGCTTTCCCATCGTGTACCGGAAAGTGGCTTTAGCGTTAAAGTGGGAAGTTTCTTCTTTAACATTTGCCACCTCGACGTTGACGCCGAAAAGAATACATGCATTTCTTGGACAATGATAAAAAAATGGTGACTTTCAACGAACTTTTTGCAGCATCATTTACAACTAAATTAAGACTATGTGCTGCACATGCTACATACAATGCTCTAGGAGTGATATTGAAAACTTTCTTTTGAAAGCCAATTCTTTTGCCTTTCATGTTAATACCATCATCATAGCCTTGACCGAGCATGTCATTAATATTAATTCAAGTTTTTTTTAATTCAATAGAAACGTAGTTAATCCTGCCCTGTCGTGCTAGTGATAGAACAAAATCCAAGAAAATGCTTCCGTATCTCAACATGTTTTGTTGAGGGTTTCAAATAACGAAATCTACAAACTACTGTAATTTGTTCTTCATGACTGATATCTGGTGCACAATCTAAAATAATAGAATACTATTTAAAATGTTAACTATAGTTTGTTTTATTTTTCGCCTATTACAGTGATTAGTTCATTTTGAATGTTATGACCAAGGTATTCTAAACTTTCTATTAATTATAAAAAATGCGTTATCGTTTTGAAATAATTTTTCCGTACCCCTTCTATAAGCTAAATTTTGTCTGGCTAAATACTGAATGACGTACATAATTCTTTCAATAACCGCCATTTACCTCTTTTTTCACCATCTATTTGGGACTGATTTATAGAATCTGCTGTTGTTTCTTTCTCTATATTTTGTGAAAATGTGTCATACTTCTTTCATGTCTTTCAATATTTCTAAATAAATGACGCCAATCGTTGTAACCTATTTTATCATTAAAGACATTCACAGCGCTGTTGAATAGCTTACAGAAAAAACAAAATACAAAATCGCTAGATTTTGAATAAACGAGCCAGTTCTCAATTACTGTTTCATTATTTTCTAACTTTTTAAGAAAATACGCAACCGAAAAAGATCGATTTGAATTATCTGTGGAGTAGATAAAGTTCGTGATTTGTATTGGCCCGATTTCAACTATTGACAATTTAATATTATCTGAAATAAGTTGTGGGAAAAGAGCAGGATATGTCAATGCTTCCGTACTAAGTTGCGGTTCTGAAATATCAGTGCTAGAATCAGGAAATTCAGCGACTGATACCGACGGTGGGACTGCTGCTGAAGAACTTGTTGAAGGCCCTGGTTCAAGAAACTTTCTAATAGAGCTTGTAATTTTTTCCACGTTGTCTTCTTTTTCCGCTTTCCGTTTTCGGTATTGGAAACCACAATAGTAAGTGCATTTTTGCCGCTTGCTCATAAACATTGAGCAGTCGAAACCAGCAATCATGCAAAAACTGCAGTAGCACTTTTAGCTCGAAATATATCTACTATTTTTTCGACGACTGAGGATATTAAGGCGAAAATGATCATATTATTTCATTATATTATAGTTACTTAACATACGTTGTATGTTATGACAGCGATTAATAATCGAGACATTTTAACTCGCTCGCTAGCGCTCGCGCTTTCATTATAGAGATTATTAATCACCGATTAACATACGAATTGGTTACAATATTTTTGCATTGATCGTATATTATTAATTTGAAGAAAATCTCATTTTATTCCATGAAAATAATTTGACACTTAAAGTTTTGACATTGATGGTACCGGGTGACCATAAATGGCTGTGATTTTTTTTCTTAGGTTGGCACTGTTTATGTTGGTAGCACTGTAAGTCTATGTGAAATTTGAGGTTAGCAGGTCTTGCATCGGTTTTGACACAAACTGACGCAAAATATAACCTGCTAACCTCGATTTTGACATAGACTTACAGTACTACCAACATAAACAGATTTTTAAAAATCGTTCATTAATAAAAATAATTCATTAATAAGGGTCATTAATAGACGATTCTCTATACACTAATGAAACCCATAAATAAACGATCAACGGAAAAAATATTAATTGACAATATATTTAAAACTACTAGCTTAGTCTATGACATGTGAGGCGATTATTTAAACAAATGACAGGCGTTGTCAAAGAAAATGTCCTGATATGGCCAACTATTTTGCTCACGCGAAAACCCAAAACGATCGCCGGGCGGCAAAATGTTGAAAACGCTCGCTCAGCGGCGAATGCCAACTTTCTGTTGTCAAATGACAGTTAGAAAAATCTACTTTCGATGTCAGTCGTAGTAAAAGTCCCTTTCTTCCATCAGCCATCTGCAATCATTAAACAACACTTTTTTACTATTTTATATAAATAACAGAAGCCAATTTAACTTACCTTTTATTTTACAGTTCATTGGTACTATTGGTAGATACCTCGCACAATAATCCTCAAAATAGGCTACCTCTCCACAGTTTTCACTAGCGGTATAGCACTGGCAGACAGACAAACTATTACTATTTGACGTAAAAAAACAGAAGCCATTGTAACTTGCCTTTTATTTTACAGTTGATTGGTACTATTGTAGATACCTTGTATAAAAATCCTCGCAATAGACTTCCTCTCCACAGTTTTCACTAACGATATAGCATTCATTGGCATGCAAACAAACGTGTGTACTAAAAGACTAACACAAATAAGCGAGAAGAGCTTGTTTATAACGTGAAAGTGTTTAAATAATAGTCTCCTATCGATTGGCAAGTTTATTATTTACTTCCCTCGTCTAAAAGATGAAGAAAGTATTGTAATTGTAAAAAAACACCTTTCGAGATTTGTTCAGACCTTCGGGTTTCAGGGTTTCCAAATGATGAAAAACAGGTTTTCTTAGTTCCGTCTGCTGGAGGTATAGCTCAAAAGCTATTTGTTGGAGGAAGTCGTTACTTTTTGTACGTATATGTCTATCTGGCTCGCATATACCGCATAGACTTTCGGCCAAAGGGTAAGCACATTAAAAGAATAAAATATTTAACTCACGAATAAATAACAGTAATTTTTGCATACAGTTTTTACCCTTGATCAGAATGCGATCCAACCGATACAGGGTAAATGTCCTAAAGGGGACAAAAATGTACAACGACCATCAAGTTCTATAATCTATATAATGGGATTAGCCATTGGGTTCAGCCTGGGGTTCTCCCAGGAGCTAAAATCGTGCTGACTTCGAATCCCACAGTCTGCAATGTTTTTTATATTTGCAAATTGATGTAATTCTCATTTACCAAGTGTTTCCTCTTACTGTTTATCTCTATGTGGGAGCTTTCGTGAGGAAAGTTCCGCATAAACCCCTTTACAGATTTTTTATAGAAGCTTTGAAAAAAATGTTTCTCCTTTGTTTAATGGTCCATATTAACTCACTTCTATTTTTTTCCGTAAAATCATAATTGTACACTTTCCACAATCTAGCCCCAAACACTTTCGATGACATTTAAATCCAGAGTTTTACAAGGTCACGGGAAATGTGTATTTGATTTTGTTTTATCAATTGGGGAATTATTCTGCAATTTAAATTATAAGAAGATTTTAAATTTAATTACTAATTAAAAGTTTATTACAACCTGTGAAGTACAAAATAGTCATAAAATTAATGTCGATCGATCAGTAACATAAAATCGTTTAAAATGTGAACATTTATTTGGCCATTTAAGTATCCATCTGCGATATACGCCCTACACAAAAATCCAACCCCAAACGTGTACAGAAAATCGAGCCTATCGCCCCTTAGTGATTGATTTTGCGTTACTTGCAGGGTGAAAAGTCTTTCTATTTGAAAAAACTGCTTGGTTCCAAAAATGTTCTTCCTTAATATTAAAATCATTGGCAAGCTTTCTTATTTTCTTATTATTTATTTATATTTTTGTCATACTTTTGTGTTGCTGCACATATTTTAATTATATTCCAGAATTCTATTGTTAACAAAGTTCAATATGCACTTTTTCACCATGAGAAAAACATTTGGCACAAGTACGTTTTTACTCTTCTCGTGCCTTAAAAGCAACAACTTTAGTTTTCAAATTTTCAAGCAGTGGCTTAAGTAGTCTAAATGTAGTGTTTAATACTCTACTAAACAGTTCTAGAAATGCTAAACTTCGAATAGTATTTTGTAGTAGCGATCATCTTTTAATTATTTCCTTGAATGCAACTGAAAAATTGCAAACATCTGAGGCTATGAGATGTTTCATTGTTAAATTCGCAACATTTAGTCAGAATTCTTCGCCCTTTGCTTCAATTTTAATATCTGTCACAGGTGAAATATTGATGGATGTTTTGGATTACATCTAAACCACTCATCTCCACGAATATTTTCATCGTTTAGAAAATTAGAAGCCACCGACTTAAAAATCTTTCCGATTTGGCGGCAAATAAATAGTAATCTCGGGAAATATTATGTCTTTAACTTTGACTTCTGGAAATAGTACAGGGTGTATTTAAAAAATGTAGTAGCATAAATGATGCCGGTGAATCCTCGAGTTAAAATAAGAAAATTAAAGTAAACACGCCTTAGTATAAATGATGACTAAATACATATTTAAATTAATTAATCAAAAATGTCTAAACACAGAGTACTTATCTTTGGCATAAATATCTATTGTTGAGTAATATACCCTTTTAATTGTTCGGAAATTGATACATAGGTGCTGTTACAGCTGCTCAGTGCTGTATTTTTGGACCGCAATATTGTGGCTCAGCCTGTATTATTAAAATTTTTAGATGTTATGATAGAGACCAATTTTATCTATAGATTTTTTACATTTTACATTTTTTTATTGGAGTTTTCGTTTTCAAGATAAACTAGCATTTAACTTATCTCTAAAGATAAAAAATACTTGAAGAATTATGTTACCTATGAATCCAATGTATGTTATTAGCCCCTTTGTTTTAAAAAATTGTTTATCTTGAAAACGAAAACTTCAATCAAAAAAGTGTAAGAGGCAAAAAATCTGTAGATGGAATTGGTTTATCATAATTTCTAAGAATTTTAATGATACAGCTCTCATAAATTCTTGATGTTCCTTGAATGCCTTGCCGTTTTGTATTACGAGAGAAATATGAGAAAATGACGATCAAATGGGAGAACTTCCGAAAAAGCAGTAACTATTTTAAGAGAATACGTAATTTTTCCTAACGCAACTTTTGTCGATTAGAAATAAATACCCTACTCCAAGGGATTTAGCTCTCAATCTGGCAACACTGCATCAGACTTGCAATCGGGCCTGCAATCGGGATCAGGAGCAAAACGGCAACGCTGACTAGCGCCGTCTCTATGGTAACGGCATTTCTCACCCGATAAACAAGCCGTTGCCATGGCGACGGCCGGACGGAAGGGCTTTCTGGTGCTTCGCAATTCTTAGCAAAGTGTCAGTTGCCGTGGAAACGGGAAATTATTGTAGCTCCTGTTGGTCTTGCTGCGTGTAAATTAGCCGGGCGATGTGGCCTTACACAATTAAATCGCTTGCGGATCGTGGATACAATAAGTGGATATATAAAGCTTAATTACGTTTGAGTGCTCTCCGCAGCTGTCGGTTAGGCAACCACTACTGCATGCCGCTTTAGGGTGAAGCATCTGTGTATCGATTGTGCTCGTGTTTTCGCGTTCGCTAGCCACTTGCTTTGTGTTGGAGCTGCTACATTTTAATTTAAAAGTTACGCCAAGGGAGCGAGGGCGCCTCGAAGAGTTCCACTGCTAAGCCATAATATGATATTTTAGCCATAACTATATATATTTTTCAAGGACTAACAAAAAGACTTAGAAGTTTTTAACTTTAACACCGATTTTCCACTGTATTCGGTTTTATTGTAAAAATTTTAACTTTACCTTGAATATAATAATTTAAATTAAGCGAGTGGCTAGTTAAAATCGTAGGATTGGTTTTTGCACAATATTATTAAACTATTTTGTGATGTATTTTTTGTAATTGGTGAAAATGGCTTACCTATAAGAGTGGGATACTGCAGAAAAAGACTGTGATGCAATGTTGGGCATGAAGATAGTTTCATTGCACCATTGCAAATGACAATAGTTAAATAAACGCTTAAAAATGGTATTTTTGAAGATTGTAGATTATAAGAAATAGTTATGTATCCACATTATAAATCCTTTATACAGATTGCGGCAGGCAAAAGCAAAGGGACTTTACATGTGGCCGTAATTATATTTAAAAAAATTAAAAATCGAATATATACCTTGTATTTATAATGATCCTAACAACCTACCGCTATCGTACATTGATTGTTCGTTTGTTAAACGCCACGACGGCCACATGCATCCCCCTTGCTTTTGCAATGGTCCTAGTTGCCTGCCGCAATCTGTATAGGATTTAACATGCGAGCAATGCGAGCATGGAAGTTAACTGAGTGAGCGACAGTGAGCTCAGTGTTGTCCACGTGATGATGTGAAATCATATAACGGTCGATTCTTGTATATCGTGTTATGTTATCCTGAAGCTCTTTTCCTCCAAAAGAAAGAGCATAAACTAATAAATTTTATGTTAAGCCTTATTATGATCATTCGTATAGGCGAAAATCTAGTCGCATTTTAGGACAGCAACTGTGTTTTCATAGCAACGGACAACCAGCTTTATTAATGTCATTGAGATATTATTATTGTTAAATTGAAAGTTCTTAAAAATGGACATTTCCTGTGAAATTAAAAAAAACCGAGAAAGCCAGTGGGTTATTAATTCCAGATAAGTAGCGTCAGCGATGTGAAAAAGAACTTGCCGCTGTTACCGAATGGCGGCTAAAGAAAAGAGTAGGCGAAATGGCTTTGAATGAGATCGTTGTACTGGTGTACATTTCGGGTTTAGCTAAAACGTTTAGAGCATCAAGTTTACGAACAAAGTTTTCAATGTTAAACGAAAATTTTTGTTGTTAATTTTTACCTGTATTGTAATAATGCTCATATCGTTGTACAATTATGCACAGAATTAATGTCATCCCGAATGCTAGCTTGGCTATCTCGATAGGCAACACATATAGCCTTATTTAACCCAATGGTTCCTAGATGCTAATACACAAACCGTAACACCGAAAAGCGATTAGGCAGAGAGAAAGTTGACATTTTAGAAGCAAATCCCGTTTAATATTTCGGTGGTGAATCACACGGGGTTACAGTTTATTTGTATTAAGCAGGTTTTATTTCACTGCTGTTGTTAATATTATTGGTTATTTGTATGGTGCAGAAACAAGACATGAAGTAATTCTGGGTGAATATAAACTTCAACAGATATTGATTAATGAAATTGTTGAAGAGTTTAAAGATTTTCGTTTATTGTTAAACTTTTTAAGTGATTAAGAAATCACCATCGCTACCATCTTCTCGAAGTTTAATTCAAAAGATTACAATTTAATTTATTATGCTATTAAAAATTAAAATTAAAATAGATTTTTCTACCGCTAAAGGCACAACATCGGAAACCTAGATTTGACAAACATATATTTATCTTGTTTTCACAATTTGAAACACAATTTAGTAGAATCTGAAAAATAAGAAATAATTTAAATTGTTCTACTTGAGAAACGTGACATTTTTTGCGAAACTGAAAGATTAATTAAAAGGTTTTAAAATTTAAACATGTACTGTGGAACTTCTATTTACGAAGTCGATAAATCCAAGAAAAAAATCAGTAAAAGGAAATTTCGTAAAACAGAAAATTATTTAAAATTGCATAATAAATGCAACTGGTTGTTTTCCAAACAGCATTTTATTTTTACATGACTAGTGCGTAAAATTGATTTCATTTAATTTAATCAAAAATGTGTTGATATTTTACTTACGATAAATAGAATTTTAATTCGTAAAATAGAGCAAAAATCATATGGTAAATTATTCGAAAGGCAGAATAATGTAGAAAATCGTTAAGCAGAGAATTTCGTAAAGCTGAAGTTAGTAAAGAAGTTCCACTGTATATATAGAAATTCAGGGACTTAAAACTTACTCAAAAATCGACTATATTACAATTAGAATTCGATCTAGGCTATATAGGGCTTCTCGTTGAAAAAAGGCATTATTATTATTATTATATGACCCGTTTTCCATTTCTTTATTAACAAAGAAAATGAAAATTACATTCTCAATAGCTGTAACAATTGTAAACAATGCAATAAATTGCTTTTATTTTCTGAAGTTTCTTTCATGTTTTTGGGGTAACTTATGTTGTCTGGTGCTATTATTAATTATGGCGTTAAATGGTTTTTCTTAGCTTCTACAATTTGCTTGTATTTTTTAAGTTCTTTTGAAAATTACATCAAGTTACTACCGTATGGATGTGTACTCCTGAAATAAAGTGTAGCAGCTTAAAGTAATACCAAGTAGGTGTAATTCTACCTACCTTAAAATTGCACAAAATACGAAACGTTAAAAATTACTCTTGGAGCTTTTAGTTACTTCTTTTAAATTAATTTTTTCATCCTGAGATTGAACAACTTAAATAGTAGATTATGTTATTAGGAGCAAAAGTGATACTTTATGTGGCGAAGCTGAAGTTTATTTAGCCGAACGTTAGTGAGGCAAATAATTCAGCTAAGCCACATAAAGTCACTTTTACTCCGAATAACATATACTATTTTATCCGCAAACGTATTCAGGTAAATTTCATTAATATAAATTGAAAAAAATGGATACATCGGCCGGGAATCGAACCCAGGCCACCCGCGTGACAGGCGAGCACTGTACCCCTACGCCAACCTCTGTTGTTCAAATAACGCGCTACTGTAATGATATACGAACATACTGAATCACCCGAGCTAATAGCACACGGCCACAGCAGCTGTCACACCATAACCCACGGCGACAGATGCTCCGATCCGCTGCTTAAAGGTTTATTTAAATTCAAACCTTTTCGTACGCTTTTTGAAAATAAAAACCGGCCTACGATCTAAGTCTAAAAATCAGCAAACTTTTAAGCCATCAAACAATTTAATCGGTCCAGTATCTTCGGAGGAGATAGCGAACAAACATAGAAAGAAAGAAAGAGAGCAACGATTTTGTGTGCTTAGGCAGATAAAGTACGCAAAAGTCGCTATTTTATCTGCAGATAAAGTGACACTTTTTCCTTGTCAATAAAGACAAATAAGTTGCCACTTTTGTGACGTTTGCGGATACATAATAATTATTTTGCATAGTGATCATAAAAGTCGTCTTTTTCTAACGAAAATCCGTATTGAAGGTACCACTTTTTTTAACACAAAATAGTGAAAAAAAGTATACTTTTTTTAACTATTTTATTGAAATGTCAATTTGACAGTTGTAAATTCCAATAGCTATTTGTGCAACAAGTGCTAAAAGTTAATGTTTATGCACGAGAAAGAATTATGAACTGATGCCGAAGGCTGAGTTTCAAAACATACCTCGTGCATAATAGCTATTTGTGCAACAAGTGCTAAAAGTGGATGTTTATGCACGAGACATGAAAATTATGAAATGAAGCCGAAGACTGAGTTTCATAACATATCCTTTGAATAAACACTTTTAGCACGAGTTTGCACACAATATTTTTTCTACGGCCTTAAGTTTACTGTTATTAATCCATAAACGAGGATTTAACAAAGGTTTGAATTTATGACAGTTATAAATTATGTCATAGTAAGGAGATGGCCGTAACGGCGCAGGCGACTGTTTCTGCAGCCGGTAGCTGTCAAAGTTAGTTGTCAAAGGTAATTATAATAGTACACATTTTACTTTATTTATTGCATAATGCTTTAATTATTTAAAATCACTTTACCTCTAACAAAAGAAGTAACTGGGATAACTTTATAACCTCACTTTCTGTTTAAAATTCTAAATTCAACACCCACTGTTTACTTTTAGCACATGTGCTAAAAGTAAACAGCTGATTTCACTTTTAACACGCTGATTTATAAAACGGCATTTTTAATGAAACATGCTAGTGCTAAACGGCCTACTTTTGATAGTGGTCGTAGAAAAAGTCGTGTACAACACGTTTTGAAAGTTCCTTTTTTCATTCATTTGCAACTGCAAATTCATGAAAAAAATATGACTTTCAAAACTAGTTGTACAAATTACTATTTTAGTTTGCATTAAATTGCGAAAAGAAGATAAATAGTTTGTCAAATCTAGGTTCCCAATGTTGAGCCTTTAGTGGAGGAAAAATCTATTTTGATTTACATTTTTAATAGCATAATAAACTAAATTGTTTACACATATAATCTCATAAGAGCATTAATTCTTTCCGGAAAATTTTTTGAGTGCGTTCCAACAACGTCGTATAAATTAGGACGTTGTTGGAATGCACGACAAATAATTTCCGGATATGAATTAATGTTCGAATACAGATTCGGTAAGAAAATCGTAACGACACAAGCCCTCACAGTTAGGTTGGTCTACCTGCAAAAAATTTCCAAGAAATTTTGTTCGTGAACTAATTTTTTTGTTGGTTATTAATGAGTATCGTACGATTTTCCTTAGAATTAAACTTTGAAAATATGGTAGCGATGGTGACTCCTTAATCACTTAAAAAGTTTAACAAAAACGGAAATCTTTAAACTCTTCAAAAATTTTCATTAATCAATATCTGTTAAAGTTTATATTCAACCAGAATTACTTCATGTTTTGTTTCTACATGATACAAATAACCAATAATATTAACAACAGCAGTGAAATAAAACCTGCTTAGTACAAATAAATTGTAACCCCGTGTGATCCACCACCGAAATATTAAACGGAAGGATTTGCTTCTAAAATGTGTACTTTCTCTCTGTTTAATCGCTTTTCGGTGTCACGCTTTGTGTGTATTAGCATCTAGGAAACATTGGGACAAGTGACGTTAAATGTGTTGCCTATCGACATAGCCAAGCTAGCGTTCGGGGTAACATTAGTTCTGTACCTATCGTTATTATGATAATTTATGTGGATGTAATGTATTATAAGTACCTACCTATTTTTTTCTTGCGGGTTTGGAAAAATCATAGCCTTTATGAAAGCACAGAATTTTGGATATACATCGAGTCCAAAGTCCTGACTGCTGAAGAGTGTCACAAATTTATTTTGGAAGCTTCTGACGATGTGTTCTTACTCTGCAAGGTCATTCTTATTTTTTATTATATGGAGTTTGTCACCGTGACGAATTATTAAAATGAACTATTGATGATATAGAAGACCATGAAAGATACGTAGATACTAGTAAAGTTAAAAGATACTAAGACATTTGTAGTTCCAGACTGTAGTTTGACATTGAATCCCTACGGATTTAATAAAAGGTACTCCAAACTACGTCCTTGTAACTTCAAAAACAGATGTTTTTTTCTTGGATATAGAAATAGAAAGTACGTAGCACAGCCAGTCGGCATGCATACCATTGTCGGTATACCAAGAAGAGTGGCCGAATTTCTTGGTCTACCAAATTCCGACTTGATCAAATTTACGCGTACAGCGTTCGTGCGCTTAAATTTGCTCTAGTCAGTACAGATGTGCGAACAAATCTGTGCTCGCACGAACGTCACCCGAAACTTGTCGGTTTTTAAATAAAAGTCAAAGGGATGCATCGCTCAGTTGTCACCGAGCTATGTAGAGTAGTGGTTATCACATCTGCTTAGCATTCGGGAGGTCGCGGGTTCGATTCCCCTAGCCGTCTGCTCTGATTTAGGTGTTTAGGTGATTTTCCTAAGTCAACAGACATATTATCTGAGGCGAATGTCGGGGCAGTTCTTCTCCACCTTTGCTAGCCTCTCTTTCATTCTCTCACCCATCCCATAATTCTCGTTCTTGGCTGAAGAGGGACGGCAGGTCCCTATAGCAGCCCGCCCCCAGTTGGGGGAATGGAAATAATCCTTTACCTTTTTACCTCGCTCAGTCTGGACGGCGTTTTGGCTAAGAATGTTCGTGCGCGTAAATCGTTGATGTATTTAGCGAATAATAATAACAATATTTTTATAAAAAAATATACTATGGAGTGGAGTAATGAAAGCGCCCTGCAATTAATTGATGAGTATAAGAAGCATACCGATTTATGGGACGCCAATATTTTCAGTATTTTTCAACAAATAAAATATAGTGGGGTTTCTTGAAATTTTAAATCCAACAAAAAAGAAGATCCGTTTTATGTCTGCCGGCTTCTACACAACTGTGTAGTCCACCATCCCTTATCCCGTTTGTTCTTTTGCTTAAGTATACTATGCATTACTATATAGAAAGCACTTGATAATATAATTTCTTTCCTTCTTGACATCTTTACTACATGCACCAGAAAACTGAATGAACAGCCGCAGCGCATTTTTACGCGCACGAACGGCTTGCGCGCACACACGTTCGTTCGCGAAAATTTAAAATGTACAAAATTAGGTTTTGTTTGTGCATGCAAATATCCGCTCCAGTGTGCGTTAATAACTTGTATTGTATGTGGGTGATGTGATGAGGAGAAATGCCTCAAATAAATATAACAGTAGCAAGATGGAAATCTTCAAAAATTACACGGAGCTACATTGTCGTGGTAAAATGAAAGTTGCAGAAACGATTCTTAGTGAAAATTCTAACAACGATAACACATGCACAGTAGAGATAGGGATGAAGGAATTGCGTCTGCTTCATCTTCAAATTCTATTTCAAAAAATGTTTCTGGTATGGTGATATCAGGAAATTCCAATTGTACAATCAATGTTTATTTACCTATTGAAAACTAGTTTCTGCTTATAGTCAAGTCAAATGGTAGAAAATAGGGGAAAGTTTTGGTGGAGTTTTAATATTTGGTTTCTATATGTTTTCTGGATCGCTGTACATAAATATCAGGTTTGTCAATAAGATTTTTGACCGGAAACACTTTTTTTAAGCAAAAACGGTGTAAAAAACCGATTTTTTTAGTTTTTCTAAAATTACCCGAAAGCTATCCATTTTTCGTGAATATTGAACCTATACGAAATGAAAGAAGATAATATTTTCTAAATTTTATGTACTAGAGGTTTTTTTCTCAGATCAATCGTTCAGCTGTGAGAGCGCCACGAAGTTAGGTGTTACAAGCAAAAAAAAAAGGAAATTATCCCAGTTTATTTCAAAGTAACTCGAAAACTATCCATTTTTCGTAAATCATATGGAATCAATCTTTATAAATGAAATGTTTGCAAACCTGATACTCGCGTACAGCGAACCAAAAAACATATAGGAACCAAATATCAAAACTCCACCAAACTTTTCCCCTATTCGCTCTTTTTGAGCATCATTTGACTGGACTATTAGTATATGTATTTTACAGTTTTCTCTGTTAATCAACTAAAGGTATGTATGTATTATCTGTAACCTCATTTACCTTGCGGTGTAGAGGCTGGTGCTTTATGCGCTGGCATCTGGCGGTACACTGCTCAACTTGCCCCGGATTCGGAAGCGCGCCTTTTGTGCTTGCGCAGCAACCATTGTGTGAGGCGTGTGTCTTGGTGATGTGTTGACCTTGTTACTCTATTTCTTAGGTCTGTGGTTCTCAGTCTCAGTAGAGCACGGTTAATTCGGTGCCCAACTGTGAATGGTCTCACCGAGCCCGACTACAATTGCCGAGGCTACGGAAAAATTTCGACCCCCGCGGGATTCAATTAAAGGTATCCAATTGTAAAAATTCCAGTGTTTTAAATAATAGCTGCGTTTCGATGCAATGGTATTGGTGGCGATTGTTGAAATGATAGACATACAGGTAATATCAATTTACAGCACAAGACCGTTACTTGGAACTTGACGGAAGAGCACGGTAGTTAAAGAGCGAGCGAAGCCAGCATATTATCCGTGCGAGCCATTAAAGTTCTAATAACGGTCGAGTATTGTACAATGTTTTATTGTATTTTGAATCGTAGAAATTTTTTTTACAAAACCTCTCTTCACCGATCCTGTCTGTAAAAAGGCGTTTGCAATTCAAAATACTATAAAAATCGTAATGTGTCGGTAATAGTATACTTCGTTACAAGATTGGTAAGTGCCATAGAACAGGCCAAGAAAAAGCTATTTTTTGAGGCCTGTTCCAATAAGGCACTTGACGATCGAGTTTGCCTAAATAAAGTGAGTGATTGTTGTTTCTATAGTAACCTAACACAAAGCAATTTTCTATAACAGTCATATGACAGTTATATTCATAACGGGATTGCTATTCCGTTGTTGTTATACCAACCAATAAGGATACGGGATGCAGGCTTTTGCGTCACAGATAATGAACCAAAAGTAGAAATAGGTTGATAGCGCAAACTTTTTTTTACCGGTCTAGCCCGTTATGAAATTTTTACCTATTGATATAGTATTTATTCTACGTGGCACACCAACGTTTATATAATAGCTACTGTACTACTAAGCTATTCTTGTATATTTAATTCAAAGTATTTTAAATAAAATATTTGCCCTAATTCAAATGTATTTCATCAAATTATGTGTTTCTTTTAATAGCTCAGGTAATAGAACAATCTCCCTTAAATCAGGTCGGTTCTTGCGCTAGAAAACTATTAAGATATTTTTAAATATCGTTTGGTTAAATGAAAGGTTACTTTAGAATTATTTGACAACTTTCAATTGTCATTGTTAGACTATTAATATGACATATAAGCTGGATTCATATCCCTTCAATACATGTTAGTTTAAATATGTTAATAAACGTAAGTATTTTGCACATAACTTATTATTTCACTGTTGAAATTGATTAATGTTTATTTTACATATACCTGGCTATTTTCCCTTAATTGAATTGATCCAATTCTCTTGTCGAGTCGTGCAAATGCAACCAGCTTATTCTGTCACTTGTGTTTGTATGTACGACCAAACTTTCTACTTCACCTGAACCCACAGCGTCACAATAGATAGAACACTATTAAAGTCTCATACACCAATCCCAAAAACTAATCAACTGTCCTAGATAGTAAATCCTTTATAGCTCATCCAACAGCAATTCCAAGATGTCTTCCACTTGACAGGAACTCGCATGAGATCCAACCAACTAACTCCATTCCAGAGAAATTTGCTTCAATGATGACTTCACGACAGCATACCTGTTCAAATATCTACTTTAACAGCAACTCGTATGGAATTCAGCCAGCAATCACATGTCCAGATTTATTTATTCCAATTGTAACTTTATGATAGCATACCTATTCAAATCAGTTACAGATATCTCCGCTTTGACAGCAACTTGAACTGCGGCTCCTCCAATCACTCACGTTCAAACGAATTCACCTCAGCAATTCCAATATTTTTAATTCTTATTTAATTGATTAAGTGGTCTCCTTCGTCACGTTAAAATTTGTTTTTCATTTTAAAAATTCTTACATATTCCTTTATTTTTCAATAAATTTTATCCTTTGCACCCCTGTAAATTATTCTATAAATAAATTACTGATTATAAAAGGATTTTATTCTTTAATTTTATCGATACAAATGGATTAAATGTACATTTTTGAAATCAAAATCAGTTGTTATTATACTTCATTACAATGTACTATAGTAATGAATAATATACAAAATGTTTTAAAGCTAATACCTTGGATTATATTTAAATACAGTATATTTTTAATTTGACAATTTTACTTATTTAACTTATTCAAATATTAACTCAGCTTAGAACTTTCATATTACTTCCAACTATCTTATAGTTTGTACTAATTATCATTTAACTTTCAATTATGAATTACTCTCTGTTAACACCAAACAACCATTCATATAACTTCAAAGATCATAATTTTAATTGATATTTAAGAACCCTATTTCTGAATATTAAATGCATTACCTGATTTAAAGCTTATATGTAATTTCTTAGTCTTAGTCTCTTCTTTTCTGTTTAAATTTATCCTTGTAAATTTTTACAATTAGGTAGTTTTTCTTCACATAAATTCTTTTCTATCTAGAAATTAACTTTTACCAAAATATCAGCAGTCTTGATCTGCAACTATCTCACTATATAGAGTGATCACTATTAAACAGTATTTACCGTTTAGGATAACATAAAATATTTTTCAAAAATCAAGAAGTTTATCGATAATCAGAAACACTACTAAATTAACGTTAAAACAAATAAAATATTCACTTAAGAAACAATATAAAATTAAATTTTAACATACTTTAAAAGTTCGCCAGGTGAGAAACAGCGAAAATGTCCCTTTTGATGATTTGGCATGGGGTGTAATGCCCCCAACACATCGCACCATCCATATTCTAAATTCTAAAACGTCCGGTTTATCTGGCCACTTCCATTGTTTTACTGATCTGACATGGCTTTTATTTCAACTCCTGATTCGTTAATTTCAGTCATTTGATCAGAACACAATCGTATATAAAAACGACAAACTTCCCAGCCTCTCTTTTTAATGACAAAAAGTTGCTGGTTTGTGCTCCTTCGAGAGATTGATTGTCTTTGTCGCAATCCGTTACAAAATTTTCGTCGGGAGAAGAATCCCCGGTGCTAAAATTTGCAACAGATTTCTCGTCCGATTCAGATGACCTAGTATCTTTCTTGCGACAGCTACCGAATTTTGGATTCACTATAGAACGTCATGCTGGGTGCAACAATAGAATCTTCCCATGCTTCATTTGGATTGTATTATTGCATAGTTTTATCATCACTATGTGTAATGCTTTTTTCCAGAAGACACATATCTTCTTCGTTCTTTTGTTCTTTTTCCTCTGTTTGTCCTGTTATTTGTAGCTTTATTCTTGGAGAAAATCTTTAAAGCTTTCAGTAATATCGATTAAATTGCCAAGATGTTAATCGTTCTAGTAATGGTTGCACGTCACAAGTACAAATCTCGCATTTTTATAACTCACATCTGAGATTTTTTCGTAAGTTTGCTCAATACCTGCATGGAGTCGATGTAATAGACGTGGAAATTCTTGTTTTTGGATTACATAGTTGGTTACAGTTGCAGCGATTGTTTTGTATTCCCTTAAAATTCGCCTTTTAACTTTCCTTCAGTGGTCTAAAAATATCACATCTAGAGGCTGGGTAATGTGGGTATCGTTTGGGTACAGAAAAATAAAATATATGACATTTTCCCGACAACTTTTCGAAACGTGTTTATTTATATGGGAAGGTAAATTATCTCCGATTAATTTTTTCTCGCCCTTCAATCTCTTTAACCGTGGTAACATTAAACTGTGAAACGAATCCGTGTAGGACAAAAAATTAAACCAACCACTGGCTGTATTACTGTATCTGGTAGGTACCCATTGGTTCATTTTCACAGCAAGTGGGGTCCATAGATGCGGTGATTTCTTGACTACAAAAGGAGGTAATAACATAACAGCCGCATTGCCACACTACATCGATATGCTGATTTTGGACGTATTACAGATCCGCTCTCCATATTTGGTTTTCCTTTCGTAATCACTTTTTCTTTGGCCGTAATTGTTGGTCAATTTTAACTCGTCGTAGTTTCAGATATTTTCTGGTGGAATGCCGCGTATTCGAATTTTTAAACTGCTAATGTAATATTCAAAATGAAGACACAAAAGATCGAGTAAAAGAACACCTTAACAAAGAATTAGAAAGGACTGCGGACCGCCAAGATGTAGATCAGGAACTGTTACAATTTAAAAATTCCATACTTTCAGCGAGGGATAAATATTTAAGGGAGGGTACGACAGTTAAGAAGAAACCGTGGATAACCGACTACATTCTATTACTAATGGAGAAAAGAAGGAAAATGAAACAGATCAGCACAACAGAATATAACAACATCCACAGAGAAATTAGGAGGGAAATAAGAAAAGCAAAAGAGAGTTGGTTGAACGAGAGATGCGAAGAACTGGAAGAATTAGAGAAGCGCCACGACCACTTTAATCTACATAAAAAAGTCAAGGAGGCTGCAGGACTTTATAAACCTAGGACAACTAGTAATCTAGTCCACGACCAAGGTCATATAATAACAGAAAAAGAAGAAATTATAAAAACATGGCAAAAATACATCGAAGAGTTATTCAGAGACAACAGACCAGATATTCCAACATTAGAAGCCACTACGGGCCCACCTATAACTTTCGACGAAGTTCGAAAAGTTATTTCTCTGACTAAATATAGAAAAGCTCCTGGCCCCGATGAAATACCCGGAGATTTGCTCAAATTATTGGACGATAACGGAATTAAAAGGCTCACAAGAATATACAACAGGATCTATGATACCGGCCAAATACCAAACGACTGGCTAAAATCCAACTTCATAGCTCTATCTAAAAAAGCAACCTCAAAACAATGCAGTGATTATCGCACAATTAGCTTGATGAGCCACCTTTTGAAATCGTTTCTGAAGATAATCCATCAAAGACTATACCCACTTTGTGAAGATCAAATGGGGAACACACAATTAGGTTTTCGGAAGGCAACTGGCACGCGCGAGGCCTTATTTAGCGTGCAGGTATTGTTCCAACGCTGTAGAGACGTGAGTTCCGACGTCCATGCCTGCTTCATAGATTTCCAAAAGGCATTTAACAAAGTAAAACATGATAAACTTGTCACTATACTGAAACAGATAGGAATCGACGACAAATACCTCAGAATAATACAAAACTTGTATTGGAACCAGAAAGCCCACATAAAACACAAAGGCGAATTATCGGAAGCCATGGAAATACAACGCGGAGTCAGGCAGGGTTGCGTGTTGTCCCCACTCCTGTGCAATATCTATGCTGAAGAAATCTTTGCCACAGCATTAGAAGGCCATGCAGAAAAAGGCTTACTGTTAAATGGAAAACGGCTCAATAATATTAGATTCGCCGATGATACTGTAGTATTTGCAGAAAATTTAGAAGATCTACAAACATTGATCAATGCAATATCACAAGTAAGTCAAGCGTTCGGAATAGATATTAATAGTAAAAAAACAAAATACATGGTAATTACCAAGGGACAACCACCACAAGGCCAGCTTATGATAGGACAGAAAATTATTGAAAAAGCCACCACTTTCAACTATCTAGGAAGCACAGTGAACAACCATGGGACCATTCACTTGAGATCAAATGCAGAATTGAAAAGGCGAGAACAACTTTTATCAAAATGTCAAAATTATTCAAATGCCGCAAATTGAACAAAAAAAAACGAAGATCCGACTTCTTAGATGCTATGTGTTCACTGTACTTCTATATGGCGTGGAATCCTGGGCCCTGACCGATGCCTTGATAAGAAGACTACAAGCGTTTGAAATGTGGCTGTACCGCCGGTATTACGAATCTCATGGACAGATCATATCACGAATGAAAGAGTACTGCAACAAATGGGCCAAGGATTGAAACGGTGAAACGGAGAAAGCTGGAATACCTGGGGCACATAATGAGGAACAAGGACCGCTATAGACTGCTCCAACTTATACTACAGGGAAAGGTCGACGGAAGGAGAGGACCTGGACGGGGAAGAATCTGTTGGCTTAAAAATCTAAGGACATGGTTTTCCACATCAACAACAGCACTGTTCCGAGCGGCTGCCAACAAAGTAATGATCGCCAGAATGATCGCCAACATCCAGTAATGGATAGGCACGCAAAGAAAAAGAATGTAATATTCAATCTTCCGAAATTGCAACTCTGCATTTTTTTATATTAGTAGCAAATTTTATGGTTAGCTCTGGATGTCTAAATAAGAATTATCTGAGCCAGTTTTTTCCTGGAAGATTATTTGGAAACAACAGTACAATTTATCCAGTACGCATCAAATAGTCTTTGACAATTTACCCTCAGTCGAATTCATCTAAATAAAATCCAAAGTTGCTCACCTTCATAATGCATAAGTACAAATACATTCTCGTCTTCCGGAGTAAAATTAGTACTCTTTCCACCGTTTTTTATTATGAAGATTTTTTAACTGATGATTTCTAGTTCTTCTAGGAACGTTGTAGTAATTTGAAGCCTCCTTTTGTGCCATATTTTTTGTTCTTACAGCGTTTAGACATGACACCAAAGTTTCTTTGGATGAACTACACTCTTTGATGATTTGTGAACATTATATAATAATAAATAAGTTAAAAAAGTCTTCAATTTTGATAATAAAGCGATATAATTTAGAAATAAGATTTAGGACAACCCTGCCTCAGGTGCAGTGTAACACTTCACCAGGTGTAAAGTTGCCTTTTTCCCTCCATTGTTGCACAATTATTTTTTAAAAATCTATAAGTTTTATCTCGGATATAGTTATCATGAAATAAATATTTTGGTGGTTAGCAGTAGTAATCAAAACATTCTTAAAGGTGCTCTTAATTTAGACTGATGCTTTGGTGTACGTTTTAGTATCCAAGAATTCTATCTAACAGTAAATAAATCAAACTTTCCAGAAAACTGTAACCGATTGCCGTTACAGGCTCCTAAAACTTTTTAAAAATTAGCGCAAAGTATCCCTAAGTATCCCAATTTTACGGTATTTCATTTTAATCTTCAGCATACAGTCATACAGAATATAAGTACTTTCTCCCATGTTAAAGAAAATATATTTGTCCATAGTAAAGAACCACATTCCCTTTCACATGATCTGCAGACTAGAGCTTGAATGGCTCAGATTTTATATTTGCAGATTTGACAATAATTACGTTTTTCACGGGGATCGAAAAATATTAGTGGCGATATTTCTAGTATTACCTTTCAACGAAAAGGATTTTTTGAAAAATGTATTCTGGCCACGTGCTTTTTCTTGAGTTTCTTTATTATACATGCCTAAACAGGTGCTTTTGTTTTATTGTTTTATTTCTTAAAATTTGGACACTTGGTAATAACATTTTGAAAGTTTTTATTTTCGTATTTCCTAATAATTAAAGTTCCGATTTGCTAAAAAAATTGGTACATTTATAGAGATACTTAAGCATCACTGTTACTGCAAGATTGTTGCTATTTTTACAAGAGCCAATGTAAACCAGTCGCTTAAGATCGCTTTAATTCTGAAAGAAACATTTTTGTGGACTAAATTTTCATTATTGTTCTCATTTTAAAGCTCAAACAAAGTACGAGTAATTGTTATTTCATGAATATGAACTGTGCGATAATAGCCCAGGCATAATAGATATCTACCTCAAAAAAATATAGTTCTGATTTTTGACACAAATGTTCCTTAATACCCTAGAAAACCCTTTAAAAGTTCCCGCCTCTGCCAACGTTATATCAAGGAGGCAAGGGCGCCTTGGCAGTTGTTAAAAAACATCTGTTGTTCAGGTAAAGTACAATCGTGTTCATTAAAGTGTTGTGCAGCATATTTGTACTTTATGAATGATTTAATTTCACAACGTTCAAAAAAAGTGTTGTACATACAAATATTTTGAAAGTATACATCTAGATCTATCTAGTTAATGATACAGTGTGAGCTTTTGTTGAGTAAAAACAAAACCACCAATAAACACTTATTCTTGTACACACTGTACCGTTTCTGTTTTGAATACGGCAAAATAGTATTAAGAAAAGTTGTTCAGAATGATAAATTATGGCCCTATACAAAATTTCAGGAAGATCTACCTCCTTAGATTAAACCGTTATTTTTAGATTAAACAAAATAAATTGTATTTTCTTTTCAGGTAAACTACCGTTTTTGTTCATGATATGGCAAAATTTTACTAAGAAAAGTTGCTTAGAATGAGAAATTATGACCCTATACAACAGTTCAGGAAGTGCTACCTACTTAAGTCAAACCGTAATTTTTAATAAATACAATTTTAACGGTTACAGAAAGGGCAGTTTGCCTTAAAAGAAAATAGTTTTCGGTTTACTGTCAAGGCCGACTTCTTTTTTAAAAAACTGGAAATATGCTTAAAATTTTCTTCAGACCAAGCAGTACCTAATGCCACAATCTTGATATAAAATTTAAAAATTTTTAGTCCATCTCACATCTTGTAACATCAATTCTGGGACACACTGTAGATAAAACTGTACACCATAATCAATGCGTAATTATAACTTTCTTAAGTTTCTGAATAGCCAAATTCAGTTTAGATGAACAGTAGTAACGCAAAAACTTATGTTCGAAAATGTTTATACAGCACTCGAATGTTTTAAAGACTACCTAATAGCATTGATTATAGTTATTAATCAATGCTAATAGTTAGCAGAAGCGTCGTTTTTAGTGCACCCATATTTATATAGATTTTTGAAAAGACAATTTATGATTGTAAAATCTTGTTCTGCGTGGTTACAATTGGTCAATATGTAAAATAACATAAATCATTTTGGATCATGAAGTATTATTACTAGAAAATTGAATTTACGGCACTTCAAATTAAGCGCGTGTTATACATGTGCAGATAGATATGGTATATCGTATACATACAAAAATTTATCGTAAATCAATGTGAACATTTATATGGTGACCAATTTCTGACAACAGTTGGATTAGACAAGTGAAAACTACTAATTTATCAGCTATTCCATAAAATTTTATATACATATATGTATTTATCGATAATATGGAGATATCGATAATTATGGCGATATCAATAATTATGAGGATAGCGATAAATATCGATATTCGATAAATATCGATGTCAGATATTTCCATATTATATACCGGGTGGCCAATTAAGAAGTAATTGTCGTAAAGACTTGGGGTAAAAAAATGTATGAGTAAAGCGGCCAAGAGAAAATGCTGGAAATTATTTTTAAGTCGCCAGGGGGCGTAATAGCATTCTTGAATTTTAAATCCCGTCTGTGAGAAATATTCTTATATTACAGATAGCTAAAATGGACACCGTTTTAAAGCTGAGATAAATTCAATTCTTTTTCCTTAAATGTTTTTTGCTTTATCTCTTAAGGGAAAGTGGTGGGGGGTGTCCGAACATTTTCGGAAATAAATGTCAATAACTTCACAATGGCTAAACGGATTTTGTCAAACTTGGAGTCGTTGAAAAGAGATTTTCTTATGCTATCAACTCTGCTTGATTTAGATCGCTTGTGTCGCCGCTAGATGGAGTTTTGCTACAACACTACAAATGAAATAGATTTTCTCAAAAAAATTAAATGCAACGATATCACTTTTATTGCAACAAAAGATAGTCAAATAAGGGTCTAACACGCTCTTGAAAACCGCATTTTGATATTTCATTCCTAACCTAAAATATCAGTAAAGGAAGTTAAAACTCGAAATCATATCGCATTTTTGGGAATATTTTCAGTATACCTGCCATTATTAAATCCTAATTATCGTTCTTTTAGCAAAATATATATAAATTTACTGTTAAAATACCAACATTATATTTAAAATGTCAATAATAATTAATACTCATTCAATATGATTTAATATTGCCTTTCTGGCCACACGCGTCTATCAGGATACTCCATCGCATAGATTCTAACAGAAACAGTTGCGTTTTCATTGTTTTGAAAATAAACACGAAACATATCAAACACTTCTACAGGTGGAAAACGCATTTTTTACAAATAAGGCCACCAAAATACACTATAAATAGCTGCAATCTTAATATGATTGACACTTAAACACCACCGTTATAATTTCTGCTATTTTGTTTTCCAAGGCACACTTGGATTTTAAAAATTTCGAATTTCGTGTGGATAGAAGGGCAATATTCAATCATATTGAATGAGTATTAATTATTATTGACATTTTAAATAGAATGTTGGTTTTTAACAGTAAATTTATATATATTTTGCTAAAAGAACGATAATTAGGATTTAATAATGACAGGTATACTGAAAATATTCCCAAAGATGCGATATTACTTCGAGTTTTAATTTCTTTTAATGATATTTTAGGCTAGGAATGAAATATCAAAATTCGGTTTTTACTAGAGTGTTAGACCCTTATTTGGCCATCTGTTGTTGCAATAAAAGTGATATCGTTTCATTTAATTTTTTTGGGAAAATCCATTTCATTTGTAGTGTTGTCGCAAAACGCCCTCTACCGGCGAGACAAGCAATTTAAATCTATCCGCTCAAGGCAGCGTTGATAGCCCAAGAAAAGTCCTTTTCAACGACTTCAAGTTTGACAAAATCCCTTCAGCAATTTTGAAGTTATTGACATTTATTTCCGAAAATGTTCTGACACTTCTCACCACTTTCCCAAAAGAGAGCAAAAAGCATTTAATGAAAAAGAATCGAATTTATCTGAGCTTTAAAACGGTGTCCTTTTTAGCTATCTGTAATATAAGAATATTTCTCAAAAAACGAAATTTAAAATTCAAGAATGCGATTACGCCCGCGGGCGACCATTCTAGAAACTTAAAAATAATTTCCAGCATTTTCTCTTGGCCGCTTTAGTCATAAATTTTTTTACCCCAAGTCTATACGACAATTACTTTTCGAGATAGGGCCGAGTGCCCTTCGTAATTGGCCACCCGGTACATGGATACTCGATCTTTCAATATAACGATATTTGATAAATATCGATATATCGATATTCGATATTTCGATATTCAATATATCGATATCCGATATTTCCATATATCGATATGTCGACATGGAAATAATATCGATATATCGATATGGAAATAATATCGATATTTATCGATATATCAATATATCGCCCAGCCCTAGGCACCGCAGTGTGAATTTCCTAACCGTTCGGCCACGCTGGCGATGTAATTGGCACTGACGTAGTTCTAATTACTACACTATGTATCTATGTATCTTAAACAGTGGAGATGCAAGTTTTTTGGCCGAATTATACATTTAAATGAAAAATTAAAGCGATGTATTCGATTCAGTTCATCGTCTTTTATAATAATAATAATAATAATAATAATAATAATAATGCATTTATTTCCACACGTAGCAACAGTACAGAAAACCAAATTAAAGAAACAAGTTAATTGGGGAAACCATTGGGTAGCAGTTCAGCAGCAGTGAACACTGCGTTTGGTATTCCACTGTACCAGCAAATAAAAATGAGGTTTATTAAATCTATACATATATAAAGGAAAGTCACAACCCTGACTAATCAACGCAGAGCCGAAACCACTGGCACCAAAAACTTGAAATTTGGGTGGAAGGTTCAATTTGTTATGTAAGGTAGTGCTAAGAAGGGATTTTTTTAAATTCGACCCCTAAGGGGGTGAAAATGGGTAAAATCTGTTTTCACGAATTCCTCAATATCTCTTACACCCGATAAGATATCGATTTGGTGTTTACTTGCAAAGATTATCAATGCAAATACCTAGAAACATATTTTAGGATTTTGCCCTAATCAACCCCTAAAGGTGCAAATCTGGCTTGGGGGTGAATTAAAGAACCCTTCGTATCTCCTATGTTTATTGAGTTAGAACATTGTTTTTTTGGCATACAGATGTATTCTTAAAATATTTAGAAAGGGATTTAAGGAATTTTAATGTTACCCCTAAAGCGGTAAAAAGGGAAAACTGAAAAGGGACAGGCTGTTAAATTTATTAATTTTTTTTTTCGCTGTGGGTTTATTTCAGGATAATGTGAGCTGAAAGAATTTTTTTAAATTCCACCCCTAAGGGATGAAAAGGAGTAAACTGTGTTTTCACGAATTACTCAATTTTCTCAGAATATATAGGATTTCTGAATTTCCACCCCCAAGTGGTTGAAATGGGTACCTTGCTATAATTTATGAATACAGCATTTAGTTTGTACATATTTTAATTTTATCTCGTTGTTATACTAAAACTATAGTTTTATCAATATATACAAGAACGACAATTACGTACACATTTCCAGGGGGTACGTGAAGCATAAAAGAGTTGTGGAGGATTTTTTTTCCTTTTTTCCTACAATATTGTTTTGCGGCGTTTGTTAGTTTAGCGTATTGAGTGAGGGGGAGAATTTATTTGAGATTTAGAAAAAAACATTTGTTGCCCGTACGAAGAACGGGCATCTTGCTAGTATAGAATAAATGCCTAATAACTAATAATATTAATACATTACAAAATAACTAACACCAATAATTCTGTGACAAATCAACACATAAAATCGATACACAAGTGATACCTAACTATTCTAACGGTTCAGCAAGTTCAGACACAATTTGGTCTTGAATGAAACCAGTGGATAACTTTTAATATTTTGGGGGATGCTATTGTATACTTTCGCAATTTGATAAGAGAAACCCCTTTCAAACAGGGCAGTGCGCTGTAGTGGTGGAGTAATAGTAAATTTATGTGTTAAATTTAAATTATGAACATCTGTCCTATAGGAAATGTTGTTATACAAATAAGAAGGACATTTATCTGTAATTACTTTATGGTAAAGACAAGCAGCTTGCAAAGATCGTCTACTGTGCATATTCAGCCAATTCGATTCTTTAAGTTTATGAGATATGCGATCGTACTTTTTAACACCATGAATCAGTCGCAGACCTGAGTTTTGTACTCTTTGAATTCTGCTAGCCGCATCAACCGTGATGCTGGGGCCGTAAACCTGAGAGCAATAAGAAAAGTGCGATAGCACTAATTCTTCACAAAGCCTGGACTTAATTTTAGGCGACAAATAAGATCTGTGTGGGTAAATAAGTTTCATATTAATGTAAGCTTGTTTAATATAATTAGAGATTTGTTTATTGTACCTAAAACCATTATCCATGATTAATCCCAGATTTCTAGCCTCAGCAGCAACGGGTATCGTAGTATGATTAATTTTTAAAATTATTCTGTTTCCCAGTTTTGATAAGATATTTTTGTTGCCAAATAATAAGACTACAGACTTGGATGGGTTAATTATTAAGGAATGTTTTTTTTGCGAAATAGTAGCAATGGTCTTTAGATCCTTGTTTATGTCCACCAACGCTTGCTGATACTGCTCACCTTCAAAGCTATGATACAGGTGTGTTTCGTCCGCATACATATGCATATTGCAAGTAGTTATACTATTGCAAAAGGCAGATGTATAAATGGTAAACAGCAGTGGTCCTAATATGGATCTCTGTGGCACACCCCTACTAATATTTCTATAGTCAGAGGATCCAGAACTCATCCTTACACATTGTAGGCGGTCTTTTAAGTAATTTTCAATCAAGATGACGCTTAGGTGGAGAAAGGCCGATAGAATCCAGAATAGATAAGAGAATGTCATGGTCGATAGTGTCAAATGCTTTACTAAAGTCCAATAGGACCAAAACTGACATCTTGTTGTTATCTATAGCAATGAGCAAATCATCAGCAACTTTTGATAGAGCAGTCGAACAGCTGTAGCCAGCTCTAAATCCGGACTGACATTCAGGAAAAATACTGAACTTTTGTAGATGAGATCGCAGCTGCAGATTTCAAAAATTTTCGATAACACAGGTAAAATACTAATTGGCCGTAAGTCTTTATATTCTGCGGGATTAGAAATTTTGGGAATAGGTATTATAGTGGCATTTTTCCAACTAGCAGGAAAATAATTATTTTCACAACAGCTGTTTATAATATGTGTCAGATAAGGTAGGATAAAAGGGCAACAGTATTTTATCATGTCAATATTTAAACCATCAAAACCAGTAGCATTGCTTTTGATTTCATTAATAGTCTTAGCAACTGTTTGAATGTCAACTAAAGTAAAATTGAAGGAAACTGTGTTACTATTAGCTTTATTGGTTTTGTAACTACTAATGATTTGGGAAGTGTCATTATTGACATCAGGAATATAGTTTATAAAAAAGTTAATAATGTAATTTGGATTCTGGAGGTTAGTTGGTGAATCATTATGTTTTGAATGCTTCAGATCTAGTCTTTTTAGTTCACGCCAGATTTCCCTAGATTGAGAACCCTGTAGTTTTTTCACTATGTTAACTTTTGCCAATTCGTATGCGAAATATTTAAATTTCGAGATATCGGAATCTGTCCTTTACTGTGAAGGGTGGAAATAGTATTTTACAGTAGAAGTCCGTTAGGATAGCCTTTACTGCCGAGCCAGAGAATTTGTGAGACGAGCTCGAAGAGCGAGTCGAATAATACTGGCGAGGCAGTAAAGGCCCTAACGGACGTGTATTGTACAATAGTTTTTGTAATACCTACATACAATTCGGTCATATATTTTTCTAATTTATTTTCATCAAAACGCTAGGTTTGTGTAATGACATTTTAGAATGATTGCGAGTGCGTAGAACGTTGCAACTGTTGTTTATAAATGTCAGTTATTTCCAATTTCGTGTATGGTTGTAAGCAGTTTTAAGTTGTAACCAGCTCGTAACTTATGACATCTGTAGAAAATGATGAAGATATTCCTAAAGACGTTAAGATTCTGAATGAGCAAGTTATTTTAGCGTATGTTCAGCAGTTATAGCAGTTTTTTGAGCCTTCTTCTATGTGGAGTTGAAGGCTTGCTTGCTGCTGGATTTGTTTAGCAGGCCGTGGTCTTTACGGACACTTTTTACGGCCGGGCCGTAAAGAGGTTGCTTACGCAGTAGTAAACAGTCCTTAAAGAAATATTTAACAAGTAGGTATTACAAAAATACATTTTACGTTCGGTGGTTGGCTCTACCATCAAACTGAACCAGTCATTACTTTTAGCATAAAATGCAACGTAATGCACAGCGCCGAATTAAGGAAAGTTGCCGCTAAAACCGCATTTTTTTACCGCCCCAAGTATACAAATTTTATATCCCTTACGGAATGAAATAAAGATTTTTTTTTAATATTTAGTTTCTTATAGAAAAACAAAAGCATCGGAGCAGACATAAAATATATAGTTATTTCCAAACTGAAACATAAAAATTTGGTGTGATACACACATACAATTTCCTTTTACAGTGATCTTATAATTATCCAAAAATTTGATTTTTAATTTTTGAGCATTGGCAAAAAATTTTCAAAAATTACAAATTCTACAGGAACCGTACCAAATAGAGCGTTAGTTGAGGAGACAAATTTTCTCTAAAATTTTAAGCTGAATTCGAAAATGTAATAATATACCGGGTATTCTATTTAAAAGAAGAAATAAAAAACAGATACGAAGAAGAAGTAAACAACCTAATAAGAAAAAAAATAGAACCAATTCAACAAATAATATCAGTAGAAGAACAATGGAGAGCTATAAAAGAAGTGGTAAAAACCGCAGCAGAAAACAAACTAGGCAACACAAGAAAAAGAGAGCGAAATGGCTGGTATGACGACGAATGCAAGTATGCCCACAAACTAAGAAATGAAGCCCGAGTAAAAATGATACAACGTAAGACGCGTTACACAACTCAACAATATGAGGAAAAACGAAGAGAAGCTCATAATCTCTGCAGAAGGAAGAAAAGAAACTTTGAGAAGAAGAAGCTAGAAGAAATAGAAAATGAACATAGAAACGACAACATAAGAAGGTTCTATCAAAACATAAAAGCAAACAAAACAGGCTTTATAGCGAGAACAAGATACGTCAGAGATAAAGAGGGAAACCTAATAGGCGGAGAAAAGGAGATCCTAGAAAGATGGGCCGAATATTTCAAAGAACAACTCAACGACAATGATAATATACAAGGAGACAGTAGGGATCATGAAAGCGATGAGGAGAATACAGTTGAGAATGAGAATGCAGAACAACGCGACGACCACCATATAATTATTGAACCCCCAACAAAGGAAGAAGTTGAGACGCAAATTAACAGGCAAAAAAATTATAAGGCACCTGGGGAAGATCGAATAAGCTCAGAACTATTGAAAAACGGCGGAGAGCAGCTACTAACGAAAATGCACGAACTAATAAATGGAATTTGGACCCACGAAACAATGCCAACCGAATGGCGCACAGCCATCATATGCCCGGTGTTCAAAAAGGGCAATAAACTTTTATGCAGCAATTACAGAGGCATATCATTGTTAAATATAGCATACAAAATACTTGCAGCAATAATAGCCGAAAAGTTACAACCCTATGCAGAGGATGCCCTAGGAGAGTACCAAAGCGGCTTCCGAAAAGACAGATCAACTACCGACCATATTTACAGTATAAGGATGATACTAGAGAAGTGCTACGAATACAACACATACGTACATCAATTATATATTGATTTTAAACAAGCATACGATAGCATCAAAAGAGATTATCTGGAAGACACACTTAAAAAACTTAATATACCAGAAAAATTGATTAGACTAGTAATGATGACACTAGCACATACACGTAGCAAAGTGAAAATAGGGACAGAACTATCGCAAGATTTTGAAGTAAATCAAGGTGTGAGACAGGGAGACCCTCTGTGCTCTACTTTATTTATTTTGGTGCTAGAGAGATGCATGAGAGCAATTACAGGAAACCCGGGTGGAACCCTTCTCAACAGGTCTTGTCAGTATTTGGCGTACGCTGACGACGTAGCCATACTATCAAGATCAAGAACAAGGGAAGCACTTAGTACAGCCTTCTTAGAGTTAGAGGAAGAAGCAGGAAAGGCTGGTCTCAAAATAAACAAAGAGAAAACCAAATACATGTACATGAGAAGAGATGGCGAACAGCAGTTACGAAATATTCAAATAAACAACTATGTATTTGAAGAAGTAGAAAGTTTTAAGTACCTAGGCAGTGTCTTGACCAAACAAAATGACACCAAGGAAGATATAAAGGTTAGAATAGCAACAGGAAACAGAAGTTATTACGCATTACAGACTGTCTTAAAATCGAAAAATATATCTAGATCTGCAAAAGTCAAAATATATAAGACCGTAATAAAACCCACAGTCACGTATGCCTCAGAAACATGGGTACTTACGGCAGAAGATAAACGTAAACTGGAGACATTCGAAAGAAAGGTGCTAAGAAAGATCTACGGACCAATCAACGAAGGGGGAATTTGGAGAGTACGAAGAAACCAGGAGATAAGAGACTTATATAACGAACCCAGCATAATTAATACTATAAAAAGCCAAAGATTAGGGTGGCTAGGTCACGTGATGCGCATGGGAGAAGGAAGAGTCCCAAAAAAAGCATACAAATCAAGAGTAAAGGGCGGAAGGCGAAGAAGAGGCAGGCTGAGGAAGAGATGGGGTGACGAAGTAGAAGAAGACCTCAGAAAACTAAATGTCAGGAGATGGAGGACGAAAGCGCTAGAGAGAAAAGAGTGGAAAGCCGTGGTTGAGCAGGCCAAGGTCCTAACTGGACTGTAGAGCCAAGGAGAAAGAAAGAAATTCTATTTAAAATATTCAGAAAAAAAAGAAAAAAAAACCATTTTAGAGGTATTCAACTGGAAAATCACATATCTCACATCAATACACATTAAAAATGTAATAAAAATGTAAAGTTAAAAAAATTGTTAGATCAGTTTTTGGAAAAATCGAAAAAACTGAAAAATTACAGGAGTAAACACCATACTTTCGGTTATGCCATTTTTTTCAAAATTTTGCTGTCACATCTAGATAGTACACAAAACTTATATATGAAGTGTCAACGCCATACCTCGTTTCTTTTTTGAGATAGTCTGTTCACACACAGACAGACAGACAGACAGACAGACAGGCAGACCAATGAATGAAAACATGTTTTTTTGGGTTCAGGGGACTCTAAAATGTGAAGATTTGTTGAAAACTCAATTTCGAATTTTTGGGGTGAATCCAGTACTTCCTTTATTGTAAAAGCAAGTAAAAAACGAAGAAATATTAGAAACACATTTTAAACTCGTAAGAAAGAGACATTCAAATTAGCCATAGTTCACATAAGAAGTGTTTATATCCGTGATACGAGGTAGATAAAGTAGTCCCACTCGGGCGTAATGTTTACGTCCGCTCATTATGAGAAAGAGCTCTGTGGCATTAACGACTGCTTTTCATGGAAAAATAAACGTTCTATGCACCTCGGTCTGTGGCGGATCAAGGTATCTCTGCCCCTCTGCACACATTTAAAATCCGCCCCTTTTGGTCGAAAATATAAAAAGATAACTTTTTGTTTTTATATGGTGTATACCATTTACAGTCGGAAGTTTTTTATGGTGTAATCTACAAATAAAATACTGCCATAATGACGTTATAATATTTTTGTTACATTTTATTTTTGAATATGTTCGACAACTATTTGATATTTGTTTAGAGATTTGGAAAATGGGCAACTAAAACGTATGCAACTTATTTGACGCCATACGGCCCTGGGCACCTCGTTTCTCGTGCGCCCTTAGACACTTGCCTAGTTAGCCTATATGGTAATACGCCAATGACGACGGCCATACCTTAATGTTTATAGCCCTCGGGCATAAATGTCTGCATAATGCCTTTGGTATATAGATAACTATTATCAACTTGCTTAACTGAAACTCGTGTGCATTCTCTGAATCGAACGCTGAGCGATCGTTTATCGACTTTTATCATTTTTGAAGATTTTATCAAAATTCCCTAAAATGTGGAAAAAATCTGTACCCCTTAAATGACTTCACATTTTTCTAGAAAATGAAAATTTTCTTAGAGTTGCCAACACTGGTGGTAATATACACCGTCGATTGGTATTTTTGAACTACCCGTAAGACATAAGAATATATTTTCTAAGCAGATTGACGTTTTTACTCATAATTTACATCGCCAAACAATTTTGCGCTAAGAGCGATCGCTTCTTCTGCTACCATACTAATACGGGCCTGATAAACGAACGGCAGTACTCTGGAAATCGGACATTTTATACATTGTCATGGTGGCGTACAAATGGTTTTACGTGCACAGTGTAACGAGACAGATTTGTGGTGTTGTAATTCGCACGCTGTTGTCTTCTTATGACCTCTGATAATTTATTACCCTCTACATTGTGTATAACACTTATGTAGCACTTTATTTTATTTATATAGATTTCATCAATTAGTTAAAGAGGTTCTTAAAACCCATGAACTGTAAGGGCTTTTATAACCCTTGTAACTGTAAGTTGTTTGTTTAAGTAGGCTCACACACACCTTGATGAAATGAAACGCCATGAACGCTCTAACGGGATCAGGTTTTTGATTAACGCCAGTTTGCTCTCGTCAACGTTCCTAGGCAACATCGTTTTCGTAAACAAACAAATTTTACCAATAAAGATATAAGGTCTTATTATTTTACTGTTGAAAAAATCAAATTGTTCTCTTAACCTTTCTCAAGTTGGACACAGTCTAATCGTAATTTTACTACTCTTTTATTGTTACTGTACTAATATCATTACTGTCGCCGAGTGCAAGAAAAGATTGATGATTGGAAAGAAAATCACGAACAACCATTCTCAACTACCGAAAGCGCTTTGTCACTCTAGTTGGAACGTAGTGACGAACGCGATTCTCGGTAAAGGAAAATTACGTATCAGCCCTCAATCCGCTTTAGTGACGAACCGATCGCAAATCAATGTAGCTACCAGTACATATACATAATTAGAGGTAATGGCAATTACGTATGTCATCCCTTAATCCTCTGTAGCGACGAATCGCCCGCAAAACAAGATATCAACAACTAGATAATACTGGACACAAATATGTCCCACTGTTGTACACAATGACACTGTTGAGTTAAATACGAATACTTTTTTGTTCCCTTATCTTTGCTTATACGTATAGCACCCTAAAGTCAATATTCCATCGGGAAGCGTTTTTACCGATAGGACCGAGGATCACCTATTTCGCATTAACACATAGTCCATTTAATTTTTAGTTGATCATCTGGCGATATTCATGTGTACAGCCTGCGTACATGTAAAGTATTAGCAATGCAGCACTGAAGCAGTCTTTCACCATTTCCATTTTCATATATGGTCATTATCAGTTGTATCGCATATTTTTGCATTAAAGTTCCCAATAATGACCAGTATTAAATGTATCGATTTTTTTCAGTGGCGTAACTCTGTAAGTGTATAATATAGAGCACCTATACGTTGTGTTGCCTGAATTTTTAGTAATTCTATTGTTAACTGTGTTGTATCCGAGTACAGATGCATTGATTTTATATTCTATTATAAGAGACACGCCGTTTCGATTTTCATTATTTGGGCTGAAAAAATACACTGTGCACTGTGTAACATTCCGTATATTTTATATCTATATTGTATTATGTCAACGGGCCAATCCCGGAAGTTGTTTGATAAGTCGTTAACAATGGCAATGGCAAAGTCTCCTAAATCATCTGTTCTATATATCTATAGGGTGTTCGTCTATCCGTCACCTGGGAACGCGCCTTGTTGGGGTTGGGGTTCCTCGGCTGCTTTCGCAGGTACATAAGCAGTTAGTCATACAATTTATACCAGCACCAACATGGAAGTAGAGAATACCGAAACCAAAGGTTACCCAGTAAAAATAGTGAACGTGAGACAATTTGATTGGCCTGGGCTGCTCATTCATATGACTTCAATTCTCTGGATTTTTATCTAAGAGGTTCTTTGAAATGTATCGTTTACAGTACGCCAGTGCCCAACGTTGAAATTCTTCGTTAGCCTACGAAGGAGGATGTGAGGAAATGAGTGGGATTTTTTGAACGTGACATTCTATGCAAAGAAAACCGTAACATGGCATTGCAATTAATGTAAATCACCTGGGACATCTTTTGCAGTTACAAAATATTACGTCAAATTATAGCTGGTTAGTAATCTTGAATAGAAATAACCTGCACACGTTTAAGTGCACTTATTTTTTAGTTTTTGTGTCTAGAGCAGCGGCACAGGAACTACTGTAATTATGCGCGGGGGGGGGGGGGAGCAAAAATGTATAGCATTCTGATTGTTGTAATAGTAAATCGTAAGAAAAGATTGAAAGGAACAGCATAGTTCCAAACAATAAATGACTCAGAAGTATTCTACTCTAGCAATGAAACAAATAGCTGCAACGAAGTTGCCAAAATGATGGAAAAGAAAACCAGTAAATTAGTATTAATTAAACTTCATACCAAAATCGGATCGTGATGATGATACAGCTAAAAGGCGGGCCTGTCAATATAAATTTAATACAGGTGTAGAGACCAACGGCCAATAAACCAAATACAGAAACACAGGAGTTTGATGAACAAGTGGAAGCATTGATAAAACTAACAAAGAAACATGAAGTGAACATTATTATGGGAGAGTATAACGGCAAAATAAGTCAAGGATAAGTGATACACATAATAGGTAACTACGGACTAGAAGAAAGAAATGAACGCGGGGATCGTCCTGTACAATTCTGCACAGCGAATAAATTTATAGCCTCTAATACCTGGTATAAACTTCCTCCGCGAAGATTGTCCACCATGAAGTCTCCTCAGGATAGAAAAGGATTTTTTTTTAAATAATGCACTGTATCCTTATAAATAAAATGTTTAGAAACAGAAACCTGTGTTATCAAAATAAACCTACGGTTGGCTATTCTCTCAAAAAAATACATAAACTTGTGACTACTTGAATACTATTGCCGGCCGAAACTAGTTCAATTGAGACGGCATGTACATTTCTTTAAAAAATACTCGACTAAAAGGGCGCCACCGTATTTTTACTAAGTAAAGACAAGTGTATCCAGGCATTCAAAAAGAATTCGTAAGCTCAAGTAGCACAAAATAATGTGAAAGAGAAGCTTAACTCAAGTACAGGTAACAGTAACAAATAATTAATGCCAGAATGCAAATATTGCAGTGTGTAATTATCATCAATGCGTATATATAATTACAGGTTGACAATTACGAGGCACCTCACAAAAACGCATAAGGTATAATACATATATCTTAATGCATACTCACAAGTTACAATACAGCGATACAATAGCACACATTAAAATCCGGCACGGCTTGCAAGGGGATACGCTAGTGCGCTTCCAGAAACCTAGCTCGCGGAGCGAACTGTATACTCCCGAGGTCAATCCAAACGTCGAAATGCCCGAACGGGGCTCAAGGAGACAGCAATGCACACCACAGGTGTAAAGCGGTTATGCGTGGAGATAAGTACTGGTCGAGGTTACGCCCTAAGAGACTTCCGCATCCAGATGAGCCGTGGAAGCTAACGCCTTTGCAAACGGCCCTATGGCTCGTCACTGACTGCTGTAAGGTGATAGAACACAGGTGAAATTAAATACATCCCGAGGAAGGCTTTCTTAGTTCACCCAAGATGTAAAAAGCAAAGAAACCAAACATATTATTAGAACTAATACCGGAGAGAAAAAATGAGATTCATAGAAAAAATTACTATACGAATAAGAACTGTAGAAGAACTCTGGCAAGATACAAAAACACCAATACTAAAAGTATGTCAACACATTTTAAGGAAGAAACTAGACCTAAAGAAAAAACATGGATGGCAGATGAAACAATGACATTGATGGAAGAAAGAAAAAAATAGAACAATAATGACGCAGACAGATACAAGAATAATCATAATATAAAAAAGAGTAGGATTATAGAAGCTAAAGAAGGCTAAATGCTAAAAAATGCGAAGAAATAGAACAACTACAAGCCAAACACGACGATTTTAATGTACATTAAAAAGTCAAAACATTAACAGGACTCAACAGGAAAAGATATCATAACATCCTATGTAATGCAAACGGTGACGACACTTGTATCTTAAATAACTATTTTAGTGGTCCGCAATCATCAAATTGTGTTTTCTAAATGTGGACTACATTATATAAAAATACTATGCAAATAGATGGACTCTGGCGCAAAATAGGGTTTTCTAAGCCGTCTATCTTTTAAAATCACACCTAAAATGCTATAAATGCGCAAGGGAACGCTTTCAAGGTAAATTTTCAGAATGTACTAAGCAAGTTAGTTCTTAGCGATTTGAAGCCTTGTCTGCTTCTACGAAACGATGAAACAAAGCTGCTTACTGCTTGTTTCTAGTGATGGGCTTATTCGAATGAAAAATAACCGGTTATCCGGTTATTGAAATAACCTCTGTAACTCGGTTTTCGTTCCAAGTATTCGAATGAAAAATAACCTCTTCCTGATACGTAATACGTGCCGTATCTCAGCGACCTGCTAGTGATCGAAATTCTGTAAATAATCCGTCATTCATAACCATAAGCAAGGCAGATTGTACTGATTGACCCAAGTGAGGGTCGCGGCTGCTTGTTGATGTTATTAACACATTTGAGACTCCCAGTCGACCAGTTCAATTTATGGGGCCGTTCCTATTAAAGATAACGCTCTGCTGAGTATGAGATTTTCCGAAGCTGTGTTGGTATTAATTTATAACGGCCTAAATTTTTGTTTCGAAACGCGGTTGATTATGCCTAATAAGGTATAAACAGAAAGCGAACAGATTTATATTTAATTTTTAATAACGGAGCAGTCGATGCCCATCCGTCGTCATATGATATGAACGTGGGTCAAGAAGTGGATTTCGATGTTTAAAATTTTAAGTGTGCGTCCTTAGAACCGCGGAAGGCTGAACGTAGATAACTTATGGATTGTAAAATATACCGGTATGATGTGCAAGCGAAAAGGGAAGGGTGGCTACTAGATAATTTTAGGAACTAAAAATAGATTCAATAGATACCCTGTATTCGCATATATATAATTTTTTTATGATTAGTATTGATATAGCTATTCTCAATGGTTTAAACTCCTTAGAAATCAAATAAAAATCGTTTATACAGTTATTAATATCATTCGAATGCTAATAATTCGGTTATGAAAATTGTCCGGTTATACCTATCACTACTTGTTTCCCTCTTTGGTCGAAAATTATACGCTAAGTGATATCTTCTTTTGATCTTTGGTCCGATCAATCGCAGACGATCTTTGGTCCGATCAATCGCAGACTAGCTATTTTAATTAATTTTTTGGTATACGCTCTGCAAAATGACACTTTAACAGACTCTTTTGAGTCCGCAAAATGCTATTTTAGGGGACTAGCGGAATAGTAACTTAATGGATTTTAGCGGACTGAGTTGAGTACTTTAATGGGTTTTACCGGACGAAACGTAAGCAACACAGAAATGTGATTTTTTTTAAATTCAAAATAATTTACATTTTTTTGACTTATAGGAGATAATTTGCAGAGGTGATATCAAAAAATCTTGTATAAATCACGTACGCAAACAGTTTTAGGGGACTCCTCTCATTAAAGATTCGGCACCACCGTCGCCCACTCCATTTTGCGTACTTGATACAAATATACATTATGACATCGGGTTTCTCAAAGGCATGATAAAATTTAAAATTATAGTATCTGCGCCATGTTTCATTTTCTAATAAGGGTTCGCATATGTTTCTCAAAACCTTACCTTCAGAGCAATCTAATAATGCTTTATTGCTTTGGCTCAGAACCCGCGTTTCTGACCTGTATCTGAGGACCCGTCTGATTAAGATTCTATATAGCATGCACCTTATCTTCTTAGGTAGAATAAATGATAGTTGCCCACCAGGTTGTAGTAGCATTGATTATCAAGCAAGCACTTGCATTTTCATTATATCGCTGATGCTGTTGGTGCTGGTAACTAATAAGAGATAAATAAACTTCTTCACCACTTGCAGTTTACATTCATCTATAACGTAAACATACCATCCATTTTTTCCTATTGTTATGTTACATTGTTACAGCCCAAATCATTACTAAAAAAGCACAAGGCTCCACAAATTAAGGGCGCCATTTTGTTACGGGCGAAAAGGGTACTTCAAACAAAAAACAACCCGTAACATCAACTTGCCCCAGCTAGCTATCAGTCGAGGCAAGGGCGGTTTGAGACACATGAAATGGGTTTGTTTGCTACTTCAAAATAAGGGTAAGTCAAGAATTAATTAAGACAAGGAAACCATAAGGCACTACCCATAGGTTCACGATGTCTCTAACCTTGAAGAAATATCAGATTGTTAAGCTGGACTTCGGTCAGTTATCTTTGCATCCAGCTAAAAATTTTGCTATGCCTTACAACACAACACAACAAAACACCCAAAAAATATGAGAATACAAAATATGAAAAGAGACTTAAAATACGCAAGCGACAGCCAAGAAGATATTCAAATTTCCCGAAGCGTCTACTAAACCGAAAATACAGTAGTACTCAAATTTAGATGGTAACGCTTCGGACATCGAAATCTTAAAATGCAAGCATTTCAAAAAGGACAGTAAATGGGCAATACGACACACAAAATGTACACAGCATACAAAAGTGACGACAAGGTGCCCAGACGAAGATGCAACAGAAAGTGGAATGGCGGGGAAAAATATAACCAGCTCAATGGAGAGACTTCGTAGACGTGATATTCTAATCCGATATAAAATCGATATTTGGGAAGTTTATACTTAATGACTCTAAATTAAATCGGGTACCACATGGCCGATATTGTTATACTTGCAAACTACCACAGTCACAAATCACAACAGCATCACCATCTGTGGTAATCCTTATCCCGAGATTATGAAACACCTCCGGCAAAATTTCGATAAATCACCAAGCTACCTCTCGCGGTAGCTTGGAGAGTCGGGAGCGATGCTACATGCCTGATAGAATAGAAAACCTGACTGGCGAAACACAGCCTTGATAACTCCGCTCGCACGGGGTATAACGGCAGAAAAAGATAATTTCCCACAAAACTATGGAGATGTTAATTGCGCCCGCGCTGAGGCAAAGGCTCAACGTAATTTTCAGATGCAATATTTGCGAAATAGCCAGCACTTATTTTAACGTTAAATCCCTGTGTCTAATTGCAAGCTGCGTCATGTTTTTAAACCTTGTATAAACACGTGGACAGGATCGGACTTGGCCCATAGAAATCGACTACTAACCAAATTACGACAAATAACTTTACGGTGATTTCTGAAGCTTTCACGGCCACGGATTGGACCGTGTCATGGCACGGTTCAATCCCGGAATTCGTTTGTTACTTAATAACTTTGCGGATTGAAAATTAACCTAATAACACCCTCTTCTACCCTACCTTCTTTCTCTTATTCACCTTTTCTCCTTTTGTCTCCCTATTTAGCGTATGTTTGATATGCTCAATCTATCTATCCAATATGCCTTGCCTATCAGTAACGATATTTCTCTATTTGTCTTAGCACATAGTTATACGTAATTTACACTTCTTTATTGCATCATTCATCTTCCTCTAAATTTGTTATTACTACGTAGGTACCTACATCGCTTCCAGTTATTGTTGGTGATATTTTTATCTTTCGTGTACTTAGCTTGGGATTTCTTTTAGCTTAGATTCAATAGCTTTCTCGTATGCTGTTTGTTATGATCTTTTTAGTCTTTCTACATCATAGCGGTAGGTCTCCTCACACTTTTCTTTCCTAACGTTCGAGATGCGAACACGTACTTTATAGAGCGAACAAGAAAATGATCGGAATCAGCGTTAGCCCCTGTATGTGATCAAACATCAGATCTATTATATCATATTGTTACGATTTATCTTCTGGGCTATTAAAAATTATACGCCGCTTCTTGTTTTAAGCATTTATTTACAGCAATTTAACTTAACGATTTACAAAAACACAAGAACTATTAATACGGACACAAATTATTTATACACTAACAGGAACTATTTCTAACAACAAATACACTTTATTTATTTATAAACGACTTCCACACGAATGATTTATATGGCAAGCGTCGCACACTTCAAAGCTAGATTCGAACTGAACTGTTTTTCCCGCTGTGCTTTTTTATATTATGCCGGATAATTCCTTCTGGAAGTTTTGCGATATCACTCGATTATTCCAGCAATGCTGACGTGCCCCGCGCATTGATCACCGAGGTCGTTCTCAAATGATCCGGAAGGCTGACTCATCTGTCTGAACGCGATCCGCCTCGAAGGGCGTTACAATATATAAGCAGTATTTTTGTGTTTCGATCTGGGAGGTCCATGTTGCTTGGTATATATTTATGTGTGGGAAGGAAATGCTTGCTATAATCATTCCAAGAGACGCAGCTCAGTTAATAAAGCGAATTATGTTATCATTGCTCACTTTATAAAGTTACGTCGACGGTAGGCTATTTATTTCCCAGCCTACCTGGGCTTTCATGTTCCCAACTACGATATTTATAGTTTCATTCTTTTCTGGCTTGTCCCATGAAGAGGCGTAGTAGTGCATGGCGTTATAGTTAAAGAATCTCCCAACAGTTTGGAACCATACCATTATAGCGCTTCGAGTGTCGATGATGTTAGATTATGAAATACTGAGCATAAAGTAACCAGAACGTATTCGTCTGTTGCCAACAGATAAGAAATTTATTTGTGAAATTGTTTTAAGAGCCGTTTGCATCGTCAAAGTTAATCAATGTGTATATACCTACAAAATTTCTTCTGTGCGAACATTTTATAGTACATATAATACATACAATAGAAATTGCATGTACATCTGTGTCTACTCATTTAGCCCTTAACAGCTTGGAAATGTTCATATACAGCTCTGCGTACACTGATGCAGTTAGATTATAAAATCCTGACAACTGAGAAATTCTCTGTGAACCAGAAAGTTTAACTAGGCACCGCTTCTGTTGCTAACAAATAAGTAATTTATTTGCATTAAATTTTGTTTTCGTAATGATTTTTATAGTACTTAAATATTATGCAGATGTATAAACTTGCGCGCTGACCATTCTTCGAAAATATTAGTGGTATGAAATGAACTGATCACATTATATATTTTCGTTGTTCATTTCTAAATAAATGTTAAAACAGAAAACCTCAAAATTCTGAATGATACAAATCTGGAAAAGTTACGTAAATATGTGAGTTTGTTTCTTGTCTTTGTTTTGGTTTCAGGCTTGATTGTGGATTGAAGACGGTTTGTGTTGCTCGTTTGAGTATCGGCTTGTTCCGGATTCGTCCGACCCGACTCTCTTCTCAAGTCATTGTCCCTCTTGTTCCTTTGGCTATTGTTAGCCAGTTCTTTTGTTACTGTCACTGTCTTTTCTTTGCTACCGACTTCTTATTTTCTTTTGGGTTCCTTAGTCTGTGATTCGAGTTGTTTGTGGTTGGCGATTGTGTCCTTGTTTCCTTGTGATGATTTTTTTTTGTTTTGTTGTAAAGTGTAGGGTGGTTGGTTGGGCATTTGTAGGGTAGGTCACTGGAGTAGCTGTATGATTGCGGATGTTAGTTCTGAGTTTAGGTTGAGTTAGAATCTTGTGTCTTGCAATGTTTATTTTGGTTAGGTACCGTTTGCGTTTGTCCAGGGATTTTGGATTGCTTGGCACTTTTTCCTTTTGATGGAATTAGGTGAACATCCGTGACTAGTTAGTTGCCGAGTGGTGAGTTTAAGTTCCGTGTAAGCGGAGTTTTCTTCTCAGATTCTGTCTTTCTGGTGAACGTTTTGTTCTTGTATTGTCGAGACGGTCAGACCTTTATTTTTCGCCTTCTTTCCTTTCGATATTTACCTATATCGTTTCCTTTTCGTCTAAAGTGTGTGATTCTTGGTGTGATGGTGATGTATTGCTTTCTTTTTTTCGCTGTGACCTGGTATGTTTGTGACTTGAGCGTGACTGAAGCCTTTTGAGTGTATGAGATAAAGGTTGTAGAAGTCTTTGTCCCCTCCGTACGCGGAGAGGGACCTTCAACCAGTATATCTGGTGATCGGGATAAATGTGGCTCTGCCTGTCGCTTGAACGATCTTATTCGGATTCTCTTTTTCCTGGGTTACCTTCTCCTCTTTGTCAAAAGAAGAATCCTGATCGTTCTCTGTGTTCATTGTAGTCCCATTTTGGTCTAAGAGTACCTCAACTGTAGAGGTTCACTTCCGCCTCGGGGGTTTGTTTTCTTAGAGAGTTGTCAGAGGGGGTACTTGTGGAGATATGGGGTGATTTTGGGGGGTTCTTGGGATTGGAACTTCTTCACGATTGGTTGTTACGGGACTGTTCATCGGCGCAGTGTTTCTATCCATCAGCGACGAGCAGTCTCAATCCCTGTCGTGGGGTTGGTTTGGTCTCGGGTTCCTCCTGGAGTCACTGCCGTCTTCATAGGTAGTTGCTATATTGTGGTGTGGATTTGGGTTTTCATTTGTGATTGTTGTTAAGATTCTTCTCATCTGGGTTATGATCCGTTTTGTTTTGTTTTGATCGGGCTCTCTTGCGTATTATCGATCTTAGTGTAGAAAAATTTCTGTAAAATTTTTCTGTTCTGGTAAGGGGGGAGTTGTTACGATTCATTTGCGCCGCCTTCCAATTTTGGGTTCTGTAGTATTCATGTCACATTGTTACGCATCTCCTCACGCAGATGTCTCTGAAACTAGCTGGTCTGCCGGCAATTGTATCCAAGTAGTCACTTTATGTATTGGTTTTGAGAGATTAGCCAACGGAGACTTGTTATGTTAACAGACGTTATGTGGATTGCATATTAAAGTCAAGTCTAGTCACGTCTAGTCAAGTCAAGTCTAACCAGTCAACGCTTTCACACCAAACGCGTCTTTTGCGTAGAAAGTTTGTTATAGTATGTGCTTTTATTTCAGTAAAGGTGGACGTTCTTGCTCTAATAGTATTACGTCGAATGCAAAAATGAAGAATTAAAAGGCAGCAAAGAAACTTTCGCCAAATACCAGCTATACAATCGCTATCCCGGTGTGTCGGATGTCTGGGATTATAGATTTTTTCGTTGCCTTGCACCAGTTAAGACTGGACTGGACGTGACTGAACTTGACGGGTTTGGTGTGAAATGGCCCTAAGTCATCAACTATTTCAATAGATTGACGACATACTCTTTTCAAGAAGTAGACGTTAACAGTCAAAACCAAAGAGGATGTGCTGATCATGGCATACGATTTAGAGAGTCTTGTAGTTACAGGATGGGTTCTACAAGACACTATTGTGACTGTATCTTTTATAGCACGTTAAAAATTCTTTTTTTTTTTTTTTTTTTTTTTATTAACTCCTTTTTACTTACAATCTGTCCAGTTGGACAATAAGTAATTTATATGTCTAGGTTGTCATAATACATTAATAACATGCAGGAGCTAACTTCCAGTGAAGTTACTCCTTTAATATACATCTTAATTAAGACATTTTGGAGATATGAATTATTTATCTATATACATACTAATCCTAATTAAAATCTGTCTATTAGGTCATTTGGCTTGAATCTTTTTAATCTGCGCACTTCACCACTAGTGTTTGTGAATAAATCTCTCGCGAGCACATTAGGGTGCACTTCAGTTCTGGCACTGTAATTTACACTGAACCGTTTGATTTCATCTTTAATCGATGATACTTGAAGATCTCTTGCAATTGTTGTGTTGGTAACGTACCAGGGGGCATCAACTATTGTTCGTAGTACTTTACTTTGAAAGCGTTGTAAAATTTCCAGATTAGAATTGCTTGCACAACCCCACAGCTGTATCCCATACGTCCATATGGGTTTTAGGATTACCTTGTATATTAATAATTTATTTTCCAATGTTAACTGCGATCTCCTACCAATCAACCAATACATTTGTCTCAATTTCAAACCAAGCTGTTTCCTTTTTGTGAATATATGTTTTTTCCATGTTAGTCGTCTATCTATATGCATGCCCAGGTATTTTGTGTCTTCTGCCTGGCTCAACTGTCTACCATTTATGACAACTGGAGGACACGTTTCTCTATTTAAAGTGAACGTCACATGTACTGATTTTTGTTCGTTAGCTTTAATTTTCCATTTAGTTAACCAGGTTTGTATGAGGTTTAGATTTTCCTGTAGATGCTGCGATGCAGTTGTTGGATTGGTGTGTACTGCTAGCACTGCGGTATCGTCCGCGTACGTAGCAACTGTAGTTCCGTTACTGGTTGGAAGGTCGGCCGTATATAAAGTATATAGGATAGGTCCTAATACACTTCCCTGTGGCACTCCGGACTGAATTGGTAATAATTCACTGTATTCGTCTTGGTACTTTACTAAGAATTGCCTTTGGGTAAGGTATGATTTGAGAACGATCACAAAACTATATGGGATACTTTCCTTAAGTTTGTACATAAGACCTTCATGCCAGACTTTGTCAAAAGCCTGGCTAATGTCCAGAAATGCCGAGGAGCAGTACATTTTTCGTTCAAATGTATTGTTTATTTTGTTGACTATCCTATGTACTTGCTCAATAGTACCGTGTTGGCTCCTAAACCCAAACTGGTGATCAGGAATAAGGTTGTTATTATCTAAAATCGGTTTTAGTCGTTTTAAAAATATTTTTTCGAAAACTTTTGAAAGTACTGGCAGTAAACTTATTGGGCGATAAGACGCTGTTTCTTTTGGGTTCTTACCAGGTTTTGGCAGCATTATAATTTGTGCTACTTTCCACGCATTGGGAAAGTATCCAAGTCTTAATATTGCGTTGAAAATTTGTTGTATGGCTTTGTACGCTTTCGTTGTTATTTCTTGTAATACTCTTCCATTGATCAAGTCAAAGCCGGGAGCTTTGCTGGGATTAATGTGCCGTAGAATTATGTCTTTAATTTCAGTAATTCTAATATTGTTTATTGGAGGATCCATTTGGTAAGGTGTATTTAGAAATTCCTGGATTGTACTTTCATGTTCTGCTGCATCTATTTCGTGTGGTTTAAATACATTTGCTAAATGGTTTGCAAATGTCTTAGCCTTTTCTTTATTACTTCTAGCCCATTTGTTATTTTGATCTCTGATTGGTGGAATGGATGTTCGTGGACTTTTCAGTCTTTTGGTCGTTTTCCACAACGAATACTCTGTAGCTTCTGTTGCTGTTAGGTTACTAAGATATTCACGTACAGATTCATTTTTTATTTGTAATAATAATTTTTTCAGTTCCTTTGCTGCTTTATTAAATTTTTGCTTATCGGCTTCGCTTCTGGTGATTTGCCATCTTTTCCTGAGTTTCCTTCGTTCATGAATTTTGTCTTTAACTATTACAGGGAGTTTCTCTTCAACAGTAGCGTGATTATAATCTGGTGTAGCTGTCCAAGCTGCGTTTTGTATTGATTTGGTGAGATCGATCACTGCGAGGTCTAGTTCTTCTGGTGTTTTCAATGGTATATTTAAATTAATTAGATTGTCTAATGTTGTTTTGAATACCTGCCAGTTCGTTTGCTTGCTGTATAATGTAGGTTGTTTTTGTTTTTCTAGTATGTGTGAATGTAACGTGATTATAAATGGCGAGTGATCGTATGAAAGGTCAAAGCATGCCTCTATCTTGAGTTTCTTTGTATCTATTCCTTTTACAATGCCAAAGTCTATTAAGTCTGGTATTTTGTTCTTGTCAGCAGGCCAATAGGTTGGCTGCCCGGTGGATATTGCAGTAAGATTGTTTTCTCTTAAAGTTGCGTACAGTTGTCTGCCTTTAGGTAGAGTTATTCGTGAACCCCAGTGTTGGTGCTTTGTATTCCAGTCACCAGCGGAGATGAATTTGTTACCCAAAGTTTTGAAGTAATCTTCAAAGTCCTTCTGTTTGTTGTTATATTTTGGCGGACAATATATTGCTGATATGTTGAGCGTTCCTGCTGTTTCTTCCAAAGCCACAGTAGTTGCTTGTAGATTTTCTTTGCAATAGCCTTGTAATTCATAGTGCTTGATGCCTTCCCGGATGATGACTGCTGTTCCCCCATGTGCAGTGCCGTCAGGGTGTTTGGTATCATATATGTGATACCTTGGAATTTTTAAGTAACTTTTATTAGTGAAGTGTGTTTCAGATACTAACATTACATCTATGTTGTGAAATTGTAAAAATAATTTAACTTCTTGTGAGTGCAGGCATAAGCCGTTGGAATTCCATACACCTATTTTAAGCAACTGAGCCATTACGACATTTTATTTACGAGCGTGGAAATAAGGTTCATCATGGTACCCATTTGATTGATGAGTTCCTTCATCATATTTTTTAGCTCCACTATATCGCTCGTTGAATTGGTGTGTATGATTGGATCCGTTTGTTTTAGGTTGTCTATCTGTTGTGGGTTTTGTTGCAATTGTTGAGCATAGGTTACGTTAGGTTGAATAAATCGTGTGCTAAAAACTCGTGGTTGTCCTGCTTGATTTCTTAGCTGTGGATAGAGTTTTTGCTGTATCTGCTTATGGACAATGCATCCTCTGTAATTAGCCGGGTGATTCTCATTGCAGTTGACACATTTAACTTCATTATTTTTTATTTTCCTAGGGCAAGCTGATGTTAGATGGTTGCTTATGCATTTTACACAGCGTGGGCTTTTACTACAAAAGTTTTTGGTATGCCCATATTGTTGACACCGCATGCATTGCGGTATATTTCTTTTAACATGTGGTTCTTAACAAAATATTACAATCTTGATAGTGGAATGTTTACTTTGCATGATAATGTAAGACTTCACATTTCTAATACTGCCAGAAACTTCATGTAGACGTATTGATGGAAAATAGCTTTGAGATAAGTCTTCCAGGCTCTCTAAAATAAAATAATAAAATAATGAAAGATTCACATTTGACATCAATAGGGGAAGGCTCTTTGAAAGTGACCAGTGTAATTTGGCAACTACAAAGTGATTATGCATCAGTTTCTTGTTGTTTGAATAACGCAACAAAAAATGTATATAAGTCTAACAGATATCTAATCTTTAAAAAAACTGACTTTATTATAGTAATATGTCTAAATACATGTATAAACTTACACTTTATTTACAAAATATAATTTTCATAAGTTTAACTTAATTTACGATTGCAACTCGAGAAAACGGCTTGTTATTGTACTGGTAAGTGTGGATAATTAGTTTTTGTAAAATGGTGCTTGCATATTGCCAAGACCATCAAATTTAGGTAACTAACCATACTAGTTTTAGTCTCAAGGAAAAATCAAACTCTGCAGTTAATCCAATGTGTTCAAATTTAGGTATATCTGAAGAAGCAACTGTTGAAGGTTTGCGCACCAGTTCTTTAAATTGAAACATCTTCCCAGATTTAGCCAAGAAAGCAATCGTTTTGGATCCGACCGTAATTAATCACCACATCATGGACTCAGCCTCAACATTCCTAATATTGTACACGTGAGTCTTGTAGGGCATGAAAATGCCCCTGCACCACCATCATGCCTTGTCCATTATCTTGTAGTTCTGCCTAAAGCTGCTACTTGTCGTGTACGTGTCGGCGTTGTATACGAGCGGTGTGCGTCTTTGGTAAATGTTTTCCGAAACTTTCGGAATACTGTTTGGCTCGGTATTTGGTGCCTTGGCACCCTCTTTGGTTGCGTGCTTGTGCTTGCAGATTTTTGTGAAGGCCACGATGGTGCTCAGCAGCACCGCGAACTCAACCAGGACGACTATCAGCCCAGCCCCAAGAAATATGATGTACTGTTCTTTATACCATTCCTCCAGATCTTCCATGCATCCCTAAACATTCAAAAATCGAAAATATAAGAAATATAAGAATAATAACTGTATTGAAGATTAGCTGATGTGTACGAAGGTTAATACATTGTAGTTTCAGATTTAAATGAAACTAGAATACATTTAGCCTAATATACCTTTTTATGTCGAAATCCTTCGTGCCTCATGGGTTCCAGTGCCTGGCAAAGCGTTGAGTTGATGGGATTGGGATTTAAGTAAGCTTCAGCTTGATCCAGATTTTCCAAAACGCAGCACGTTAAGGGGACGGCGAGTTTGTTTGGACCCAATGCTTGTAGCCTCCACAGAGACGTATCATATTCGTTAGCAGTGACAATAGCACAGCACCTAAACTACAATAATAGAAACAATTACATATTTTTACCTGTATTAGCAATTGGAGAGTATAGTGTCAATAACATTATAATCAGAAGAAATAATATGAAACGTTAATTTGGCTGGGTTTATCGATGAAAGAAGTTAAGCAATGGATCTTCAGATTAATGATGACATTAATTGTAAACGTAATTGAGAATAACTTTTAATTATTTGATCATTGCGCGATGTTCAGTATATGACAATAATAGCAAGCGAACTTAACAGCAATTTCTTTTGTAACACCCCGCTTCAATTTCATTTCAAAAGCGCGTTAATGGATTTGTCATCTTATTTCGGACCGCCTTATATCTAATTACTGTAGTAAAAGAATATAAGTTTATCGCAGCAGGCGTATGTGCAAAGTGATAAACGCTGCGTTTTGCGCGTTGCAACTTGTCTGGCAGTTCGATTCTAGTAGGCTGCTAAAACAGCCGAATAGCTCACAAAGTATTGATTTTTCGGAGACACGCGCTGGCAGATGTTAATTGCTGGGCTAACTGAAGCCGTTTTTGTTGCTTAACAAGCAAAGCAGCAACGCGTTGTTCTTCTTAAGGCCCATTTAGCTGGATATGGTCAGGAATTCCCAATATGTGCAGCATCCTTTTGTTGTTAGATGACTTCTAACAGTGGCGCCCTTGGAATTCTTAGAATTTTGCAGTTAAATCCGGCTTAGCGTCTTCATGAATTGCATCACCACAGGATTCCACTTGCGATCGCTGGACTTCAGCATCAGACTAAATTGTAAGTACATGCCATTATGATCTCTGTTGTAAATCGAAAAGTCATTCGTCTTAATTAGGTCAGTTCTTACTAAGATCTTAGCAAATCAAATTCAGCGTGTTTAATCATCCTCTCGTTTCAATCTTTTATGACGCTAATGAGTGCAAATTTAAACAATTCAAAATTGCTGAAATAAGCATGTGCATTGTGACCTATGAGCCGCGTCTTAGGCGTTGTGCGTTTATGCATTGCGATAGCACAGGTGTTGTCCTGAAAGTTGTAATTTAAGCTAAAGTTAGCATTTTGTGGTTTGAATATTTGGAAGTTAATTTCTATTTGTGATTTATAATTAATTTGATGGGCAATAGTCCTACATTTTTTAAATTGTTGTCACATGGCCTGAGGGCAATTGCAAGTAATTCATGTGTTGCAACGACATTTCGGTTTGAATAAATGCCCGTATTTCTATTATTTGTTTGTGTTTTCTTCTGCAACCCCTTTAGCTGAACGAGTAATCTAGGTACTTGGTGGAACACCAAAGGTAGGTGGCGTATTTTTAAGTAGCTAGTTTTGTTTTTATATGTTGTGGGTAACGACAAGGCGCCCAATGTGTATTAATCCTTCTCTTTAGTTTTAAAACCCGAAGCATTTCTTAGCCTGGTCCTTACACCAAGCCATATTCTGCCGAGAGTTAAAAGAGCTAGCCGAGGCCTTATCAACCCCTTTGCTTAAGGATGGTACACTTTTGCAAACGTTTCAGCTTGACAATTTACTGCAGCAACTAATCCCCTTTTCTAAGTACAAATAATACTCGGCAAGTGTATTTAACAGTTATCCTATAAACTAATGATGTTATTAGATAGCTATCCTATTGTTTAACTAGTATATTAATATTTTTAGAATTATTGCCACTTGCCATATGTTATATAATATACCCTGTTATGTAAATTTTTAAATCCAAAATCCGTGCGAAGTATTCTTGCGCCTTACAGTTGTCGTGGATGCACTTAGTTGTGTCCACTTAAGCTGCCGACGTTTGCAATGGGATTTTCCGCCCCCGTCATGTCCAACGCAAGCGGGGATTATGCATATGCAGTTAGGCATTGACATTTAGCTTGGGGTATCGGTCCGAATTGGTCGTTGCATGCGTCATTGCGGGGAAATTAGTGGTGCATCGTGAGAATTTTTTATCGCTTGAATTACGCAGAATAATTATGTCACGGCTTAAGCCGGATCTAACAAGAGATTCCCTTACAAGTATTTCTGCATTGGTCCATTTTTTGGTTACATGTTGAGTAGATTTTACTGCTATTTTTCCCGACTTTCGCATTCGTCATTCCGAGGAAATCAGGAATTTCCCTGGTTTTCGTGTAACAACGCCTTCCAATGTTGACGCTTTGATGAAATTACGGCGCTTTGTCCGTTGCCAAAGGTAATTGTTAATTTCATGTGATATAGTGCGTTCACGAAGAGTACGTTGCATTTACATGAATGGCTTAAGTTACGAATTATATGTTCTATTAGAGTTAAACAACTATCTCCATCAGGGTTCTTGTATACTAACGAATTAAACTGACATTTGCTGGTTAATAGTAGATTAAAGTTAGCTTCTATTTATGGTGATGCCTCCCAGGGTTCATATTGTTTATTCATATGTAGTTTCGTGAGATTTTAAACAGTCAATATTTACATGTTTGTTAAAATGTGCTGTTGTTTTACTTGTATTCTGTTCTTTCGATTGTAAACAACTATAGAAAGGCGTATGATATACATCAAAGTTCCTGAGGGAAGGAGTCGTGGAACACCTTTCTGAAGAAGTGGCTGATCCCTGTTTCGGGCTTTGGCAAGCTCGTGGTGCCCTTGAATTTGAAAATTATGAGCCATTATCTAACCCCAACTTACTGTAGATGAATCCACCCGTGTCTCGATTTAGCCTAGCCGGAGCAAAATTTTGCTGGAGTAAACCAGCAGTAAACTCAATTGTAGGTGCCTGTAATCGTCAAAAGTAATCATATTCAAAATCTTGCCACCGCCCTTGACGGGCTTAGCTTCTTGTCATACTTGCAGCGGACGCTGGAAACAAACCTAACGTCTTAGGCTTCGGTTATTGTTCGCCGAAATATTCAAATGTTTAGCCTTTTAACAACTCAGAGTATTATAACAAGAGATCAATAAAAAAACCAATTAGGGTAGGCTGTGATATGTGTTATACGTTTGGCAGTACTGAAGTGTATTGTCAGACTATGTCAAATTCGAGATTTTCAGGTTAAGTTTTACGTCAGTCTGTGTCAAACAACAGACAAAACCTAACCTACTAATCTCGAATGTGACATAGACTTACACTACACTTCAGTACTGCCAAACGTATAACACATATCACAGCCTACCCTAATTGGTTTTTTATATCTGTTATAAGTCTCTCCCTGGTACATAGTTAAAATTATCTTTTTCCCTGTACTACTAATGTTTCCGGTGACTTTTTTTTGTGATTGGCAATATATTCTTCTATAACAAAAATCGCAAAATAGCAAATCTAATTCTCTCATATAATGAATGAGAATATAGAGAAGATAATGACGATAATATAAAAATGGAGGCTATTCAGGTGAGTTAATTTCTGATTAATCAAATCATAGTGATTATTTCGACGAGAGAGAAAACGAACAATGACTACTATTCAGTATCAATCTTCCAGTGATTTAACTAACTAAAAAGATGTAATTGGCAGTCCACGTAGTTTTTGTTTTGCATAGGTTAAAACTGGTAGTTCCCATACCACACGTGTTTACTGGGGCACCACCATCGCATTGCTCAATCAGCCAACATATCCTCAGCAGCGGTGTATTCACAGTCGGTCGATGGTGTGTGTGCTGTTATACATAAGTAGAAAAGTGCAGAAATGTTTCATAGACGTTTCAGAAATTGATTACTTTTTCAAAACAATCTTATGTCGATTTGAAATACGCCGACGTCGGCGTCGCCCTTGTTTTTATACCAGCAGTAGGACTATTTTGCGTTAAACATCCGGACGCCAGCAAGTTAACAGGTTGCCACGTGCTTCACCGTGTGGGGGCCATAACCGGTGTTTGGTAGCACCTGCCGTATATGTACAAGCTTCCCAAGCTTGAGACTATTTTGAAGTTATGTTGACGTTCTATTAGTGTATTGCAGAACTTTATTGTTGATTTTCTATCGGATATTACGATAACTCCATGAAAGCGAAGCCGTCTTCGTCGCGATGTCTATGCCAATGCCGTTAGGTAAAGACGCCTTTAATCTCTACAGTACTGGCTTCTATACAGGTTGTATTGCAATGTGCGACGTCGCGTTTAAGGTAGCCTTAAGGACAATTTGATACGAGTACCAGCCTTTATACCTGTCCCGACAAGAATTGTATTTTGGTGTGTCTAATATAGCTGTTTTTTTTTCATATTGTTTGATTTCTTGTGAAGCGAGATGTAGTACGCGTTTTCAGTGAAGTGACACAGCTTCTTTTCAAGATTTAGAGACCAACTATATTGATTTCGTGCGCCTTGGCACGCACATCTCCCGACGGCGCGCGCCGTGACAAAGATTTTCCGTGGTGGCACCTTCTCCTTACATTACCGGCCAACGATCACAGAGGTGGAGCCTTACCCAATAGCACGTATTTTCCCCCGTATCTACTAATTCCATTATCGCAAGCTAGCTCTGCATTTTATTTTAAGACCCGCTTTCTTAGTGATAGTTAGTCGTGTTGTAGACAGCGATCGGAGATTCGCCTGTAAGAACAATCAACTAAACAAACAGCCTAAACTATTTTATGAAACTTAATTCTCATTTGGAATAGACATCTAAATTAGTATTGACGACTTAATTCCTCTTTGGGAAAATTGGTTGTCTAAATATTGTAATGATCTTAAAAGATTTTTTTCCATATTCGGGATTTTTTTTTTATCGTGGTGTATGTTAGGTTGTCTATGTAGTCTTTGGTAACTTTTGAAGTTTGAAATTGACATTCTTTTTTTTAGCATGTTGCGCTTATAATTTCAACGCAGAGCTTTTTTTCAGTTCCATTTTGGAAATATTTTTATTTCTTACATTTATTTCCGATGCTGCAAAGTGTATTATTCGTAGTTCCTTTTGAGGGCGCTCCAGAAGCGGTTTTACGCCGAAAATTCGCCATCATGTGTTGAGGATTTAATTCTATTTGTACCGTCTGTTAAATCAGAATCTCTATTTGCAGAAGAATAATCTTTTCAGCCCATCCGTCGTCTGAGGTATTCACTGTTAAGTTTACTCCTTCACGGGATTTGTTTTCAGGCTTTTTTCTTTGTTAAACTTTTTTTAATAGTTTTGAGAAATTCTTGATAATTTTGAAATGCCGTGTGTTGAGCTATTCGCCATGCTCTGGAAAATCAAAACTACCACACCTTGTGGACATGGATCCACCAAAACTTGATTGCTCTTCCTATTGTATTTGAAGGTTTTTTTATATTTTACCTTTAGAGTAGTCGCAACCTAATTATTTCCATTGTGCTTTCTGCTGCGTTTCAAAACTGCAATAGAAGTTACCGTTTGTAAATTTTAAATTTAGTTTTTTGTGGAAATCTTGGTGAAGATCTTGTTTGGGAGAGTAAAATAATTGGTATATAGTTTTTCAACTCGGTCTTATGATTAATACAGCATGTCTCTCTTATTCAATGATAATGGCACATAACTTTCGTGTAAGCATTTATTGTGTATGAGCAACTTACTGTCACTTCGATTAAAATCTAAATCTAGAAGTTAGTTACGTTGTTAATAATGAAAACATTATTTTTGCCGGCGTGGCTTTCTTGAAAAAACGAGATACAAATTTTAATGGGGTATGGTAATGTGAAGTTACCAAGACACATTTATCTTGTATTATAATGCTACTGATAAGAGATAAAACATTCCCCCTTGAAAGAATTTTTGGGATTATGGTTCAGTGATTTTATCGTCACCCGACATTAACATCTGGCTCTGGAAGTAAGTAGTCTCATATGTTATCGTGATCATCATGACTCTAATATACTATCGAAAAGTGCCATTAGTATCAGAGGCTTTTTTATAATGACCACGGTGTAAAATTATATCGAGTTCATTATTCAACAAGATTATTGGCGACACTATAAATAGCTGACGTTAATAAGCAAACAAATATAAAGGCGTTATTCATCACAGAAGTGTTGTGTTTGTGACGATTCCATTACAAAGTTGTGTTCAAAATGGTGTTTTTCTTAGCTGCTGTGGTTTCTATTGCGAAACGAGGTTATTATTTGCCAACGGTATAGATTGTTGATGTTAGCATTCAATTCTATAAATTAGTGTAATTTTATTGATTAAACAAACATTGATTCTACGATAAACTCTTCAATAATCAAAGCAACCAGTTTTCCATTTTAAAAACTTCAGTGATTTGTGCTTGTTAAAATTACTGTTAATGTTTTTTCGTAATTCGTAATGTTATTCTAATATATCAGTAGTGTCTGCTTGATCGATATGTCACCCATAACAGCCAAAGCCGATTTAGGTTACTTGCAGTTTAGTTTTACGTACAGTGGATTTTTTGGCTTCTTTTCGTACACGCAACTCCAAACCAATTGTCATCTTCCCCGGCTGTTTTATCCCAAAAACTTTTGAGTTGAATCCGATCTTCGAGAGTGAATGGTTCCAGCATTAACATCCTCTTCTGGCCGTCTTTCTCTCTTGGATTTGTGACGACAAAACTTGGAGGAAAATAATCGTGAATCCAAATAAAGAATCCGTGGCGCCAAGGCAATCATCTTTTGACCTTTTATCTAGCCGCAACGCATCGGCAAAAAAACCGACCTATGTCTCGACTGACTCACTAGTCAGGGTAACTTGATGTAGGGTTATACAGCTATGTGTTGGAGAAGTATAAGTATTAAAAGTAATCGTACATAAGATTTGACATCTACATGAGATGCTTATTATTCAAGTAATGTCAAATAACAACCTGTTGCCCCTGCGAAGGCTGTTTTATGTTTTAAGTACCGTTTGGTCTAGTAACAAACTGACGCTCACCTGTGGAGCTTTGTTTTTTGTTTAACTAACGTTTTTGAGCCTGTAATAATCTAGTGCTGAGCCCACTGTGATTCCCCAATCCGACTTTGGTAACATTGGAATCTTAACGCCTAAACCTTCTTAACGGGAAGAAGCCGATACCCATGAAGTGGGAATGTTTCCAACAAGGCTGACAACGATGTTAGTGATATCATTAATCATATAAATATTGTTTTTGGTATGGTAACTATTATCAAGCAGCGGTCTTAATAGCAAGCATTTAACAATGCTATTATTATATGCATAATTTAGGTTGTCGTCTCATTTCCCAATAAAATTATTAATTGGCAATATTAGTGGCAGATGACATTACAGGCAGACAGTATTGGTAGATAGATATAAGTGATAAGTCACGATACTTGATAAGCAACAGGATAACAGGGATAATAATGTTAATAGGCGTCCTACCGTAAAAACTATTGAATACGTAACTGAATTATTAATGCAAACACAGTTTCTTTTCAGTTTATCGTTGCAAGCGTCTGAGCAACCTGAGAAGTAGTATAGCTTGGAATAATTTTGCACACTTAGTGAAGCTTCGTTATGGATGCCAATCCTATAATTTAAAGCTTTTCTTCGTAAGACAAAGCATTACCGGAAGTGCAGTAATTGACGATTCTTAGGTATGAAACCTCTATTTGAAATATCTTTTCATGAGAATATTGTTAGAGAAACTAGCATTTTAATAACCACGTTTATTTATCGACATGTAGACCGTGTGAATTTTTCTATATAAAAGTTATATTGTACATCGTGACACTTTCTTGCGACCATTGTTTTTTGCATATAAATCTCAAGCTATTTGAAAAAGATCAACTCTGACTGAGAGCTTGTTAACTGTACTTCAATATTTAATATTTAACTCTTGAAGATATTAATGTAGGAGTAAACATCACAAAACGCTTTGGAAATATCAGTTTTTCTAAAATATTTTTAAAAACAACCAGTTTTGGAGATTGCCATTGCAACAAAATTGTCATGGAATACTCAAATGTATATGTCACGCAAAGTAATGAGCATGTTTGCAAAACGTCGATTTAAGTAAGTGCATGTGTAGCGATGAAGGTTACTCTGTTACTCACAGTACTTTGGGTTAAATCAATAGCAGCGGTGAATTGCTCCTGGCCAGGCACTCCATAACTGCTTTGAAGGGCTTTAGTCAGCTCTTTTGCATCTAAATCCAACCCTAGGCAATGAGGCCAGGCCCAAGATACTGCATACACGGCACACTCTCCCACGAGAATCAGGATTATTATCAAGAAGTACTGAAAAATAACTCCAAATTAACCTGCTACTGCGTTCTACTGTTATTGTTGGTAGATTTCTGAATACAAGTAGCAGCTTCAAAAATATCACTTTAAAGCTGCATTTTATTAAGTTTTGGGCTTTAGAAGTTTATAATTTCTTTAGTTAAATCTCTTCAATAAATTAAGCATGAATTTTGACGAACTGCAAAAAAGTCACGGAAAATTTATTACCAACGTGTGCATTTTACAAATGGTTATGGTTTTAGTTACGGCTAATTGATATATTAAGTACCGACGCGAATATCGTATAACGAAAGGCACCAGTGACAATTACACCTCCGCGAGAGGCGCTGCTGCATTTCATGTTGTTAGCTCACTTTCACGTAAGTTTGAGTTTTAAATTTGAAGATGGCAATTTGTTTGTCGTGTTATCGTGTTATCACAATGTGAAAGTGGTGCACACTGCACAGTTATTAGTGTTATTACCAACTTATTAAACGTTGTTAACAATTGCGCATGCCAGTGTAAACTGTAACCAAAATGCGGACAAATAGTTATCACTGGTGCCTCTGTGCGTTCATGTCGATAGTTGGTGTATTAACTTGTATCGTTTTTTGTCTGCGAACTGTATGAGCAAAGACTATAGTCTTTGGTATGAGTAAATTGAGCCTAACTTAGTTACAGATCATATATCAAGTAGAGTTAGATTCCAAAATACGAAGTTCTTTTTTCATTTGCAATTTCATAGTAGCAAAACAGAATTGGCCAGAGCCAGTAGTCAAATTTAAAACTTACAGCAGTCAGTATGAAGTAGCTGTGAAGGCACGACGCCCAGCATCCAAGAATGCCAACCCCTGCGAGAATGACGCCCAGGGCTGTTACGCCAAGCGCCAAGTAGTACAGTAGGGGATGCGGCATTGATGTCAGGGGTCCCGGCGATAAAAGCCGCGATAAAAGAATCCTTGCCGAGTCGAACAGGACGAGCAGGCCTCCGGTGACGAGGGTGCATCCGCAAGCCTGAAACAGAGCATGCAGCCTTTAATCCAATCGGGCGTCGCGACGCTGGGATGAGTTGCTAATTTTACTGCTAATTATCGCAGCTCGCGTGCGCCAATCGTTCGGACCAAAAGCCGATGCTTATTCGGTTAGTTCTGCAAACTTTAAAACAACTAAAAGCTTTTGTATGTTAATGAACCGCCCACAAAAAGGCTCACCCACTCGGCTATCCAGATAATTGGATGCATCAAACGTTCAAGTTAATAATGGGATGAAATGGTCTTATGGCCGTAGCTGTAATTATAGCATTAAAGTACGTAATAAGGAATGTCATACTTCGACGGCGCTGAGCATTTAAGAGGTGTAATTTTCCATCTATTAAATAATCTTCAAATACATAGTTTCACTTGGAATTAAAATTTTCTAACTTTATGCCCCATAAATGTCCGTCAGTCTGGAGACAAAGTAAGAAAAATTATACGTATTAAACTTCTTGCAACGCTTGCTTTTTATCAGATGATTAAACTTTACATCGTCATACTTTATTTTTGTGTTGGCTATTCTATAATTATTATTAGAAAAAGGATAAAACACAGGAAGACTCACAGAGGAGATGAAATTGTAGCAGAAATGTTAAAAGAACATGGACACGTTTGATATCACAATAGTTGGATGAATTGTTTAGCAGATAACTAAAGAAAGTATCCACTACCACTCTTTGGTAAACTTCTTAGTTTTTCTAATATACAGGGTGTTATGGAAATGAGTGCAAATATTTTAACCAGTGATAGAGCTCACCAAAATGAACAACTTTTCTATTTATCGTTTTTCATTTAATCGCATATCTTCTCAATCATGTATCTCCCCTAAATTTGACGAGCCGTTTGGTCAGTAAATCTAAGTTAAAGGTATATTAAAACTGCAAAGTTCTTGCACAAAAAACATGCGGACAGTAACTTACCTACCTCAATTGATAAGGAACGTTGGTGAGCAGATGTGAACTATAGGTATTATCAGTGTGCGTTTAAATTAAAATATTATTCCATAGGCGGGTATGCAGTTTTAGAGTAAAACTGTTTTGAATTTTAACTCAGTTTTGGGGGCGTTTTCGAAAAAATGATAAATGGAGAAGTTGTTCAGTTAAACGAGTTCTATTACGGGTTAAAATATTTGCACTCATTTTCATAACACCCTGTATAAAAAATCTGTAAAAGGTTTTACCCAGAACTACCCTCGTCGACATTGTGACACTAAATAATTTTAAAAATTAAATTTAGTTAGAAGTAAAAATACCTTCACGTTTCTGATAAATTAAATAAATTTTCAAATAGAAAATATCCGTTACCGGGGGAATTTGAACCGCGGCGCTTGCGAATGCGACCAAATCGCGTTAACCTATTTCTAGCAACGCTGTGGAGCCCTGTTCATATCGTTGCGTTTCAGCTGGCTTAACCTTCGCGCCGGGCATGTCTTAAGTTTCAGGCAATGAAAAATTAATTATATTTTATACATCAATAAACCAATGCAGATAATTATTTCACTAAAAATTTCTTGATTCTTTCTTACACATTTGATACGCTGGATGTATAAAAGAGGGTTGCGCTGAAAATTGTTAGTTATTAAAAGACCGTTGCATTTTTTAACAAAAAAATTTACTGTTTTTCAAAATATTCTCCAGTCAGACTAATACACTTGTGCATTCTTTGAAACCACTCTTTAAAACATTCGAAAAATTCATTTTCTGAAAGGTCCTTGAAAATTCTTTGAAATTCTGTAACTGCTGCATCTGCGCTGGAAAATCTTTTACCTCGCATAATTTTTTTAACAGTTGGAAACAAAAAAAAGTCGCAGGGCGCCAGATCTGGGCTACACGGAAAATGAGTTACCAATTAAACTCCCAAATATTAAAAAAAATCGAATGTTCTGGCAGCAGTGTGGGAGGATGCGTTGTCATGATGGACTAAGATGTTACGCAAACCGGTTCTTTGGCGATCTGTTTGTAATTTTGCAAACATCTGTGGTAAAGCCACTTCGCACTACCATTCAGAATTAACAGTTCTGCGCTGTTCAAGTGGAATAACAGCAACAGGACCACTTTGGCGAAAAAAACAGCAATCATTTTCTTATTGACGCTTCTGCCACGAATTACTTCTGGGAGCAAGTCTTCATCTTCGAATACCCAAACACTAGACTGCTGTTTAGTTTCAGGGTCGTAACTATATACTCAAGATTCGTCACCTGTTACAATGTATGTCACTTGCTTGGAAGCTCCTCCGTCAAATTTTTGGAACATAAATTTACACCAGTCTACTCGATCCTGTTTTTGACTTTCTAAGAGGAAATGCGGTATCCAACGGCTTACTAGCTTTCTTACCCCAAGATGTTTATGTAAAATAGTATTCACCGCCGAAGATCCAATCTTCACTTCCTCGTGAACCTCCCTATAAGTAATATTTTGATTGGACTGAATCAAGCTTGCTACACGAACAACATTTTCTGAATAGGCAGCTTCTGCAGAGCTTCCAGGTCTTCTAGCAGCTCTCGCCCTCGTCCAAATTCGCAGAACCAATGACTAACAGCGGATAATGAAAGGACAGCATCGCCAAAAGCTGCTATCAAATTTTGATGGCTTTGCTGGTATCCTAACTGTCTTTTATAGTCATAGAAAATCATAGCTCTAAAGGCAGTGCGCGGAATGCTCACTTTAACTGAATTAAAAATGCACAACTACTTAACTTAGAAAATTAACTACGTTTCACAAGGAAATCGGAAT
>OW679194.1:218619214-218812482 GCA_940337035.1 Agriotes lineatus | reverse complement strand
AGTACCTAATAATAATAATTTAAATATTATTTAGTTAGTTAATAGGCAGAATGTAAATAGATTTAGGTACAATATTTTCCCACACAAGCAATTTGCTTCAGAAAACAGCATTTTTCATGTTTATTGAAATCAATGTTTTATCAATTTTATGGACCATTACACTACTATTACAACTCATATATTTAATGTCATATATGTATGTATAATAACGATGCTCAATAAACCATTATTATTATGATGATGATTATTATTATTATTATTATCTCTTCCTAGCAGGGGCGGATGGGCAACATCTTAGCGGCCCGGGAAATAATATTTGTCGGCCCTTTTTTAATTTCCGGATATGGCTAAAATATACATTTACAGGTTGTTACGCATTTTTCCTTTAAAATTAAATAGAGCATAGGTTTATTACAGATTTTTGAATCAGATTACGTTCATTTACTATTCAATAATCATTCTTTTAGTTAAAAATGCCGGACTCCCAGTCAAGTACATATATAGAAACATACAACAAAATAAAAGTAAATCAAAGTTTAAAGTCTTTTTATTCCAAGTGTAGAAATTAGGTTTGTTATAAACTTACAACATCATAAAAATTGTTTAAACACAAAAATTTAAGAAAAAATTATTATATAAAAACTTTACTCTTTTAACAATCTATTTAATAACTTGCTTCTTTGCTGCATCTATAATGTTATCAGAGTCAATATTATATAAAATATCATTTTCGCAAGCTATTAACATAAAAGCATCCAAATTATTATTCGACATTGAATTCCGCAATCTATTTTTAATGTATCTTAACTATTTGTAAGCATTTCCTAGTGCAGAATATGCCTCACTGTACATATTGTACTTTTGAATGACAGAATAACAGCAAATTGCACATTTAAGACAAGATTTACATGTTTTATTATTAACATAAAATCCACCATCTCTTTCAAAATCATCGTTGTCTTCTTCAACAGTTTCATCTGTATCTATAACTGTAACGTTACTCTGGAATTGTTGATTACTCTCCGCATTTGTTGTTGCCGAAACTTTAAATTTATCCCAATTTTTCGCGAAACTAACTAATTCTTCTTGCAGATTTTCTTTTTTAATATTTGGGTAATAGTTTTCTAGCAGTTCACACAATTTTTTTAAGCTATTTGATGGTACTCCTTGTTTAACTTCATCAAAATTTGTTCGAGACAATAAGGCAATATCCTTATAAAGCTCACCATTATTCTTAAATCTACATAGAATTTATAATTTTATCTAAAATTCTATTATGGGTTTCAAGTTCATAGTTTTTTCGGCTATCTTTTATGGGATCATCTTCCGCCAATTATCCAGCCATTTTCTTTCGTATTCTTATTCTCTTTTCGGAAAAGGAAATTGGTATGTCGATGTCGATTTCTTCACGGCTGTCAATTTCATCTTGTGCACATGCAATTAACGTTTGCGTAGATGTTTCAATATCACACTCATGTCGCGACTTACGGACTTTAATTGTGATGTACAATTCATAATCATTTCGTGGCATCTTAGTAAGTCTAATCCGCTAGTTTGCAAATATTTCGAGACAGGACCAATAATTGAAAATAATTTTGTAAAAATTTGAGCCGTTAGTAGCATTTCATAATCTATAAATTGTGTAAGCATGGTAGAGGCCTTCACACGGACATCATGCTAATAATATATCCATGTAAAGAGCATTGGCGTGATTTTTGTAATTTCCAAATATTTTTTTTCAAAGCTGCTTCTTTTGCCCACCAACGAGTTTCTCCAATTACTTGTAATTTCTTTTTGTTTGCCTCTAAGGATGTGCTTTTCCAAATATTCGTTCTTTGGTAGGATTCTTTGAAGAAAATTGCAATGGAATTTAATAAGGTAAATAAAGACGCTGCATTTATTGTTATTTTGACGGGTGTCGGACACAACTAGGTTCAGGATATGGCTGTAACACCACACATGTAATTGACTAGGTGTATTTTCAGACATCCATTTAGAGAAACCATTGTAAGCCCCTTGCATATTTGCTGCACCATCACTGGCATTAGAGACGCAATTTTTTAGTGGAATATTTAAAGATGAAAATTCTTTTTGAATGAGGTACATACCTTTCCCCAGTCTTTCATAAATTTCACAACCCAAAACATACCTTATTACAATTGAACATTGATCTTGAACTGAAATATCCTGTGTAGTGTCCAATTGCACAGAAAATATTTCTGCTTTGTTGGTTTTTGCAATGCTTTGGCAATTACAAGAAGTTGTTAAAGCAGTAGACGTGGACGCTTGGTTTGTTTTGTATTCTTGTTTCAACTTGAGAACTTACGGATTCAGGAAACGAAACAATTTTTTCCGATAATTCTTGAGATGGTTGCGGTTGACTAATAATAGAAGAAGAGGCTAGTTTTTCAAACATACATTTAATGTTTTTTGACTTGTGTGCCTCAGCTTACATTGCCTTCTTTCTCTTTTCGCGTAACTTCTCCGCTCCTCCTTTCAGTTTTTCTTTGTCCATTTTTTAATGATTTACTATATATATAATTTATTATAATACGGCTAAACCTAAACCATATTTTTATTAAATTCTTTTTACAAATTTTGTTATTTTAATTACCTTAGGTCCGATTCGAATATTAAGGGTAAATAACAAACGCAAAACACAAAGCACTTTAAGCCTGCTCTTACACAGTTTTATACGTTAAATTTCTGTGGCCGAATGATTCCGTAGCCGTATGAAAACTAAATACTTCTAATCGCTGGTGGTACTTCCTTCTTTCTTTTTCAGTCAAAAATTGAATTTATCCCTCTCATTTCATAAAATCGAATAGTAAGCAATCCACAGCGCGTGACGCGTGACTTATCTTAATTACCACAAAATAAACAAAACATAAAAGTTTGAGAGTTACTTATGGGCAGTCGCAAGAAGAAATATAAAAACTCAATTTTTTGCTGATTAATTATATGGGCAAATAATATTGTAAAATACAGAAAAAATGTACAAAAATCCTACAAAAATTTGTTAAGAAAATGAAAAATTCATTCCGGTTCTTTATTATCGGTAATTACATGTTTATGAAGATAGGTTGGTAGATCACTTAGACGTACTTTCAGCCACCGGCCCTGCGGGCCTCTGAACAGCCGGCCCACCAGGAAATTTCCCGGTTTGTCTTATGGCCCATCCGCCCCTGCTTCCTAGGTCTTCCCACACTTTGTCTTCCTACCGGCGACTTATCTCTGGCAATCTTAACAATCCTGTTATCGGTCATTCGGTTAGTTTGTTCATTTCATTCCTTCTTTCTTCCATGAACCCGTTCGTTGATATTCTCCACCTTGTAAGTTCTTCTTATATTTTCACTTCTCTTTCTATCCATCAGTGTTTTACCAGCGATCTTTCTCAGAGTTTTCATTTCCGCTGTTTCGAGTAGTCGGCATGTGGTAACTGCTGTGGGTCGTGTCTCCGTCACGTAAGTCATAATCGGCCACACTGTAGCTTTATATATCCTCGCTTTCGTCTACTGTTGCAGATGTTTGTTTCGCCAAATGATATGATTTAAACTTTCTGCTACTTTGTTGGCTTTAGTTATTTGCCGTTTTACTTCTTTTTCAATGCTTCCATGTGCTGATAGTTCTATCCCAAGGTACATAAATTTCATTTCCTGTTGAATAACTTTTCCGTCTACTTCTAGCTTACATCTAATAGGTTCTATTGAGGTGGTCATACATTTTGGTTTTCTCTGAAGATATTATCATGTTAAACTGTTTGCCAGTAGTATTAAAGATGTTCAGTAGCCTTTGTAAGTCGTCCTCACTATCCGCGACTAAGACAGCATCATCAGCATAACATATAGTATGGTAATCTCAGTATCTTTAAGTTTATATCCCTTACCTTTGTCAACTTTTTTTATTAGTTCGTCAATCACAATGTTAAAAAGCAGCAGACTTAAAGAGTCGCCTTGTCTTATTCCATTATTCACTGCTATTTCAGTTGTTAATTTACCATTCACTTTGGCCTGGATTTTGTTGTCTTTGTAAATATTTTCGATGGTTTTTATAATATTAAGGGAGATTCCTCGATTATAAAGTAAATGTATGACATCTCTGAGTTGTATACGATCAAATGCTTTATGCAGATCTATGAAACACATGTATTCTTGGCTATTATATTCTACTGATTTTCCAATGATTTGGCCGAGTATGAATACGTTGTCGGTACACGATCTTCCTGCTCTGAACCCTTGTTGTTCTTCTGAGAGAGTGATAAGTGAATTAATACGGTTTGTTATTACTTTGGTCATTAATTTGAGGATTATGTTGAGCAAGTCAGGTATTCTGTGTGTTGTTATTATCTTTCTGATCAGTAATGTTATTTCTTTTGTTAATCTGTCCCCTCCATACTTTAATAGACTACATTTACACGGTACACTAACACCTGTGCTACAACATTGCTTGTTGTTAACACCGGTGTAAATTGTCATGTAAATGGGGTTTAACACCGGTTTTACTAATGCAACACCACTTCGCCAAGAGGCGTGACGTTAGTAAGGGGGTGTAAAATGTACTTGTAAATGGATACTTTCGACTTATACCGGTTTTGAAACAGGACTACCATCATAATTGTAAAGACGGTTGGTTGATCTGAGTCACAGTTGTAAACCACACCAACGTCACTATGAACGTTACTCTGTTGAATTGTATCAGCTGTATTATTAATCTTGTAGGTTATGGCGGTTATGTTTATAATTTCATATATAACAGACAGCGTCTGACAGAGTGACATATGGAAAATCTCAAAGCACGAGTTTTAATAACAACAGTTTAAATAACACCAGCGTTAAATTACCGTGTAAATGTAGTCATAGTTCATTTGGTATTTGGTCTTGGCCAGGAGATTTTCTGTTTGTATGTTGTCAAAGTGCTTGTTCCACCTCTGAGTAATTGATGTTTATTTCATCTTCTACCACTATATTTGGAGTATTCTCATATTCTCTTGCAGACAAATTGTTTTATTTCTGAATAAAATGAAAATCTGTGTTTATACTGTTTATTTCTAAAATACTTTCTAGTTTTATACGTTTTAGAAAGCGTAAGTTGTATTAAACTGTGAACACAAAACATTTAAGATGAGAGACATTTTTGCCCTTTTATAAATGTCCGCCGTTACATCACAGCGGCATCACTTTACCGTATGCCTGCTATTAGAAGTTGGGCATTAAGATCCTAATAAGTATAACATTCTTGCTTATGTATATCCATTAGTGCTTGAATAACACGAACAAAGCTAAGCTAAAATAAAATGTCCTAAGTAATTAAGAGCAACAGCTCTTTATTTATTTTTTCTTTAATAGATTCTTTAATGGATTATGCACTAGAACAAGCATAAGATCACACTTGAGACGAATACATTCTTTATTTAAGTGAATTTTCAAAATTAACATTTTATTGACAAATTTAAATTGCCCCAACTAACCCTGTTTTACAGGTATCTTGGCCTGAATAGGTTTTATTTTATAAAGTCTAGAAGTGTATCTCATCTAAAATCGGTCCACAGAGCCTATTTCACCTTCTACAAATTGTTTACGGATATCTACTTATTACTGTAATCAGATGGAAATGTAAGAATTCCACCAGAATACTTAAAATAGCTTGTGCTTCGAGTAAATATTGTTACAGAATAGGTCTAATTAGCAAGATGTAAAAGTAGAAACATCTGGGTGGGTACTTTATTGATTGGCTGCCTACGTAGTTGTCCATTCCTGCGAAATAGATATAGCAAAGGTCAGCTTAAAATAGTGTTCTAGATCTTTCTACATGTTTGTTGAGCAAATAAAAACATCAGCTAAACACCTCTCCCTTTGTCACACCTTGTCTATTTGAGTTTTACTTGACAGATTATTTATGATTAATAATTTATTATATTCATTTGCACGTTTTAAAATTCCAGGAAATACATTTGTAGGTACTACAAATAAATAGATGTACCGGGTGACAGTGAGACCAGGGCCATGCATCGATCTCCTTCACTTATAAATGAATTTGGATGAAATTTGGTACAGGATACTAGACATCATTTAGTATTGAGACAGAAATCTAATCAAAATGGCCGTTCTGGTTTCACTGGAAGTAACATTAAATTTGATTTTTTAAATGGATTAACCTACGACTTAAATTACATACAATAGTGTTGCGAAATTTGCCTAGGTATTAAACAAAAATGTTTTAAAAATATATTAATTATGTATTTTTCAATCTTAGGTAAAGATAAAGTAGTGCATGATGCATATTGTTAGATTGGTGGTTAAATGTTCTATCTAATGGCAAGACGGCCCTTAGTAGGTCCCATTAAAAAAGTGGCTTTTTCTTAAAACTGTGTACCAAATTTTATTCTTTTATCAAGGGGTTATTATATTAACCTTATTAATAAAATAGCTATTATTATGGGTTTCTAGAGAGAAACGATTTTTTCAAGTCACGGCCTTCTATGATAAAAAATAAAATTTGAGAAAAATATTGTTTTGTTTAAAAAAATGAAAATTTGGCAAGATTCTTGTGTGTAATATGACTCGTAGCTTCTGAAAAACATAAAATATACATACAGAATCATATGTTTAAAAAATTAAAGTTGGTGTAATTTCCTGTGTAACCGGAAGTTGGAAGTATTGATCTTTTCTCCATTTAAATAAATTAACAACTACGTTTATTTGGCTTTTAAAAATTTTCCAGTTACGATTCTTTTCTCTATCCATACTGTTTTTAGATAATTTATTTAATACCTCAGTATCAAACCATGGTAAATTATTTATAGTTTTATATTTTATAATAGGTAAATGACTATTTAACACTAGTGTATGATTACTTAATATTTCATAATAAATTGAGTAAATTTACAGAAATAATTGAGTGGTCTGAAATCCTAGGAGAATCAAGTACACAAGCTTTAGAAAATAACGCAAAAATTATTGTCGGCAATTATTTTGACCTCTCGTCCTATTATTACTGAATATAAACTTACTTCTTTCTTTTGCAGGTCGAGCTTTAAACAGGGTGGTAAATCCGTTTTTGAGTGCTAAAATGACTGCATACAATTCTTTTATTGGAAATTCTTATACCGGGTGTCCACCTTCAAACTGGAACACAGGGATTTAGCATTGTATTTAACAGTTTAATGAATTCCTACTCGCCAATTTAACCTATAGAAAATGGTTTGGTATCAATGGAAAGAGAAAATGATTGCGCATCTAATGGTATCAAAAATGAACTTATTCTTGTCAATTTTCATTGAATAATATTAATCAAAGGTTTTCATGTTTTTTAAATATGAGTTGCTTTGACTTGAAAACAGTTGACAGCTATACTCAAATGAATTTGTTATTTGATGACATTCAGAGTTAGTTCAGTAGTTTTTACTTTATAAAATGAGCGATTACTCGAATGAAGAGAGAGTTTCTATCTTAAAAACATATTACAGTGGGGTTAGTTTGCGTAGAGTGAATGATTTGTTTCTCGTAAATACATTTCTACTTTCTTTGTCTGGTTCAAATATTTCCTATAATAAAAAATTGGATGGTACTATTGATGATCTCGAACAGTATTCATGCTGCAACTGTATTAGGATTGTTGGCATACAGAAGGCTGAAAATGAAAAAACGGATTCCATATTCATGAATTAGAAAGGTGGAAACCCTGGTCTGTGGGTCTGTCAGTCTTGTCAGTCTGCGAGCCGGTTTTCTATCTACAGCTTAGATGCTTTAATCGCTCAGCCTCAAAATATATAACTTTGTCTTTTATATAAATTGCGAGATTCCAGTGACCCTTGGTTAAAATCGGGTAACCGGAAGTGGTACTTTACTCTTATGCTTTTTCTGTTTTTCGGTAAAATGTTCTATACTTTTTTTTTAATTACATATATTAATTTAGTAAAAATTCAATTTCATAGAATAAGATCATATATTGAGCAATTATCTACAACTTTTGTTTAATAAGTTTGTAAGACGTACCTACATATTTTGGGAAAATCGAAACATAGAATTAAAAAAAAAACTTATATATTACGTAATTGTCTGTAACTTTTCTAAAAGTTTTTTTGTAAGAAGTATAGTTTTTCAAAAAAATCGCAAAATTAGATGGTACAAATATTTCCTTGAAGTCCAAAAATTAATTATGGGATTTATTTTTCAACACCTTATGTATTAAGCAATTGTGCCGATTTAAGTAAGAGATTCCCCTCTGCAACACAGATTAGTGGCCGATTTATGTAGGGGATTCCCCTCTACGACACAGCTGAGTCGAACGGATGGGTGTTTATGATGCGTTTGCATTTCATTTTAGTCATTGTTGAACATAGGCGCTATTTATGCAGAATAAATAGCAGCTTATTTTTCCTCTCATTAAAAATGTATATTACTTATCGCTGTCATAATATGTTTTGTTTTTTATTGTGTTATTAAACGTTTCTTTTAATAATGTGTTTATTAATAAAATCACGCTTGCTAATGGAAACAGTTCGACAATGTGAACACACTTGGTTTGAATTAGTTCACGTTATCGAGCGTCTGGTGTAATGGGAATAATTTTTTAATCCCTATTAATATTGCGTAATCGTCGATAACTTTGTCAACAAAGTTTTTTGTTAGAAGTCTAGTTTTTAAGCAATACCACAATTAGATGACAAAAATTTTCCAATTGCCCAAAAATAATAGGAATAAGTAGGTTTTTTAAACTGTATGTATAATTTTGTCAAAAAAGTGTATTTGTTAGAAGTCGTTTTTGAACGAAATCGCAAATTTAGATTTTTAGAAAAAAAATCCTGTCCAAAAATTGATAATGGGAATGTATTTTTCAAACCGTATTGATATTACGTAATTGTCTACACCTTTTGTCAATCAAGTTTTTTTTAAAGGTTTTTGAAAAAATTGGAGAATTAAATTACATAATTGTCTATAAATTTAATCAAACAAGTGTTTTGTAAGAAGTAGTATTTAGAAAAATCGCAAAATTAGATTTTTACAAAAATTTCTTCCAAAAATTAATAATGGGAATAATTTTTTAAAAACTCTATTACTTAAGCTGAATTGTCTATAACTTTTGTCAAAAAAGTTTTTTTGTAAGTAGTTTTTGAAAAAATTCCAAAATTAATACATGTTTATTTCAAATTTCCAATTGTCCAAAAATAATAGGAATATATTTTAACTTCACTAAACATGATGTTTGTTGCCCCAACTGACAGGTGTAAATTTTTCTGCCAAGTCGGAGAAATAGCTATTAACATATCTAGGAATGTTAATGAGGATCATAATTACAGCAGATGTTGTTTTGAAATTCGAGCTCGTAGAGGGAGGATTTTAAGACATCTATAAGACTGTTATGATGCATAACATCCGTGGTTTGTTCAGTAGTTTATCGGTAGCAGTATAGTAATGGTTGCCATGTACTGTAAAAGAATATTACTGTACAGATAAAGTTGTTTCAGTATGGTAATGGTTGCCATGTACGGTAATAGCTATTTATCGGTTTCAGGATATTAAGCCTTTGTTTACATATACAAAAGTAGGCTGGTAACTAGATCATAACTTATCTGTAGGGTTATAGCTATTAACATATCTAGGAATGTTATGAGTATCATAACTGCCGCAGATGTTTTGAAATCCGAGCTTGTAGAGCGAGGATTTTAAAACATCTGAGGCTGTTATGATCATAACATCCGTGATATGTTCAATAGTTTATCGGTTGCTATATGGTTATGGTTGCCATGTAGGGTAATATTCCATTACCCTACAGATAAGTTATGATCTAGTTACCAGCCCACTTTTGTATATGTAAACAAAGGCTTAATATCCTGAAACCGGTAAAAGAATATTACCCTACATGGCAACCATAACCATATAGCAACCGATAAACTATTGAACAAATCACGGATGTTATGAATCATAACTGCCTTAGAAGTTTTAAAATCCTCGCTCTACGAGCTCGGATTTCAAAACTTCTGCGGCAGTTATGATACTCATAACATTCCTAGATATGTTAATAGCTATAACATATCTAGGAATGTTAATGAGTACCTATCATAACTGCCGCAGATGTTTTGAAATCCGAGTTCGTAGAGGGAGGATTTTAAGACATCTAAGACTGTTATGATTCATAACATCCGTGGTTTGTTGAACAGTTTATCGGTTGCAGTATGGTAATGGTTGTCATGTACGGTAAAGGGATATTACCGTACAGATACAGTTGTGACTTAATTACCAGCCAACTTTTGTAGATGTAAACAAAGGCTTAATATCCTGAAACTGATAAATGTTTTTTTTTTCAAACGGCAGTAGAATGTGACAATATACTGCTTGATTGATGATGCTAAACTGTCACTTCATTGCCATGGCATCTAAAACATTTTATCTGCCGCTGACGAGATCAAGTAATTTTCTTCGAATTTCGTTCACAAAGTTGGAAATAATTTGTTGTAAAAACGTTTGAAGGAAAAATACTGTATGTTATTCGGAGCAAAAGTATCTTTATGTGGCTCGGCTGTACTTATCTGCCTCGCAAGCTTGGCAGGTAACCCCTTCCAGCCACGCCACATAAAGTATAACTTTTGCTCCTAATAACATAACATACTACCTGAGAAGTCAGAGAAAATATAGTTTGCTTTGCTGGTTTTGTGGGGAATATATATAATCCGTTCACGACCTTTTTAGGACACAGTTGGCTGTGATTTTTTCTTTTCATGTTGAACTAACTGATTTGGTGATGTAGCAGTTGCAAGTTTTTTTTCTGTCAGTGTCAGTTCGACATTTTCTTGCCACCACAGTGCCAGATTCATTATTTTAATATTAGTAAGAACTAGCAACTAGTGAGACAAATGTCTCATTTAATAAAACAAAAAAGACCGTTTTTCACGTGATTTCTCGAAAACCGGAAGTGTCACGTGACTGAAATTCGGTTCCTGACCTGACATGACCATTCCAAACATATAACTTTAATAACTTTTTTCTCTATCTCTTACGGTTTGGCTGCTGAAACAGCTTCCCGGACAGACAAAACAGCGTCCCGGACAGACAAGTCTATTAGATAAAGGATAGTAATTTACGTTACAAGTAGGGTTTCCAAGTCCCGGGACCAAAAGTGTTTTCGGGACTTACGAGTTAAATTTCAAGTCCCGGGACTAGTCCCGAAGATCCCGAAAATGGTCCCGAAAGGGAAACAGTGTTCAGGTGAAATTTCCGAATGCCATTTCCAAAGAAAAACAAGTGTTTTAAGTTAAATGTTAAATAAAGTATTTCTGTGCTGATAATCTGCGTTGGGACTCGTCTATAACTTCATTGCTTTCTTCTGGTACTAAAAATGTCTGTCGCTCTTCATCTTTTGCTTTTGTTTGAACTGCAAAGTGCTTGTGTAATCCTTTTGTCAAACTGCCTCTATGATAATTTTACAGGAACAAACTTTACATTTCGCCAATTGTTTATATCTTCAATATATAAAATTGTTGCTATATTGACTACAAATCGTTATTTTTTAATGTAGAGTGAAGATAGGTTGCAAATCAGAATTCATTCTAATTGTCACGCTTTAGCAGACGAACACATTTAAAACTGAAAAATATAAATTATTCAGCTTCTTCGCACATAATTTTAAAAGTCTACAAATGTAGTTACCTTACTGTTACTAAATACGCACACAACTACGCGTAAAATATATCTAAATTCAACAAAAGAAACAGACGAATACATAAATAGAAGAAGATATGCAAATGTGGCTGAAACAACACACAGGTTTAATTCTAACCTACAGAAAACCATACCTCTCCTGCCTATGCAAAACCCAAATAATTTAGAATGTGCAAGCGGTATGAGTAATACGTAGGACGCCGGTGAATACCTGTCCTAATTCTCTGATATCGAGTATACGCACGCATGTTGACATGGTCCCGGGACTTCGCTTGGGCTGGCTGTGGTCCCGGGACTCGGTTTATGTGGTAGAATCCCAGGACTGTCCCGGGACTGGAAACCCTAGTTACAAGTATAGACAGTGGAGCTTTTCAGTACGAGTGAGATGTTTTCGGAAGAGGCCGTTAGGCCGAGTCCAGAATTTCAAGACGAGTATGAAAAAGCCACTTTCATACGAGTTCCGTATAAAATTTTTTTGTACACTAGCATACAAAACGGAATAATAAATTTATCCTCTCATCTGAATTTGCCTTAAAATTCATTAATTAGAAGGGTACACTTTGCGGTATTTGTACAGCAAAGTAAAATTCGTACGGCAAAGTAACACTTTGCCGTACGAATACTGCAAAATACTACTTTGCCGTACGTATACCGCAAAGTGTAACTTTCTAATTAATAAATTGTACGGCAAAGCAGCTCTTTCAATGCTAGTGTACGAAAAAATAAATGATTTATTGTGTGTAAAAATAATTTTAATTTCTCTCAAAGGAAAAGTCAAAATGCCCAAAATAATTTTGTTACAACAAAAAATTTCAATTAAACGATGCTACTTCCAATTTAAAATAGGACAGACCAGATTTAAAAGAACATGAGTTGACGTGAAGACTAGAGAATATATTTCCTGTACGTTAAAAAATGAAATTTTGGAATAAAAAACAATCCAGCGTAATGTATAATAATTTACTACCTACCTACTTATTACTACTTTAGTGTTGAAATGTTATGTGGCAGATGTGAATATCAAAATAAAATCAGCAAGCCATCCATTTGACAAGATATTTACATTTTTCACATGTTGATTTCTATAAGAACAATATTGCTCAATTGCTCTACTAAATTTATTTGGCATCAGTTTGTGACGTCTTTATCCTTCCACACCATCAAGCAAGCAAGCATGTAAAATAAAGTGGCATATTCATAGCATGTATACAATTCTTATTCAAATTGCAATAAACATTAATATTGAATGCTTTTCTTATGCATTAGTTTTCATTTTCGTTTCAGTCGTCAAAGGTTTGTCAAATCATTTCAATTTTTCATCCTTAATTTAAACAGAGATCCGGCAACAATGTACCTATTCAGAAAATAAAGGGTGTTCATTAGAATTTGTGGTCTAGTCGACATTGAAACTGATGAAGTCTTGTCGTGCATTAAATCATATGGCTGATAACTGACACAGGTGACACTGTAAGTCTATGTCAAGTTCGATGCTAGCAGGTTAGGTTTTGCGTTAGTCTGTGACAAAACTGACGCAAAACCTATCCTGCTAACATCGAATTTGACATAGACTTACAGTATCACCAGTGTCAGTTATCAGCCATATGGTTTAATGCACGACATGACTTCATTCTTTACAACTCTGACAACTCAAAATAATTGTAATTTTTTATTGAAGGTAGCTATTTCCACGTTTGGAGAAAAAATAGCATATTTTATTAGGAGCTAAAGCACTTTTCACGACTAATCTGTAGTTCTCAGACTCATTTCGTTCCTCCGAGAAACGTCTACAGATATGTCGTGAAAAGTGACTTATTGCTTCTTATAATAGTAATTTACGTTACAAGTATAGAAAGTGCAGCTTTTCAGTACGAGTGAGATGTTTTCGGAAGAGGCCGTTAGGCCGAGTCCGGAATTTCGAGACGAGTATGGAAAAGCCACTTTCATACGAGTTTCGTACAATATTTTTTCGTACACTAGCATACAAAACGGAATACTAAATTTATCCTCGTATATAGCAAATAAGTAGAGTAATGTTATTGTATACGTAACGTTTTATACATATGTGTTGTAACTAAGGAAACGTACCGCAAAGTGCTACTTTGCCGTACGAATACCGCAAAATACTATTTTGCCGTACGAATACCGCAAAGTGCAACTTTCTGATTAATAAATTGTACGGCAAAGTAGCTCTTTCAATGCCAGTGTACGAAAAAATAATATATTATTTAAAACTGTCATATGTACAGCTGCGGAAATATAAAGCGGGACACTAAAATTTGGCTAAGTTAAATTGTCTGAATGAATTCATTGTTGGTGCTATCCCAAGTTGCTTATATTGCATCAACAAGTTCTTTTTGGTTCATTGGTATGTGGTAGATATGATTTCATGAACAATTAGGAAGGCAAAATTGCAATATTCAAATTATGAAAAATTGTCTTACATGACTTGTCCCGGTTTATGTTTCCGCGACTGTACCTATATAACTTTGCCAAAAAAGTTTATTTTTTGGATGTTGTTTTTGAAAAAAATGGCAAAATTAAATTTTTATAAACAGAGAAAAGAAACTCGTGTGGTGGCCACACCTCTTTTTACATTCTTTTACTTCGTAAAATATGGTACTGTAGTAGTAATCATGATTTTTTTCGAACTCTAAATTTTTGAGGAAATATTCGTTTTTGTGTCTTCTAATTCAGAAGCAGTGGTTTTCGAAGTGATGTCATGTTGTCAGTGTGAGTCCTCTCTACTGCTCAGACGGTTAAATCGATCGGCCTCAAAAATTTATATCTTCGTTTTTAGTATAAATTCGGAGAACTCCGTAATTTTAGCTAAAATCAACCAACCGGAAGTGGCACTCTTACTTTGTTTCTTTCCGTTTTTGAGGTATTTTTTGTAGGTAATTGTTTGATAATTTTTACTTCCTTTTACAATAAAGGAAGTATTGGATTCACCCCAAAAATTCGAAATTGAATTTTCAACAGATCCAGAGTCCCCTGAACCCAAAAAACATATTTTTTTTATTGGTCTGTCTGTCTGTGTGTCTGTGAACTCGCAGGGACCCGGACCCAAATGAAATAAGGGTTCCGGTCCGGTCCGGTCCAGAACAAGATCGAAAATTTCGGTTCGGGTTCTGACCACACCATTCTAGATAGATTTCGGTCCGGTCCGGTCCGGGTTTTTTCGGTCCAAAGGGTTTTTTTCGGTTCGGACAAAAAAAAAGTTACTTTAGGTAGGCAGCCTTTTCCCGAGCTTTTTTCATAAAAAATATACCTTGGTATCATATAAAATACCTATATAAAATACAATACTCAATTACTCAATGTAAGTTTTCTTGGAAAATCAATGCGTGAGTAAATTGTTTTGTTTTCTCCTTGTCATCTTAGCTTCTACCAAGGGTTTAATTATTTCCACTTCAGTTGTTTCCGCTTCTTCTTCATCATCATCAGAGTCATCAGACACACTTGCTTGTGCTTGTCCTTCTCTCATTCCTGGCTCGGTCCTCTGAGGAGTTTGAGGTTTAGTCTTTTTTCTCCTGATTGCAAAATTGAATTTTTTTAATTAGGTACCTATCAACCGACTTCATAAAAATACAAAAACTCTGAACGCTAGAACTTACAGCTTTTCTTCTTTCTTCTTTCCGAAGATTCTGTTTGTTATTACGAACAATTGTTCCTCTAGAATCTTGTCTTTGACTTCGCTCTTATAGGAGGAAGCAGGAACTTTAACCCAGAAAAAAACCTTTCTACACTAACTTGTGTGGCTGGTACACTCAGTAAGACTCCTGCTAGAAGATGTAACTCAGCCATTTCTTCTTTTTTTGATGCCCAAAAATAAAATATTGTGGGCTCATTGGGTAAACGTACCCTACCCTGTTCGACTTGATAAGAATTCAATATATTGTCAATCTTCTTTGACAGCATGAATGAATTACGGTACCGCAGTTGTGCCACCGTTGATCAACTTTGTGTTCTGATTCTTTCCTTTTCAAAAAAGCCTCCATCTCATCACTTGATGAGTTTGACACCACTGATTCAGTCTCGAGATCGATTTTATCACCATGTTTTATATTCGTGGAATTGTTCAAAGCCAGTAGTCTAGCTCAAAGCAAAGTTAAACGCTTTTTTGCTTTTTCCATCTGATTCCAGTCTAGTACGATTTTAAAACGTGGGTCCAAAAATATACCAGCTAGGACTACCTCGTTATTCATCAGTTGGCCTTTTTTAAATTTTAGCTACCTATATGATTTCACGATTAGTGTAGTGATTCATATAACAAGGCTGCGGGGTTAGAGGTTGGTCGGTAGTGACGCGAATGTGTCAGGGCAGTGGTGGTGGTAAAGCGTAGTATTGCGCTCAAAAATTCCGCTACGATAATATAATTATTTACATAACAAGACCTAAAAAAATCCGCCAAAAAATCTTTTTTGGCAAGAACCGAAAAAAAACCCGAAAAAAACGAAAAATATTTTAAGGGTTCGGGTTCGTTACCTATAATTCATTAAAAATGAAATATGGGTTCGGTTTCGGTTCGGGTCCAGACAAAAATTACGGTTCCGGTCCGGTTTACGGTTCAAAATCGGTCCGGTCCGGGTCCCCTGCAGTGAACAGAATATCTCAAAAACGAAAGGAGGTATGACATTGAAACTTCATATATAAGTTTTATGTACTATGTAGATGCGACAGCAAGCTTTTGAAGAAGATCGCATAACTGGAAGTAGGTGTTTACTCGTGTAATTTTTCAGTTTTTTCGATTTTTGCTCTAACGTTTTTTTTCAAACTTTACATTTTTATTACACTTTTAATGTGTATTGATGTGAGATAGGTGATTTTCCAGTTTAATAGTTCTAAAATGGGTTTCTTTTGTTTTTTTATTCAATCCGTTTTAAGTAGAACACCCGGTATATTATTACATTTTTGAATTCAGCTTAAAATTTTAGAGAAAATTTGTTTCTTCAACTAACGCTTTATTTTGTACCGTGTTTGTAGAATTTGTAATTTTTTTAAATGTTTGACGAATGCTTACAAATTAAAAATAAAATGTTTGGGTAATTATAAGATCACTGTAAAAGGAAGTTGTGTGAGTGTATCACACCAGATTTTTTTTATAATAACGTCATACATTTTACCATTGCCTATACAGGGTGTAGAAATGCTTTACGCATCATAGGGATTTCAATGGTAATTTTTTCATATGAAAATATTTGCTTCCCTAATTATTTTAGAGCAAACTTGTATGGAAGTTTTTTGTAGAGAAAAAAATTCTGTATCCCTTTATGCCCGCATTTCTCATTTTACATTTCGGAAAACCGAAAATTTAAGAAATAAAATTACCATTTTTAGACAAATCAGTGGTGCCTTGAAATTATTGAAGCATCTCAAAGCATCAACAAATTAGTTTGCTGTTTATTTGTTTGCATCTGTCAAATGTAGCGGCAACCATGGCACATATTGCACCTGATCTGCTTCCAGCATACCACCACTTCGAAATTTGCACTGATTTTTGAAAAAATGATAATTCTAGTTTCTTTCATTATTAGGTTTTCTGACGTAAAATGACAAAAATGATGGCATAAGTGGATGCAAAATTGTTTGCTCTACAAAAAACCTATGTATAAGTTTGTTCTAAAATAATTAGGAAAGCGAATATTTTCATATGAAAAAATTACCATTGAAAACCCTATGGTGCGTAAAGCATTTCTACACCCTGTATATTATCAAAAACTTTTTTTGTATTAGGTATGGTTTTTCAAAAAATCGCAACACTAAATTTTACAAGCAAGTACACAGTAAGAGAATGTGTGGCAGCCACACCTCATATTAATAAAGTAAAGGGTAGTAATTACTATTTTTATCGAACTCGAAATTTTTCCGGAAATATGGGTATCTTGGAGAAGACACATTTCCGGACCTATGTTTATATAACATTTTTTTCTTATTTTGATGTAAGTTATTAACATTTCTTCACACTTCGGATGACACCCTGTATAAAGAAAATTGTAAAACCAATTACTGGCTCAAATATAATACGTCGTGAATTTTTTATGAAACACAAACTGTTAAAAAGTTGTTAAAAGCATAGATAATTTGGAAGTGTAAAGGATTACTGCAGTTTCGGTTTCCTAAATTTCAGTGTTTTCAAGTAAAATTTCATTTTTCGATCGGTGGGCCACTGTAGTTTTAGACATCGAATAATTTTAAAACAATTAGATATCGTCTTTGATAATAAACATCTCTACTGTTACATAAAATCTGTGTGCGTAACGTAACTAGAGCTGGTAATCAAATTTGCCGCCTGATTAAACAAAAACAAACGAATTCAAATCGTCGGTCGTCAGCATTTGAGAGAATCCCAACTTCCACCGAAACCGCGGAAATTGCTCCCACAACAAGTTGGTACACGTCTGACTACATTAAAAATGACTCATGAATGTTTACACACAATAATTGCTGTCGGAGGCTTTCGACCGGGATGAGTCTATTCCCAGCCGAAATTTCATCATCTTGTGATGTTGGAGAAAATCGCATCGACAGGGGCCAGCCAATGGCTCGCGCCCTACGTGGAGAAGTGGGCCAATCAAAGCGCGAACCTCGCTTCGATCGCGCGCCAAACGCCCGTTTAAATCAGCCTCGGGCCTGCGCCTGTTGTCAGTTCAAATTCAAAGCTCTTGAGGAAGGTGGTTGTTTGTCTTAATATTGTGCAATTTGGTGCAAACTGCTTTTTGATAAATAGTGGACTCCTCGCGACCTGCGTTTACGTATAAAAGCATTTCGTCAGAGTTGTAGACCAATCTCATCTTCGTTTTGCGCGCTTCCGGGAAGGAGGGTTAAAAGTTTGTTTAATGCGAGTAGCTCAGATTAAACCCATTGGAAATACTATGAGCGTTTTGTACGTTGCTAATTACTACCCTTGCAAGATAGTTCCGAAAGTTGCACTAAAAGTCCAGAAACTAAGTGTTCGTTCTTGTAACCTAATTTTTATAAACTCGACATTTAAACGCAAGTATATCAAGGGCCACAGAAGAATGCATGGCACAATGGAGATGTAAGCCACTTTATTGTTGATTTGTTATAGTTTAAGGCGTCTAAGCTGCAGATTTTTATTTGTGGTTTTCCTTTTACGCACATAACCTACTTGTAAATATTTATGTGGGACTTAACAACCAACGTTAAGCATAATCATTGTACAAATCTGCAGTTTAATGTGACGCAAATTACATTTAATTAAAATATAAACACAGACACACCGCTTGCTCATGTAACAACAGGCAAACTGCAATACAATACATACTTCACAGCACAATACCTAAACATATAAGTACAGTGTGAATAATGTTAGACTATACGTTGACAACTTTATTTTAGCATTAATCAATTTACCCATTTTAGTAACAATTATCGCTTTTGAAATTACAATGAAATAATCACGTTTCAATTAGTTTATATAGTCGCTATGTTGTTATTTTGTTTACAAACACCATGGTAACAGCAAGTAAAGGCCCTATGTCTAATTTTTCATAATTCAGCCACATAGTGTGTTAATATTATTCTCATTATTCTAGAATAATATTTGGTAAATAGTGAATTGCAGATTTCTGCAATTATTTATAGAAACCTGTAAGTCCGCTTATGTTTATTCGCAACATTTGAAATTTTGATGCTATAATTTAATGGTTTATTATCAATTTTAATCATAAATACTGATATATTAAATAATTGTTTAGCTTTGATGTATCATAGCAGGCCTACATGAACATGACCTTGTCATCTTAGTATTAAATGGGCGAACGTGGGAATGGTGCCGTTCAAAGCTGCCCGCCCCTTTGGTCAATAGTATCATAAATAATAGTGAGGAACTGTTGACCGAACTATTTTCCATATCAGATTTGTATAACGGTTTTGCTTGAAAAAACCTGTAAGTGCATCACAAGAATTTTATCTCAGAGTGTGTTTGTTAAAATGTCTTAACAAATCAATTATATTTTTTTATGCAGACTACTTTATATTGAATGGCACCAATCCACCAATCGAATATATTGCAAACAGAAAATAAAAGAAACTTTAAAACGTGAAAGGATTTGAACTAAAATTTTTTAGTTGGATTTTTTTAAAGATTTTGGCTTCTGAATAATTGGCCACTATTTATAATCCTGTATTGTACAGATACGTATTAGTTCGTCGCGTTGTTTTTATTGATTTTGCTTGTTTATAATACCAAGCGCCCAAAAGTGTAGGCGTGAAGGTCACCGGTGCTTATCTTCCAAATAATTGCTATGATGGTAAAAATAATGTTTTCGGAGACGCCCACATTAATTTCCCCTCTGATATTTGTACAAAAACAACTGCTATACCACTGCATGAAAATACCAATTACGGTTCACGTCAGGTTTGAGCTACTTATTTTTTCTTGGAGCTCCCAACTCATTCTGCCTAAAAATAAGTTGACACACGACCCATAAAAACTAGGTAAATAGCCGGGCCATTTCGAAAATTTACTAAAAAATCGGGAAATCTTCAACTTTTCCAATATTAGCAAACTTAATTCAATTTTTTAAGTTATTTATGTTTTCATGTTATGTTTAGCAAAGCAATATTTTTCAAACAATTATACGTAGATTTTTCAATTTGTAAATATTAACTATGCAAAATTAATAAGCAGCTGCTCTTAGGTATCGTAGCTGACGTGTTTCCATTTATCTTCTCAGTTGAGAAAAACCCACTTAATCTCCTTGAACATTTTTAATTTGCAAAAAACAGCAATTATAGCGCCTGGGAGACCAGTTGAGAACCAGGACCGCGCCAGCATCAATGGCCGCCTGTGTGCAGAGCCAAATTTGCCGCCCCAAAATTTACATTTTTGTTGTAAAATATAAATTTTATGTAGTACATACCTAGTGTAACTGTAACAAATCAAATTAATTTAAGTGAAAAACAGAAATGTTAAAAAAGTTTTATTAACAACAAAATTTACAAAAAAAATAGTGGAATAAAATTAATAAAAAAACAACAAAATTTTAGAAAATTATAAAAAAGCAACTTTCCTAGCTTTTTTCTCCGCAAATTCTTTAATTACTAATTCTAAATCGATGGAATCCATCGTGTCGCTTTCTATTGCTATTATAGACAGATTATTTAATCTGTTTTGTGACATTGTGGATCGCATATAATTTTTAATAATTTTTAGTTTGGAGAAAGATCTCTCACCAGACGCAACTGAAACTGGTAACGTGAGTAATATTTTAAGAGCTATTGACATATTTGGAAATGATGCTATGAGCTGATTTTCAAAAATATATTCAAGAATGGACTGGGGCTCTAACTGATGCTTTTCAGCTGAAGTAGGTTTAAGATGTAATTTTAAAGATTTCATCTCTTCAAATAATTCTATTCCATCTACTTCTGATTCCTTTCTAGAATCATCAGTTAGATGAAGATGCAAATCTTTACAACATTGTAATAGCTCGTTTTCCGTTAAATCAAACATATTATAGAGAAATCCAAACATAGTATCATATCTTGTTATTCCCTCAAATCTGTCTCTTAAAGACGATAAAGTTTGATCTAATATATTAAAATAAACGTTAACTTTATAATAATTTTTTGGATCAATAATTTGTTCATCACTGTGTTCATAATCAAATTGTCTGGGTTTTCTTCGTGGTCTAACAGACTGAACAGCAGGGAAATTAGGTTCAATACCGAGTTCATCCGCAAGTGTATTAGCGTCAGTAAGAACATTATTGAATTCTTCATCTGATCGAAGAGCTAAGAAAAAATCTAACAAATTTTTAAAATGCTCTAAGCAAGTTTTTATATTTATAGTAGGATTTTGCATCACCGTGCTCAAAACATTAATTTTGATTAAAATATTGTACCAAATAATTGTTGAGCACAAAAATTTATAACTCTGAATTTTTAATGCCAAAGATTTGGCTTGATGTGAAGCACTGTGGTCTTGTACGGATAAACGATCTTCAATTACTTCTACCAATGCATCATATATTTGCCCAATTTGGTAACGCAGGTGCTTCACAGCGTCTATTCTACTAGACCACCGTGTATCACTAGGTGGTTTTAAATTTAAATTTGTTGTGTGTTTTTTCAGAATTGACCATCTTTTTACCGACGCGGAAAAAAACAAATAATTCTTGAACTATATCAAAATAACCAGAAGTCTCAAAAGAAACTTTAGCAGCATCGTTCACTACTAAATTTAATGTATGGGCTGTGCACGGCACAAAAAATGCTCGCGGATTTATTTCTAAATTTATTTTTGCAAACCATTATGTTTGCCGCGCATATTTGTCCCATTATCGTACCCTTGGCCACGCATGTCGTAAATATTTAAATTCAACTTTGAAAGTAAATTCATTAAAAATTCACTTAAACCCACTCCAGTTGAATCATTAATAGGACAAAATTCTATAAAATGCTCGCGTATTTCAATTATTTTTGAGGACTCATTTAACATTGTAAATCTAAAAATTATAGTCATTTGTTCGATATGACTAATATCCGGTGTACAGTCAAGAATGATAGAATAGTATTTACATTTTCTAATTAAATCCAAAATATTATTTCTAATTTTGTTACCAATGACATCTATTATTTCATTCTGAATTTTGTCCCCTAAATAATTTACCATTCGTGTTTCATCTTTTTGTGACTTTTGAGTCCGAAGCACATGTTCTGACATAACAGAATCAAATTTTGAGATCATCTCAACAGCTTTTAAAAAATTACCGTTATTGCTTTCAAATAATTTATTAGATTGCCCGCGTAAAGCAAGACACTGCCGTGACAAATATTGTATTATTAAAATTATTCTCTCAATCACAGCATGCCAGTGCTTTGCTTCTGCATTCAACAAAGGTAGTTGCGTCTGGTTTACAGTTTGTTCTTTTCATAACAATTTTATAAGTTCTAACTGATTTTTAACATTTGCATTGTGAGTATCACTTTTTTCGTGCCTTGAAATCAATAGTGACAAATGCTGCCAGTCAGAAACACCTTCCTTTTGCGAAAAATTGTTTTTAATTTTGCCAAATATTGTACAACAAAAGCAATAAACTGCATTATTTTTTATTGAATAAACTAACCATGGTCTATTAATTTCTTCTCCATTTGGAAGAGAACGGTAGAAATATTTTTTCGAAAACCTTCGACCATTTTCATTAGTTGGGAAATTAAATTGCGTTACCTGATCAGGCCCTCTTTCTACTAAAATTTTTGTTAATGTTGTTGATATTATCTCAGACCACTCTCCAGTCTCATCTGAGGTTGCTGTGTCCTGCTGCGACTGCTGTGAATCTGATGAGCAGCCAAATTTCTTTAGTTCAGAAAGCCTTGATGAGGATGACGTGCTGGCTTCTTCAGCGTCACCAACTTCTCTTCTCTCTGGTTTTGGAGACTCCGAGTCAGATGAAGTCACCTTCTCTTCCCCAGATTCGGAATCTTCCCTCATAATTTCCATTTCGACTTCTTGGACGCACGGCTCATTAAGTGGCCCGGAAACAGAACTAGAGCTTGATTCTAATGCTTCCGCTGACACATTTTCTAGCTTCAAATATTTTTCTATAAAGTATTGGCCTGTTTTTTCTTTTCTTCTTTTTTTGTAGACTTTGTTTTCGATACTGAAAACCCGACAGCCTTTTCGTTTTTCTGTTCTAGAAAAATTATAACAATTTTATCACTTAATACAATTTAAGAATATGTAGGTAACTATCTCTGTATTGATTGATATATGATTGATATGTATGTAGGTACTTACCATATTTATAACTTTTCTTCAACTTTCTTCAAAACACAATCACTAACAAAATTAATCTTCTCTACTCGATCTTCTCTGCAGCCAATTCAAAAATTAAATGACCAAATAATTATCATTGCACCCATATTACCACAGCATTAATGTAAGCATCATATAATATTATATTTCTTAAAATCAGCTTTAAACAATTAGGTACTTACCGACAAAAGAGATCGCCGACACCCCGATCAAAAATAATATAAATACCTACTTCATAAATACGATATGTTTCACAGTCAATAAAAGCCGCCAGCCGCCAGTTTTCTGAAAAGTCACGTTTTGTTGCTTCTGATAAATATCCGGCTTTTTTGTAATCATTGCATAAAGATGCGTGGAAAGCGTTCCTTCAAGTTGGCTTCGTTTAACAATTAGCCGCCACGGAATAAAAACTAACTTCGAGAATTTACATAAACAATAATCCATGTAACCATATTATCAGGTGTTCATTTACACAATAAACATTTTTTATACCTATATAGGTACATATTTTTGAACTTCTAAAATTTGTAAAGTAAAAAATATTGTACATTTTTTATTTATTTTTTTTTGTAATTTGTATATAATTTTTAAACCTTTTTGGCCGCCCCTGAATTTGGCCGCCCGTGTGCGGTGCACACATTGCACACTGGCTTGGCGCGGCCCTGGATGTTCGTTGCTACTATCCATTCACAAAACTCATAAACTGTCAAAACGCTGTCAAGTTGGTACCTCGTTTAAATTCTGGTTTGGAACTTCTGCTTGCTGATTTTGGCAGCACTGAAATTTTTGCAATTTAAAAACTTGACTTATGTCACACTTTCTTGTAAAGAAATAATCTCCAAAATTCTTTAATGTTTGTGCATACACCTCAATCGCAATGGAACAGAAACGAAAGGGGGTTTTATTATTGGAAAGGAAAAAAAGCTATAGTTAATTATTACAAGGAAAAACTTCGCTTAACTTTTGACACATGTAACATAACCTAACTGTAATATTACTAGAAATCACCAGATTCGAAGTACATTACCAAAAAAAACTGTAATTTCCCTGTACACTCAGCAAATATTTAAAAAATTAGACATTGACAGTTCACGAGTTTGTGAATGGATAATAGTAGCTTTGAAAATGTGCAACCGGGAAGTTCATGAGACCATCTCTCAATTGAATTGTTATGCTGCGAAAGTGATTTACTCCTATTCTTACAGCTTATAGCCGCCACCTGGCTGAAAAAATGTGTTGGAAGCTCGTTGGTAAATTCAAAAATTCAAGTAAACAGTTGAGTCATTTCGAAAATTCACCATAAACCTAAAACTCCGGAACTTTTGAAGTGTACACTTGGTGTACTTGGCAAAAACCCCTATTTTTAACATATAGACCCCGGCTTTTTTGCAAATTGATTAAAAGACAGCAAAACGGTAGACTTGGAAAAAAATTCTGGAATTTTTATTGTGTTTTACTAAGAATGTAATGAATGCAGTGGCGGCTCGTTATAATTGTATTTGGGAGGCTCTCAATTTTTAACAATAACTAAGCAAAAGATAATAATTAAAGACCTACATTCCGTCGACGTTTTTTTCAATCCAATTATAGCAGTAATTTTTAATTTTAATAATTCGAAAGGATTCAAAAGTAGTCAAATATAACACAAGATCTACATAAGAGTTAAACGAAACACGATGATAATTTGTATAACAATGGAAAACAAAACAGCATATGATGCATCACATCCACAAATCCATTTTTCTCTTGTAAATGCCCACATAAAAAGTCTTGGAAACTTACGAGTTTTAACTTTATTTAGTTGGATGATTTTTAATATCGCTGTAGGCCCTCTCAATTTTTTAAGTTTAATCTTTTCAGCCAACGGCAGGCTTTTAAAATTAATGTTGAGAATTTGGTTATTCTACTCTCCCCCATTTTTTAAATAAAACTGCATTAAAGAACCAAAAACGACCAACCGACTCAACAAGGAACAAAAATGTCCTTGCACATTTGCATTCATTTTCGCTGCCAAAGCTTGCACAATATTTTCAAGAAGGTATGTTATCGCGCGGCGGCCGCTGGATCGACGGATCGGATTACATTTTCGAGAGTCTGCGGCGATGGCGGCTCAATAATCGTGAGCCCTCTCGTTATCTTGAAGCTGATATATCGCCGATTCCGCAGCGATCGCATTTTCTTCTTAATTCCCATACAAGTTGGGATCTCGGTTTGGGGGAGCCGACAGCAGCTACCACCTGCTTCATGCATATGAAACGAGCATAGCTCATGTTATGTTGACATACTTCTTGCGATCTCCGGATCTCATTATTTAATCCTTGTTATATTATAACGGGGGGATATAGGTGATAAAATACGAGTATGCTTTCAATTATAAAATAGTTACTTTTTTCTAATGACAGATAGGCTGTTGATGACTGGGAGGCTCGAGCCCCTGAGCCCCTAACAAGCAACCGCCACTGATGTGATGTTTCTTTCGAGTGCTATTCAGATGTGTAGTTTAAAAATGACGCATTGCGATTTTCTGAGTTTGTAGTGCGATATCATTTATTGTGTTATCAGCTTTAATCATAAATAATCAATAGCGTACGTGTTTGTTATCTATAAGTATATCATAATAGTCAGACACTAAATTAATTTCGTTTGTTATCTGCGTTGCTACATGAATTTTTGTATAAAACAGAAATGTTATTAAAACACATGCATTGGTATTAGCCCGGAAAGCTTCTAGCAAATAGGGAATATTTGTTATTTAGCTTCGTTAAATATTATTAATAGAAATTTAGCGCACACTTGGAAATTGAAATAGCACCAATTGAATCCATGAAATTTCCATAATGTTAATGTACAGGGTGGATAAAAAATTGGAGTTGGCTCGAGGGTAAAGTAGTGTAATTTGGCAAAATAAAAAAACTTTTAAGAACAATTAAACATATACCCTATACCCAAATATGAAACTGCAGCCACGTATCCAAAATAGTTATTTAGACCACAAGTGTTAGAAGTACAACTTTTTTTCACAACTGTGGAGGGTGAAAAATAAGCACGCTAACACGAGTTGCCTATAAGATTTTTTAAAATATTGAATATTCAAATCCAAGCCTATTTTGTATAGAATTTTATTTGCCTTCATTTTAGTCAAGTGCGTTGGTCAGTTCTGGTAACTAAGGAAACTTCTATTTAAAATCGTCATTCTTAAATTAAAAGCAAAGTGTCACTTTTTTTCACTGAGTGAATGTGATGGGTGGGCTTGTTTCATCGAAAGTACATTGGATATATCGGGCCTTATCTCCGTTAACTTCAAACGTATGTAAGTCAGGCTCAAGTTGCAATTGTGCTCTATATTTAATATTTATTTTTAATGTCCAACATGGCAAAAAATACAGAGATACGATCATAGGCGTAGGAATTACATTTGTCTAGAGTAGGCCAGGTTTCCATGCGAATTCGCCACTCTTGACTATTTATTCTCCCCTCTCCCTCCTAATTTAGGAAATCGTACCTACAAATCAAAATCTCAAATGGAATGAAGACGATTTAATTCAAAGCATATTTTAAGAACAACATGTAAGACAGGATATTAGTGTAACATTAATTTCAATTTTCTATTTTTTGTCCTATAACCTATAATTTATAGTTTTGACATTAGTAGCTTTATTAATTGTTTCTAGTTAGCCATAGCTTGACTTAGAAGTATTAACTATGATATAAAGGATTGTTTTTAATTGGATTTTGACATTGACAATCCGGGAGTATAGTGAATAGAGTTTATTTAATATGATAAAAATTTACATGCAAACAAAATTCAAAACCTAGGTACTATAGTCAAAATTATACCCATTCGGAGTCACGTGACTTTTGTCTGTCTCTGTTCATCTTTAGTAAAATAGATGAAATGGAAGAAATTTGAAAAAAAGGCATGTCGATTCATAAAATTAATTTTAAAAATTTGACGTTTCTAATCTGTCAGATTATATTTTTCGTGTAAGTTATTGAGATAAGGGTAATAAAACCTAAAATTGTTGAGCCGAAAACTGGAAATTAAAAGAAACCATCGGACATGCGGTATAACGAGCAGTCACAACAATTAATTTGAATATTATGCGTTTTTTATGAAGAGTACAATATTAATAATAGTAAATCAACAGTTTCACCCTCCAACGCTGTTCGCCGTGCTTCTCTTGCGTTAAATATCTCTGAGAGCACAATTTACCGAAAATATGAGCCAGAAAGTGAAGAATGCAAAAACGGAAGTCGACGAAGCAGTCAAGACACTGTATATAAAATGTATGTAGCTAAAGAATTTGTAACCATAAAAAATCTAAAAATGCTTGGTTGAAGAATCTGGAGATTTTTCACATTCAGTTTCTTCCCTAAATAGATTGTGCAAGGAAATAGGCTTCAAATGGCAATGTTCTATAACAGAATATGCATGCACAGAAATTGACTTAAAATTTGCTATACGCAGCAGGTTTTTAATGTAGCAGCTGACATATCTTTATTATATTTACATTTTACGACATGTTATGTTTTCTTTAACCTGTAAATTCAGTTTGATTTCATATAAGAGAATAAACCCGTAGCAACCTTGTTTTAGAAATTGGCATATGTCAGGATAACCTACAAAACGGAATGTCATTTATTTCCCTAAAATTGCATTTTTAAGAATCGACATACGTAAAATTACTAGATTATCACGTGACTCCGAATGGGTATAAATTTTACTATAGATGTAATTCTTTTTAAGACACCCGGTACAATCCGACATAATAATTTTCATTGCTTGCTTGCTTGCTTGCTTGCTTGCTTGACGCCACTTTGAAACCGAACCCGTGGGGCGAATTGTCTGATTTTGGTGTCAATCGACTCAGGGCGGCGCAAGTAAGCCAGTAGTAGGATGTTCAAATTTTTATAAGTGACTTGTTTATGTGGATTTTCTTGTTGATAGCTAACCTCAAAATTAACTCGACACACAAAATGGCTCACTCTTGTACAAATTGAATTAAATGAATTATTTCGCGCCCAATTTGCGTGTAGAACGCTAGTTTAAAATAATTACGGTGTCCACCAGTCATCATGAAACCTAACCTTATTGCAAAAATAATAACCAGAAGTTTATGTACCAACACAATGCAATCTAGTGACAATGCTTGTTGTCAATGGTTTTCCTAGATTGCATTTTCATAGCGAAAAAATGAAGTGTGGTCATCACACGACTTTTTTACTGCTTGTAAAAATGTCACTACGATTTTCCAAAAACTAGACTAGCAAAAAACTTTTTTGGCGAACGTTATGGATAATTATGTAATATATAATACTTTTGAACATTTTTATTTCTATTAGTTTTGGCGAAAGTTTTTGTAAAACTTTCATTTTGCGATTTTTCCAAAACCTGTATTTTTTATAAACTTTTTGAAGTTATATATAATTACTCAATATATCATCTTGTTAGTAGAAAGGGGACCGCTGGCCCCCACTACTTTTAATTGATTAAGCCACGCCCCCTCCAATTTTAATTGATTCGTGGCCGATTAAATTAACCCACATATCATTGATCCAATTAAACCCGGATTGATCTAATGAATTTTCGCCGATTGATCTAATTAATTTTCGCGTTTTGATCTAAATAATTTTCATATGTGCTACTGATTAAATTACGCATGAGCTACTGATTAAATTACGCGGCGGTCATTTTTAATTTACTTCTGGAATTACGCGGCGGCCATTTTATTTTCACGCGAATATTTGAATTTGAAATTTTTCAGATTTTTTTCTAAGTTCAATTTTTTTAATTTAAACTTCCCGGGTGTCGACCATCTTTGTTTTCTGCGTGCGCACTTCTCGCGACTGCCCTTTTAATTTGAAATTTTTTCAGATTTTTTCTAAGTTCAATTTTTTGAATTTAAACTTCCGGGTGTCGGCCATCTTTGTTTTCTGCGTACGCACTTCTCGAGGTTGTCGTTTTAATTTTAATTTTTGCGGAAATATTTGAATTTCAAACTAGTAAATCTTCCGTCACCCTCATCGAAGCTGTTCTCTCTCTCTTGCATTCACAGAATGACTGTTTATATTTAAAAAAAATCTCTGGCGGTCTTGGATTTGAACGCTCTACGTTCGTGTTCACCAAATTAGTTGCAAGCGTCAATGCCTCAGCACTACCGAGTCGTTGCAAATTTTAATGTGTATAGCGGAAAGCTACTCCACTGCTCTGACTCCAGATATTAAACAAACTATTTTTTCAAAAATATAAATTATACGAATGGAATTGTGTAGCCTATTGTGTTTAAAGGTTGATACAAATTTTTAAAAACTGACTGTGACTGGTTTTCATGGAAATCATTCTTTTATTTTTATAATTTGCGTGACGCGCATGAATGGATTATCGAAATTCTCATTGTCCCACCCTACTATATAGCTGGAAATTTCCGCTCGACCGTCGAAAATTTGAAAGCTATATGAATATCGGTGCACCTAATTTGTTATTGTACAATTTGAAGCCTTGAAATGCAGGCGTTAACTTGATTGTTAGCACAGACAAAGGAATTTGCTATGATATCACCGAATCTGCAGGTAGGGTCAGCTTGTCTGCGCTCATACTTTACGTAAAGTGGAAATTTTCTCTCGCTTCCACTCTGTTGCGCCCGTTTTTGAATTTCAATTGGTAAATCAGCCATCTCTCTGACTGTTTTCAGTCGCACACTCATCTGTCTCTCTTCATCGAAACATTTTTAAAATTCAAAGAGTTATACATCTTGAATAATGACAAAGCATAATTTATAAGAAGTTTATTAATGAGTTGTTGAACCTGAAACCAATTAGATGTGGTATTTATTGTATTAGACCAACGAGACGAGTATTGAAAATGGCTAGTGGATTTTTTACAAGAGCCTCTCTAAACAACCAAACAAACTTTTCTCAATTGCCTATTGGTACAGAAATTAGATTTTACACATATGATAATTAAACACATGTGAATAATTATTTTAATTCGCGAACAAAGCATCGTCTCCCGTCTCGCTCATCGCAGCTGTTCTCTCTCGCTCCCAAGTTGAATTTGAACCCTAGTTGTCACGAGATTGTCATGTTTGGTTTTTATTTTATAAGTAAAGCGTGTTAGTTACTTTGAAGCACACCTTTTATAAAACGCACCAGTAAAATTTAAATTAAATCACTAGGTTTTGGCGAGGGTCGGCATCGAAATGACAATTTAATAATAATTTTTAAAATACATTACTCTAACTTGTTGCAATTTTAGTAAGCTTTGAATAAAAACACCACTTTCATTGAAAAATCTTCTGCCACAAGCATTTCGATAAACAAAATTTCAGTTACGTAGGCTTATTGTTCATTTTTATTACGAAAATTAACTCAAAATTGAACAAAAATCACGCAATTACACATGTCACAAATTTTTACAAAAATCGACATCATGTCACAAATTATACAAAAACAGACATCATGTCACTTGAAATTATACAAAAAACGACATTTTTACTCAACACACGACGAAAATTGAACAAAAATCACGCAATTACACATCATCTCACATACATTTTTACAAAAATCGACATCATGTTACATAAACTATGCATAATTTTGCAAATGTTTTACACTTTTTTATAAAATGCATCTCTCAAAATTAAAAGAAATCGCAATTTCGTTGAAAAAATCTTCTACCACAATCATTTCGATAAACAAAATTTAAAAATTCTTGTACTTTTGATGGAAATATATGTATGTTGACCACAAATTAACATAATTTTGAAATAAAAACGCGCAATTTCGTTGAAAAAAAATGTTCTGACACCATCATTTCACTTAAAATTTTACAAAAATCGACATGTCACTTGAAATTATACAAAAAGCGACATTTTTATTCAATAAGCGATAAAAAATACGCCTTCCCACATCATTTCACTTAAAAAATTATCACAATTCTTTTTACAAAACGATTTATAATAACGAAAATGATGTAAAACACTTTTTATAAACTGCATCGCTCAAAATGTATGTTGACCCCCAAATTAACATAAAATTGAATAATAACACGCAATTTCATTGAAAAATCTTCTGCCACAAGCATTTCGATAAACAAAATTTCAGTTACGTAGACTCATTGTTCATTTTTATTACGAAAATTAACTCAAAATTGAACAAAGATCACGCAATTACACATCATCTCACATAAATTTTTACAAAAATCGACATGTCACATAAATTATACAAAAAATGACATTTTAATTCAACACACGATGAAAATTTAATAAAAAATATACAATTACACATCATCTCACTTAAAAAATTATCACAATTCGTTTTACAAAACGATTTATAATAAAGAAAATGATGTAAAATCAGCTTTAGAGTTATTTCTAAGCATAATTTTGCAAATGTTTTACACTTTTTTTATAAAATGTGTCGCTCAAAATTAAAAGAAATCACAATTTTTTAAATTATATCACGCCATTATGAAATCGTTGATTGATTTTTTGAAATTTTACACTTTGTAACTGTAAAATAACTTCAAATACTAATATTTTAGCTTTAGATTTTGTAATTATTGCAGATTCGTGAAAAAAAACAAAAGCAAAGTAGAAATAAAAAACAAACACTTTGTAATAAACAAATATATTGTTCTTATTTCGTATAATACTTAATAATATAAAAATAAATGTACAGCTGAATGTCTTATTGTCTTAAAATCCGCTAGCAATTTACAAAACTGTAGTTTGAGGTGTACAACATTTCAAATTAAATAAGCTGCAAGTAATAAAATCAGAATTCGTTTACATGGGATCGTAGAACAAATTTCATTGAGGCATTTTAAAGTTTAAGGCGCTCCCAATCCAGGATTCCGTTTGTATTTGATGTTGAGGACCTCTGCCTTAGAGGTGTTTTTCTAACGGCCCTTTTTTGGAAGTGCTTCCTAATCGACGTTTTTCTGACTGCACCTTTTTGATGTGGACTTGGATGAGTAGCTGGTGTTTTTAATTTATATTCTAAATCGGACTCGCAGTTATCAGTTTCCATTTCGGTTTTTCCTGTAGTACCAGTCGGGGTTGGCTTCTTTTGCTGTTTAGGTTTAGCTAGCAGCACATTAGCAACGTTAAGGCCTTTGATGTAATCAGCAAACTGTAGGCGTCCGGGTGGATTAATAGTTTTTCGAGGCCTCAGAGCGTCGTGAACTAAATCGACTATGTTAGACGCCGGTAAAATTTCACCCTTTATAGTAACGGTACCCTTGCGATCCCAGCTTACATCGTTTGAAGCACTCAAAATGCGTAGGAAAACTTCATCTTTTTTTAAAAAGTTTTGGGAAGTGTAGATAAAATAATGGCATTTGATAGGCTGTTACTGCTTGTTTCAATAGGTATTTTGATTGGCTGCCGTGCCTGGTTTGTGAAATGAAGGAATCTTTGTAACACTTGGTTGTACTGCCCCCATTTATCGTGATCAGTTAATTTGGACTTTAAAACTTTTTGCATTTCGTCATCAAGCTGAGATAATATATTTTTCTCCGCATTATCGCCAGACTTAAGGCGTTGGACAAATTCCGGCGATACAACCAACATCTTCCGCGTTTGGTCCATTTTAGTCGAAAAAGGAGCTCAGCCGTTTGTTCTGGTAGAGCTGTCATGAATAAACTAACTTAAAATCAAGACTTTCATAATAAATATATAAAAAAATATGGCAGGTACGGGAATCGAACCCGTATTCGCTCTCGAGATCAGAGCTTAAATCTGACGCCTTAATCATTCGGCCAACCTGCCTCCCTGTATAAACGAGCACTCTCTGCATAATTAAGAAAGAAAACATATAGTTTAAAAGCCTTCTATTTGCAATTTCATACAATATTTTATATAAATTAAGCCATATACAAATTTCTAAATCGCATTTGATATATATTTATCGAAGGAGTTGATCCTCAGCTGAGTTTTATTATTATTTGTTGTGATTCGTCATCGCTGAATTTTACAGGAACCAGCCTGTCTGCTGTGTGACGTACGCAATGTCTCCATCCCTTTTTATTTTAAGGTTATGTTTTGCGTCAGTTTTGACACAAACTGACGCAGAATCTAACCTGCTAACGTCGAATTTGACATAGACTTACAGTCTTGCCAATTTTAAGTAAAGGTTTGGATTGCATTATGGGAAATTCAAATCATACTAGATGTAATTCATTTTAAGACACCCGGTATTATAGTTATTTATGTATCAACTACATAATGTAGGATTTTATTGGACGAGTTCATATTATAGCAGAGCGAGCGTAGCGCTAAAGAGGACGAGTCAAATACGGTCTGATTATTATGGACGAGCTGCATGCAAAGCTTTACGTTCAGAAGATTTCCTTTTGTCTACAATAACATTTATATTGGACACATTAGAAAATTCAAATTGCTATTGAAACATTTGATAGTTTCGAAGTGTGCTACATCTTACTGTGAGATATTAGAGATGAATTCCTTTTTACTTCCTTTTACTACTATAAAGGAAGTATTGGATTCACCCCAAAAATTCGAAATTGAGTTTTCAACAGATCTTCACGTTTTAGAGTCCCCTGATCCCAAAAAACATATTTTTTTTCATTGGTCTGTCTGTCTGTCTGTCTGTGTGTCTGTCTGTGAACAGAATATCTCAAAAACGAAAAGAGGTATGGCATTGAAACTTCATATATAAGTTTTGTGTACTATGTAGATGAGACAGCAAGCTTTTGAAGAAAATCGCATAACCGGAAGTAGGTGTTTACTCTTGTGATTTTTCAGTTTTTTTCGTTTTTTTCAAAAACGGCTCTAACGATTTTTTTTAAATTTTACATTTTTCTTACATTTTTAATGTGTATTGATGTGAGATAGGTAATTTTCCAGTTGAATACTTCTAAAGTGGGTTTCTTTTGTTTTTTTTAATATTTTTTTTATTAACTCCTATTTTAAATAAAACACCCGGTATATTATTACATTTTTGAATTCACCTTAAAATTTTAGAGAAAATTTGTCTCTTCAACTAACACTCGATTTTGTACCGTTTTTGTAGAATTTGTAATTTTTGAAAATTTTTAACAAATGGTTAAAAATTAAAAATGAAATTTTTGACTAATTATAAAATCACTGTAAAAGGAAGTTGTGTGAGTGTATCACACCAGATTTTTATTATTTGTAAAGTTTTCAGTTCATATAACGTTTCCTGATTTACTTACCTTTTTACTTTACTCGATGGACTAAATAAAGTGTCACTTTATGGACGCTAAATATTACTATAATAAAGTGTTTATGGAACAGTGGAACATAAAGCTTAGTTATGTTAAAACTATATGTATTACTTACTATATTGCTAGTAGGGCCTGGGAACGGCCGAAAACATCACGGCGCCGACATAGTTCCACTTAGAAGTATAACGCGTCTCGTGCGCATGCCTGAGAATTCGAAATCCGCCTTTAGAAGCGAATTTTAAACTTGACCACTTCCCCACAATATACATTCAACATTGAAGAGTTGGTTGTCTGTCTCACTTACTTCTTGACCACCCCACTCAAGCCGCTAGCAATATAGTAGTTATTAAATATATGCTTAAAATACTCATAAATTTTTGCGCCATTTTAAAATTTTAAAATGCGGACCTGCGATTTCTCCTACGTTCATATTTAGGATTAGTTGCGGAACACGATGTTCTTCGAAATTTGCAAACTCAAAACTCTGCAGCTGCACTTGACCGGACAGTGGGCTTGCGTCTGGTTGACATGGGAGAAATTTCAAATAATTTTCGGTATTAGGAGATTCAGGTCAAATAATAGCATCAGTATTTGAAAAATCATTGCTAAAAAATCCCGGATTGCACAAGATGCTATAGGTGGCATCAGTTTTAGCAGGAGAAGTTCGATCAATGTGTGATTTGGAACTCTGCGATATATCGTCGATAAAATAATTATGCACCACTGTGTTCTTGGCGATGCAGGCCGATCGTTATCGAGGTACAAAAATATTTGACAAACAAAAGACGCCATTTTAGAGCGGAAAATATTGAAACATATTTAATATTGCATTGCCATTCCAATTTTAGTGTCTAAAATGGTAACTAATAATTATTTATTTATTTATGTATATTTCAATTATTACATAAAAAGGAAGGAGTTTGGTTAGACTAATCTTCCATTCCACCTTCCACCTGTTTAACTAAAAGTTAAGATGCAGCACTGATAAACATGACTCGGTAAATTCACATAATTTCTTAACACAAACATATTCATAGAAATGTTCTAACTGCTTATAACCGTACATTTGTAAGCTTAAGTTTAAACGCATTTAATCTTAAGTTAATAAAAGTCTATTAATGAGTACAGACGCAACAAAGAAAATAGCCTTCGAATTTACTACTACAGTGCTGCGGTACAGTAAAGTTAGGGACTCGATTATTAATGTTAACGTCGGACCTTTTTATTAACATATCACTTAAATAATATTCTGGCTTTTCGCTGTGAACCAATTTATATAAGAAAACGCAATAGAGAAAATCATTACGTTGTTTCATCTTAAGTTCTCTTAAACTGTTTAAGTGAGGAGTAATGTGATCCTGATCATAGTATCGTGCGTTACGAATGTATCTGATACAGGCGTTCTGTGCTAGTAGAATTTTAATTTTATTACTTCCTGTATAAGGTGCTTAAAACATACGATACTACAATACTCGGTCTGTGGATGCACTAAATTTGTTACAAGCATTAATTTGGTCTCTTCATTAATTTCATGCCTAAATTTATAGAGGGTGTTTCAAAATTGCACAAAACAAATATAAGGGCGTTATTCTGCATAAAAAATAAGACAAAAACTCGAATGAACATATGTCCTAAAATCATTCATTTCAAAGATATCGTTGATCAAGGAGTTAAAGATAGCAACAGGACCGCGCCAGCATCAATGGCCGCCCATGATACAAGCTTTGTATCATGATGGCCGCCTGTGTGCAGAGCCAAATTTGCCGCCCCAAAATTTATATTTTTGTTGTAAAATATAAATTTTATGTAGTACATACCTAGTTTAACTGTAACAAATCAAATTAATTTAAGGGAAAAACAGAAATTTTAAAAAAGTTTTATTAACAATAAAATTTACAAAAAAAAATAGTGGAATAAAATTAATAAAAAAACAAAATTTTAGAAAATTATAAAAAAGCAACTTTCCTAGCTTTTTTCTCAGCAAATTCTTTAATTACTAATTCTAAATCGATGGAATCCATCGTGTCGCTTTATATTGCTATTATAGGCAGATTATTTAATCTGTTTTGTGACATTGTGGATCGCATATAATTTTTAATAATTTTTAGTTTGGAGAAAGATCTCTCACCAGACGCAACTGAAACTAGTAACGTGAGTAATATTCTAAGAGCTATTGACATATTTAGAAATGATGCTATGAGCTGATTTTCAAAAATATATTCAAGAATGGACTGGGGCTCTAACTGATGCTTTTCAGCTGAAGTAGGTTTAAGATGTAATTTTAAAGATTTTATCTCTTCAAATAATTCTATTCCATCTACATCTGATTCCTTTCTAGAATCATCAGTTAGATGAAGATGTAAATCTTTATAACATTGTAATAGCTCGTTTTCCGTTAAATCAAACATATTATAGAGAAATCCAAACATAGTATCATATCTTGTTATTCCCTCAAATCTGTCTCTTAAAGACGATAAAGTTTGATCTAATATATTAAAATAAACGTTAACTTTATAATAATTTTTTGGATCAATAATTGGTTCATCACTGTGTTCATAATCAAATTGTCTGGGTTTTCTTCGTGGTTTAACAGACTGAACAGCAGGGAAATTAGGTTCAATACCGAGTTCATCCGCAAGTGTATTAGCGTCAGTATCAACATTATTGAATTCTTCATCTGATCGAAGAGCTAAGAAAAAATCTAACAAATTTTTAAAATGCTCTAAGCTACTTTTTATATTTATAGTAGGATTTTGCATCATCGTGCTCAAAACATTAATTTTGATTAAAATATTGTACCAAATAATTGTTGAGCACAAAAATTTATAACTCTGAATTTTTAATGCCAAAGATTTGGCTTGATGTGAAGCACTGTGGTCTTGTACGGATAAACGATCTTCAATTACTTCTACCAATGCATCATATATTTGCCCAATTTGGTAACGCAGGGGCTTCACAGCGTTTATTCTACTAGACCACCGTGTATCACTAAGTGGTTTTAAATTTAAATTTGTTGTGTGTTTTTTCAGAATTGACCATCTTTTTACCGACGCAGAAAAAAAACAAATAATTCTTGAACTATATCAAAATAACCAGAAGTCTCAAAAGAAACTTTAGCAGCATCGTTCACTACTAAATTTAATGTATGGGCTGTGCACGGCACAAAAAATGCTCGCGGATTTATTTCTAAATTTTTTTTTTTGCAAACCATTATGTTTGCCGCGCATATTTGCTCCATTATCGTACCCTTGACCACGCATGTCGTAAATATTTAAATTCAACTTTGAAAGTAAATTCATTAAAAATTCACTTAAACCCACTCCAGTTGAATCATTAATAGGACAAAATTCTATAAAATGCTCGCGTATTTAATTTTTTTTTGAGGACTCGTTCAACATTGTAAATCTAAAAATTATAGTCATTTGTTCGATATGACTAATATCCGGGGTACAGTCAAGAATGATAGAATAGTATTTACATTTTCTAATTAAATCCAAAATATTATTTCTAATTTTGTTACCAATGACATCTATTATTTCATTCTGAATTTTGTCCCCTAAATAATTTACCATTCGTGTTTCATCTTTTTGTGACTTTTGAGTCCGAAGCACATGTTCTGACATAACAGAATCAAATTTTGAGATCATCTCAACAGCTTTTAAAAAATTACCGTTATTGCTTTCAAATAATTTATTAGATTGCCCGCGTAAAGCAAGACACTGTCGTGACAAATATTGTATTATTAAAATTATTCTCTCAATCACAGCATGCCAGTGCTTTGCTTCTGCATTCAACAAACGTAGTTGCGTCTGGTTTACAGTTTGTTCTTTTGATAACAATTTTATAAGTTCTAACTGATTTTTAACATTTGCATTGTGACTATCACTTTTTTCGTGCCTTGAAATCAATAGTGACAAATGCTGCCAGTCAGAAACACCTTCCTTTTGCGAAAAATTGTTTTTAATTTTGCCAAATATTCTACAACAAAAGCAATAAACTGCATTATTTTTTATTGAATAAACTAACCACGGTCTATTAATTTCTTCTCCATTTGGAAGAGAACGGTAGAAATATTTTTTCGAAAACCTTCGACCATTTTCATTAGTTGGGAAATTAAATTGCGTTACCTGAACGGGCCCTCTTTCTACTAAAATTTTTGTTAATGTTGTTGATATTACCTCAGGCCACTCTCCAGGATCATCTGAGGTTGCTGTGTCCTGCTGCGACTGCTGTGAATCTGATGAGCAGCCAAATTTCTTTAGTTCAGAAAGCCTTGATGAGGATGACGTGCTGGCTTCTTCAGCGTCACCAACTTCTCTTCTCTCTGGTTTTGGAGACTCCGAGTCAGATGAAGTCACCTTCTCTTCCCCAGATTCGGAATCTTCCCTCATAATTTCCATTTCGACTTCTTGGACGCACGGCTCATTAAGTGGCCCGGAAAGAGAACTAGAGCTTGATTCTAATGCTTCCGCTGACACATTTTCTGGCTTCAAATATTTTTCTAAAGTATTGGTCAGTTTTTTCTTTTCTTCTTTTTTTTTGTAGACTTTGTTTTCGATACTGAAAACCCGATAGCCTTTTCGTTTTTCTGTTCTAGAAAAATTATAATAATTTTATTACTTAATATAATTTAAGAATATGTAGGTAACTATCTGTGTATTGATTGATATATGATTGATATGTATGTAGGTACTTACCATATTTATAACTTTTCTTCAACTTTCTTCAAAACACAATCACTAACAAAATTAATTCTCTCTACTCGATCTTCTCTGCAGCCAATTCAAAAATTAAATGACCAAATAATTATCATTGCACCCATATTACCACAGCATTAATGTAAGCATCATATAATATTATATTTCTTAAAATCAGCTTTAAACAATTAGGTACTTACCGACAAAAGAGATCGCCGACACCCCGATCAAAAATAATATAAATACCAACTTCATAAATACGATATGTTTCACAGTCAATAAAAGCCGCCAGCCGCCAGTTTTCTGAAAAGTCACGTTTTGTTGCTTCTGATAAATATCCGGCTTTTTTGTAATCATTGCATAAAGATGCATGGAAAGCGTTCCTTCAAGTTTGGCTTCGTTTAACAATTAGCCGCCACGGAATAAAAACTAACTTCGAGAATTTACATAAACAATAATCCATGTAACCATATTATCAGGTGTTCATTTACACAATAAACAGTTTTTATACCTATATAGGTACATATTTTTGAACTTCTAAAATTTGTAAAGTAAAAAAAATTGTACATTTTTTATTTGTTTTTTGTAATTTGTATATAATTTTTAAACCTTTTTGACCGCCCCTGAATTTGGCCGCCCGTGTGCGGTGCACACATTGCACACTGGCTTGGCGCGGCCCTGGATAGCAATTTGTTTTTCAAACCTTTATGATTTAGTAGGCTGGTACTTGGTTCCAACACATGTTTTTTTGTTTACGTGTAATGTGTGGGGCCTTGTTCAATTGTAAAAAGTAGTAAAATAAGTATGCGTTCCAAAATAAATGATTTCAGGTTTTTCTTTTGTTCTTTTCGTTTTTGAAGTAAAATTTATAGTAATCTCTTTCTTCCGAGTCACTCATAATAATTCTGGCAGTTGTAAGTAAAACAAACAGATAATGAAAACAAAACACCAGCCTACTGAATCCAAAGGTTTAAAAACGAATTGTTATCTTTGAAATAATGATTTTAGAACATATGTTTATTAGAGTTTTTTTCAAATTTTTTTTTATGCAAAATAACGCCCTTATATTAGTTCTGTGCAATTTTGAAACATCCTGTATAAACCGAGTATAAACCCTTTAATTTCACAATTGATTTTTGATATACATAATTGACATGTGAATCGAAAGATATTAGATAGTCTGTCGTCGAGTAATAAGCTTAAATTTTTAGTTGAAGAAGACCACTTTAAAGTATTGTCAAGAAGGTGGATTTAAATGCCTGTTTTTGATATTTTTTAGGACTTTTTTGCCTATCTTTTTTTAATTTTTTTAGTGCCTATTGAACCTAACTCCAGGAATGTAGTCATCACTAATTTTTCATGTCGAAGAAACCTATTGATTGTTCAGGCTCTGAACAACTTGGTTATAAATTGTTCTAAACCTATTTTCTGGATCTACTGTCTCCTCTATAACTTAATGAAATTTTACTAATCGTTTTCAAGATTGCTATTTTTCTCCTATTTCTTTCCTATTTAAAACCGACTATGTAATTCTAGAAATTTTGATTTTATAATCAATCCTGCACATTGGTAATGATTCATAGTCACGCTTTCAGAACGATTACTTCTGCTAGTATTAGAGCATCCAATAATAAAACGATTAGGCGATACGAATAGAAAATTTCCTTTTCGCTTGGAATAAGTAGGTAAGCCATTCCCACATGTTTATCTTTTAATTAAGAGTTTTTTCGAAAATATGCAATAAGTGGAGTAAATGTGACGTCTTCGTGGAACTGCAATGGCAAAAATTTAAAAAAATCTGGTGCGATACACGCACACAACTTCCTTTTACAGTGATTTTATAATTAGTCAAAATTTTGTTTTTAGGTTCCCTACTGTATTATACAGGGTGTTTAAAAATAACGTTCGGATATTTTACCCACTTATAGAGCTCATTAATAAAAACAAAAAAATCCTAATAAACATGGGTTCGGAAACGCTTTATTTCCCAAATACAAGGTGTTCCAAGTTTTAAAATATCCAGGTTTTATCGTTATCTAAAAACGATTCTTTAATAAAGCAACTAAAATGCAAATATTTTGTCTCCTGCGTTTTTTCGTAACACGATCTGTTTTCGAGAAAAAAATTAAGTCCATATTTTTGTACGTCTATGGACCTGTTAAGACATAAACTAAAATGCTTCAATATCTAAAAACCCCTTGTGAAGGTTTACTGGTGCTATTAAGGATCATGTTTTGGTGCACTTAGATTTAAATGATTTATTCCAGGTGCGGGCGGGATTTTCTTTAACTTTAACACCCTGTATCTGGAAAACGAAGCATTTCCGGACCCATGTTTATTTGTTTAAATTAAATTAAATATTATTTATTAAATAAGAATAGCGTCTTCGTATATAGTACAATAAGGTTTACAATTTTATTGTTTTATTCTTGATGAGATCTATAAGTAGATGATATAAAGTAGTTTTTAAATTCCCTGTATATAGAAAAAGGAATCCCATGGAGGAGGTATTTAACTGGAAAAGTACCTATCTCACATCAATACACATTAAACATTTAATAAAAATGTAACGTTTTACATAAATCGTTAGCCGTTTTTGAGAAAATCGAAAAAAAAACTGAAAAATCACAAGACTAAACACCATAATTCTGGTTATGCGATTTTTTAAAAGCTTGCTGTCGTATCTAGATTTCTAGATTTAGATCTCAATTTTGAATTTTAGGGGTGAATCCAATACATACTTCCTTTATTGTAAAAGGAAGTAAAAACCGTAAGACTTAAAAAAGTTTTGATATTTAGCAATCACTGCATGGAAGACAATTCTCTGACTTATTTCTGATGTAAGCATTCATAATTGATCGAATGTTTAATCAAAGCCAGAGTGGAGTGTTATTACCAGATTTAATTATCTCTACGAGTAGATTTTCATTAGTCGTAACGATTTTATTCTGACCCTCAGTTTTCAACATCAAGCAATAACAAATTAATCTGCTGTAAAAATATAAATCAAAGATAAAGCCAAATTGCTCTACCTTGCTTCTACATCAGGTTTTTCTTTTTCCCAAACTTTTTCTGTATCACCTTTCGCTTGGAGCCATATTTCCACTACTTAATTTCAACTTTAAAATGGGCATGAAAAATGAAACCGCAAGTCCATCAACGAAGGCAAAATATTACTTTTCAATATGTCGAGATAAATGGCCGGAAAATCCACAGTATTTGCGGATGGAAAAGCTTGATAATTATAGTGGAAAATTTGCAAGCTGCACATATTGAGTTGACCATTAAGCAGAACTGAAAGAAAGGTTGGAAAACCCATCTGAACAGTAAAAAACTGTAGAATTGGGTTAAAAGCCTGAGGAGTTCGAGGCTTTACACTGCTTTAAAATTGTAATGTTGACAATTTGTGGAATTTTCAAGCTTAATACATCTATACTAACAATAAAATTCCACAAAATGCGATTTTACTACTAGTGTTTCCAAATTCCTTGAATGAAAACTGATGGTCCTATTAAATCCCATCGAAAAACGAACAATTTTTGTAAGGCCAGGAATTTTCTACACGAAGAATTTGCCAACGTTCGTAAAAACTTGCAAATCGTTTTTGGTCGCATGGAAAAATTGCTGAAAGACGTCTGCCATCTGCTGTTAGAACTCCTGATTTTCATCTGTGGTTATTCTTCGCCATTAGATGAACAATCGTTTCTGAAAAAAAAATCTTTTGCACGAATTCTTGTGAGCAAGTGAGGACGCGCTTTAGCACGGACCGATTAGGTATCAAAAAGTGACTTTCGTGACTTGCGACGAAAATGATCACTTATGTGGTTGTACGAAGTTTCTTTATTTTACACATTTGACTATAATATGGCAACATTTACAGCAATTTCATTATTTTTTGTATTATCTGTGATTGTTGCCGTACATATTCATACATTGATAGATACTACTACTGTTTGGTACGGTTATGTCGTATTTTTAAATTAATTACTCCCTCGGGATTTTAACTATTTATTCAAGCTTACTTACACTAAGCCACAAGTTAACACAATGTTACCCTGCAAGGGAGCTGTACCGTACTACTTAAATTTTACATTTTGGGCTTGGTGCTAAATTTCACCCCACCCTGGTCACACTTTAAATGTTGGCGTAAACATGCCGCCTACCTTGAAAGCTCCTCAGCTTACAACATTGAATTTAAGTATTTATCTAAACTACTTATATGCTAAGAACAATATACATACTGAATTCTATGAATATTTTTGTACAACAAAATTTAAATCATCTGAATATAAACACTTCTGTCCGTATGTCCATACTTATATGTTGTAACTATTTGCAATCGGAAGAAACTAGTGCACTGCTGTTTAAATGTCCACCATCAGTTATCACGTAATGCGCACACCACTGCACGTTTTACCACACCGTTTGATGTTTTGATGGAGACCACACGCACGACACCGTCTGGTCCAGGATGTGTCGCTTCAATTCGCCCCATTGGCCAGTTCAGTGGTGGTACCCTTTCCTCACGAAGGATGACAAGGTCTCCAGCCTTTAATTGAGGTTGCTGCATTCTCCACTTTGTGCGTTGCTGAAGATTGGATAGGAACTTTTTCGACCATCTTTTCCAGAAGTGCTGACGTAGCTGCTCCACTAATTGATACCGTGATAAACGGTTCATAGGTACGTTCAACAGCGATGGTTCTACTGGAGCTGTTAGTGGGCTACCAATTAGAAAATGACCTGGGGTCAAGGGTTTCAGATCATTGGGATCATGACTTAGGGTTGTGATGGGGCGTGAGTTTAAGCATGCCTCGATTAGGGTTATGAAAGTATACATTTCCTCATATGTCAATATAGCATTTCGTACAACTCGCTTAAAATGATGCTTCATTGACCTTATACCTGCCTCCCAAAGTCCGCCAAAATGAGGCGATCTGGGAGGGAAGTATAAGGTCAATGAAGCATCATTTTAAGCGAGTTGTACGAAATTCTATATTGACATATGAGGAAATGTATACTTTCATAACCCTAATCGAGGCATGCTTAAACTCACGCCCCATCACAACCCTAAGTCATGATCCCAATGATCTGAAACCCTTGACCCCAGGTCATTTCCTAATTGGTAGCCCACTAACAGCTCCAGTAGAACCATCGCTGTTGAACGTACCTATGAACGTTTATCACGGTATCAATTAGTGGAGCAGCTACGTCAGCACTTCTGGAAAAGATGGTCGAAAGAGTTCCTATCCAATCTTCAGCAACGCACAAAGTGAGAAACGCAGCAACTCCCAATTAAAGGCTGGAGACCTTGTCATCCTTCGTGAGGAAAGGGTACCACCACTGAACTGGCCAATGGGGCGAATTGAAGCGACACATCCTGACCAGACGGTGTCGTGTCGTGGTCTCCATCAAAACATCAAACGGTGTGGTAAAACGTGCAGTGGTGTGCGCATTACGTGATAACTGATGGTGGACATTTAAACAGCAGTGCACTAGTTTCTACGATTGCAAATAGTTACAACATATAAGTATGGACATAGGGACAGAAGTGTTTATATTCAGATGATTTAAATTTTGTTGTACAAAAATATTCATAGAATCAGTATGTATATTGTTCTTAGCATATAAGTAGTTTAGATAAATACTTAAATTCAATGTTGAAAGCTGAGGAGCTTTCAAGGTAGGCGGCATGTTTACGCCAACATTTGAAGTGTGACCAGGGTGGGGTGAAATTTAGCACCGAGCCCCAAAATGTAAAATTTAAGTAGTACGGTACAGCTCCTTGCAGGGTAACATTGTGTTAACTTGTGGCTTAGTGTAAGTAAGCTTGAATAAATAGTTAAAATCCCGAGGGAGTTACTAATTTAAAAATACGACATAACCGTACCAAACATTGATGTTACCCTGCAAGGGAGCTGTACCGTACTACTTAAATTTTACATTTTGGGCTCGGTGCTAAATTTCACCCCACCCTGGTCACACTTTAATGTTGGCGTAAACAACTACAGTGTGTTCAAAACGAAAGAATATGAGGGCCGGGCCTTTGAAACTAAAAGTAATGTAAACAGCAAGCTTTAGAATTCATTAACTGTTATTGTTGTTATAAGTTTATATGATAATCTGCTATGGAAATTATAAAGTTTGCTGTCTCTAAAGCTTGCTGTTGATATTAGTTTTGCTTTCTATGTCTCCCTTATATAATTTGTTTTTGAACAAATGTTAACTTAGTTTCGATGGAGTATCGAGATAATTGAACTTAGGTGATAATTTTGCACTAGTGCACTAATTTGTATAAATAGTACGTACTACGTAGGACAATATTCTTATTGAATAGTTCTAAATAATTTTTTCTCGCCCTGAAACAAATTACTGGTAAATATTCAGTGCACTAGCGATATTGCAACTGAAATTCTCACATAAAAAGATTAAGGAAATTGACAATTTTCATGAGGAAATGTATTGGATGCAAGCATATGCGCAACTTGATAAGGATTTGTTGGTACGATGAAATTTCGCTGTTGTTCAACAAGTACGATGTGATGAAAAAATGTCATTGTACAAAGTGCGGGTAGGGTAAAAAATCATGCGCTTTTGAAAGTTGAATATAATAGCTATTATATATCTAGGGAGCAAATGTATTCATTTCCCGCCGCGTGTGAATTTAATGCCGACGCGTTACGGAGTTTGATTTATTTTGAGGCATTTTCTCAAATGTTAGCATTGAGCTTAAAGATTATTTCTCTTTCTACTGTTGCGTGTGTTTGACGAATTAACTTTGATTTAATTAAATGTTTGTAGTCACTAACTGTATTTTCCATTGCTAATCTTGCTGTCTCTTCCTTTAGTTCAAGCCTTCATTTGTTTGAAGCGTTTTTGTCAAATGTTAGTATCGGCTTAGCGATTATTACTCTTTTCTATAACTGTTTCGCCTATTCGCGAAATGTAACTTAAATTAAAATTTTCTAGCTACGAATTGTATTTTCTATTGCTAATCTTGCTGCCTCTTCCCTTTAATTCAGCCTTCATTTGTTTTGAAGCGTTTTGCCAATGTTAGCATCGGGTAGGGTTACCATTATTGAGTTGATGCTGACTCGAAGAAAATAATGTTTGGGTCGGAAAAAGTGGGATAAAATTAATAAAAAAGTTCAAGGTGAAATAGTTTTTTTACAGTATAAAAATAATTCCTAAATTGTTTTATATTTTTTAAATAGTATATGAAATACGGCATTTTTACCCACCCCCCCCCCCCCCCGTAGATACATTAAATTTAAACAAGACGTCTCGTACGCCTTAATATTAAATAATGCCTTTTTTATCCCTTACGCCCAGTGAACATGAAACTCTTAATATTCAGTTAGTCGCTTATGCAAGATTCACTATCTGCCAAAACAGAAATCTGGTTCCCCCTTATAGTGTTGGTCGGACTGAAACTTTACTTAAACAATGCACAAAAACCCGAATTCTTTACCCGAAGTCTTCGGGTCAAAATGACAGTGTGACAACCTGCATCGGGCTTAGCGATTATTACTCTTTTCTATAACTGTTTCTCCTATTTTGCGAAATGTCACTTAAATTAAATTTTCTAGCTATGAGTGTATTTTCTATTGCTAATCTGGCTGAACTTCCCTTTAGTTCCTTTTATTTGTTTTGTCGCATTTTTTCCGAAGGTTGGCATTGGGCTAAGCTATTATTGCCCTTTTCTACTGTTGTGTCTATTTGGTGAAGTGAAACTTACGTTTAAATTAAATTTTTGTAGTCACTAAGTGTAGTTTATATCGCCAACCTGGCTGCATCTTCCTTTAGTTCAGTTTTTCATTTGTTTTGAGGAATTTTCTCTAAATGTCTAGCATCGGGCTAAGCGAGTATTCCTTTTTTTTTTACTGTTTACTGTCCATTTGGCGAAATGTAACTTAGGTTACTTAGGCTTAAATTAAATGTTTGCTGTTGCTAGCCTTGCTGTATATTTCTTTAGTTCAAGTTTTCATTTGTTTTGAGGAATTTTCTCTAAATGTTGACATTGGGCTAACTGAGTGTTCATTCCTCTTTTCTACCTTTGCGTCTGTTTGGTATAATGCAGCTTAGACTTAAATTAATATTTTGCAGTTACTAAGTGGATGTTTAATTGCTAACCTTATTTCTTGTTATAGTTTAAGTTTTGAGATATTTTTCCATCGGACTATTGAGCGACAATTTTGCTTTTCAACCGTTGCGTGTACTTGGTAATTATAATTACCAATTAAATTTTTGCAGTTGTGAAGTGTTTTCACCGTAGCGAAAATAATATTTTAACAAAAAAATTATAACTGAAAGTTATGGATGCTCTTCGTTTTCGGGAAAAAATAGAATCAATTGCGTCGTGTTTTATTAATACTTGAAAAATGATCAATTGCGTTGTTTGTCGGTATTTTTAAGGACACTCTTAAAATCATAATTGGCATAGTCAGTCAGTCATACGTGGGTATGTCAAATCATACTATAAATAAATATACTTGATTACATGAATTTAGCTAATACGTAATCGTTGGATCTCCGATTTTAATCACATTTTTTTCTGTACTATTTTAGTGTATGTATCTTTTAATGCCTAAATTAGTCTAGTGGATTTGAAATTGGTCAAGTTTAATTCAACCCAAAAAATTACTTCTCCATTTTGCAAATTCTATTTTCTAAAAATTTGTTTTTTCTGGTATGTACTTCCTTTAAAGCCGATAACAATGGGACTGATAGTGATAAAACTAAAAATGAGCTGCTATCGCATCACGGCACTCTTTGCTTACATATCTTAAGGCGATAAGCAGCGGGAACTCCAACAAACAAGAATTGCACCACAAGACCGAGGAGTTGCTCATGCCAAGCTGCCGATGATAACATTATTCGAGTTCCTATTGGCCCGTATTTTTCGCACAAAACAAATATTAAGTAAATTTATCTGTTATCGCAATTGACAATCTTCTGTCGAGCCTTCGGCCTGTGATAAGCGTTACGTATCACGTTTCGTTTCGATGGCACACAATGGTAATTACAATTAATACATAAAATTTTTGCGTAACGAAGTCAACAAGTATGAAAATATCTTAAGAGGTTAGATAATTGCAAACAGCTTGCAAATTTAGTAGCGGCGGTTGCACCATAAAATAAGTCATTGTGCAATACCAAAGAAGAGAGATACGTTGAAAGAAGAACGTAAGGGTGGATAAAACTACATAAGAAGTAAAAAAACAAGTATTTTATTGTAAAAAATATCAGAAAGCAAGTTCGAAAAAAACATAGGAAGTAAAACAAATCAACAAAATGAAAATCATTTTCGAGTTATCAACTTAAAAAAGAGACAAAGTCGAGGAGCCGAGGGAAAACTTCTGTAGCATGTCTATATTTTTGTTTTTCGGATTTGTTTCCTGTTTATTACTTGGATATACATTTAAATTAATAAAAAAGCACCTAATTAATTGATATATGGATGTACCTGCGTGTCAAATTGTTACATCACAGTTTCAAAAAAAGTTGAGCAAATAAAAAATTGGGATGACCTCGTTTTTATTCCAAGGCTATTGCCAAATCTAACGGTGCGATTTTATTTTGCACAACCTGTAAGGGGGATAGCGGATCGAATGTGGCCATGCAAATGTACTTTCCTTTTCCCAGAACTGTAGAAAGCTCCACTAAGATTCTGCATGGTGCAATTTAAAAGTTTCCTGTACTTCATAAAAAATCTGAGCACAAATGTGCGGCGATTATACAATAATTTCATTATATGCGAGGGGACAACAAAGGATTTTGTCCCTGGCGGAAGTCGTTCAGTTCCGGCAGAGATCAAGGTTGCTGCTGTGAACTAAATCTTGAACTATCCAAATTCTGCCAGCAAATCTGCAAAACAGGTTGCCGGGAATTTCGCGCTAGTAAAACAAACGAATACAAAAATACACGGCCAACTCCGCCTGCTGGCTGCATGTTGGATCTTGTCGGTCCGAGGAATTTGCAGACAAACATGTGAGTTCCCCGAATGCCGAAAATAAGCATTCAGAAGCGACCTTAAGCCTTATGTAACAATAATTTGCCTATAATTCGGGATCTGTGCGGCCCATCACTAAATTGCTTCGTAACGATGACTCAGGCGCGCGGAAGGGCTCAATACTAACTTCCACTTTACTTCTCGGAAAGGAAAGTCCCGTGATGTGATCTGACGAGGCCATAGGCTAGCGGTGACGTCAGGGCCGCCAATCGCGTGCGCGCAGGACAAGGACGGAGCGCGTAAGCCTTGAGCGCGACAGAGACGCGCGCCCCCCATAGAATGTAGCCCGAGTAGACGTTTAAACTTGTTCGGCAAGCTCGCTATTTCACAACATTATTTGTTCTTGTGCAAGGCAGACGTGTTCGAGAACGTCTGCTTCCCTGAGCCCTTGTTGGTGTTTGTACAAGTTCTCTCTAGGCCCTAAGGCCCTCAGCTTTCCATAGTGCCAAGCGGGTGCCCCTAGCGCCCGTTTTTTGCGAGACTTCGCTTCAGGAAGCGCCCTTAACGCAACTACAAGGAGAGCGCTAAAAAACAGCGCTTGGGTGAGTTCCGATTATTTTTAATATTACTAACGCACGTAAATTGCTGCATATACGAATGGTTAGTTTGTATTTCGCTCTGGCAATGGACGTAAATTGCTGTTATATCGATTATCTTATCTTTACACACCTAAGTTTCATCCTGATCCGTAACGTGTCGTGGAAATATTTTCGCGTGTATTGATCGCGGGAAATCTGTCATGTGACGGCCACGTGCCCTTGACACGGGTGGTTGCGTGGCATTTCCTTTGGACGTCTCCGAATAACCACCCTCTGACGTCAGCAGACGGCAACAATTGAATTCCTGGAAGTACGCCGCCAACCGTATTCGCTTTGATAATTACAGTCTGCCATGCCAATGACGTAGCCGCACAAAACAAAAGCTACACCTGATTGCCGTTTGTCACGAGGCGCTAGCTTTGATGCTTTAATGACGGGATCGGTATGAACGCAAAAATGCTTGTTTAGCCATTATGATATTCAAACAAACGTGCTTGGAACATGTTTCGACCTGTCTGCAGGCATTTGTTTGGATATTACCGGCGGACGTCATCCTTGCTAAGTTCAAAAGAGGAGTGTATGACTTCTCCCAATATATTGAGCAGATAATTTTTATTTTTATGCTAATATCGACAGTTTGTTGCTCAGTTCAGTTGTTTTTTTAACAATAAACGATTGCTAGATAAGCGATTGTTCAATTTGAAAAAAGCAAAATTCTAGGATAGGAATGATTGAATAGATTTAAATCTTGTGCAATACCAATGGCGAGGAATTGTGAGGTACCCTTTCCACGCCCCGCTTTTTTCCCCCCGTATCAACAAATCCCCACCATAATGAACAGATCATTGACTTAAGGGAATTCCCATGAACCGTTCAATTGTGCGACAACTTTCAGCAGAACGGAACACTAGTCGACTCTGCTAAATTTTAGTAGCCTTGATGGTGTTCGTGATTGAATTTTTTTGCAATTTATTTTAACCCTATTGTCTCTTCCGAGGTATTTCTAAGCACAGCTTTATAATGTAACCTATTAATATTATTAATGTTTGTTTGTTGCAGGTTGAGAAGCACACGTTGCACTCAACTCTTCCATTGGTAGGACCCTTTAGGAGTCAACATTTTTAGTTCAATACACGGCGAATCACCTTATGTAAGTTGCAATAATAGATATTTTGTTTGGTATAACAAAGCCTATAGTAGTAAGTGACCCTCCGTTCAAGGTGTTGGAATAGCAAAGCTTGCATTAATAAATTACACAGGGTGAGGCAACACTTACGGTATTTGCTTATATTTTTGATGTCGTACACTATAGAAAATACTGCCATCTTGGATTGTTAAAATAATATGAGTACTTTTTTCGTCAAATCCGATTTCATTTTAACTTCTCATGAATTTGTAAAGCAATTATTGTACGTAAGAATTTTTTTAGTAAAATGCAAAACGCTAGACGTAAATGTAGGAATTTGTTGCTAATTATTTGTGTGGAAATGAACTAAGTAGGCCTTGACTGCTTAGAAACAAAAAATTAACATCTTTTGACAGTTCTAACCATGATAAATTGTCGTGACAGTGAATTATAAAATTTTTCTTCTATAAGGGAAAGTTATTCCTCTATTTCAGCGAAATTTATGTAAGAGAATAATTTAAAAATGCACAACCTGCTTCAGGGCAATTTAGTTTCTATAGGGACTCTAGGGCAAATCCCACTAGTCCAAACTATATTATGGAAATTTGCCTGAAGTAATAGTAAATAATGATTCTCCATTTTTTAATGAGAGCGTTGATTACGGTGTTCCTGATCTGAAAACACGAGTTGCAAAAGAAAGCACATTTGCAAAGTGAAGCTATGTTTTTCAATTAACAAAAAAGTACTTGTGTCGTTTCAAATAATCCAAGAAGGTTGCTGGCCAAACGATGTGCCTTGAGAAAAACCATCGACTCCACAGAACTGTCGAGCAGTGGGCGCCATTCAAGTTTTGTAATTGTAGCAAAAATATGTGCAACACGTATATAATTGTTCTTAACTACCCACCCATTGATTGAAGGGTTCAAATTAGCAAGCACGACTATTTTAGCACTATTTAAATCTTTATTTAGTTGTAATTGTGTTCTAAGTGATATAGATATTCGTTGTGTAACGTAAGTTATTAATGATCTTCGTATAATTTCTTTTTAAGGTTTGGAAGAATTCATAACCAGTTGGTAATAAAATGTTAACTTTTTATATTACTTAAAAAAATTACGCAGTCCCAAAGGCAAATAAGGATTGTTTTTTAGTGAACCGAACGTTTGTTCTCATTCATTTCTTTTTTAATACAGTAGACCAGCTAACCAAGCACAACCCTAAAATAGCTTACATTTTCAGTCCCGTGAAACATGGCTGTACTCCCCGCCGCAACTCTCTCCTGTGGATCATGGCGAGAAATCGAGCATCCTGGCAAATCTGCACCCAAGTTCGGATATGCCAAAGCTAGATCTATTAGATCTCGAAACTTTAATAAATCTGCCTGCCTCGTTGGTAAGCCCGTTGGAAACATCCCACCTGATAGAGCCCAGCACACTCCCATTGCCAAGCTCCACAATTCTGCCAAACATTGCCTGTCAGGTTGGTATTTAATGCAATGTTGCCACAACAGCCAGCAAAATGGCTGTATGTATGGCGAGACACAATATACTAATGAGTTTGTTCAGGAACCCGCCAGTGCTATGAGGCGAAGCCAGGCAGAATCAAGTGGTGTGTTTTACCGGCCCAAAATGCCCAAACTGAAAGTGGAAATGGAAATCTTTGGCGACCTCAGTCTGTACTGCGAGCAGTCCAAGGCGATGGCAGCCAAGGCGTTCCAAAATGCTGTAGATGAGCTTAATACTCCTGTCTTCGGTAAAGCTCCGAGTGGCCAATATGATGGTGAGACTAATTTCTTGTTTTTACAGAAAAGGCGCCTTTTGACTATGATCGCCCATCACATAGTGCCGGTCTTCTGGACATTGTTACTTCGACAGAAGATCCATTCAGTTTTAAAATAAAAACGGAGCTACCAAGCATCGATAATGTAAATATAGATGATAATCTTATGGTAAAGGAAGGCAACATAGCGTTTGTGAAAAGTGGAAGCAAAGACATTTCGAGTGTTGGGCTCGGCGATGCGAACACCAGCCTGAGCCCAGTCATTAATAATTATGTAGTTATCAGTAGTCAAGATATAAATACTAACAGCTCTAATGTATTTACTCCGAGCACTTCGGAATATCAAGATATGCTATATCGTAATCCTAGTGGTAAAGTAACCCCAATATACAAAGATCTGGTCAACGAGGACGACGAGTATCTGCCTACCGTGAACAACTGCAGCGACATTTTCTACAGTCACAGCAGCTACGGTGTTGAGAACAGTGTCAATGACAACAGTAACAGTCAGATCAGCGATTCGTCCAAGCACCAGTTTATAATTCTACAGACTGCACCTTTCGAAACTCCTGATAATAGCAGGAGTGCTTCAGAGTTCTCTGAGACTCAGACTCTGAGGCTTGATGTAGATCAGAAATTCAAGACCTCCAGCGACGTCCTGGATACTCCAGATGTGATAGAAGCAATTGACGCAATTGAGAACGACAAAGGATTCAATATACTCAACTTTATTACTGAAGAGGTAAGAATGAGTTCTTCAGTTCTTGTTTTTTAAATCTGTGTTCACACGGAGTTTGTCATATAATTATAATCGATGTTTGATGACAATTAAATAATGAATGACCTCTACAAATATCTTCAAAAATTGAGGTTATGTATATTTTAAAGTAAGATTCACACGCAAAAACATTTAATCTTTAAAAATCTTCTGAAATTAAGTTTGCTCATGTTAATTCCACACTTCTATTCTTCAGGATATCCACACAGCCGAACCCACCCTATCCACACTCGACATTCCAGTCATAACATCGACTGTTGTCTCGAGTGAGGAACTGCTAACGCCTACCACAAAAGCCACCACAATAGCAAAATATCCTCTAAAGCGACGACACAGACGAGACGATGACGATGAGGATTACGTGCCTCCCGTGCCTGCCAAAAGGCGGGTGGTTGGGCATAAGACTCTCAAAATTAAGGCCCAGCCTGTGCTGTACGATTCGAGCAGTAGTGATGATGATGATGAGGCAATCTCAAAGCCGGTCCGAAAAGGCCGTCCAAGGAAGAGCGTGACTTCAGAGGATTATGGCGACAGTGGTGATAAGTATCGTGAGATGCGGGACAAAAATAACGAGGCGTCGAGGAAGTCACGACTGAAGAGGAAGCTGAAGGAGGTTGCTCACGAAGAGGAGGCGATGGAACTCAATGAAAGGAACACGAAGCTTAAAGCTCAGGTCGCGGAGCTCGAGAGAACCGTGACCAACTTCCGGAACAACCTAATGCAGATCCTGCTCAGCAAGTAACGACGCACACGTGTGATTGATTTTGTTGTGTACACTTTTGTAAATTCTATTATGCGTTTGTAATTAGGAGATAGATGATTTTGGGGTTACTTTTACATTTTCGCATGATTTTTACATGTATATGTTGTTATTACATAATATTCATGTTTTCTATATAAGATTATTTCTTTATTTTTAGAGTAGTACTTAAATATTTACTATCATTGGTGCATGAATACGAAATTAAGAAAAAACTTTTTTGTTATACTTAAAATTTAATTGGGGAGGTGATTGTGATCGGGGGTATTTTTTATTATTTACCTCCCTGTTATGAATGGATGGGATTTGGTTCGAATTTGTTGTTTTATATTAAAACGTCCAGATTCTGTAGGGTTAGAAAATGAGGCTTTAATTTGTTCGACGGTATCTTCCCCAATTTTTGTACTGTAAAATCATACTCAATAAAACGCACTTCTTAGTGCAAATGTTTGCTGTTCTTATTTCACGTACAAGAGTTGATCATTGATAAATGTGAAAAGCATTTCTGTCTTGAATAAAACTGCATGAAGTCCAAATGTGTGCAAAATGTACACTACCAATATTGAGAGATTTAAAAAAAAATTGAAGATTTATTTGCCACCTTCGTAGTGCAAATACTGTGTTAAGTACTATAATAAATAATGGAGTTAGCGTGCCTAAAATAGTGTTAACTCAAACTTCTGGAATAAAACTAATAAATATCGTACAGTTATTGTTCCGAGTTGTAATAAATGTTGGTATCAAGTCCATGTAGTTTTGTAAGCGTTAAGGAAACTGTATGAAGTCCATATCCACATTGTGGTAAAGTGGTTTGTTCTCTCAAAAGTGTTAGTTTATTTTGCATAATTAAAATATCGAATAAAATGAGTTCTAGATCAAACAAAATCCTGCCTTTATTACTAAAAACTATCTTTATCAGCAGATCAACGAGGTTTTCAACAAAGTATTGCAGGTAGGTAATCCTAACCCAAAAATTAGTATCGCTTACAAAATTGCATTAGACGTGGCAAGTACAGTTGTTGGTAATAAAAACGGGTACACTTAAATTAGTGTCTGGCATAACCGGACAATTTTCATAACCGAATTATTTGCATTCGTTTCGATTTTGCCCGTTACACGGTTGAGCGTCATCTACATCGGCATCGTAACTTGCAGATAGCAGAGGAACTCGGTTAATCGTTAATTATAATAATTGTATAAATGATTTTCATTTGATTTCTAAGGAGTTTGTGCAATAAATAATTGTGGATATTTTTAAAAATTTTTTTTACTCCTTATTTTATTTGCAATCTGTCAGTAATACATAACAATAAGCAAATGTTCTGAAAAAGATCATACACAGTGTGCAATGATCTTTCGTAGTTGCATGTAGGTTAGGGTGGAGCGAAACATGGGCAAAATTTTTTTTTTAGAAATTGATGAACCCTGTATCGGGAAAAGTGGCATACTGTAGTGCATATTTACCTTGCAAAAGCTGAAGTTTCTAGGACAATATTTTCCGGTGCCCCTAGACACTCAAAGTTTCAGATATTAACGTAATCTCATAAATTTCTAAAGTTGCAGCTCTTCGCTTGTTTTTTGGTAAAACAACCCAGAGCTCACCACGAGGAGGTGGCTGCAAGTCGAGCTCCACCCGCCCACCCACTTCCTTAAGTTAAAAATTCATAGGTCGACCTTGAAATAGTCGCTCTTACTCTCAAATTTAGGTAATATTTGACGCCCAGAAATACGATTTCTAATAAAACCATCTCGTGCATCGGAACCACAAACTGCTAACGACGCTTCCGTTACAAGTTTTACGCAACGTTCGACATCTTGGGTGTGACATGGTATTTTGAAAATATTGATTTCCTCGGGGATTTCAGCAATCATTTCCCTCAGATCTTCTGTAGAAAATTTTCGTGTAATTGGAGGCTCTGTTACAGCTACTGCTTGCCAATGTATTAGTTCGACGTAATCTGTAGCTTCGAAATTAATTTTGGGTACTTTGAATTTTCTTACATTAGCTTGAGGATGGTTTGTTCTACATTTTAAAATACGTCGCAAGCCTAGTTCCCTAATGTGCAAACGTTCGTCTCCAAGCATACATAAAAGGATGTTTTCTGGGTGTGCGAGATAGCCGTTGACCTGAATAATTTTGTCAACGATCTGCCTTAAATTTGGGGGTAGGTATCGAGACCTCTGAATTAAATTAAATAAATGCAGCGAACCGTACTTCATATCTGGTTTTAGCTTAATAGAAAACCAGGTTGTTACATACACTTTTAATATATAGGTTGTTAAAATTTTCAATTCTTCAGATGGATTTATAGTTCCAACATATAAGCGCAGAATCCTGTTGGCAGTTGTCAGCCATCTTGAATGTGCCAACTTTCCAGGTTGCTTCTGAGCCAAACTTTCTGAAATAACGCCATTTGATATTGCAACACTTATCTCTAAAAGATATTTCTGGTCAGTGCTTAAAATCTTAGGATCTACTTCTGGAACTATTACGTTAATCTTTTTAAATGAAACAATTGGTAGTTCTTCGCAAGATTGCAACTGCTTGCCAATTACTCCATTATATCCAGTTGGCCCAGTTGTTTCTCCATCCAAGTTTTTAATTAGGTGGCGAAGCGGTAATTCATTACCGTGCAGCAAGCAAATTATCCACTGTAAGGATTTTCCGGTTTCCACTTCTAGATTACAACTAATGCCGTTGTGAATTCCCGTATTGACAGCTGTTCCATCACATCCTATTGCGACTAGGTCAGACAAGTCCATTTGTTTTTGGAGAAATTGAAGCATATTTGTTGTAATGTTTGTAGCTGTACCTGAAGAAACTTCAAAATGGCCAAAATATTTTGAACCTGGTTCTGAAATGAGTGCAATGTGCTCTTCGACAATTGTTTTTCGATGGAAAGTGTCTCCTTCTTTTGTTTGAACTAGAGTCTTATTCTTTCTGCCGTCGAAATATATGGCATAAAAAGGGTTATTATCAACATTGTGTTGCTCCTTTATTGTTTTTCGTGCTCGCTTACGTTCTCGTCTAATTTTGCTTCGATCGATTATTTTACTTTTTTCTTCTTTTGAAATTAGCCCAACATCTTTTAGGACGGCGTTTGCTATTATCGCAGCTGACCTGTCTGAAACCCCCGTACGATCACAGGCTTGGGCTAAACTCGGTAGAGTTAATCTCATCTGCGAAGTGCCTGGAATTGCCTGACAGGTTCTGACATTATCAACTTTATTAACTAAATCTGGGTCATCTTTGGTTTTATTTAGATCGTCTAGGTTGTGAAAAAATGTATTTGGTCCAGAAATCGCAGTTTTTGTTATGATAATACCAGACTTCGTTACTGTTTCGTTTCGCTTTCTTTCTAGAGAACGTTCAATTTTTGTTGTTGTAGTAACATCAACCGAACCAATAACCATTTTTCTGCCGGTTCTTTGATCTGTTAAAAACTCTCTTTCCCTGGAGGGTACTTTTGTTTTGCACTTGCATAACAAAAAATCAACACATTTACAAGTTGAAATGTCAAAAAGCCCACCTTCCGCAGCTTGTCTAAACTCGGCTATTTTGGTTAAGAGCACTTCACTATTCCTTGACTTTATAGGTTTTTTTATCTTTCGGACTTTCTCATGATAGTTTCTAATTAAATGTATAATTCGTTGATCCGAAATGATTGGTATGGAGGATTTCGCCCATATTACTTTAATTTGTGAAATCAAGAATACGCTTATGTCAGCTTATCGCAAGTCAAGAAACTTGAAGTCAGAAGATGTCGGATTTGGAGGATCCTCTCATAAAATTTTCTTGAATGACCACCTGTCGCCTACAAGGAAAAACCTACTTCACCGTGCAAGAGCCCTGTGTAGTGAGCATAATTTTAAATATGTGTGGGTGCGCGATAATAAGATCTTGGTGCGAAAATCAGAAAATTTGCAAATTATTCACATTAGCAATGAAGCGGATCTGTCTAAAATAATATAAACTGTGTTCTTTTCTATTGTAGTTACAGTATCGATCATGGCTCTGTCAATTTATTACCAGAATATTCGTGGTCTCCGTACCAAAACTGATAAAGTAAAAGCTCAAATAATTAGTAACAACTACGATGTTATTTGTTTTACAGAAACATGGCTTTTGCCTAGTATTCACTCCAATGAAATTTTCGACGACAGGTACATTGTATATAGACGTGATCGCGATTATGCTGCTACTAACCAAGTTTTGGGAGGTGGAGTTCTTATAGCTGTCCTTAAAAAATATGATAGTTCCTCTTGTTTGTCCTATAATAGCACGGCCGAGGATCTTTGGATCAAAATTATGTTAAAAAACAATACCTGCTTATATGTATGCAACGCTTATTTGCAGGACAAGCACGAGGAGCATCTCGGAAAAGTGATTGATATTGTACTGCAGATGCGTCAGAACTCACACTTTTTAGTTTTGGGTGATTATAATTGTCCCAATATAATTTGGAAGAGACAGGAAAGTTTTTTATATCCTGAAACTGTATCCGGTCGATTATCAGAGATCATTTCTGACTCCATCAGTATTTGCAATTTCAAACAATACAATCATGTTTCAAACGCTAATAACAAATTGCTAGATTTGGTATTTTCTGACACTAGCGTATCAGTTGAATCGGCGACTGAATTTACATTGTCGAAAATAGACAGCCATCACCCGCCACTAGCTATCACTGTAGATTTGGACTTATTTACCTCGTTAGCAAATATATCGCACCCTAAGTATCTTTTTCATAATGCTGATTATGCAAAAATTAATGCCGATCTCGCGAGTCAGAACTGGTCTCTTGCTTTAAATCATCTAAACATTGATAACGCAACCGATACTTTTTACAATATTCTTTATTCAGTTATTGATAGACATGTAGAAAAACGTACTCCTAAGCACAACGACAAATACCCAGTATGGTTCTCACGTGAGTTAATAGTTTTAATAAAAGAAAAAACTAAAATTAGAAATAGAATAAAATCCTATAACAAGGACTGTGATAAAATACGTTTTAACTTTCTTAGATCTAAGATTAAGTCATTAACCGATCAGTGCTACTCTCGCCATATAGATAAAATAGAAAAAAATATTCAATCAAATACTAAACAATTTTGGTCTCACGTTAGGCAGAATAAAACAGATTTTGGACTTCCATCTAAAATGACTGACAATGACACTTCCAGTAATATTCCAACGATAATAGCCAATTATTTCGCAGTTCATTTTTCATCAGTTTGGGAACCTGCTGCATTTAAACCAATGCAAAATATTAATACACCCTCACCGGATATTCCCTTTTCCGAATTATCACTTAGTCAAAATGAAATACAGGATACTCTTTCTAATCTCGACGTTTCTAAATCTAAAGGCCCTGATGGTATTGATCCATATTTTATAAGAAATTGTTCTCACACTTTATGTTATCCTCTACAGCTTTTGTTTAATAAATCATTGAAATGTGGTGTATTTCCAACTAAGTGGAAGTTAGCTTATATTACGCCTATTTTTAAATCAGGCGATAAATCAGTGGTAACTAATTATCGACCTATTTCGAAGCTCTCGGTATTTGGAAAGGTATTTGAAAGCATAATAAACAAGTACTTAATGTCTTTTATGGAAGCTTATATAACTCCCAAGCAACATGGATTTTTAGCCAAAAAATCAACAGTAAGCAATTTACTTATCTTTTCAAATTATCTTGCTGAGAGCTTCGGGGAAGGGCTTCAGGTCGACACGGTGTATACAGATTTTAGCAAAGCCTTCGACAAGGTCAACCACTCATTACTTGTTCAAAAACTTTTATATTACGGCGTTACAGGAAATTTACTGCAGTGGTTTACATCGTATCTCACTAACAGAACACAGATGGTTGTAGTAAACGGTTTTAATTCTAATCTTCATTACGTTACGTCTGGTGTGCCTCAGGGCTCCCATCTCGGACCAACTTTATTTTTAATCTTTATTAATGATTTATCAGTTATACTGTCATGTGGTCATTTGTTCTTTGCAGATGATCTTAAAATATATCAAGCCATAAAAAACCAAAACGACACAAATAAATTACAAGTAGATCTTGACACGTTGTCGACTTGGAGTCTTCTTAATTGCTTGCCACTGAATACAAATAAATGCTGTTACATTAGATTTACAAGAAATTTAAATTGTTTAAAATATGACTACACGATCGCACAAGAAAGTATCCATGAAGTAAATTTTATGAAAGATCTTGGTGTTACTTTTGATTCTAAATTAACTTTTATCAAGCATATTGAAAACATTACAAATAAAGCAAATTCTATGCTAGGATTTATTTTAAGAATTACAAATTCTTTTAAAAATATTAATACATATAAACTGTTGTATTCTGCTTACGTAAGATCAAATCTTGAATACGCAAGCGTAATCTGGAACCCTTGTTATGCAATTCATTGTAATAGAATCGAAAAAATCCAACGAAAATTTGTAAGAATTACTTGTAAGCGACTGAATATTGACTTACCTAGCTATGGCTGTAGATTGGCGACTGTCGGCTTAGTGACTTTGGAAAATCGTAGGAAGTGTAATGATGTAATTGTTCTTTATAAGATTGTAAATAATATGTTCAACTGTCCGGATTTAATTTCATGTATTACTTTTAATGTGCCTCAGTTCAATACCAGACATTTTCAACTGTTCAAATCGGAATTTGCTAGTACCAATGTTATTTTAAACTCACCGTTTTGGAGAATTATGCGATCTTATAATCAGTATGCTAGGTGTATCGATATTTTCTGCATGTCTTTTCCAAAATTCAAAAATATGCTTATGAAAAATCTTTAAATTTGCTTTGTTTTTTGTTTTCATTACTTATAGTTTTTTATTTTCATATTATTGTACTACTAGTACCACAATGCTGCCGTGCTTGGCTGGAGAGTAGTGTTTCCATTGGTGAACATTGGAGATGCTACTGTTTGGCTAAGTGCGGCAGAATAATAATATCTTGTAATTCGTGTCAACCTGTAATTGGGTTCTTACCTGTTGGTTGACCATGTGATATTCTCTTAAATAAATAAATTTCAGCAAGTAAAATTGTTGAAATATGTGTCACTGTAGGCTCTGCTTTATTTTGCGAAGCATCCAATAAGGACTGCCGTATAAATAGATAGTTTTTCATAACGTCCGCGTATGTCGGTAGCACATTGTCTTTAAATTTGGATGGAGCTCCAAACACAGGACACTTAACATCTTTTCTCGTTTTTGGCATGTTATTACCACTTACACAACTTATAAAATATTATTTTTGATATTGTCAAATATGGTTCTAAACGACTGATAGTAATCAAACTAACAAAACACATACGTACAAGCTAAAACCTGCCGTAGAACTGACCAAATGATTCCCAGACGAGCCTTTCATGAGTGCGTCCGAGAGCGCCGACTTTAAAGTGGTGGGGGCACCGGTAAACAACAAGCGATCGCGTTCAAAATTTAAAGGGGTTATTAACCCGTTACTACGCCACTTTTCCGCATACAGGAGCTTAAGATTTTAAAAGTTGATATTTTCGCTCCACCCTAATGTAGGTGGTTGCCCAGTGGCATCCAACTCTTCATTAAGTTTTACAAATTATTGGCTAATGTAAAATAAACATAATAAAAATGAAAACAGGTTTGGATTGTAATTATTTAACTTAGTCTAAATTATTGTATCTTTACCTAAATCTTGTCTTTAGATCTGTGGGTTTATGACGTTTTAATCTACATATGTCTGTTTTTTCATCAATCAGGTTGAGCGCTAGCTGATTTGGGTGAACACTAAGCCTGACGATGTATTTTTCACTCGAGTTTTTTATTGCACTTTTCACTGATTCGATTTTTAAGTCTTGTCTTATAATTTTATTAGTTACAAACCATGGCACGTTAACAATTAGACGTAACACTTTGGCTTGAAATCGTTCTAGGATTTGGTTGTTTGATATTGAGGCTGTGCCCCACAGCTGGATACCGTACGTCCACACTGGTTTCATCACACACTTATACAAGAGCACTTTGTTCTCCAGACAAAGTTTTGAATGCGGTCCTATCATCCAGTACATTTTATTTAGCTGGATTCCTAGTTGTTTTCTCTTCTGCCAAATGTGGGTCTTCCAGTTTAGTCGCCTATCTAGGTGGAGTCCTAAGTATCTTGCAGATTCAGATTGTGGTATTTGCTTGCCATTTAATGTTACTGGTGGACAGCTATCTCTTTTTAGGGTAAATGTTACTTGTACAGATTTTTGTTCGTTTGCTTTAATACGCCATCTTCTGAGCCAGTATTGGACCATATTTAGGTGTTCTTGAAGGTAAAATGAAGCTACATTTGGGTGTGTATACGAGGCCAATATAGCGGTGTCATCCGCGAACGTTGCAATTGTAGGGTGGTGTGATGTGGGTAGATCTGCTGTAAATAGCAAATATAGTAATGGGGCCAGAACACTACCCTGGGGAACACCAGGTCTGATAGGATGTAGTTCTGTGTAGCAGTCTTGTTGTTTGATCCGAAAGTGTCTTTCGCTGAGATATGACTTAAGTATTTCATAGATGTTATGAGGAAGTAGTCGTTTGATTTTATATAAGAGTCCCGTATGCCAGACTTTATCGAAAGCCTGGCTGACATCTAAGAAAACTGTCGAGCAGATTTTTTTTTCTTCAAAATCTTTGTTGATTTTGCGTACTACTCTGTGTACTTGTTCTATTGTAGCGTGCCTCTCCCTGAACCCAAACTGGTGGTTTGGCAAGAGTTGCCTTTCTTCCAAGGAAGGTTTTATTCGTTTCAAAAGCAGTTTTTTTAACACTTTAGACATAACTGGTAGTAAACTTATTGGTCTGTATGAGGACACGCTTTCAGGGTCTTTTCCGGGTTTTGGTATGACAATAATTTCTGCAACTTTCCATTGTATGGGGACATAGTTCAATCTAATTACTGCATTATACAATAATGTTATACAGGGTGTTGAAAAAGAGCCGCAATCGTATAGTACTACCGTAATTGACATCAAATAAGTATCATAAATCCGTTTTTAAAAGTTTGCTGCTATGCTTATGTCGGAAGATATAAAATTCCTTCTACCAAAATTAAAAACTGTTCCAACGCTATGATATTAATTGTATTAACAATTTTTCCTAACAAAATATAACCGTTAATCTATATCAATAATTTCCGGTTAGTATAGTAATGAATAACAGTTTTATTAGACATCCTCAAAGAACAAAATATTGTTGAAAATATAAAATTACCGATCTGACAATCCTGCAATATTTGTATGTATTTAAGCACAATAAACTAGTCATCATATTTCAATAAAAAACAATGTTTTGTCAAAATATCAAATTCTGACAGCCTTTTTGCTATTAATAAACCTTATAATTATTACTTCTGTTGAAAATTCAAAATAAACAACTTTTCATATTATAACCTACCATTGCTTAATTTAAACTTATAAAGCACACAACAAACGTAAAAAATCAGAATCTAGACACAGGTCACTTTTTTGTAATGCATGTATCTTGGCACTTAACTCCTTTGTACAGTGTTGCCATATTTTCTAACTTAAAAACAGCATTATCTTTGAAACGGTTGTCGGAATAAAAAAAATTGTGTTAACTTTTTTGTTACTTTACCCATGAAGAACATCATGATACTCTTCGATTGCGCGACTTTTTCAACACCCTGTATAGCTTATCTCTTCTAGTGGCAGCTCTTTTAGGATTTTACCTGTAATGAGGTCATATCCAGGTGATTTTTTTGCAGTTAGGTCATTTTGTATGATATTGTGAACCTCATTTATTGTAAATTTCTTGATAGGTGGTTCTATTGGTGTATCTCCACTTTCTCTTCTTCTGTCAATAAGCTGGGGAACGGTTCAAATACTTTTTTTAGATGTTTGGCAAAAAGATCGGCTTTCTCTTGATTGTATCTAACCCATTGATTGTCTTCTGCTTTTAACGGAGGAATATGTTGCTGCGGTTTTTTGATCTTTTTCCACAACGAGTATTCTGTTGACTCATTTGCTGAAAGCCCTCGGAGATATTCAGCGATTGCTGTGCTTTGTTTTTCCTTAATTAATGTTTTTAGTTCCTTTATGACCTTATTTAATTTTGCTTTATCATGGGGTGATCGTGTTTGCTGCCATGTTTTTCGTAATCTTCTTTTTTCCATAATTTTTGTTTTGACGTTTCTTGAACAGTCAGCTCGCTTTTCAGGTGTGTCTTTATTTGGTGTGGCCTCCCAGGCTGCAAAGCAGCAAGGGAGAAAACTTTAGAGCGAGAGGCCCAAATGGTGTTTTCAATACAATCTGCCTTGCTTATACTTATGAGGTTATGAGTTATGAATGACGTATTATTTACAGAATTTCGATCACTCGCAGGTCGCTGAGATACGGCACGTAATACATATCAGGATGAGGTTATTTTTCATTCAAATACTTGGAACGAAAACCGAGTTACACAGGTTATTTCAATAACCGGATAACCGGTTATTTTTCATTCGAATAAGCCCATCACTAACTTAAATAGATCATAATGCCAGTATTTTGACAATTTGGTATTGTTCCCATGCTCCTAAACCACAGAATAAAATAAATTTCGTTTCTTTTATGCCTAAACTACAGTTTCCTGTATTGCAGGCAACGTTGCCAACCGCATAAGGAAAAAATCTGGTGTGATACACTCACACAACTTCCTTTTACAGTGTTCTTATAATTAGTTAAAAATTTCATTTTTAATTTTTAACCATTTGTCAAAAATTTTCAAAAATTACAAATTCTACAAAAACGGTACAAAATAGAGCGTTAGTTGAAGAGACAAATTTTCTGTAGAATTTCAAGGTGAATTCAAAAATGTAATAATATACCGGGTGTTTTATTTAAAATAGGAGTTAATAAAAAAAATAGAAAAAAAAACAAAAGAAACCCACTTTAGAAGTATTCAACTGGAAAATCACCTATTTCACATCAATACACATTAAAAATGTAGTAAAAATGTAAAGTTAAAAAAAAATCGTTAGGGCCGTTTTTGAAAAAATCGAAAAAAACTGAAAAATCACAAGAGTAAACACCTACTTCCGGTTATGCGATTTTCTTCAAAAGCTTGCTGTCTCATCTACATAGTACACAAAACTTATATATGAAGTTTCAACGCCATACCTCTTTTCGTTTTTGAGATATTCTGTTCACAGACAGACAGACAGACACACAGACAGACCAATGAAAAAAATATGTTTTTTGGGTTCAGGGGACTCTAAAACGTGAAGATCTGTTGAAAACTCAATTTCGAATTTTTGGGGTGAATCCAATACTTCCTTTATTGTAAAAGGAAGTAAAAATATAGCACCAACCACCGAAACTATCGTACAACAAAACTACAGCAGTAATTATTAACTTTGGGATTATATAGGTATTCCCGTGTGGGGTTGCTAGTCCCCCATCGGGCGCCTCCCCGGGTGGCGGATAGGGGAACGCCCACCCGATATGGTGGGTACTGGGGAAATAAAATACCCGGGGCGGACCAAAACTAGCAGCAGCGTCTGATCCAGAATGGACGGCTGCAAACAGCGTCTGACCCAGAATGGGCGGCTGATATAAAAAGGTCCCCCCTTTAGGGGTTGTGGCGTCAGGCTTTAGCAACCTGGCACATGTAAAACCGAAAGGGAAATAAAAGAATAAAGAGCAGGATGAAAAATAATATAAAGAGAATAAATCCCCGGGTGGTAATCCACACCTCCACAGGAGGGAGCCCCACAGGATACGGGGGGGGGGGGGGCAATTCTGCGCTACGTTCAATAAACCCAGTCTTATATATCAACCAGACGACGAAACGGAAAAAGACAAGATCTATTAAATGTGGTACCTGGAACATCCAAGGTTGGAGGACTAAAGACATTGAGGTCATTCAGGAGTTCAAGAAGACGGACATGGACATACTCGTAATCAGCGAAACAAAGAAAAAAGAGAGTGGAACAGAGGATATAGACAACATCACGTTTTGTTGGAGTGGAGTGAGGAAAGAGGACAGAGCAAAAGCCGAGTGGGAATTTTAATGAAAAGGCAATGGAAAAAGAGAATACGATCGTGGGAACCCATAGACAAAAGAATAATAAAAATTAACTTGGACATTTTTGGACGAGATATAGTAATCATAGGAGTATACAGACCAACAGAAGGCAGTCCAATAATGGAGAAAGACAATTTTATGGAAACCTTACAGGAAGAAATCGATAAGGTGAAACAATCGCAAGAGGTTATTATAATGGGAGACCTAAATGGAAGGACTGGAAGGAGAGATTACGATAAGACAGTCGGACGTTTTGGAGAAGATATCATCAATACAAATGGAGAGAGACTTATTGAGATATGCCAATTAAATAATCTCAGGATTACCAACGGCTTCTATCGTCACAAAGATATTCATAAGTATACGTGGATACAAAGCACGCGAAATCTTAGATCAATAATTGATTACATTATTGTCAAAAACGAGACCACGATAAAAATAAAGGATATAAGAGTAAAGAGGGGAGCGGAATGTGGAACTGACCACCGACTACTCGCTGCAAAAATTGATTTCCCAGGATACAGACAAAAGCCTAACAATAACACGGAATCTGAAAAACCTGAAGCGCTACACAAGGAGGAAACATTCAAAATACATCTTCTTCAGGAAGATTCTATAAGAGATCTATACCAACGAAGATTGGATCAGAAACTAAATGAATTTCAGTTCGAAAGCCTAAGAGAAACGTACGAACATATAAAAGGCAGTATAAAAGAAGCAGCAACAGAGGCCCTAGGGGAAAAAGAGAAAACAACGGGAAAACACCAAATAAGTCTAACCAAAAACACCACAGAAGCCATTAAGAAGAAAAAAGAGCTATATAAAAAAATGGCCAAGTACAAAGCAACAGGAAGACCATCGAGAATATAGAGAGAAAAATAGAGAAGTTAAGAGACTTATAGTAGAGGAGAAAAATGAGAACTGGAAGAGAGCCTGCATAAATATTGAACAATATATTGGGGGAGCAAGAAGCTCGGAATCCTGGCGAATGCTTAAGGCATTAAGAAAAAACACAAAGGAAAAGGCATATATCCCCTTTATACAAGAGAAACAGTGGGAAGACTACTACAAAGACGAGCAGAATTTATGGAAGATCAAGAAGGGGAGTATAGAGATTTGGAACAACAACAAATAGAAGTGAGCTTAGAGGAAGTAAAAAAAGTAATAAAATATATCAAAAACAATAAGTCAGCAGGACCAGGAGGAATCGTCCCTGAAATGATTAAGTACGGATCAGAAAAACTCTTTCGCATGATCCAAAACATGTTCACAAAAGCTATTAATGGGGAAGAACTACCTAGAGTATGGACACAAGCTTTTATAACATTTATATTATAAGAAAGGCGATAGAAGGAAGTGCGAAAATTACAGAGGCATTAGCGTTATAGCAACCATGGGGATAATATACGGACGACTAATCAGAAACAAGTTAGAAGAAGAGATAAACGGCAAAATTGGAGAAGACCAAGCCGGTTTTACTGCAGGAAGGTTGTGCATAGATCACATCTACACAATACAACAACTTTTAGAAAAGAAAAAGGCAAAAAATAGGGATGTCCATCTAGCCTTCATAGACCTGAAAAAGGCTTACGACTCAATTCCCAGAATGAAATTATGGAAAGCAATGAACGAGATAGGAATAGAAAAGTTAATCACCGCCGTAAAGAACTTATATAAATACAATCAAGTTTCAATTAAAACAGGAAGAAATTAGAGTCATAGCTTTAAAACATCTAAGGGACTGCTACAGGGATGTCCTACATCACCAACACTATTTAAGATATTCCTGGAACGAACATTAAAAAATTGGAAAAGGAAATGCGAAGGCATGGGAATACCGATACGAAATGAACATCTTTACACGTTAAGTTTTGCAGATGACCAGGTAGTGATCGCACAAGATGATGAAGACCTGAGCTATATGGTACGTAAGTTGAAGGAGGAATATACTAAGGCAGGAATGGAAATTAACTTCAACAAAACAGAATACCTAGCAACAACAGAAGAAATAAAAAATTTAGAAATTGAAAATAATCTAGAAATAAAAGGGGCAGCTAAATTTAAATACTTAGGATTCATCGTTTCAAAAAATGCAACCACAGAAGAAGAAATAAAAAATAGGCTTGGACAAACCCGAATATGCATAAGACAACTTAATGCAACACTCTGGGACAGGCACATTACGGGAAATACATTACAAATCTATCGTGGAGAGCATAATGACGTACGGAGCGGAAAACTGGGTAACGAATAAGAAAATCAGAAGTAAAATTAACGCAACGGAAATGGAATTCTGGAGACGATGTTGCGGAATCACAAGGCTAGACAGGGTTACTAACGAGGAGATAAGGAGGAGAACGGACGTCAAGAGAGAAACTCTCAAGTACATAGAAGAGAAAAGACTAACATGGTATGGGCATGTCCGTAGAACAGACGAAAATAGATGGATAAGAAGAGTCACTGAATGGAGCCCAATGGGAAGAAGAAGGAGAGAAAGGCCGAGAAGATCATGGAGGGATGAAGTGGATGAGGCGATGGAAAGTAGAGGCCTTGAGGACGGAGAATGGGAAGACAGAGAGAGATGGAGAATCTAGTCAAAGGAAGGAAGACAGCTTCAGCTGTAATATCCTAATCTATATATATAAATAGTATAATGTTTACTTATTTTGGTTAATTGGTGTTGGGAATGAGGGAAGTTTTTAATGTACTACACACTTCTAAAAAATGAGCTGATTAGGTGTGAAGATATTTTTGACTATACAGCAGTGGCGGTGCAAGAGCACCTTGGGCTCCTAAGCAAATATAAAAATGGCCCCCCTTGCAAAAAGATTTATATACTTAATGAATTGTATATTTATAATTATAGTATAAAAGTAAACGTTTAACAAAAAATAAAATAACATCCCGTTATAACCAACAGAAATAGAGTAGTAAATGCCTAACATTTAACACATTTTATAGCTAACATATCTCACAAAATATCAATTAAAAATATAGAACTAAATAAAATCTTCAAGTTGATAATAGGCACAAATACAAAGAATCTGATGGATAAATATCTACCTAGGTGATACTAGTAAAATAAAATAATATTCAGGTAAAATCCTAAGCACCCACGTCAAAATAGCTAACAAATACTTAGTATTTATCATTAATATCTGTAAAACGCGGTAAAAATAAATTGAGCAGAAATAAAAAATGTATATTTCTGGCCTTATTGACAGCAAATTGTTCCACAAGATTTTTATGTCCATCGTAGACGATGCTTTTTGCTCAATTAACAAAACCGAAAGGTCATGTAGCCTACTTTGGCTCGTAGAATTTCTTAAATAATGTTTTATTAATTTCAACTTGCTGAATAATCTTTCTATTGTGGCTAATGTTACAGGTAGAGTCAAGAATAAAACCAATGCAGTAATAATCTCGCCAAAATCGCTTTCCAGAACATTATATTTCTGTAGGAATAAACATGTCAAATGTAGAACACTCATGCTATCATATCAATCCTCTTTTAGTAAGGAAATAGCGTTCACAAACTGAATGGCGAGATTATTATTGAGGACATCAGAATACTTTTTCTGAAGCAAATCACATCGGACCTGTTCAGCTTCTTGCATTATTAAAACGTTTTTCGGTTCTAAAAATTCAAAAATGTTTGTTAGTTTATCAAAGCTCTCAAATCGAGTCTGATCACTGATGTCTGCTAACTGAGAGTGAGGACTGGGGTTGCAGTGCTATCAATCTAAACCCAAATGAAGTAGCAGATATCGAGCTACTTAATAAGCGAATACAGAACTTTCCGGACCCCCCAAAGGGCCCGGGCCCCTAAGTAACGCTTATTCCCACTTAAGCATATCACCGCCACTGCTATACAGGTTGTAGGTTGTATTTAAATTATAATTGCGCATTTGAATATTTTTAATTAATTGTGATCAACTATAACCATTCAAAATCTGCCTAGCAGTGAGTTATCAATCGTTGACACACCGCAATCTGCATGATTGCGGCGGGTGCCTCGTAGATGGTATTTATAACTAAACACAAATTTCAAGACTTCTTAAAATGAGGTGCAATGAAACAAATAACCTTGTGTTAAAACTGCTAACTTTAATTTATAAGGGGGCGCAAACCGTTCACAGCCACACCGAAATGGACTACCAAATCACCCAGTCAGATAAAACTACAAACAACGACCTTTAACCTCACCCAGGCTCGGGACTGGCTGTATTTTTTCAGGGACGCAAATATTTGTGGAAGCCCGCAATAAAAAAATTAGAAACACCCCCCTACAAAAACAGCTTCTTTTCTGTTTTAAACTTCTTGCAAACTGGTCGCTTATGGCGTCTAAGGAAGGCGTTAAGTTAAATCCGTTTTGTGGATATCATAATTAACGATTCCAATAGTTCCTTGCTTATAGATGATCGTAATCGGCTTTTCATTATTTTTAATTTAGAAAAAGTTCTTTCACAGTTCATTTGAGTACTATATGCCAAAGTTAATAAATATTTGTAGGCAATGTATAAATTGGTGTAAGCAGCACAATGGAAGTTGTATTTATGTAATACGTTTTTGTCGTATCCAAGAGTATGTAGAATTTGTATGAAATTAATATGTCGGTGCCTCTCAGAATATTTGTCATTCAATTGATGGAATATTGGTAGGAGCGCTGCGTGTATTCTATTCCATCTTGTTTCACCAATTTTTTGTAGTCTTATTTTATCCATTCCGTGTTGTTTTCCCAAAATTTCAATCCACAAATTATTTCGTTTATGTGATTGTTTTATAAAAATTGTTACATTTTGTAGCAACCCGAATAGGTCTTGAGATTTTATGGAACACATAGTAATATCTCCAATAATTAAATTAAGTACATGAGCATGGATGGGTAAATAGCGAAGCTTCGCTTTCGGACATAGACCTTTTAATCAATTGTGTCGAGTCGTCACCTTTATTACCAAAATATAAAGAAAACAAACTACCTTGCTTCACATCTTGTACAGCCAATTGCAACTTAAGCTTATACTTTTCGAGTTTTTTTCTGTGCACCGGATTTATGTTTATATTTGGTATTTTCCATTTTAATATTACTGTTATTACTTTTATCACAACACTTAACTATAACTTCACTATACACTAAACTAATTTAAAATGTATTTATTATAATATGCGAAAGGCATGTTTGCACAACCGATTCAAGCAGAAAACTTGCAGAAAAACCCAATCTTTAAAAACGAAACCAATTCAAACCAGCCCTCACCTCCTATCTCATAAAAAAATAAAGCGTTGTGAGTATGATACTATTACAATTTATTAGACACTTTCCGAGAAAGAAGTGGAGTCATTGAAACCAATTCTCACGGCATTACGATGCAAACGTAATCAACTAGGACCATGTTATATATACAAACACCGAATGCAAACACAAATTGAAATAAATATATGCCAATCTACTTGAAACTTGCTTCGAATGCAATAACTTTCTTTTTAGGCTTAGACAGCGGACATATTTTTGCGAAAAAAAGCATTTAATGTAATTTGAAAGGTGGGCCCGGGGGCTGCTATAATTCGGGGGGCCCGGGACGCTATAACGCCCAGCGCCCCTGGCCAGTCCGCGCCTGACCTCACCAGAAGATTTGTTAATGAAACGATAATTATTTAGCACTGAGTACTTCGTAGCACAAAATAGATTTTATACACTACACACAAATAACAGTCAGCCTTCACAATTAACAGAACCTACTGAAACAAACAAACAGATTAAGATCCCACCCATATTTATACCAAATGGCACTCACTATCAAAACATTATAAAGGACTTAAAAAACATAGTAAAGCAAGATTTGACCACGACATATAGTGACAATCGGTTAAGAATCAATTTAACGGACATCAACGACTCACTAAGTACTATGATGATCAGAAAGCTAACTACTACACCTATCGGAACCCTGAAGATGCAGGAATCTTGGCGGTAATACGAAATGTCCCAGTTTCCACAACCGAGGAAGAAATCCAAGCAGCTCTAATTCATCTAAAATATCCTGTTACTAAAACCACCCGGTTACTAAACAGCAAAAAAGGTCAATGTCACTTGTCATTGAATTAGAAAAAACAACACAAGCCAAAGAAATCTTCAACCTAGGTAGGCTACTTATTGTACAGTTACTGTCGAACCATGACAAAGAAGCAATGATATCCCACAGTGTACTAATTGCCAACATGTGGGACACACCAAAAAGTATTGCTTCCTCCTCTCATGCTGTGTTAAATGCACAGAGAATCATCATTATTCTGAATGTAAGACAGTCAAAGGTCAATATAAGCCGCAATGTGTGAACTGCGGTGGTGAGTACTCTGCCAATTATAGGGGATGCCCTTATACCATGTGTCCCAAAAGTCTGGAATAAATTCAGTGTTTCCTAACATGTACGTTTCCGGCTAAAATCCTCGAACCCATCGAGTTTTATTTTTATTTGAGCATTTTTTTGAAATAAAATGCATACATACAGGGTGTCCCATGTATGAGGTATGGCGTTATCATTGTTTTTTTTAATGGAAACCCCCTTTTTTTATTACGGAATCTGAAAGAACGCATCTTTTTACTTAAAAAATAGTTTATACACCACGGAAGCGAATCCTCTTATAATCTTTGGCCGTCAGATACTTCGGGCTTCGCGCTCATCAGTATCTAATGTGAGCTCAGGTTATAATACTGCGCTTCGCTACCTTGATGTATAATATCAAGGCGGTCTATATTGTTCCAGGCCATGCCACTGGGCCTATAAAGTGACCTTTGGAATGACCTACCACAATCTGAAAACATGGCTGCACCAACCTTTAACAAAAAATTACTAGTTTTGGTCACTAAATGAACAATCTGTGAGTGCACTATCCCTGTCATTACATAGCCAGCTTCATCTGTGTCCGCTAACGCCGTCAGCGGGTAGAATGAAGCTGGCCATGGTCATTGTGATGCATTCCAGTTGAAAAAAAATCTATAAAATCACTGCTATTTACATTGCAGTGCGCCACTTCACCGTAATATTCGATTTAAAAATAATTCCTAACGGGTAGGTACCTAATTTTCCATTGCAAGTAAATCGCTACTAATTTTGACTTCATCTACAACAGTATAGTTTCTTCAAAATAACTTGCCTGGATGTTAGCGATATTGCAGTCAGAACAAGTCTCTTCATCTTATTACCTTTTATATCTGCTCTTTTAAAGTGCTTTTCACACACAACGTGGCAACTTGAACACCTTAACATATGGAGCAACTGATGAAGCGTAAGTTGACTTGCAGCTTGGGACGTAATACTTCAAAGGCATTTGTGGAGCTTATATGAACTGCCTTGTCAAAATAGTTTTTAATGTCAAATATATTTCAAACAAATAAAACTTAGTGTGTCTTGGAATGGCCTAGCACAAAATGTGGCAACAGAGCCAGTGTCATGGCCTGGAACAATATAGACCGCCTTGCAAATCTGCTATTCTACAACCGTCAAACATAATTTTTGGCGCTGTAGTGCATAAAATGCCTTTTTTCACGATCGGGAGTAGAAGTCGGTTTCTATAGCATCAACATTGTGAAAGAAGTAAAACATTTACTCCCTACAGACTAAAGAAGACAAAAATTTCCCTAGGAAGTTTTCATTATGACTGATAGAACAAGTATGTCAAATTCGAGGTTATCAGGTTAGGTTTTGCGTGTCAAAATTGACGCAAAACCTAACCTGATAACCTCGAATTTGACATAAATGTGAGTTCTTGTCATAATGACTTACAGTACCACCAACTTTAAAATTTACCATAGGCTACTAATTTTAAAATAATTGTAACTAAAATGTCAATAAATGACGTTTAAAAAACGGGTTATCGTTTTAAATCTTCCTGCAACGTGAAAAAAATAGTATATGCAACTCGGAGAGAAGGCTATTTTGCTTCAGTGCAATTGTACCACAGCAAAATAACGCATTTCTCTCCCTCATTGCATAATCTACTATTTTTTCACGTCGTCAATGGTAACGTAAATAAATATCCCATTTTTTAATGTGTTAACTTCGAGCATTGATACACCCCCACCTTTCTAAGAAATCTAAGAATTCCAATAATTTAAGTTATTTCACGTGGAGGAAATAGTATATAGGTACCTCCCTGATTTTGTTATTACTGTATAGAACGATTTAAAGGATGTTCAAAACATGTATCGATAAACTTTGTAAGGTGATTTTAAAAAAAGTATACACAGTGTTTAAAAAGTATACCGACAAACTTTACAAGTTGACCCTCTAGGCAAAAATAAGTAATGAAGTTAACATAATAATCTGAGATTATTTAATTAAAGTTGATATTTATCTTAATATTAATGAACTACACTATTTTGTAGTATTCGATTAAAACCCACCAGTTTGGGGATAGTTTAGCAATTTCTTAGCTTTAAATTTTCAAGGAAACTCGATGTAAACGTAATTATAAGTGACAATATTTCTAGGAGCTTTATTTCAGCGACAATTTTTTCTGTAACTATTTTTTTAATTAAAAATAACTTTAGGTAAGTTTTGTTTGTTTGTTTGTAAACATGTTGCTAGGGTGCAAGTCCTTTGACTTTTTTTCGGGATTCCTCATCGATTTAGAACTGCAGCTTGACGAGGCATCTCTGCCAGTAGTTGAAATTAAGTGTACTACCGCTAATGACACTATGAAACTGTACCAGACAGAATAAATCAAAAACACTCATTATGCATCCAACGCGCGATAGAAGAAACGACTTTAGAAAAATGTTCTATTGTATATGTCGCTGGTTACGTGGCATATAAAACTTTGAAAAAATATCTTTGCAGGTTGTTTAAGTTTCATGTGTACAAATGAGCCATTAAACACAGCAATTGAACTACTTCTATTAGAAAAAGATTACAGTAAAAATGAGTGCGTGAAATATTTGAAAATACCTACACAAATTACAACACATGTTGCAATGGTTGTATTACAAATATTTTCAAAATATTTTTTAAGTTTCAAGAGTTCGTTAAATTTTAAGAAACAGTTGTTAGTGTTAAGTGTAAATCAGATAAAAACATTAAATCCAGAGTGGTTCAAGGACGATAACGGGTGCTACGAACATAAAATGTTTTTCGTAAATCATTTAATTATAGACCATTCACTAAACACAAAACATTAACATTTTTTTTTCAGTTGGCATACACATACAATTTTTGTGCTAGGAATTCTGTATTTTGTTTTGTAAAGGTTTCCACATCTGCATAAAGGCGACTTTGAATTTAAAAATGACAATCAATGAAAATTAATAAATCTCATTATTGCAGTTTCAAAGTAACAGGTGGCGCAAAAGTAATCACCCTATCGGAACATGCTCTCATTTTTGCAAATGGTATCTTATGTCATCGCGACTTTGACATTCGTGAAGCAAACAGAAGCAGAATACACATAGACAAACCATGGATCGCTATACTCCTCAAGAACGCGGAATAATTTGGGTCAATGTTTTTGATAAATAATCGGTCAGTGCTTTTGGCTCCACGTGAAATTTGTTGTCGATTCCCTGGTCGTGTGGCATTAAATGTGCAAACACTGTGGCGTTTAGCCACTCGCCTCGAGCAGACTGGCTCAATACGGGACAGTTTCAGTAGCCGTTCGGTCGACAATATCGCTGCTGTGGCTGCAGATGTCCAAGAGGACCCTCAAACATCCACCAGACGATGGGCCACGCACTTGGGTATCGGTAGACGGTCTTTACAGCGAATTTTGGTGAAAGACTTAAAGATGTTCCCTTACAAGTGCAACCGCACACACAGCATAAACGACAGTGGGTATTCTGAAGCAAGCTTTTCCTGACCGCTTCCTCTCTCGTTTTGGAGATCTGCACTGGCCCGCAAGATCGGCCGATTTGACCGTTCCAGACTTCTTTCTTTGGGGTTTTCTGAAGTCACGGGTCTATACGAACAAGTCACAGACCTTGGCGGCCCTAAAGGAAAACATCTGACTAGAAGTGGAGAATTTATCGCCAGAAGTTTTGAGAAAAGTCATGAAAAATGCTGCGAAACGAGCTCAAATTTTCATCAACTCTGGCGGTGTCCACTTGACTGATATTGTCTTCGAGACTTAATGGAAAAAAAATTAAACGCCTAAATAAACATAATCAACAAACAGAACCAATTCTTTTCATTTACAAACAAAGTTACTGCCTTAGGAAATCGAGTGAGGACTTTTGCGCCACCTTGTACATATTCGAGAAATTCTTTCCTATAAAATGTAATAAAAAATACCTATTAATATTCGCTACATCAATAGTATCCAACAAAGTATTTGTTTAACATCCTTAAAAGTAGTTAGTTATAACATTTATGACAGTTGATAAAAATAAATGTCACACCCCTAATCTATTTGTTTTAGTAACTTTTTGTAAGTATATTTCTGGACAAAGATGAATTTTGCAAAGTACACTCATGAAATTATAGAAATCAAAGGCCACTTTGTGTTTTTATGTTTACTGAACAGACTATATGTGTAAATTATACAAAACACTTAAGTGGTTATCTCGCGACTTTCGAGTAGCAGGTCAATGTAAAAGTGCAAGTAGCAAACGGTACAGCATTTAAATAATATTTAGAATGCACATTTTTAGATTTTTAAGCAAATGGTGTTTTCAGTGCCTATGTGTACGAGTAGGTACGTTCTATATCGTCGTTCTCAAATATATACTGTCTTCCATAAAAATCGCAACACTTAGAATTAATTGAGGGATTTTATTGAAATTTTTATAAAATCTCTATTTGGATGAAACAAAGTAATGATTAAAATTTGAATAAAAAGCATCGATCGGTTGTTGTTTTTTCCTCGTTTGTTTGTTTACACTTAGTAACAACAAATTTTTAGAACAAAAAACAATCGGTGCGTAATAACTGTCAATTTTGCGAATTGTTTGATCACTATTGCCTTCTGACTATAAGTTCATCAACGTGAAAACTATCCTCAATTAAATGATTTTGAACGTGGCCGTATTATTGGCATGAGAGAGGCTGGACTTTCTCTTAGAGATATTGCTGGCCGTGTAAACCGTAATGTTGCAACGGTGTTGAGATGTGGTCCAGATGGTCCGAAGAAGGGGTTCAACAACGTCGCCCTGGATCTGGACGTCCCCGGAGGACTACACAATTAATTCTAGGTGTTGTGATTTTTATGGAAGTCAGTATATATATTGTACTGGATACGTGTGTATGATTTTATATTTACTTTTGCTTCACGTTCCAATACCTATTAATAATTATACCAAAGCTAAAATATGATATTATTATTGTATGCTTATTTAATTCAAATGTCGAAACTTTAACTTTATTATAAATCAATTGAATTGTATTTCAAAATGCATGAGTACTCTTTGCTCAGGGTATGGTTCGCCAAAATATAGTTAGTTGTTTGTTGCTATTTTATTTACTAGTATTGAATTATTTTATGCAAGTCGCTTGCTGTCAACTATTATGCAAACACAGCGTTCAATGACACTTTTAAATCAATATGACAGAATAAACTTCTTTACAAAGCCCTCACGATTCAATTAATGATACGACATGTAAGTCAATTCAATGATATTGTAAATAACCTTATTAACTGTCTTTTATTTTAGATAACTTCAGAAAATACCTGCTTTCACCCACCTGAGTTCCTTATCCAGCAGACCTGCTTCAACTCACCCAGATAAACCTCTCTCTTCCATCCAAACTGCTGCACACCTCTGCTCACACACACACTGGTCACCAATAAGCTACCTCCACCTCGTTACTCCTCCAAGAAGCTGCAAGACATCCACTCCTACTTGACCTCTTACACAGCTGTCAGTCCTGGAACCTTCCTGTGTCCAATTCCTCGTTGGTAAGTAGACTTCCTGTCAAGCTGGTAACTTAACTCTGTCCTCCCTCAGGTCCTAGCATCTCCATGCACGTCATCAGCATCCAGTATACTACAAACTCCTAATTGCCCTTCCTTCTGCAAGTAAACCAGTTCCTGTCCACTAGTCCTTGGTACCTTGCCGCTGCCTCCAACAATTCCTCTCTACGCTGTAATTAAGTAGATCCCTTGTCCAACTGGTCCCTCGTTCCTCTGGTGCAGTCCTCTAAACTCCAAACAGCAATGATACTCCAATTTATGTTTCTAACGATAAATTGTAATGTAACTCCAATTAAATTATCCAAATCTATTCTTCTTGCTTCTATGTCTTCTTATTTAGATCCATAATACCATATCTTCATTTTATTCAAATAATATTATTTTCTTCACTTAATTCAATTGCTTATCACTTTGCATATACTTAGTAAATCCTTTTATTATATTGTATCTTAATTGAAATAAATTAAGGGCAAATTTCTGGTTTATTTTAACAAAACACAATTTTTTACAGCTTGTTTTCAAAGTTGTTATTTTTAATAATTATCCAATTTTTATTGCTATCCTAGACTACCATTATTCCTGCCTGCTACATGTTATAAATAAATTTGAATGGTGCTCACTTTATAAATTGTTACAAATAGAATTTTATTCTGTCATATGCAACATTCAACTTTGTATTTATTGTTAATTCTTGTTACCATTATCAATTAGTACTCATTATATAATAACTTTCTTTTAAAATGTACTTTGAATCTTTGAGTTTCAATTATTATTCAATTAAATAAGCAATAATTAACACAATTTTCCACATTTTATCATTTCAGTATAATTACTGTATTGAACTTTTCATTTTAGATTCATGTAAATAAATAACCGTATTTAATGTAATACATGGCCTCTATATACCATAGGAATATATATATATATATATATATATATATATATATATATATATTTTACACATTAGTCTTACCCTAAATAGTGTTACAATACAAACTGTCAAATTAGTAGTTTATATTTTGCGATAATGAAATATTTAAAACTTTGCGCCGGCCGTCTTGGTATCAGCCTAATGTTCGTTTATCGTAGCATACATCGATTCAGTGAAGCTTCAAGTGTTAATGATCGTCAAATATCCGATCGTCAATAAGTAGGCAGTTGTTCATACGAGAAATGCTGTTAAATCAGTAAAACAGAGAATTCGACGAAATGTCATCAGCAAACAGAAAATTCTATCACGAGAAATGAAAGTATAGCATTACACCAAACTGGTCAGTCCAGCAGGTCTAACACTTTACTTTGTTTATTATTAAGAGTATGATATCATTCGTATATTTTTGTGTGTTTTTATTGTAGAACGTCTAAAAAGAGACACCGTCTTTTCGCGACGCACAATAGCAAGAAAGCTGCTCGAGAAACACAACAAAATGATTCGTTAAAGAAATATTTAAAAACTAGTGATTGCAAAGATTTAGAAGCATTCAAACTTGCTAACGGACTAAAATAGCTGCCTTTCATTGAAATATAATTTTTTTTAATTGCAAAATGAATAATAATACAATTAACTATGAGTTATGGTTTAACCGCGTTTAGTCGACTTAGCAACAATTAGTATTGAACACGAATTAGCTCAAAAGATGGATTGTAAACAAATTGTGTAAAATTTTACATTTGCTAAAGTGGGAAAAGTTGAGTTTAAATTATTTCGGTGGTGCAAGTTCGAGCAAGAAATACTCAAATTTTTAAATGCCCGGCATTCGGCTACGCACCCCTACAGCTTTTGACGGAATCCGAGAAAATCATTCGTATCCGGAGTGATTCATTCGATTGTTAAATTTCTTTGATTTTGCCCATCACTACTTTCTCAGAAAGCTATTAAAATGTGGCAACATGGTCAATATATTTTCATGCTGGGGTGACTTTGTGGTTGTACCAGCTGATGCCAGGTAGAAAAACCGACGGGACGTTTGCTTGCTGCAAATATATTCGAGAAATGTGGGTATGCAATCCATTTAACAACCAATACGTTGAAACCCATAAGGCTGAGCCTCTTTTAATTATACGCTTTTTGATTTTGGACAGCTTCGGCAAAGCCCAAAAGAGTCTGGATTTGGAGGCTTTTCCAGAGCTGCTGAGCGGGTCGCTGAATAGAAGTGTATTCAGCAGGTTAAACATCCTGGTGATATACCTTTTTAAGCTTCGTTATCTGGGTAAATTTCTGGGAGGAGGACTGAGTGGAAATGCGTAGGGCTCTGGCTTACGCGACAACGCGCATCTCTGGGTAGTTTCGTTTATCTCCAATTCTCGCATACGTTCGATGCAAGTGTTGATAGTGATTGAATTTGGTTCAGGTGCTAACGTTACAATGAAGCTCTTGATTTAACCAAAATGAGTGGGAGAAGTGACGTTTGTCCCCAGTGCAAAGATATTTTTGTAAAAAATTACTCTGAGAATTTTAAATGACTATTTGCAATGCAATTTGTAAAGACAAACATAAGAAACAGTTATAAACTTATAAACAAACGAACAGTTGCCACATTAACTATTCACTTGCTTCTATCAACGCAATAACAACTGCCACACTGCTATGTGATTAGTTCTTTTTTTCTGCCAAAGTTATGTATAACTATGTATAACTATTGTGTTATTACTATTATTTCTTCAAAATTGAATAAAATATTGTATAAACCACGCGAGTTAAGGGTCCTCCAGTGTCCGCATTAAATATACAAAATTTTCTGGATAAAAATAGACGGTTATAAATAATTCAAAGTATACTTTGTCATACATCAAAGTATTCGTCATTGAAGGAGGAATGGTGCTATTATATTTTCTTTTTAAATTTCGAATTAATAACGCAATTATTAATAAAAAACTAGTAAAATTAACGTATTTAAAAACTTTGGATAATAATATGCATTTATTTATTAACCGATTTCCATGAACTAAACGTCAGTAGATGCGCAATTTAATGTATGAGGGTGCTATTATAATAAAATTAGATTAAATTATTTTTTAAATTGTGTTACATCCAAAAAACCAAAAGAGTTCATAACTGTTGCAAAACTAATTGTAAGTCAACAAACCTTGCAGGAAATGGTAATACGGTATGTTACCTATTTTCTGAAAAACACCCACCTTGCAAATAATAATAAATGGAGACAAAAATGGATCTCTTGAATTAGAAAATTTAGTCAAATTGGGTTCAGTAGTTCAGAGTTTTGCCACCTTTACAACTTTACAAGTAGGCGCTGCTAGTTTCAACAGTGCTTGCAGTATTTTGGGATAATCCGATTATGAGGGTTCAACTGCAGGTACCTAGTAAGTAAGCAAAAATTGCCAAGAGTAATTTAAATGTTTGGCATTGCTTCAAACTGTTTTTGTACATTTATTTATTACTGAAATGAATTTCTAACTATTACAAAAACACTTATTGCAACAATTAGTTTTGTATGAAATAGTGGTTTAGAACACTATATTTCTTTAAAATTTGTTTACAGTAGGTACTAAATATTATAGATTACATTTAGCTGTTTAAAAAGTGTATTTATTTGTATTATTACATATTTATATATATAGCTACATAAAAGTTATTATTTAAACTTGAGATATAAATCCCGCATAGGCAAATTCCTAAGTTGACGTGGATCTATAATTTCTGGAAGCAAGGAACTCATATAGAATTTCTCTAATTTTTTAAACATCTCTTCCCAGAATACTTTATCTCTTGCAATTTCTTCAACGCTGACGCCTTTAGGGGTCCAAACTACAAAATAGCATACGTCCTTATTTGCTATATGTAGCTGGCCTTCCACTTGATACATATATTTATGCGTCTTTTTTAATTTTAGATTCGCCCCTTCTAAAGTGCAAAATTTAGTCGCTGGACATTTGATTTCTAGTATGGCATTATTATTATCTGTAAGTCGATCTGGACTTGCAGCTAAGCACGGCTTTTCTGTATCAATACAAAGTCCTATAATTTTTGTTTTAATGCCGTACCTGGCCTCAAATGCAGCGACAGCATTTTTTTCATTTTCTTGGCCATATGCAGTGTATTCATTTCCAAAAAATTTAGAATACAATAAAGCTTCTACAGCTTTTGCGGTTGATGTCGTTGGACGCATACAACAAATTCTACCAAAATTGGATGCAGTAAGACGTAGTTTGCGCTCTCGTTTCCATAATTTTGACAGGGCTTGCTCACGAGTATCAATTTCCAGTTGTTTTGGGTCCATTTTGTACATTTTCTCCAAAAACATTTTTTTTCGTTTTCATACGTTGCTTGGTCCATATCCAGATAGTCGTCCACATTAACGCCGTAGTTCGCAACAGGCCCAGCAACTTCATGACGTTTTTTCCTGAAAACTATTAGTTTTTAAAAAAAGAGGTAATAATAAAATAAAATAACTCATCTTTTCTTTTGCTGTTATTAATTTTTCTTTTTTTATCTTTTGGCAATAATCTGCTGTGAATTTTCCAGGTCCGTATTTATTTATTCGGCGTTGAACAATTTCGTGGTAGTTTCCTTCACTATTAAAAGATAGAGCAGCACCAGTGCATCGAGTTTCATATGACCCTTTTAACGAAAAATTAATTCGCTTGCCGCCTACAAATTTAGCGACTATGGAATTGTACGATTCGGCGAGGTTATTGTCCATATTGTGTAGTAAGCTCCAAGGGTTGTTTGCAATTCTCCCAGTTCTTTTCATTATTTCTTCATAAATATTAGTTTCTTTCAAATATGGGATTTGATTTTCCTAAATAGAAACAATAGGTAAGTAACAGAAAGTAATTAAAACACTTTTGTATACGTGTAATATGAACATACCTCGCCAGCTTCTGTTTTTGCTTTCCTTTTTTCTTCATCGCAAAAATAGTCCCGACACATGCCATGATCGCCAAAGACGTGATGCGGACCATTTAATATGTCACTCTTTAAATTTATAATTTTTTCTTTGAAGTCTGCTTCACTCTTGCACCAGTAGTGGACTGCCCCAGAGACTGCTAAACGTAATTTTTGAATTTTTTCCGAAACCATTTTTCTTGCCCGTATGTTGTATGCTGTATTAGATTTTAAATCTGACAATTTGGACATATAATTTCTCAGTAAATGGTTTTTGCATTCTACTTTTCCTATGTGGAAAGATGGTCCATATGGAGATGCACTAATTAATTTACTGTAAACATTAATATCCCCGTCGCCAATTAATCGTCCATAAATTAAGCCGTGCATGTCAATAGAACATTTAAATGCTTCTAATAAAATATCAGATTCCATAGCTGTCGAACTACTGGTCCAATTTTTATACCATACGTGGCCAGGCACTTTGTTTTTATAATATGCCTCTTTCGCACAAACCGTACAATATTTATTGCGTATGCCCAAAAACAATATTTTTTTGGTTTTAGCTCCAATTACACACGCCTGAAAATGGTTTGAAACAAATTATTATTTATATCCACATTTACTAATAGTAATACTTACAACACCAGATGCTGCGTTGTAATTTGTCCTGTAGGACCGCTTGCTCCAGGCACCATCTGCAACTACAGTAATAATTGGAATGCCATCTTCATTTACTTCTCCTGCAGCTTTTGCCAGTTCAGCTTCTTCTTTCGCAGCAGCATCTATTTTTTCCCACGCAGCAGTTTTTATTTCGGTGGATAACTTTTCAAAATATTTTTGGTATGTAGTATCCGCCATACAGGGAATATCCATTGCAGACAAAAGTTCGTTTGTTTGGCTATATCCGATTCCTACAGACAAGGCCCCCGACACAGCTAGCATGTTCACATTTGATCCTGCATTTGGATTCTCGGTTGATACTTTTTCCACAATACTACACATTTTACACTTTAATGTTAAAATGCTTCGTAATCCCAATCTACATTCACTAATTATGTCCAAATTTGTTACATTGCAATCTAATCCTGGGTGCGAAATTGCTTGCACTTGCTGAAACAAATACTGTATGTCGATGATTCTTCGCCCAGCAAGAGTGAAGGAATTGTTTTCTGTCGATACATGTGTTTCTATGTACAATGCTTCAACTAATTCCGTTCCCATTTCTTCGTCAGCATCAGAAACCGTTTCTTTTTTATTTTCTTCGGCAAAACGACTCTTAATTTCAGTATCAATTGAAATATCCATCCATTCGTTCGATAAAACTTGTTAATCGGGTGGTTTTGAAATGGGAGCAACGGAGCTAAAAAGAAACATTGCGTACACACTATTAAAACATGTATTTTGAGTAACAAGTTTTAAATTATTTTGACAGTTTAATGAAACATTTCAATGCTTGATTAATTTTTGATTACTGTCTTTTCAAGTTCTTTATTGCAGATCTTTTTACTTAGATTTCAGTGAGACAGTCATTTTTTTATATTCGCCGTCAATTTTGAGTTATAACGTAAACTTGTGTTTTACTTTCCCATACCATCGGTATAGAACTTGCTTCAATAAACTAAAAATAGCGATATTCTCGTCTTCTTTATTAGGACTATTAATTATAATTTGAGATTTAGAGTATTCAACGGATTTTCAAATTATAATCTATTATTTATTTATTTTTAAATATTCATGGCACACTATATTTTCGAAATTATACAATTTTTTAGTGATAACTTGGTTATTTTCAAAAATTAGTGTATTCTGAAAAACATCATTTTTAATAAAGTCAACGCCTACTACGTTTTCTATTTAAAAAACACAAGTTTATGTTATAACTCAAAATGACGGCGAACATAAAAGAATACTATCGCTCTGAAATCTATGTAAAAAGGTCTAAAAACCCTAATACAATCTAGCAAATTTGAGTTTTCACGCATGACTCGAAAAAACTGAAAAAACTGAAAATCCGTTTCCACCATTGAATTTTTCTTGAAAAGTTGGTTCATAAGTGTATTTATGATTTGTTTATATTTTTTTAGCTTTCTTCCAACCCTGCATACAACAGAAAAAACAACTTACCGAGCTTCCCAGATGTGTTTCATTAGTAACCGTCTACTTTTCTTAGCACCACTGAGTTTGCGTTTCTTTTTTATAATATTTCGTCCCATTTTGATTTTCACAAATACAGCACTATTATCACGATAACTACTAAAACAATATGCACACAGTAACACTGGACACACTTCGGGGTACTGAGAAAGTTTTGATTTGGTTTTCTCAAATAAGTCATTAAGTAGGCTAACTATAAAAGTTAAGCGGCTTATAGATAAGGGTAATGGTTGGAAACGTCAGTAAGGATTTAGAAAGCTATAGCAACCCTTTCTTGTTTAATAGAAGCATTTGGGTTGTATACCTAACTTAGAATTTCCAATTTAACAAAGCGCTGGACTAGCCTTAAGAAGGTTCATTCACTCAAAGAAATTAGCCCACTCGTGGGCTAAACTTTCATCTCGTGAAGAAACAAATTTCTTAACTCACTTGGTGTATAAATAATTACCAAATCTCGTTAAAACGACGTTTAATCGATTGTATGTCATTAAAATGAGTTGAAAATTTTCTCTGGTGAAATGAATGTAAATCCGCGTTGAACAATTTTAAATCTTTTTTGAGCCACTGTAGATTAGGTTTAAACTGCTTGAAATCTCATGTAAATGACTATTTCTTGTTAAACAGACAGAGCCATTAGAGCATAGAAAATAGAAAAGAATATGGAACTGCAGACCTATACATTTTGCGCTTTTAGGAATTAGCAAAGTTTCTGGGTAACTGCTATTTATATAATAATTGCATTATAACTTTGGCAGAAAGAAAATCTGAGGCCAGCTTAGTTTCGTTTGTTAGAACTCTGTGAGGAAAGTAATCATGTAGATGTTTCGAACTTCTCAAAGCCATTTTGCAGGTAGGTACACTTTTAAAATAATTGTTAAGATGTTACTTGTGCCATCTGGAATTTTGTAGGGTATTATAGGTCCTCCACTTTTCTATATATTGATACATTTTTAATCAATCAACTGCAGGCTGGTTCTGTTTTAGTACAATTTCAATCTTAAAAATGCTTGTTATTATTAGATTAAATGTTAAAAACTACTAAATTAGTTATTAGCATAAAATTGCGATATTGTGTATTTAGTCGCAATCCTTCTATTGCCATAGCAACAAACTATACATCTATAGTAGAAGTATCTTGTGGTAAAGGAAAGTAAATAGTCGAATTGACCGATACATTTATTTTAACATGTAAGTCTCCACTTTGCATAATGTAAAACCATAACATATATCATTACAACGTACAAGTTGGGATATAAAATATGAAAAATTAACCACAAGCACATCGATGGCGCCTAAATTCCATTGAAAGGTATTGTCGTAGATGATATTATTCATAGATATGTTTTCGAAAATAGTCCAGAAAGATCAATTTTGATCAAAGTTTCTCTATTACAAGGAAATTGCATGTAAAAGCTTTAGATGAAGTTGTGTAGAACTATTATTTAAGAAAAACGAGTTTCAACATGGTGTAAGAACCATAGATTTTTTCAGAAGTTGATGTTTGCTTACGTAGTTTTTTTTTTATTTCGCTGCCTTATCTGTTTTCATGCAATTAAAAAATTGATGTTTCTGGACAAAACACATAACATTTCTATATTGTACAAAATGTAAAAAAATTGATCCATGATGGTCGAACTAATGCAAACAAGATACAAGTAATACTATATTCTGATAATTGACTAAATTTGATATCTTGCAGTAAGTACACTACGACGCTTAAAGAAAACAAAATGATATGTTGCTTCTAACTCTTCAGTTTGCATGTACATCTACAACGCCCTCAAGCCCGCCGTCCCGTTGCGCTTGCATAGGGTGCAAGTCAGCTGTGCAGGGTGCCTAACATGAAAATCTAGTATTGAAGGTAAGTGTCAGCTACGAAGCGTTGAATCCCCACTGACTCAGCGCACAGCTCAACGGGAGGTGTTGTGAACCGGTTAGTTCTTAGTGGATACATTTGATTAACCCAATACCAATTTAATATACAATTATACAATTAATAACAATGTAATATATGATATCATATTCTCACTCATGAGCAAAAAGGTCGATAGATAAGAAACAGTACAATTAAGGGTGCGACGACTGCCACGGGGTTAGAAGTTGGTCTTCCCGAAGATGTAGTTGCCAGGATCGGAAGCGTTCTCGGACACGAAGAACTGCTTCCACAGGCTCTGGAACTGCTCGTACGAGACGTTCGGGTTACCCTGCAACATAGAGCGTCCTATATAGCTGAATTTGCAGTGGTTAATTAAATATTAACAAAATGCTTTATTTAGTATTTGACATTATAATAATTAAAGCACTTAGGAATGTACTTCTAAATTTCAAACTGAATTATATAATTCAATTATTTTTTAGCAAAGATTAGTTGCAAATGTTTTTTTCTAACAGTGAAGACAGGACCAATGCCATTATCACGATCACGATCACGATATGCTTATATTCATCCACTGTAGGCCTTCCCTATGCCTGTCTTGTGCGATTTGCCGCCATCTTGTTCCTGCCACCTTCACGATGTCGTCTCTCCATCTTGTGTTTTGTCTGTCTTGGGCGCCAATCCATTACGCATTTTGTCCATCTATTATCTTTGGTCCGTGCAATATGTCCAGCCCATGACCATTTCATTTGGGTTATTCTTTGGGTGACATCAATCAGCCTTGTTTGATTTCTTATGTTGCAGTTTCTTATTCTATCTGAAAGTTTAATATTCAGCATGATACGTTCATGTGCTCTTTGGGTTTTTGCCATTCTTTTTATGTTGATGGCAGTATAATTCCAGGTTTCTGCTCCATATGTGAGGGTGGGTAGGACGCATTGGTTATAGACATTGCGTTTCAGGTTGTTGGGAATCTCAGGAGATTTCAAAATGTGGCCAAGTTTTCCGAATGCACTCCAGGCCAGTTTGATTCTTCTCGTTACTTCTTCGTTGATGCTATCTTTTGCGGTTGTTATTTTTTGGCCCAGATATATGTAACTGTCCACTATGTCGTGGTCTCTTTCATTTAATGTTTATATTGTTGTTTGTGTTTGTGATAATTTTTGTTTTGGTTATGTTCATTTTTAGTACTATAGCTTTTGATGTTTCAACTAGATGCTAGATGCTAGATGCCATTATACGCCGTTAAAATAAAAGAAAATGTTAGGACAGGATTAATCCGCACTTCCATTCAGCAGTTTTTGCGCCTTAATTAGGCTCAGTTGTGCAATAATAGTTCGAACCCTAACCTTTAGCGACATATCTTACGGTCCTCAGAATTGAAGTTCTCCGGTAAAAGCGCTCCTTGCTGTCTTCCGTAAAATCTGTTCTGAAGGTGTGACATGCGACGCTCGCCTTTAAGGCAATGTAGGATAAGGGCTTGATTTGTGCGAGACCGTGGTTTCCCGAGCGCCAAAACCCCAGTGTCTCTTCAGGCTGACACCTGAATATTCTTGCACCTGCACAGAGCGCGAGGTTTCTGGCGTGATTTTGTGAGATAGCGATGTCTGTACGTAAGTTAGATGGAGCGCACAAGAGGCACTCGTGCGTCTCATTCCTCCATCCCAGTAGCGTGGTTTCATTTTTCGAGACAGTTAATCCAGGCATTCTATGGGAGTAAAACGACCTTTCGTCGTAAAATACTCTTCTTTTGCGTCCAGGGTATGCGTCTCTGGTGGTCCCGGGCAGCATAAACAGTGCCAATAACCGATTCGGTCATATCGAAGCAATGAGTGCAATCACCGTCGTCACGGCTTCTATTAGAAGTCAGGTGTTGTTCAAGTGCCAAGTTCGAGGAGGCGCGGTCTAAGTAATCGTAGAAACGCCGCCTCTGCTGCGCGCGAGTATCCATTTTGCTGTACCCGCCATCGCCAAAAAGCGTTTCTTGCAAAGCACCTTTTAGCTGCTCCGAATAAAGGCTCTGCCGACCACCGAACAGGTATTGTGAACTAGATTTAGTATTGTGACTCGCTAAATTATACAGTGCTACGCCTTTTGACATTGTGTGACGTGACGCATTTATGGTAATAATTTAGTTTAGGTCTCAGTGGCCTACATTTGCGTTGGTGTGTCTATAATTAGAACAGCGTGGTGCTTTCAGAAAGCACATGCCATAAGTGTTTGATGTACAACACGGACTAGCTTTAGTTGTGTTATATTTGGCTATCGATTTGAGTTAATTTAACTAGACTAACCAACTTTGTGTATTATTATTCAAGATATATTTGTCTATTTAATTTTCAACAAACGCATTTTAATTTGTAACTGTTTCATTTATGATATTTGACAAAATTATGTGTTGGGCTCCCTTTTGTGATGACTTATGTAAGGTAATTCGGAGAGAGCAAAGAAAACCAACCAAGGCAGGTTCCAAAACAGTTGGGGCCGTCTCGCAGCAGCGTTTCTAAAGAGGGTGGCTGAGAAACTGTTTCAGCCCTGATTATCAAAACTCGTAGCACCCATCCTCAGCATGACAGCACCCTGCTTTAATTAACGTCGTATTACTTTCGAACCACCCCATCTCCCTGAGCAATAGTTGGGCAACTATCTATTGCAGGACAGTTGAGGCATAATTAGGGTGAGATTTGCATTTTTTAAGTATTGATGTGTCCTAACGAGCGTTTAACGTATAACAACATGACTACGCACAATCTTGGAAGTTATGGTAAAATTATAAATAAACCGAAAGGAAACCAAGCTAGTCACTTTGCTATGCCGTTTCGACTTTGTTCGTACCCTTGTGATTGCGACAAGCTTGTCGTGGTTTATTTTTCCGCTGTCGGGAGTGGGGTTTGTTCCACAACGTGCACCAGGCAGTTGAGTTCAGAGTCAGCAGTGAGATTTATGTGACTAAAGTGTGTGTTAACGTATGTCCCAAAAGTTTTCGGAAAATTTTCAAAATAGACCTACAGTAAATAACGTCCCATACAGTTGTCGTTAGAAACAAATTGTATCAAATTGATTGACGTTTAATATAACATGTCAGTTTTGTAATAAACATAGTTATAAGGTTATGTTTTTGACATGCAAAATAAATAAAAATTATACAAAATTTTTAATCATTACTTTTTTTCCGAAAACTTTTGGGACATACGTTAAAAGCATTTTAAGCAGTCCGAGTGCGTGGAAGTTCTGGGTAGTAACCACTCGTTTTTTGGCATTTGGACTTTCGCCGGATATAAAAAGTCAATTTGGAATCCAGGACAGCATGTTTGCCCCCTGCATTCAAGGTTAACAATGACAAAACATTACCTATATCTCTTTTAAATTCGTATATAAATGTCTAATGTCAAAATGACCGTAACAGTATTGACCGGTTCGATATAATATTTTTCGATTTTCTATCATATTTTGGTTTCGTATCATATTTATCTTTATTCCTTCTTGTTTAATTATTTGTGTCTCTAGTGCAGCTTTTATAAATTATGATCTTTTCCGATATCTGATTCAGTTTTTGGGCATCTCTACTTCGTACTTATGATTTCGTGTTTTTCTTTGTAGGATTTTCTGTTACTCTGGTGTATGTATGTCGATGAGGTTAGTTTTTTTCTTTTGTGTATTTATTTTTACAGTATATCTTGTTAGTGATTATCTTTGCGCGGGTTATTTGGTCGGTGATAGTATAAAATTGTACATGTCTACTTCCTCTGCATTTCTGTTGTTTTAGTTCATCTATGAAGTTCATAAGCATGTCTCCTTTTCGATTTCTTTCACCAAGTTCATATTTTCCTTCTTATTTCTTTCCTATCATATAGTTGAAAATCCCAGGATTATGTTCTGCTTATGTTTGTTTTATTTTCTGTAATTTTTTTCTTCAGTTACACTTTCTACTTTTCTACTTCTTCGTTTACACGTTTTACTTCTTATTCATAAGCATGGGTCGACGCTGAAGCGTATGCTTGTACTAATTTGATCTTGTATTTGCGTAAGATTTTAATTGCTATGTATGCATCTCTATCTGGAATCTGGAGGTTTTAATTTTTTCTCATGAGGAAATCTACACTTTTTTGGCTGTCTCTATCATGCCATTTCTAAATTTCAATCTTTTTATCCTAACTTCCAATAATGTCCTATTGGGTACTAGTAGTATCAAATTCGACAGTTGCATGTGGCACTCATGAGTTTCCTAACTGCCTAGAATCGTTGAGATAGACCGGTTTGTTGTTAGTGTAAGATTCCGAGCATTTTACTCAACCGACTGGGGTATATCGGGGTTTGTTTTAAAGATTGATATTTTGGAAGGGACTTGGTTTTTCTTTTGCCGTTTTGGGATTCTGAAATATTGAAGTATTGATTTATTTTTGAATGGGCGGGTTTGTGGGGTCAGTTTGCTTGTAACGCTTTATATAAAGTATGTTTTCAGAATTACAGAAGTCCAAATTCTTACTATATAATAATTAGAGGTTATTGCTAAAGTATTTCATAATTTTTTTACGCCGCGTTGATATCTGCCGCACTTAAAGATTTCAATTTAAAGGTTTCCCCGTGGAAGCGCTCGCGAGATCGAGAAAACGCGTGTGTTTTAGATTACGTTTTACGACTTGTTAGTTGAAATTCTCGAAATCACACCAAATCCGCGATTAAACCGCAGAAAAATTGCCGCGTTGCTTCAAGATGTTGAATCAAGCAGCCAATTTAAATTTTCCATGCTATAGGAGCGACGGAGTGTAGTGAAAGTGAAAATAAAAAGAGATGGTTATAAGCGAAGTCACGGACAAATGTAGAAAAGGGAAGTATATGAACCCCGAATTTGAAAGGTAGAGATTCACTTGTGCACGACACGACGCTTGATGGAAAACAGATGTAAAAAGTTTTCGAGAGTGCGAACCGAGTGCCCCGGGTTGTCGAAGTTCTTTTGGGCTGTCGCTTTGAACGTAGGAAATTTTTGATGTATTCAATGTCGTATTGCCAGTTAGCCATGTATTCGGATGAAAGTCCGAATATAAATTACGCCTCGATCCAGTTTCTTTTAATTATTATAACGCGTGTTCGAGTTTCAAAAATTCGTTTGCGAGAGAAAGGCGCTACTGCCTTTTTCTGCATTTATTCGTATCCAAGCTGCTCTTCGGATTTTAAAGAAATCAATCCCTCTTGGAATCCCATTGAGATCAACTTTCTCGCCTTAAGTTACCCGTGCTAGATGTGTGAATTTTCCCCAGTGACGTGCAGAAATTAGGGCGTGCTCACTCAAGTAGTCATTTGATTTAACGTAATCGTTTATTGTCTTTTGAATTTTGTCATATGATTTAGTTTGCATTCATAACACTAGTATAATGTTGCCTGTGTAAGCTACGCATTATATTGTTGGCACACCGGGTGCCCCATGCAATACGGGCCATAGCGTCATTGCCGTGTTAAAAACTCAAAGGAGAAATTAGGCCTGAGCATATTTATTGAGCTCATAATGTCTGTTATTATTGTTTTCCCGGCAACGTCGACTGACAATTTTGAAGTTTGTTGCATTTTGTTGTCAGCAGTTCTGAACAAATATGGATATCTGTTCAGCACAGGTGAACATTCAAATGCTCAATTGGAATCTTGGTCGCATTAGTTTAAGAAGACTGCAGAATTATTCCGTGTGTTATATTTAAAAGAAATTTAAAAATTTAAATGCCACGGTAAATCAACTGTGCTTTATTTAATATCACTACGCCTGATGGAATTGATTTTTTTTTACGATTTCTAGAATTTTTACTTTTTAGATTGGGCATTTTCAAGTATGCAGTCATGAGACTGACACTTGAAAAAGCATTAAGAAAACCGATTGTTTTTGAAAAGATTTCTTTACAACTTCTTGAACAACTTATATTTTTTATAGGTATCGCACTTTGTTGTGTTTTGAGCAACAGAGGGGATGCAGAGAAATTTAATCTATACTCTAGTTAAAAACGCAATAATTTCCAACTCTGATGTTAGTGCGGCAGTCATTAATTCAGTAATTTCATCATAGGCGCCGACTTCGTAAAATTCCATGTGGGGCCATTGGATATTCATCGGGAGGTCGGGGGTGGGGGTACGGAGTACCCCCCAGGTAGAAGGGGGGTCCGGGGGCCCTCCCCCGAAAAATTTAGAAAAATTTGAGTTCAAATACACAGTTTTAAGGCTTCCAATTGACTATATTTTTGCCACTGATTTATCAAGGTTGTTTCAGAAAATATAAAAAATAAAGCATAAAATTTTAAAAACAGAGACAAGCAGCACTTAGATACTATTTAATGACAAGAATATAAATAGGTATGCTAAACAGATTTATTCACAAACACATTATACAAACAACTTAAATATTTCTCTGTGAAAACAAAAACATATTTTACTTCATAAAATATAAAAATAAACTAGGTAAAAGGCAACTCCAACTAACAACAAAGTTACTCCATAAAAATGTATTTTGAACACAGGAATTTTATGTGGGGCCCAGCCCTACGTCTATCATTTGACGTGGGGCCTGGGCCTGGCGGCCCCTATTAAGTCGGCGCCTATGAATTTCATATCTACTTGTAATGTATTTGCCAACCTGTAGACGGTTATATGATATCAGTAAAAACAGATAATTGCAAACGCAATTTTTGCTGTCATCTGACATAAAAACCACCGAATGATGTTGATAGACAGTGGAGGCAATAGAAATAAAATTGTAGGCGATTTCCATATTAATATTGTTTTAATTTGTGTGATGAATTAGACAATGAAATTGTTTTTACAACTTTAGTTTCAATTGCAAAATTATCGTTTTGGTGGCGAAGAATTATCTTCATACACTCAATGTTTGTGTTGGAACATAGCAATAGCTTCACTCTGCAAGTTTCTTAACCCTGCAGTGGTCACGCCAAGTCTCACAGACCCGATGCATACATTATTGAGTGGTAATTTGTTAAAGGTGGTGTAATAGGGTTGTGCGTCTAGGTAGCTTCAAATTTGTAAACTTACTTGCTTCCCGATAATCGGCATAAGCACAGTTGTTAGTGTTCGTGTGAGTTATTTGAAAAAAAGTCTGTGAGACTTGGCGCGACCGTTTACGTTTGTAAAATCTTCTTGATTATTTTTACATTGAATGTAGCTGCAATGACCTCACGAATAATTTATGTTGCAATATACATCGACGTTAGTATACCAAGATGTCAATATATACAAAAATTAGCTTTGATTCTAACAAATGACCAATTACATTGGCGATCACTACTCAAAAGTTATCCACCAGAAATCCACCTAAGTAGATAAGAAGTAGCTGGAACCCCTACAGACCATCTAGTAGATGACCCTAATAACCCCACAATTAAAAAACGTTGCTTTTTTCCAAAAAAAGTTGCAAAAGAAAAAAAATTCGTAAAAAATGTGTTTTTCGCATGCAGGGTTTTTGTGCACTGCGTGTGCATCCTTGAACCAAAATGACGAAAATTAATTGTTTTTTTCTATCTCTCAGTATTAACAACATTGTTCTGTCCATAAATGTATATAGAAAATTAAAATCTTGAAATTCATTAGAGGCTGTGTTTACTATTATGAAATTAGTATGATTTACAAAAACCTTTAAAAACAATAAATAGAATAATATTTTTTTAATGTTAGCAGCAACTGAATATCTTGGTAATTGTAAATAAACATCTCATATTGAAATTTATTGTCATATAAATGGTTCTTAGTTTTTGGGTCTAAGAGACTTGACGCGACCAGTCGTGTCATGAAACTGAGCGCGGCCACTGCAGGGTTCCGAGAAATTATAAGTCCATTAGCGTTTTTGTGACTTAGGACTGTTTGAAAAATAAAATGTTTTTGAAAGTAGCATCTTTGTTAGGAAATGCCATTATTTCTCTGCTCATATGGTTATCTTCAAGACTCTATCAGCAATATTTTAAATTGTGCAACAGCAACATAATATTAGCAAGATAGTTCCAGATAAAATCCATTTATTATTTTCCGCGCTAAAGGATTTTGCTTCCTTTGTTTCTCGATACAATGCAGCAATCATATAAGTCGCAGGATGAGCAGCATCCTCCAGACAAAAGATAATTAATGAGCACTCTTTGGCCCGAAGAAAGCTTTCATTAATCGCTGGCATAAAGCAACGTTCCCTGCCTATTTTAGCAACCTGTCCAGTTTTGTAGTTGAAACACAGCAAAAGAAATTAATCAGATGTGCTAGTTTACTTTAAAGCTTGCATACCCAATTCCATATTATTATTTTGTTTTTAAAAATAAAACAGTTGTTTCCATAGTACTAAATCTTAACTATTAAAATTAACAGTACTTCGCAAACATGATAGTTTCCCAAATATTTAAAGGCGGTGGTAATTCCAGTTCATAAAAAGGTGATGAAACTGATGTAGGCTATTTTAAGTGTATTTTTTAAATGTACGAAATGTAACACTTAATGTGGACAGGACGACTAGCTTCCTTAATACTTGTAAAGTGCTCTCACTGAGCAAAGATTAATGAAAGCTGCGGTATGTGCTCCTTTGTAGGAAGTTTATAAGACACAGATAACAGTGAACATATAGTCATCCTGTTTATCATTTGTCAAACGCGTCTGCCAGCGTTGAAATGCGTTACAAAATTATCAGTTCTAGCTTCTAAAGGAATTTTTCCTGAACGTTATACATTATTTTCTAAGCATTGTGTGTTAAAATAGAAGACGCGCTTTACTACTAACACGAATTAGTGGTTGGTGTTCCTAAGGGGTATGTCTTAACGCCATTGCTATATCCATTATTTGAAAATAATACCTAAATACTGTGATAATGTATGCTAATGATTAATAAAAAATGTTTTAAAAGTTAGTTGATTAAATTTTGAACCTAGAAAAAATTGATACGTTCATCTAGCTTTTACATTTTTGAAGTGAGTAATAATAATACAATTAAATAATTATAAAGAAGAACATGACAAGTTCCTCATTAAACAATACGCCTTGTATGTTTGAAATACGATTTATTTTTAAACACGTCTATGTAAATATTGAAACAGGAAGAATTATTTCTTGATAACGTAACAATTCCTGTGGCACTGACACAAGTATAGAGATTTTACAGTCGTTATCGCTCTGCCAAATTAAAATTTTAGTAGCGACGAAGATAGCGGATTTTAAAATTCATCCAACCTTAAAAAGATTTAAATCGTTTTTCACCGTCGAGTGCACACATGACGAGGGTACGACAGTTTCAAAATTCTCTTTAATTTTTCCGGAAATTTCAAGCACCTAAATAAACACAAACTCGGGAAAGAGGAGCGTCCATTCCAGTTTTCGCTTTTCATTTCCGACTGCGAGGAACAAGCAATGTAGTGCGATTATTGATCGAATTGGTTTTTCGGAAAGATCTTGTTTAAATACGTGTACGTAGTTATTTATATAAGAACTACGGAAAGCGGTGATTTACAGACTGATTAGCAACTTTAAGAAAGATATTTCAGGCGATTGCTGATTGCTTTCGTATTGCGTACACGTGTGGAATGTGGGTTTGCCGAGTACTAGTTTTTTAATAACTGTAAGGAATGGAGCTCTCAGTAGAATAAATAAAACACAAAGATTCTTTTTGATACTTGTAACTTGCAACACTGTATCTCCGCAGACTATTATACGACTCAAATGTACACCTTCCCAATGGTGCTTGCTTAAAGCCTCGCGTCGGCAAAACTGTCAGAAAGCTTTCTGTGGGAGCATCTCAGTAATGATCCTCACTGCTAAGGCTCAAGTGTGTGTACGTGTCTGTGCATATGTGTATTTTGACTTTGATCATTGATCGATTTTTTTGTTGCCATCTAACCGATAAATACTTACGATAGACATTTTTTGGAACGCTTGTCTACACTCGATGGGTTCTAGGCCGTAACAGGAGCAGACGCTAGTGAATTCCTCTATGTCAATGGCGCCGTCGCCGCTGGCGTCTTCTAGGTCAAACATGAACTTGAGGTATTGCGTCTGCCACTCCAGAGGCTTGTCGGGAGCTTTGGAGAAGTCGTTCCACATGGTGCACCACTCGTCCACGCTCACCTGCAGGAAATGGTAGAAAATTAGTTTTTAGGATTTTGCCTTAAGAAAACTATTTCGTTTGAATTTTATAAAATCTGGTGTGATATACGCACACAACTTCTATTTACAGTGATCTTATAATTAGACAAAAATTTGATTTTACAATTTTAGCATTTGTCAAAACTTTTCAAAAATTACAAATTCTACAGAAACCGTACATAATAAAGCGTTAGTTGGAGCGACAAATTCGAAAATGTAATTATATACCGGGCATTCTATTTAAAATAGGGGTTAATAAAAAAAGAAAAGAAAACAAAAGAAACCCATTTTAGAGGTATTCAACTGGAAAAACACCTATCTCACATCAATACTCATTAAAAATGTAATAAAAATGTAAAGTTTGAAAAAAATCGTTAGAGAGATATTCTGTTAACACACAGACAGACAGACACACAGACAGATACACAGACATACAAACAGACAGACCAATGAACAAAAACATATTTTTTGGTTTTAGGGGACGCTAAAACGTGAAGATCTGTTGAAAACTCAATTTCTAATTTTTGGAGTGAATCCAATACTTCCTTTATTGTAAAAGAAAGTAAAAAATGAAACTCATTGCTTCAAGCTCGTAACCCTGGAATGATACACTTCTTTGCTTTTATAGAAGAAGTAAGAACGAACTAGTTAAGTTACCTGCCCATCCTTGTTCGCATCAGCCCGATTTCGCAAGCCATCCCATATCTGGATCATGCTGTCAAAGGTTTTCTTGTATTGTTCTGTTCCCGAAGACCATCCCCGCAGCGTACAGATTTTCTGAAAAAAGAAGTAACTGTAAATCACTCTTATTTCTTTAAGATGGATTTGAGACTTGATCGCTTTCAGTGTTAGGTCCAATTTTTCAGTTCTGATTTTTTACAATGCAATTTATTTTACATAAGAAAAGCAATGACAAAAGATAAATTAAAAGTGTTGTTATTGCGACATTTAACTGTTCATTTCGGCGACATTTTTGCCTGCTGGGTATAGAACCCTGTTAGCACGGAGAATTCGAGGCTCGCATGCTTCTGTTTTGTCCTGATATTGCTGCAAGATGGACGTCTGTGCTTCCTTCCGGTTTCTTATTGCGGTTAGCTCTCCTTATCTTTGGCATGGCATTATCCGTGGGGTTAAAATGCTGTAAGATATGATGTTGTGATCACAGAACCTTTGTTAAACTTTGGAGGTTTTTAAATTAAGGGGATTTGTAGCATTCGAAGCTGGACCACACACGTGGATATCATTAGCTGTAACTTTTCACATGTCGAAATAGGCAGAGCTCTGGTAAGGCATTGTTTCTCTTACGGAATTGTAGTCTAACATTGTTTTTCATTATGGTTTTTTTTGGAATGGCTTATTTTCTGGAGGACCTACTTTTGAGGTTACCGGCAGGGTGTGCTGACTACTACGGAACTTCTGCAAAAATTGTAGCTAATACCAGGTGGAGACCGGTAAAATTCATCGCCGCGGACTAATTTTGAAGAAAGTAATCAGTTCGCGTAGTTTATCAGAGAAGTTCGAGGGAGTCTGTGACCGAATGCGACTTGTTTGTGGATTATTCACTGAAGTGACCCGAAAATATTTATTCTAAATTTGCCGTTTAAAGAAATTGCATTATTATGTTAACATTTCGAATCACTCCCAGCAGCAATTGCAGTAATTGCGCATTGTGCCATTTTTTATGTTAGATATTATAGGTGGGGCTCGCAGTACATATTAGTTCTTATATACTTAAATGTTTATGGTGTGTGGAATACCAGAAATTATATATAGTTTTATCTGATATCTGTTATTACCCATTTTTTATTAGTTGTTATTATATGATATGTTACTCTTCGGGTTTAATTTAATTTTTGGCTTCGTTTGAGTCACTTAGTGGTTTGTCGTTTCAAGAATCTATTGGTAAACGTACCAAATAGCACAAATCGGGTCCTTTTAATTTATTTCATTGCCTAGTAAGGTAAGTCGAGCTCAACCGATTCTCCTGAGTTAGTTGGTGGCATGTTAGGGTTTGAGATCGGTTAAAAATCTCGTAAGGTTATAAAGATTATAACGTCGGTAATTCTTTTTTACGAGGACACTTTAGGGAAAGAATTGTGTACGTATACAACATCTTTAATGTTATAGTACAAAACCCAACATAAAGGACGTTTCGGTTGCAACATTAAACTCCCGTTATTGTCGTAATTTTCCTCTTACGGTACATTAGTTACTTTCTGCGTGGGAGATTCCAGGCGCAGAGAATCACTATAAGAAATTTTATAAATTTTTGCGTTTTTGCGAGGGCAGTTTTAATACTATGTTAATAATTTATTGTTTGGATATGCTAGAATGGCCTTCCATACTATTTTGTTTCTTATTTTCATTAATAGCTTGTGCAATAAACGAAAACTTCTATGATACACCTTCCCTGTCAAGTTTGTCTTACATTCTGAGCATGTGTTTTATTTGCACGACTGTGCAGATTTCACAGATGTATTAGATAAATGTCAGTAGACACGATTTATAAACGTTGCAGCAGAAAACACAATGGCGCAGTTTAAACGCCAGGACATTCACAATAAATCATGGATTTCGAAGTTGCAGCCGGAGAGAGCAGATTTCATGCCCACTTAAATCACATCAAAGATAAATCCCGCAGCAGCATCCAAGCTCGATTTAAACTCGAATTCCAAACAAAGTGCAATGCTCACAGCCCCTGGCGGAATTTAATCGCTTGAAATTCATATTCGGCTGCTTGCATAAATTTGCGAGGTTTATTACATAAACTTTTGAATACTTCGAATCTTTCGGCGGGACTTTTCCACCACCGCCTCTGATTTGCTTCTTCAGTTCAGTTGGTTTCTTTGCACAATCTGACACTAGGGATTGGTTAAGATAAAATTCGTCCATTAACGGACTGATTACGATGAGTTTTCCTTCGGGACAGTTTAATAAATACAGTTCTATTGACGGAAGAGGAAAACGCGAGTCGTAAAGAGGCAAGACGTTAGGATTATCGGTCCCAAGGATATTTGCATGGTAACTAGCGTCCGGAATAGAACGCATTCAATTGTTGGAACGTAGCTGGAGCTGCAAATCATGACGTTTTTACAGAAATACCGGAATTGTTTCAGCTGAAGCACGTGACTGCCGCTCGGAGAATTAATATGAAATACTGCAATGGGCAGCAATATGCTAAGCTTGGTGATCAGTGTTGCCAACTCGTACGATAATTATCGGTTTATACGATAATTTGACTCAAAGTACGATGTACGATTGCATACCGTACGATAACGTCGATTGTACGATAATTCTGCCGTATAACACAAAATCTATTTTTTATGGAAAAAAAAATCACCAATGTTGCCATCTTCACTATCACTACTATCAGTAGAATAGTTATCATCTCTACTTTGACTCGACATTGTTAGAAATAATTCTGCAGTTGCAGAAATGCATTAATGGAGAACAAAATAATAGTGAAGATTGTATTGTAGGTACCTGCAAAAAGTATTCGTACGTGCCGTCATCTCTGTTCGCCACTTATATAAGTTAAGTTCTACTAGGTGGCGCAAGGTGTACGATAAATAACTCTTCAGTACGATAATTTTTGATTCCTAGTACGATAAGTCGCTCTCCACGCGTTGGCAACACTGTTGGTGATTGTGTCCAGAATGTGACGATCAATTATTTTGGCCATTATCGGTATTACTGTCGATTCCCTCTGTTTAAACTTGATTTAAACACACATAAATTTTATTTTTCTAAAATTTACGAAATCCAGTTGCATGTTTTTAAATGCAATTCCCATTTATTAACAAGAAAAATTTAATGTTGCAATCACCAGCTTTGCCTCATAATTACTAAATTTAATATGTTTAAATTAGATTAAAACTATATATTTCAGTCCAAATTTACGAAACATTATTCATAATTTAAAAGCCAGTGTTATTACGCAATCAGACAAGTTAAAGACCAGGAAAAATGCAAATCTGCACTCCATGCACAATACCGACCTACAGTAGTAAGTTCAATGGGCGACCTTCGCTCTAGCAGGAAATAAAAACTGCACAATTGCTTATCTGCTGTTTTGTAATTTAAACACTCTGTCCTAGTAAACTGTATATATGAACTTTGATATTGTTACTGCGTTAAGCATTTTAGTTTTGTATAAATACCAGTTTATTTTTATAATAAAAACCAATCTGCATTTAATGTTTGATTCATTCACTACCCTTTCTAAGCCATAATATTTATGGGGCATGAGGCTGTGCTCCAAGGGTGGTTTTTTACTGTCGTCCGTTCAAGTACCATTGACTACATTGGTTTAAAACGTAAACACAGTCTTGTTTACGTGCTTGACGGATAGAATCAGCGCAAAGTAACGGAATCCTGAAGCAGCCTCTCAGGCAATTCTGTTCACCCTCACTACACCGTTAAAAGTACCTTTACGTGAGCATTATGTAGCGACGCCGATAATTCCTATAAGGGTTTTACTAATTTTTGCTTTGCTTTTGTTTTTTTAACTTGAGTTAAGGTTCCTTCAATGCATATAACAAATTCATCCTAGGTATGCCGTTTGTTTTGCCTACTTAAAAAGCATGTTAAGCGACTTTCTCCCATTTTGAAATGCCCAGAATGAATTTCTACCAAGCCCGGCTTTGGAATTAACTCTCTCATATTTTTCTCTATTTTAGCAGTATATTTGCGAAATTTGTATGGCCGTACTGACGAATTTTTGTACGGGCCAACTTTCCTGTCGAGGTTGTGTACGGGCGGCATTTTTCATGAGTTGTATCTTTCCGCGAGCTATTTTCGAATGGAATTATTTTAAATTCCGGAGAAGTGCAGTTTCTGAGCCAAGCAGCAATTATTTCCAATTTTGCCCTCACGGCTTTACCGAATTAACCAAAACGCGCACCTGTGCGATACGATTGTTGTCAACATCTATTCTTGTTAAAAAGCAATTTCAACTTAGACCGCGTAGTCTTTGTAGATGAACACTGAAGCAATACAAAGATGAAGGTCTTACTATCCGATAAATCTTACAAAAGTCTAACTCGCAGTCCTCTCTCAAAACTAAGATAACTGACGCCATAATTGCCTAACACTCCGATAGTACCGATACCACTTTAAAGTATCGCTTGATTCCTAGAAATGCAATAACTCCTCACATCTATGGGCTACCTAAGATACATAAGGAGGGTGTGCCGTTGAGACCAATCGGCTTAGCATTCGGGAGGTCGCGGTTTAATTTCCCTGGCCGTCTGCCCTGATTAAGGTTTTTAGGTGGTTTTTCTGAGTCAACAGAGTAGGTACCTTCTCTGAGGCGAATGCCGGGGCAGTACTTCTGCATCTATCTTGGTCTCTCTTCCATTTTCCACCCCTCCTTTCTCTCACCCATCCTATAATTCCCATTCTTGGCTGAAGAGAGACACAAGGCCCCTACAGCAACCCGCCCCCGAGTTGGGGGAATTGAAATGACCCTGAACCTTTACCTTTTTTTTTGAGACCAATTGTCAGCGCGATCAATTTTTCAACACATGCTTTGGAAAGACATTTAACCAGTATACTACAGCCTCTAACTGGTAAAATAGACTCTTTTGTCAAGGATTCAGCAGATTTTATCCAGAAAGTAAACAACGTAAAGTTAAACAGATCTCTTAGTCAGTTTCAACGCAATACCACTCTTCACGAAAGTGTCGGTTGATGAGGTGCTAGTAATGTTCAAAGATCTCTTGCAATTAGAACAAGTTGAACTACTTGAAAACACTTACTTCAGTTGGAAGAACCAAATATACTAACAGGTCGAAAACGCAGCTATGGGTTCACCGCTATCACCTGTTATCGCTTTACATGGAGGCATTTGAAACCAAGACTCTCGAACAAGCGGAATTAAAACCGACCTGCTGGTTTAGATATGTAGACGTTACCTTTGTCATCTGGTTACATGGACGTCAGATATTGAATTTGTTTCTAAAACACCTAAATTCTGTACATCCCAACATACAATTCACAATGGAAGTAGAGGAAAATGGCAGTATTCCGTTTCTAGACGTTCTGGTAAAACGTAAATCAGATGGTAGTTTAGGACATGCAGTCTATAGAAAGAAAACACACACGAACATCAATCACCATCATTCAATGCAAATATCAACAGTTTTTCATACTTTGACGACCAGAACCGTTCATATCTCAGATGCAGAAAATCTAGAGAGAGAAAATAAACATCTATTTGGCTCTTTGCAAAAGAACAGATATGCAACGACCTCCATACGGAAAGCGCTAGACGAGACTACGACAAAAGAGACTAATGAAGAATCCACACTTTGTTACGCTTTGTTGGCACATCTTCGATGTCTTCGGTTCAGATTTCGTATTTCGCGCGCATGAGCCACACCTACCTTTCGCTTTCAGTCCGTGAAGTGACAGTCGTAAATTGTTATTTCTTTCTGGTCCGGTCTTCATGCCTTGAAAGAGTTAGCTTGAGCGTTTTTTAAAAATGTCCAGCGGATGTATGGGCGTGCAATTGGTTATTTTGTAGTATTTGCCCTGCCCATTGTCGGCGGACCGTTGCATTCCTGGCCTATTAATTAGGGAATTCTGTCCCATGCCATATCGGCGGATTCAACGCTGCCTGACCTATTCTTGGTGTTGCCCAAAATCATCTTGGGCTGCAAGTATGGAGCCCCATTCCGGCCTCTTGCAGTTAGTCGTAAAGCATCCAGGGCATGAGCTTGATCTGATCTACTTGCACTGAGAACACTTGTTAGCCATGGGCCGCTTCAACAGCAGTTACGTGAATCTCATAGCACACAGAAAGGGACCCGATAAGGAACACAGGTTAAATTTTTCCTTTATGTAACATTTACTGGCGACCAGTGATCGGATGCTGCGGGCTCCACACATACATTTGGTGTTTGAAATTCCGTTGTGAGCTCGGAATATGTAGTTCGTCCCGCGATCTTTGTACCCGACGACATCAAACGTTTCCTCCCCATCCACGGAGCAGACACCGCTGCCAGATTGTCTTGTAACTGTGTGTTTTATTTTAACGTGTGCGATAAATGGAATCGCTGTACTGTAAAGTCTTAATTTTATGCGTTTTATGAGGTGGTTTTTAACTTTTCGGCCTATATTCTAATCACCTGTATTTTGTTCCATATAGTATTGATTTTGTGATTAATTATACTGTGGCACCAGGCTTGTGGGTTTGATTTTGTTACTGCTACCTGTGCGTAATTTGAGCTACTTGACTTTACATATTCTCGTTGAATGCCTGGATACACTTGTCGTTGATTGGTAAAGATTCGTTGGCGCCCTCCTGCCTTTTTACTTCCTTTTACTACTATAAAGGAAGTATTGGATTCACCCCAAAAATTCGAAATTGAGCTTTCAACAGATCTTCACGTTTTAGAGTCCCCTGATCCCAAAAAACATATTTTTTTTCATTGGTCTGTCTGTCTGTCTGTCTGTGTGTCTGTCTGTGAACAGAATATCTCAAAAAGGAAAAGAGGTATGGCATTGAAACTTCATATATAAGTTTTGTGTACTATGTAGATGAGACAGCAAGCTTTTGAAGAAAATCGCATAACCGAAAGTAGGTGTTTACTCTTGTGATTTTTCAGTTTTTTTCGATTTTTTCAAAAACGGCTCTAACGATTTTTTTTAAATTTTACATTTTTCTTACATTTTTAATGTGTATTGATGTGAGATAGGTGATTTTCCAGTTGAATACTTCTAAAGTGGGTTTTTTTGTTTTTTTTTCAATTTTTTTTATTAACTTCTATTTTAAATAAAATACCCGGTATATTATTACATTTTTGAATTCACCTTAAAATTCTAGAGAAAATTTGTCTCTTCAACTAACACTCGATTTTGTACCGTTTTTGTAGAATTTGTAATTTTTGAAAATTTTTAACAAATGGTTAAAAATTAAAAATGAAATTTTTGACTAATTATAAGATCACTGTAAAAGGAAGTTGTGTGAGTGTATCACACCAGATTTTTATCATTTGTGTTAGTAGTTAAAGAGCTGCACGCCGTCTTCCTGACTAGCCGGCCGGCAACTGTATCCAAGTAGTCATAAAGATTGTTTTGTTTTGAAAGAATTAGCCGACGAATCGTTTTGATGCCAACAACCTTTGGAGGGTTTAGCATTTCTACCTTACGTTAAAGACTCGACTGATAAGATAAGACGTATCCTGAAACGATACAAAATCAAAACTGTGTTCACGACCAATTAAACTTTCAGTAATGGTTTCTGATCAGTAAAAGACAAAATTCCTAGTTTAAAACCACTTGCATGTATCACATTCCTTACTCTTGCGGCTCGAGTTACATTGGACAGACTGGTCTTTCTATTGATTTATGGCTTCAAGGACATAAAGGTGATTACAAACACCAACGCATCACAAAATCAGCCGTAGCTGAGCACACATCTACAAATGGAGACACCTTAGAATTGGAGCACACCAGAGTACAGGGTGGCCAAATTTCGATGTTTTCATAGTAAATCTCGGTAATTATACCACATGTTCATTAAAAAAGTCCATCAATGTTATTGTAATAGCAGTTGCCAATCCTTCGATTTCAAGCCGTCAAATTGAGGCCGAGTCTGGTATATCACGAAGCCGAGCTTTATCAGTTTTGAAAAAACACAAATTTAGACGTTATAAAATAAGGAAACAACAACAACTCCAACCAACTGATCTAGAACGACGCCAAAACTTTTGCAATTGGTAAGTTCAACAAATTGAGCAAGATCGATTATTCTTTAGAAATAGCATTTGCATGGATGAAGCATATATTAGCAGTTCCGGAATTTGCAACCGTCACAATGAGCACTGGTGGTCCGATGTTAATTTCCACCGTACCTTCGATGTCCAAAATCAGTCGGTTTTAGTGTTTGGTGTGCCCTATTTCGCAATCGCGTTTTGGCTTAGCGAATTTATGAAAAAAACTCAATAGTCAACACTATTAACTTGTAAACCAACACATAATCCAGGATTTTTTAGATAAATTGCCGCTGAATGAGAGACGGTCAATATTTTTCCAGTAAGATGGTGAACCACCTCATCATACTAGAATCGTCTCGGAATTGTCAACAGTTAATTTTGGAGCCAAATGGATAGAGATCAACGGACCAGTAAGGTGGCCACTAGATTTCTTCTTTTGGGGTCACATTAAAGACAATTTATATAAAAGTACTAATAATAAATATGAACGAACTAAGACAAAATTTTATACAATGTGTTAATTCCGTTTCTAATTTTCATATTTATAATGCAATTCGGAGTGTTTCAAAGCGATGTGAACTATTGCAAATAATGGACATCAATTTTAAAATTTAGTGTAAATAGTTTTATCTACTAGCAACATGATATTGTACATTTTCGCCATAGAAAGAAAATATGAAAAGCTACTCATAACTCCCAAGGGACTTGTCAAATTATTTCTCCCGCAAACTCATGGTAACAATGCAACTACAATTAACGTCTTAGCAACCATACAATGAGGCAATTCTTGATGTTACTTACATATTACAATTTTAAATGTCATTATGCCATTTTGAAATTTCATACTATTTTTACAAATATGCTAGTAGATAAAATATTATATGCACCACGGGAGATATTAATGTTCTTTACCTTCGGTTGACTTACAAACCTCGGACCCGGAGGCCCTCGGTCTGTAACACATGTCAACCTCAGGGAAAAAACATATTCATATCTCCCTTAATGCATAAATATCTATTATTTCATTTTGGAACCATAATCTTGTTTATTGGTCCTCGATAACGGGTGTAAAACGGCTTTTATGACTCGAGGACATAGGAAGTTGCTAAGCAGTATAACAAGTACCGCCAATGTAGTATAGCAACACCAACAGTATCTGCATAGACACCATAGCACACTAAAAATTCACAGCGCCAGTACAACGATGCCGCAGTAGTCTGTAGCCAAAATAGTGAATCTTTGAATTTTGTCCATTTTCAGAACCAAAATGAAATAAAACGTTGTGTGCACCACGTGCCTATTAACGATTATGCCCTTAATACATATATAACTATTATATCTTTCAAAATTATCTTGTAGTTTGTATAGCAGCATCTTCAATATTATAATTCTTTATTCTTGGTTTGTTGAATCTCCCATAATGAATGAGATTTTCTTTTAATATCCCAAAAATAGATGTATTAGAATGTTTTCTTTCGGAGTAGCGATTAAAATATGTTTCACTTGCCGCCTCAGTATTATTATTACTCTGAATAAAACAATCTAACATTAGAAAAAATGACTACGCCACTGCATGCTTATTGAAAACGTAAAAATTACTTTGTCCTATTTTTATAAATAAGCGAGATATAGCCATAGAACGAAAAATCGAATTTTTTCTTATAGTTCGAAATCAAAAGAGGATATCCAATTTTGGATTTCACCATTAAGTTTCCCTCGAAAGAAAAGATCGAGGATGGGGGTCCATTTTTCCATATCTCTTATTGTTATCGAGATTCCCTATGAAACAATCGACATTTGGCTTCCCCCGTACTTGCCAGAATACCTTACTACTTCCCACTCTAGGGTCCCTGCATATGCAAGCGTTGGGACATGTAGGCGATTTGGTTTGAATCTACAAACCATGGAGTACCTGATTTTGCTGATTTTAAACTTTATACATACTTCTTTCAAATGAAGCAAATGAAATAGATTTTGCTAAATCACATAGTGCTTGATTTTTGGATCCAATGGCTCATCTCTTAGTACATACAGGAACCCTACTTTTTACGATTAATACGAGAAGCCATAGAAATAAAAAAACATCCGATTAATATAAACAGGGAAGATGGCTTTAAGCTTAATAAAACGTGGACTCCTGTGATCCAGATCTAAAGCATTACAACTACGGTTCGTCAGACGGCCACGCCCCACGGTTTCCAACTGCGCTGCACTGAAACGGCCAAGCAGCGTTACGTCGTTCCTAACGGCTGGTACAGAGGACTGTAAATAGCTTTACACCGACCTTCAGTTCTTAGAGTGACTCTCAGTCTGACGATCCAAGCTGCAATGTCTTGCGAAACGTTAGGCAATATGGGTGCATAAACAGCAGAAAAGCCAAATCTGCTTACGTATCCTTGTTTTCAAGGTACTCAGACAACACCAGCCACTAAACAGCAGAGCCATCCCGTCGATTATTGCTCGATTTCAGAAAGTGTGAGGCAAATTAAGCCAGAGAATGCTTGGCGTTCATTTACAAAGCTGAAGTTTGTTTTGAACAAGAATAATTCGAGTAACCGCGAAAGCCTCAAACAACATATATCAACATCTAGTTGCCATAGCAATGACTCCGTTTTACGATATCCTCTATACACCCGTCGTACGTTACTTTTCGTACTGGTGTAATATTTTGAATTTGTGATATTTTTCTCAGGTCAATGTAACTTTAGCAAATTACTTTTCTAAATTACTTGCACTTAATTGGTAGTCAGTAAGTCACGAGTTCGATGTTATTCGAGTGAAATACATTAAGAACTGTCCAAATAAACTACGTGCGGGGCGGTACACCAAAACCAAGCTCTCGAAGCGCTTAGAATCACGGCCGGCAACTGACTGCCGAAGCCACGCTGTCTGAACGCCAGACGCGCTGCGAGACGCGGCGTGCAGGGGGAACCTGTTTGCCGCGCGATCAGACCAGAAGCTTGCGGGCCAGACAGAAAAACTGCAATGGAGCGAATAACTTAGAAAAAGCTCTCGCTTGATCCCATGGACTGCGTTTTAAATTTGATGCATAAAACACGCTACCGAACGTCGAAACAGCCCAGGTGCAAGCTCGCCGAACTTCTAGAAACTGGCTGCATACTAAATCTCGATATTCCAAATAAGCCAGAAAAAGTAATTATCAACGACAAAAAATTACAGCGGCTGTTATAGCTGCTTGCTTACAAATTGACAAACTATTGGGCGTGAAAATACGACAGGAAGACCTATATACAAGCGACGTCGTAACCTTTGAACCGAACATACTCGAAAATATCGCATATTGGTAAAATTTAAAAATGCCCTGACAAGGTAGCTTGTTGATGTATCGAAATTCAGCAGGATGAGTTTTATTGAGTCAGGATAAAGAGTGCCGCAGGTAGCAATGCTGTTGCGATTCGCGTGGTATTTGCTGGCATAACATTATTGGCTGTGAGGCAACTTGATTTAATTCGGATGTATTTAATTGGGATGTGCACAAATAAATACTTGGTGTTACCCTGATTTGCCGTCTTCTTGTCGTCGGTTCCCCCAAAGATCGATATTATATCGGATAAGATATTACTTGTCCGCCAATTTCTATCATCGAGCTGACTAGCTTTAAGCATCTTCGCCCAGGCATCTTCCGTTAGTTGTGATTATCTTTTGCTGACATGGCAAAGACACGTTGTTCACAATTGTATGACGTATATCGTACATCTGGTGAGCGAACTGCTGGGTACTGCCTTCTCTCCATTGATCTGAGCTATCGTAAGGAATTCTGTTATTTCGTTATAATGTATTTGAGTGGCTTTTGCATGCTATACCAATTTTGTGTTTCGTGTCAGCAATTTGTTGTTCGTTTTGAAGTGCTTGCATGCGTAGATTTCGGTTTAAGTTCGAAATTTTACCGTCTAAATTTGTTAATTACTATATTTACGGTTTATTAACCCCTTCAGAAAATGTGAATGCCTTTGGGCTTTTGTTTGCGTATTTAATGTCAATGTTTCCATAATTTGTCTTCTCGTAACGTCACATAGGGAAACTAGTTGATATTAATCTGATGATTACTGCATCTGAATTTCGTGTAACTTGGTGTGTTTATCATAATGTTTTAAATAATATTGGGTGTTTTCGTTGTGTTCTATTGTAAGGCAGATGTGCAAAACCTGGCTATTTTTCAGGATTATTAGTTGAAGCCAAGGTAAGTGACCTTAGTTCAGCTCACCATATTTTCTGCGATTTAGCTGATGTTTCTTCAACGTTAGAGACGTCGTGAACATCTGTAGTTTGATTTTCACTTTGTGGGGTCCTGGACGTAATTAATTGTCGATGTACACCTATTTTGAAGTAGCTGGCAAACCCATTTCAGGTACCTCGAACCACCCTGGACTGTTCATCTAGCCAGAGCAATTTATTCTTACGGGTTCATTTATTTACCGCTTTCTACTGTAACAAACTGATGTCTTCATGTGAGGTTTTGTTTCTGCTCGTGTTTTTCTTGAATTGACTTGTAACACTTTTGCATATGAGTATTATTAGTTCTTTAACGATGTCTTATAAGTTGAATAGATGTGCCCCAGTAACGCTGTTTTATTGTTATGCAAACAATAGAACCAGGTAAACAAGGCTAAGACTTGTAAACCGATTATACAGAGATGTAAGAGTCAATTTACATGAGACGTACTTCCACTCACGATGCTGTTTAGAGTAGGTTCTGTGATTTATTTAGTCATATAAGTTCAGTTCTGATTCCCCATTAACATTTACAAAACTTAAATAAAATGCGTTCTTTGAATTCTACACTTGAAAGTTATGTATTCCTTTATTCATTGTTCGTTAATTTGTTTTACCTTTCAATGAAGGAAAATACTGTAGAATGGCCAGCTTAACTTCACTCTTAGAAAAATATTTTGCCTGCGTTTCGAAGCGCGGTTCAAATTTTTTAATCTCACTGCATCACCTAAGTATTTCGACTTTTCTAGATAAAAGCATAGTCATATTATTAGAGGCGCTTCGGTAGGGGGTTAGAATTTCCATGTTTAGTTAATTAGGTCTACACGTCTGCTGAAGTTAGTGTGTGAGGGATGAACGTGATATATTGATCTCCTCTACTGACTACTTGATGTTCCCGTCTGTTCGATTCATCATGGCCAAGTAGTTTGCAAGTTTTTGACAGGATGCGTGGCTGGAATGCCGCATCAAGTTAATTATGTGGATAATTCTAAACACTTATCATATTTATGAATTAGGGGATGCGTTTCTGATCCAATATTGCAAGATTTTTTGTGGCATTCTAACGTTCAAGACTAACCCGCTTGTGTCTGCCTAATATTTGGATGTTTGAGCATTTTTAGTTCTATCGCTAGCAAAGTAGTAAATTGGTGCAATTTAGGGTCTCACACCTGAAAGAAACAAAGTTTAGTGTTAGTTGTCAAGAAATTTTTACGAAGTAACTTTTGCACGTCTAAAGTTTAAAAAGTTTCATATTAAAAGTCTGTAATGCAACATGCAAGTGCACGTAGGATTTATTAATTTTTTAAATATCCAGTTGGTTAATACAGTACATGAATAGAACAGTTGTATGAATGACTTCTGGCAGTTATTAGGGAAACCAAATGGGTTTCTATAGGAAATAGCAGATATTAAAATAACATCGAATAATATTCATATAAACTTCTCGTTGATGGTTGAATTTCATCAATTGTTATCTGATAATAATCTCCAAATTAAATAAGTGGTGGTAAAATAGCTTTCCCCTACTATTTAATGTGATTTAGTATCAAGATTATTATAATTTTGAAGTTCACGTCAAAGGTATTTCATTTGAGTTTAATTGTATCTATCTATTACAAAGTTAATAGATTACAATGAGTAGACGCAGTGTAGCGCGAGAGTGAATTTCGTGTGCTACTGGATGAAGTTTCTATTGTAAAGGAAACAATTGCAGAAGATCTACAACGAGCTTGGGGTAAACTGGAATAGCCATTGCATTGGATATGTGCTAGTCGACAGTATAAAGATCCTGTTAAGCAGTCAGGTATTTCAACCAAAGAAGTAAAGGTCAGTGACATTTGATATTGGTTATAAACAAGTTTGAAGTGAGATAAATTTTAGAATAATTGTATTTAGAGTTAAACATTGTAATTGGAATATTTATTGTTTAAATTACAAGTTAATTCAAGCGCTTAAAGAGGTTTCGGCGTTTGTATTTAGAAATTCAACAATTTGGTTTATTTATACAAGCATCAGGTAAAATTCTTATGGCGAGTTTGTTTTCGGGACTTCCGCTGGTGCTTGCTTAAAAGTATTTTTATGAATGTATCTTAACGGAGTTCTTAAAATTACTGTATGATTTTGATTTGCGAAGTAGCGTGCAGTAACTTGTTCTCTTGCAGACAAATAAGCTTCAAAATCTCCCATGGAAAGTTCTTAATAATTGGAGCTGAGAAAGCAGAAAGCACATTTTTCATCATTGATAGAAAGATTCTCCTCGTAGGAATTTTTCCAGTATATCACCGGCCGACAAACACCAGGTGGCACCCTTAAAATAATAAGGATTTGTCCCCCGTATACGTACTATCTACTAGTCGGGCGTTGACAATCTATTAATAGTCAAAAGTTCATAAATAATAAAACTGATGAACTTGAAGAATTAAAGCCGAGAACTCGACTGTACAGCTGAGATTAATTTCAAAGAATAGTTCCAGTTTTTGGCAGAGCGAAAATTCGACCTCACGACATTACTATAATAGAAAATGGGAAGTGTTGAAGTGGTTCAACTTCTCAGACAATTTGTAACTTTCAAAAATCTTAGTTACTATATACTTACTTCTATTGCTAATTCGAAGTCCTTTCTGTCGATGGTCCCGCTTTGGTTTACATCTGCAACGAAAATAAAATTTAGCATAAATAAATAGGTACTTCGCCGTCTGCAGAGTTAATCGATATTTTCCATTAAGTTTCACATCAAAATCGGATCATTTTAATGTTACGCCGTAATACAGGATTTCCTTTGCGTTTCGTCGACAAAGGGCATTTTCCGTATTTTTTGTATGTTTCGAGGGGGCTCTGAGTTGGAAGCTCAACTCGTGAAAGCTTGGTGTTGTGATTTTAGCACTGAACAATTTAGTCTTACATATTTACGTTGGAATAATTAGAAATTACCTTAATAAAATGTGAATGTTAGTTTCCTTAAGATTTAGTTCCATTCCGGCGAAATATTGATTAAAAGCAAATACGAGTATGCAAACCCAATAGAGGAATGAACAGTAAACTGTGGTTTAATTAAAAGCTTTAATGAAACATGGTTTCTTACTTTTCCATATTATAGATTCGGTATGTTTGTAAACATTATTATAATGTTGCAGGCAATTATAAACATTTACAATCACCAATCTGAAATTCATGAAAACTGGGTTTAGTAAAATATAACATTTTCGGGAACTTTCCGTTGTTGTATTTGTGTCTTTTATTTATTTCTAAACGAAATTACATTTGAATCTGTTTAAATGAAAACTCGCTTATCGAATATCCGATTTTATCTGACAGCAATATTGCACTTTAGGTGATTCAGAAAAGATAGTGTGTTGACCAGGAGCTCTCCCAGGCGAATATTTCGAGCCGAGTTTATAGTCTGCCGCTTGGGTTCCCGATTGCACAAGTGAGCTACGGTGCTCTAATTTTACGAGTTTCTGCTGCGTTATAAAGACACCATATTATTCTATCCCACTTGTAATGTTTACCCTGTATATGCCAGGTCTCATTTTCGATAATGTAAAAGCCTGAGCTATGCAAAAATAATTACTTTTGTCTAATTCTCAGTTAAATCAAAATAAACAAAATTTTATTTTTTAAGGTGCTCACCTTGTATTTATTTCTCTGATTTTTTTCGGTTTTATGTTAGGTAGATATATAATATGCATGCAATATATCTGCTTCCTCCAACAAATAGTTGTTGAGCTATACCGCCAACAGGCAGACAGAGAGATATACGGAATTGAGAAAAAAGCATTTTAGCTTAATTGTAACTATTATAGTTATTTATGTATCAAGTAAGAAGCCGCGTGGCGCAGTAGGGTAAGCGCCAGGCTTGCATTAAGCAAGTCCTCGGTTCGAATTCCGCGGGGGTCGGATTTTCTCCGTAGCCTTGGCGATTGGAACCGGGCTCAGTGAGACCATTCACAGTTGGGCACCAAATTAACTATGCTCTACTCAGAACCACAGACCTAAGAGATAGAGTAACAAGGTCAACACATTACTAAGACACACACCTCACACAATGGTTGCTGTGCAAGCACCAAAGGCGCGTTCCAACTCTGTATCCCGAATCCGGGGCAAGTTGAGACAGACAGACCAATGAAAAAATATATATGTTTTTAGGGATCAGGAGACTCTAAAACGTGAAGATTTGTTGAAAACTCAATTTCGATTTTTTGGGGTGAATCCAATACTTCCTTTATCGTAAAAGGAAGTAAAAAGCAGTAATAAACAGATACATAACTTTATTCTCTTGATTAAATACTTATATGGTTATATGAAATACGTGATAAAATGGATTCGGTAGAACCCAAAAATGATAACGATTATAAGAATTTTTTGACATTTACTATTCAAAATTACCTTTCTAGGGTAGAATTAAGTTAATATTATGAAAAACATAAATAACAAATAATTTGATTTAATCGTGAAGTCTGACTTTCGCGTAAATCTTGTCAGATTTTCGCCTCTAGTATCGGGTGTTACGAACGAGTAAGAAGTTCTGTTGCTGATAATTAATACAATTAATTTCCATTCTGATCACAAGCAGATGCCGTCAGATAGTCCTTGATCGTCGGTAATTAATGGCGTTGGGATATTTACCAAACAGCCTTACAAAAAGTTCCCACTACGACAATTCCGCTGGAGTCGCTAATAAGAAATTGACAATGAAGCTGGGGTCCGCTCATAAACCCAAAGCTTGAACAGCCAAAGGTAAAAGATTGTGCTGTAAGCTTTTTGGATATTTAAATACAATATATTAATTATAATTATAACATGTGAGCAAACGAAAATGAAATCAAGTTTGACTTTGAAATATTTGTTGCATGAATATGTTGGTGGCACTGTAAGTCTATGTCAACTTCGAGGATAACATCGAATTTGACATAGACTTAAAGTGCTACCAACATATTCATAAAACAAATATTTCAAAGCCAAGCTTGATTTCGTTTTCATTTGCTCACATGTTAGATATTTTAGTGCAAATGCTGTAAATCACATGTGAGCAACTTCGACCTCTAAAACTTATTTTTAGCAAAGTCGCAAAAAATATATTGGTAGAAGTCCGAAAAGGCATTTTCTTTCTGCTGAAAAATGATGGTTTAAAATCGTAATTGGATCATAATTTAGGGAATAATGACAGTCCTTTATCACAGAGTGCGACGTTCACAGCTCATTTGTAAAACGTGGGGTTATTCGATAAATCTTACTCATCCCATTTTTAGCAATTTTCTTGATGCTTTAAGCTGATTTCAGCTACAGATCTAGAAAAACTAGATTTAATGCGTATTTTCCGGTCTAATATTTTAGAATTTAGACTTAGTATCGTGAAACTAGAATAGAAACTGAAACTAAAACGCTAATGTCACCCCGTTGTCAAAGGTGAAGGGATCAAAAGAATTTAAATATTTTCGATTACTATCTTTCATTTTATCAAAGGCTTTGAAAAAAATTGTGGCCGAACATAGGTAGTTTTGGGTCTTCCCGTTCTCATTGAATACGTCAGGGCGTTTGCTGCAATACGTCATAAAGCGTAGTACGATTCAAAAGTCTTGGATCGCTGTTGCTGTGGAATTTAAAAGTCATCTACGAAGTTACTTACTTCTATTATTTTGGTATTTGTCAAAATATAAAAAAAAATCAAAGAACAGCATTTTTATAACCAAACAATTGAAACTTAGAACAATTATAAAAAATATTGAAAGTATTTCTCCTTATTTTGAATATACACTCACCGGCACGAAAAACGGAGCACTTGCATTTTTTGATTAGATTTAAAATTGTATCCCTTTGTGATGTTTTATTATTACATTTATTAGTATACATTTATTATACATTTAACATTATAACATGTATAATAAATGTATAATAATAAATGTAATAATAAAACATCACAAAGGGATCCAATTTTAAATCTAATCAAAAAATGCAAGTGCTCCGTTTTTCGTGCCGGTGAGTGTATAAGTTAACCGACGTTTTATGTGCTTAAAAACCTTCCTTAAAGGATTTGGTGTCACAGAGCGACAGTTTTATCACTTAAATCGACTTTTTGTTCAAATTTATTCACAGTCCCAAATTGACGAAACAATCCCTCTTGATTATGACGAAGTTGAGAAATATTTTAAAGAATTCATCTACTATAATTAACAGCACTACATGCTGTGTTAAACCGTCAAATGTGCCAAGGCTTCATTCAAACCTCTGTGAAGTTAGCACCACAAGTTAAAAAAATATTTGTTTTTTTAAGAGTTTCCGTTGCACCTCAAAGAGTTTTAGAGTTTCTTGCTATTTTTAAAAATAGTTCTATGTATTTAAGAGAAGAAAATGTGAATCGAAAATTTGGGGTGCTAACTTCACTTTTTCGTCGGACAAATACCACTATAACTCTTTTTCAGTCATACTTATTCAAAAATGCTGTAACACATTTTGATAGAACTCTCCGGTGTGCTACTAGAACTGTAACAAAAAAAAACAACTTAAAAAAAAAATTATAATCTGGAAAAAAATACCTTTTTAATTATTTTAAGTTCCGGTAGTTCTAATGGGAGTTCTAGTAGTACCCCGGCGAGTTCTATCGATAACTCTAATAAAAATTTTTGATAGAACTCGAAGTAAAATAGTTACGCGTATTTTTGTGTTAGTATTTTTATAAAACGACGAAGTCCTGAAAGCATTTTTTAAAAAGTTCCGGTAGTTCTAATGAGAGTTCTAGTAGCACCCTGGCGAGTTCTATCTTTAACTTTAATAATATTTTTTGATAGGTCCCGAAGTAAAAAAGTTACGCCTATTTTTATGTTAGTACTTTTACAAAACAAAGAAGTGCTAAAGCAACTTTTTAAAAGTTCCGGTAGTTCTAATGGGAGTTTTAGTAGCTCCCCGGCAAGTTCTATCTTACTTACCTTACTTACCCAGTGACGCTACAGCCCTTGAAGAGCTGCCCCGGCAAGTTCTATAGTTAACTTTAATAACAATTTTTGATAGTACCGGAATTAAAAACGATACTCTCATTTTTGTGGTAGTACTTTCACAAAATGACGTAGTCCTGAAAGTAAATTTTTGAAAGTTCCGGTAATTCTAATGGGAGTAATTAAATTTAATTGTAGCGCCCCGACGAGTTCTATCGATATCTCTAATAACATTTTTCTATAGGACCCGAAGTAAAAAAGATACGCTTATTTTTGTGTTTGTACTCTTGCAAAACGACGAAGTGCTGGAAGCAATTTTGCTATAAGCTATTTGAGCCTCTACAGTACCGTATTTTGCGTTATTTTTGAAGGAGAATAGGAAACTTAAGTGGAATAATAATTTTATCCATTTTTAAAGGTTCCTCATTCATAGGTTCGCTAACTACATGTCAAGTTATTTTCCACAGTGATGACCGCCGGTTTTAACTATATTCTTATATTTGTCCAATGTCCAGTTCAGTCTCATTTTACAGTGAGCTCAGTTCGATAACTTGGTGGTAGAAGCATTTTATTAAGTTTATTTTGTCGTTTGACCGTTTATCGGAAGAGTATAGTACTGTGGAGGGGGGGAGGGGATTTCGATATAACGAGATCCCCCAAAAAGGCGATTTCTCGGGAATTTCGATTCAAAGATGCTGAGTGTCGTTGTAACTTGTTTAGATTAGTTGCAGCCTTTGGGACTTGGTCGTTTTATAAAAATACTAACACAGAAATACGCGTAACTCTTTTACTTCGAGTCCTATAATTTTTTTTTATTACAGTTATCGATAGAACTTGCCAGGGTGCTACCAGAAATCCTATTAGAACTACCGGAACTTAAAAAAATTAAAGATATTTTTTCCAGTTTATAAACATTTTTTTTTGAAAGTTGCTTTTTTGTTAGGGTTCTAGTAGCACCCCGGCGAGTTCTATCAAAAAGTGTTATGGCATTTTTGAATAAGTATGACTGAAAAGGAGTTATAGTGGTATTTGTCCGACGAAAAAGTGAAGTTAGCACCCCAAATTTTTGATTCACATTTTTTTCTCCTAAATACATAAAACTATTTTTAAAAATAGCAAGGAACTCTAAAACCATTTGGGATGCAACGGGAACTCTAAAAAAACTAAAATTTTTTGAACTTGTGGTGCTAACTTCACGGAGGTTTCTTTCAACGATTTAGTATTTTTGGGTTTTTGTAAACAAACTTCCCGTTACTTTTAATAGGGATATTATCACAGAAAACAATTACTTATTATGCCTAATGGTTGTGTTTGTAAAACTACGAACACAAGTACATTTCATTTAATAATAAGGAGGGTTCATTGCTGTCTTACACCTGTGCTTATCATTCAGGAGATCGCGAGTTCAATTCCCCTGGCCGTCTGCTCTGATAGAGTACAGAGTACCTTCTCTGAGACGAATGCAGGGGCAGTACTTCTCAACCTTTCCTGGCTTCTCTTCTATTCTCCACCCCTTCTTTCTTTCACCCATTCTATAATTTCCGTTCTTGGCTGAAGAGGGACGCAAGGTCCCTATAGCAGCCCGCCCCCCAGTTAGAGGAATTGAAACGACCCTGAACCTTTTTTGTTATTTTTTTTCCACCTTACTGAATGGTTTTACGGTCACCCACACGCTTAAACATACCCTTATTAGTTCTGTGTAGCAGTCCTACATTTTAAATGCGGTATACCCTGCGTGCTACAGCTAGTTTAAAAATAAACCCAATCAACGTTTTCAACACAATTTATATGATTTGATCCTAAATATTTTATGTTCTTTTTAAATATAATTACAACCTGCTCACTTTTGAAAGATGTTAAGTAAATGTCAATAACATAAAAATAATAGAAGTAAATAATTTATTTCATTGATGACTTTTAAATTTTACAGCATCTACGGTCCAAAGACCATTGATCATACTATACTATTGTCTATGCTGACATTTATGGATTTTAATTAATACATAATGAATCTTACTCAATCTGTTGTATTAAAAGAACATATATTTAATTCCCTACCTATTGTGTCAGGCGTACCTCAATGATTTATCGTTGGGCCAAAATTATAAGTACATTTAATTGCTTTTATTCGCAATCACATTGTAATGTGTCAATTTCATGACATGACAACAGCTGGGAACTAGATGATTACTTGAAACTAGCCAGGAAATTATTACGTACCCCGAAAAATATTACATACCTGAAGAGTGGGGTGTTTCCATGGTAACAAAACATTGAGTGGGTTGTTTTCATGGTAACAAAAATATTAGCTACATCAAGATATCTATTATTAATTCAATTGCAGTTATTTTTAAAATTAGATGATTCCAAATAAAATAGTATACATACCACGGTGGAAAGTTTCATCCCTGTTTCGAGATAAAGTTAACCTCGACGCTACGCGTCTCGGTAAACTACCTAATCTCTCGACAGTAATGAAACACTTCCCACCTCGGTATGTAATATACTATTGTTTATGTTCTACTCTTCAGACGGTGGTAGAACTAATGAAAAAATAAACTCCCAAACTATTTGAAAAATATCAGTTCAAATCGTGTTCTCTAATTATGAAGCAATATATTGAAAATCCTCTTATTATATTCTGGTCAATATATTCAGATGAGGTGTTCGATACGCTAGAGATTTGTCAAAGCTGAACGCTCTAATACGCAATAGCGCTAGAATAAAGTAACGATTATCTTACAACACTGGAATATAAGTCAGGTGACGAGCTGTTAATACACAAAACAGTCCCGTAACTAATAGCTTTCAACCTGAGCTATTTCGAAGGAGGGAGTGGGTTAACACTAAAATTATACCATATTTTCAAAAAGAAATTATATAAGGGTTGGCAATGGAAAATAAAACTAATGTCAACAGCAAGCTTTATACACAGCAATCTTTAGAATTTTTGATCACGATATCAGCGCATAATATAAACTTACAATAACAACAACAGTAATGACTAAAATTAAGATGGGCAAAATAAAGTCTCGAAAAAGGCAGGCAAAAAGACAAAACAAAAGATTTAAAAAAAGCACTAAAAAGGCAAAAATGAAAAAAAAGGCAAAATTAAAAGAAACGCCTTTAACTGAGAAATACAGTCGATGCACTTCACAAATCACAATGTTAACACGTTCGAAAATTGTGACAAAACTGGGCTGATTCAGTCGAAAACTTTCTCCTGACAATACTGGTCCCTTCATTAAATTAATCTCAAAAAAATAATCCTTCTGAGAAATTTTCAGCCAGTAACAATAAATGGCAAAACCAACTAAACCTCTACCTTTAAGTGGTTGGGAATAATACTTTTTACAATTTATTTCAGAAATTTAAAATGCGCATTTTTCTTGGAAAATTGCTTGTACACATTCTTTTAAATTGAATATTTAAGAACTAAATTTCTTAAAATTTTAATTTAATATATCATAAAAGCCACCAAAAGGCAAGAAAAAATAGAAAATTCTTAAAAAAATGCAGAATCCTAAAAAAGAAACAAAATAGGCAAAATAAAATTTACATTTATGAATAACACGCATTCTAAAACGAATTTAAAATTGCGTCTGCCTTTTATCCTTCCATTTATTAAAAGAGGCCAAATTGCCTAACTATCCTAGCTCTAGCTAATGATAGTTAATGAATTCTAAAGCTTGCTGTTGACATTACTTTTATTTTCCATGGCCAACCCTTATGTAAATTTCTTTTTGAACAACTGTACGAAAAACCAAATACCGGCGCGATCAACTTATTGTTCAACAGCTCGCGACTCTAAGTTGGAAGCTTTTCCGGTGAATGATCTTCTTCTTCTTCTTCTTATTCAGACCTTTGTATCCAGTACTGGACAGAATCCTCCCCTTTAATTTTCCATTCTTTTCTATCTCTTGCGGTTCTCATCCATTGTTTACCAACTATAGATTTGAAATCGTCTGTCGATCTTTTTGGTGGTCGACCAACACTTCTTCTGCCTATTCGTGGTCTCCAGTGTAGAAGTCTATTTGTCCATCTATCGTCTGCTCTTACGACGTGTCCTGCCCAGCTCAGAAGTTTTCAGAAGTTTTTCTCCGCCATATTTTATATGCTCGCTAATTATATTGTCTTCACCAGGCGATTTATTGTTCTTCATTTGTTTCAAAGCCCTTCTAATCTCGTCTGTTGTTATGTTAGGAATATCCTTCTGAGCCGGAATTTATCACTTTGGGCATTTCCTTTCAATGGTTAGTCTTTGGGCGGCATATAATTCTTTATAGAAATTTTCTGCCACTTTTACTATTTCTTTTTGGTCAGTCGTTTGCCTGTCCGTCTGTTTTTCTTAGTTTTGTTATATGCCTCTTTTCAAGTGAAAGATTGGATCGTAGTAGCTTCATATTTCCATTCTGTTCAATGATTCTTTCTGTTAAATTTTTATTATATTTTAGCACATCTATTCGTATTTTCTTTTTTGTGGTTTTGTTCAGTTCTGTGTATTCCGCAGTATCCCATTTCCTACTTTGTCTTAGCTGTCTTTTTTTGTCAAGCAGTTGTTTTGTCTCGTTTGATAGTTTATTTATTTTGTTTTTACAGTGTACGTTTACGGCCTTAGATGCTGTTAGTATTGTAGTTACGATTTTACTGTTAATTTCGTTTATCGTCATATCAGATATTTGCTGTTGTGTCACCTTATTTAGTTCTTCTTCCACTTTTTGTTGGTACCTGTCATTCTTTGTTTTCAATGTTTCAATTTTCATACGCTTCATATTTCCACTTTGTATTAGTTTCGTTCTTTCTTTTTTCGTATTAATATATATTTTCGTGCGTACCATTCGGTGATCACTGCTTGTTGCAAAACTGTTTAACACAGATACGTCTTGGACGATGTTCTTGTTGTTGGATATTATGAAATCTATCTCATTCTTTGTAGATCCATCAGGGCTGCGCCACGTCCACTTATTCTGCGGTTTCTTCATAAAGAAGGTGTTCATTGCGTATAGGTTGTTCTGGACTAGGAAATTAACGAGCATTTGACCTCTTGGATTTCTTTTTCCAAACCCATATTCTTCCATACACGTTTCCTGTGACCCTTCCTTCTTATCTATTTTAGCGTTAAAGTCGCCTATAATTAAGTTGAAGTGGGTTTTATCTTGCTCTATGCTTCCCACTATTTCATCATATAATTCGTCAATAGCTTCATCTTCGTGTGAGCTGGTGGGGGCGTATACTTGGACTATCTTCAGTTTGTATCTTTTGTTCATTTGTAAGATTATGTACGCCACTCTGCTGGACACGCCATTTATTTTTAGAACGTCTTTTTCTAGGTTTTTATTGATTATAAATCCCACACCTCCGTATGAGTTGTCTTCATTTCCTTTGTAATAAAATCCGTTCCCATTCTTTAGGGTTATATATTCCTCTCCTTTTCTTCGTACTTCTGCTACTCCTACTATGTCCCAGTGTATTCTATTGAGTTCCTGATCTAGCTCTATAATCCTTTCTTCGGTTGCTAACGATCTGGCATTAAATGTTGCTAATTTTAGTTTGTATCCGCGCTTTTTAACATCTGTATAATGAACTTTTGCCCCCCCCCCCCAGAATCCATGGGGCTGACCAGTTTCCTGGTGTGGGAGTTCGGGTGAGCCCAACCCACCTGGGTATCTATAATTTCTTGTCTCTTAAAGTCCATTGCTTTTGTGCCCTAAGGGCTTAAGGGGGTTCTTGGCCATAAGTCGCCACGCTGGCCCTGCGGGTTGGCGACTAGGATTAGGGAGTGTAGGAAGGGATTATATGGTTTTGGGGTAGGATTCGGGTTGAATGATAATCGTAGGGAAATATCTCAAAATTACATGTATCAGACGCAGGCTCTGATGAAATATAGCATGTTATAGAAAGAAAATAGGTAGAAATATGGCGCAATTAAAGTAATATTTATTTTCATGCCTACATGCAGACAAGAAATATAAAATGGTAGCGCCTCGTGCCAAAATAAAGTCCTGTATTTAGGGTATTTAAAGGTAAGGTACGTACGCAATTTAGTCAAACCCAATACTAACTTCGCGATCTGTACACACTGCGTTCACAGCATAACGTATGTAATTTCAAATGTAAGTTTAAGGCACAAACAAACAAAGCGCGAGGTACGTGGCAAATATGTAAGTACGCATATAAATCACTACTTTATTAATATATAAATGGTAAAATCTGCATAAGCAGGAACATTTCAATATATTGATTGCTGCAAAACTGTAGTATGAGGTCGTAGCTCATCTACGTAATTCAGCATCGATCAAGAAAGCTTTAACCTCGCCTAGTTGCTTCATACATTAAAAAGTTCAGATCCTAAATCTATAATGAGTTTCAAAATTCATCAATAAAAAGAAAAGTCTTCGTCTAGAAAAACTAGAAACAATCTAGAAAAACTATAAAAAGTAGAAAAAGCCTTGCAGCCCAAAGGATGCTATTTGTGTCCAGATGTCCTTTACAAAAACTACTTAGCTCCGGTGTATAACGGCTCAATAATCCAATCTTTAAAGGTGCTATCACACGGTGGCAATACTATAAATTCGCAAAATTGAGCAAGCAACACGCCGAAGCCCAACGTTACATGTCTAATCAACAAAGACTGCACGGGATATCACACGCAGATTTGTTTAAATACGCTAAACATTGCATTATCGGGAATAAACTGTTAAGTAGTGTCACTTCTAAGGGACGAAAAACACCGCCCCTTTACAATCCACACCTAATTTTACTTAACCTCCAACATGTAAAATTAAACATTTTATTTGCCAGGCAAGTATTGAGCTTCCAATTAATCAACATACTTCTTTTAGAGGGCTCTGGCAGAACCAGGAAATAGAATCCAATACGATGAAAGACAAGAAAAGTCCAGCTAAAACGTACACCTGTAATTCTCAACGTAATCTCCTAGCGCCAAACTATCTATATTCTTTAAATTTGCATAGCCAATAAAAGGCGATCAGGAAAACTAAGTTGATGCAGAGCATTAGGAAATAGGCCAAAAATAGAGGTTAACGTCAAAATGGCTGTACCAGATTCTTTAATTATAGAAATTGTTTATTGTTGCTCTACGATATTTACTGATTAGTAGTAAAGAGGAAGTAGCTAATAATTTGATAAAAAACAGTTTCTTAATTACAAAAACTAACCTTGTTATACTTATTACATTTGGGTTAGTTTGACCTGAAGGTAATAGCTATTAACATATCAAGGAATGTTATGAGTATCATAACTGCCGCAGATGTTGTATTGAAATCCGAGCTCGCAGAGCGAGGATTTTAAAACATCTGAGGCTGTTATGATTCATAACATCCGTGATTTGTTCAATAGTTTATCGGTTGCTGTATGGTTATGGTTGCCATGTACGGTAATGGACTATTACCGTACAGATCAGTTATGATTTAGTTACCAGCCTACTTTTGTATATGTAAACAAGGGATTAATATCCTGCAACCGATAAAAGGTATTTATTGAGCGTATAAGTGCGTTTATGACGTAAGTACCATTTTGATAAAATTAAGATAATATCTGACAAGAGATTCTTGACACACACAAAACTCAAAGATATTTTACATAGCTTTTTAATGAGAGGTAAATGCATCTGAAGTAGATATGCAGAAAAATCAAACAAAGACGAGAAAATAAACTTCCAGTAATGCAGGTACAATAAGCACTCTTAAAGATGGTACTCTCAACAGAAAATATGGTTCTCCAAATCAATAAGAAATATTTTTTGTTAAAATTTTTATTAAGACATCTGCACCAACAAGATACGCTGTCTTCAAAATTAGTGATGTTAAATCTGTATTGTACTTGTTCTTTAAGTCAAAAATTGTATTTTGAAAACATTAATTGGTAATACATTTATGGTAATTAGTTTTAAGAAATAGCTATGACAGAATCAGAATCATCTTTTGGTTTACCGAGTTTAGGTGGAGTAACGCCATCATAGATGTATCTGCATAAAAGGCATATATCTTGCAGTGTTCGATTAATCTAAACTGGAATGCTAATATCACGTCAAGAGACGTTGACTATTTATTTGAGAACTGACTAGCTTCACGTATAATGTCAAGCCCACGCCGTTGATCCTAGCCCATTGATGGGCATGTTCTCACACTAATTGTGAAGCAGGCGGTCAGCATATGCAGCTCTCCACCCTTCAATCTCGAACTCACTCTCGAGCAGGGAGGCTGCTGGCAAGCGGGCGGTTTATTTTGTTTTTTTAAAGAAAACTTTACGTGTGCTTACTTGATGCTATAGTTTTAGTAGTAATATTATTACCGTGAAGACGCTTCGGTTTATTACCGAATAATTACTGCTTCTGTGGTGCTTACACTGGGGATTTGTTTGTGTTTAATTCAGTTACCCCGGACTCAATTTTTCCGTTGCTTTGACGTTTTTCTCTACTCCGGCTAAATTACCTTTCCCAATTTCCAGCATTTTGAGCAGTCCAAGTTATCGCAATTTATCAGTCCATGTTACTTGCCCCGCGGGCAGCCTTGCCATCATGTCAGCATTGTTAACTATGTACTGCATTACGCTAAATATTTGCCTCTTTATTGTGTGTAGTTTCTGCATGTTTATCACCTCTCTTTGTAGATGCAATATTTATAACCACTTAAATTAGCAATTGAAATTTGTACTGTTTTATTTGTGTTTTTTCAAATTTTAGTCTAACGCGTTTCTGCAAATTGTTTGAAAATTTGCATGAAGCTATCACTGCCATAGGAGCCATATAGTCGCAATACGAAGACACATGAGCTCCACAACAGGTTATGTAAAGCCAGATGGTCGCCACAAGATGCAACTGATTCCACTATGTGTTTTAGGTGGAGGCTAGCAACACGCTGGTCCTTGCAAATCCCCTGTTTGCTCCACTTAGGTTCCCCTAGATAAGCGACGTGAAACGAAATCAGAAATCAGTATAAGAGAGCGATGCGTGGCAAGTGTCGAATTCTAGTTTAATTCGTTCTTTCCAGACTCCAGTCTACAGGTTGGGCTCCAGTGGGAGTCACTCTGGGCGCTGCAGGGCCCAAGCGCTCTACTAGCCACTGCCATTTTCGCATAGTCCTGATAAGCGAGAAACCGTCACTCCAGTACCTGAGAAGACCAGCATTCAGTAACTTACAAGTGGAGCCGATCGCGTTACGGCTCATTTATTAAACGGCCGTCATTTAAGAAAAGTTCTATTCCTCCCTTCTTGTTGAGAAGTTGAATTAGTTGAGAAACCTTTAACCTTGCTTGAAACCACTCCTTCCTGCTGGAGTTAATAGAACTGCTTTTCGCAACCTTCTTGTCTAAAACCACCCTTCTTCCATGTATGAAGCACACGGGTTAACGTTGACTGGCCAGAAGCGACCCCTATGATATCCCGGTTTTGTAAGCTGCTGGCGCACGGATTAACCGAGTTGACTGGGGTAAACCTTAATCTCTCCCTGTTAATTAAATATTCCCAGGCAGTTTTTCCGAATAGTACAGCCAGTTTATTAAAACCAAGTTCTTGTAAAACCCGCCGCTCGAAATCATAATTCACCGGTACAGGTGTTAGATGCAAGATCGCCGAGGCTGCTAGCTGCTAGCCGAAGAAGCCCGCAAAAAATCCAGTCGAAATAGCCGTCGCAAAGGTCGCCAAAATCGCTGCTAAAACAGGAAGCGCGAAGTGCCCATAAAACGTAAGTTTTTCTTACAATTATTAATTTCAGTGCACTAGACTGCGGCAAAAGTAGCCCATAGTTAGATAAAATTTCATTTAGCCGGTCCTGCGGAATTATCCTGCAGCCAGAATTTCTGGCACAGCGAGGCGTTTGAAATTACAGTGGCTTTCGAGGTAATGCTCGTTGCGAATTTTCGAATTTTGTTTCGCAGACTTGCGGAGCGAGCGATTTTGATCCTGGGCCGTAATCTGGAGTCCGTGAACCTGTACTTATCTTATTTTCGTAGCCCTGTCTTCACCTGAGCATGAAGAATTACGCACCAGGAAGGTATCAAACTTGGTATATTTAATTTGATTGTTTCCAGCTGACCGTGTCACAGACAGAGTGAAATCAGTGTCCGATTTACCAGAGGCGAGTGGAGACAGATTGGCGACGTGCACAGAGTGCTATCGACGACGTACCGGGCCATCCACGAGAATTTATTAATTTATTTGTTTTGAAATTATAAATACTTTATTTAAGTAGCCGATATTTTTTATGTTTGTATTTTAGGTCTAAGTAATGAAGCTTTGCAAATTTCACTCGTAATTTCATTACTGCAACAATCTTCGAACCCTGGTCAGAGTTACCTAAGTGCATTCTTAATTAATAACGTAAATTCCAGTAAATGTAATTCCAAAATCTTGCGTTGCGCCCTTTACTCGGTAACAATAGCTTGGTAACGCCACCTGCCCGCTGATTATTTTACCTGTATTTTTGATATACAATATAACGTACCAACTTTCCACTGTGCTTATCTGTGTTTTGTAAGGCAAATATCCAGATCAATTTATAAGCGAAATAAGTACTAATCAGCTGAAGGTAATAGTTCATCCGGAAAATAAAACTTTAGTATTCTCACGACGCCCTGGACGTCTTCTTCTGAGTTGGGATTGTCGCCAATACCTTTAGGCTAGAGAATCAACTCACTGGTGCCCCTTCTTCTGAGTTGGGATTGTCGCCAATACCTTTAGGCTAGAGAATCAACTCACTGGTGCCCCACAAACAATTAGAAATAACCTTATAAATCTCTACAGAATTGACTTTTAGAATAAAACCGTGCCATATCCCACTTAATATAGCCGTGCGCATTAGTTTTGTAATACTATGTCGTAAATAAATTATAAGGTGTAACATTCGTGCTGACTCCGTTACTAGAAGAAAAAAACCACCTTTTGCGAGCTACATCCGGTGCAGAAATGGTTAGAAGAGTACATGCGTCTGATAGTACTGCGGCAGTAGAGAAGCAGTCGAGTACCAACAAAGTGTGTAACTCTTGGCCATCTTCTAGCGACAACAGAATTAATATTAAATGTTGTAATTGGTCAAAACACTTGTGAAAAGCTCAACTATATCGTTATTGTTCAGACTGCAGACAAATAAATTCCTTTGTTGATTTTTAACTTTTACTGCATATAGTAAAATGCTTTGACAATAAAGAGGCTACAGTAATATTAAATTAAAACCGCAAATATATATAAATTTAGCATTTACCACATCAGTCTACCACGAACAAACTCTTGTTAAATAAGAAAATCAATAACATTTTTGGCAATGGCATACCGTTATTGCCGACTTCCAGTTTCCTTAACTCTGAGAACTTGGAATTAAAATAATTTGCAAAGAAAATTTAAAATAACCACAAACGGCGAACAATTCGAACTCTGCAAAGTAGTTCGACCAAATACACTGCAAACAGAATTCTAACTTTTACAGCAGCAGCAGTAGTGAACAATGGGGCATTCGAAGGAGTAGAGAATTTCAATTTCAGAACCCAGGCAATGTATGAGTTCCGCTTGCACAAATGCGCTGAAGAATGAAATTGCAAGAAGTTATGCTGAATTAGAGGAGTTACATGTCTTCAGAGCGAGCGTTCTCAGTTCATGTGACTGTAATATTAAATCAGTTCATGGAACCACCGATACATAAATTTATTTATTATAGTTATTAAGCTTCAAACTAGAAAAGAAGTCTACATCTATATTACGTAATTTTCTTAATATTAAATCACACTCTTCAGTCTGTCAAAATCAGTATCCAGCGTGGCCAGTGCTCGCGTTCGTGCCTTGATGCAGTGTTGACTTGCGTTTGCATGCAGAAGTTTGCAGCGATAATCAGAGTAAACGACAGTTTAATTACGCTGAATTAATTAATCTTCTGCAAAGTGAGTTAATTTGTCTTAAGGTATCATTAGCTTCAAAGCTGAGCTCTCGAAAGATTTTCAGTTGAAGTTGCCAGAACTGAATTGTGTAATAAATTCACTTCAAGGGGTGTTCTTGGTTTTGAGACGTTAATAAACAGTCGCGTGTAAGCTTCCTGAGGATAAGATGGTTTTGAAAGTTTGTTATAAAAGCTCAGTTCCGGCTACGAATGTATTGTTTTCTTCAGATTGAGTGCCAATTAGTAAGAGAGAATAATGTAGCTACCCAGAGTTTTACTGCTATGGCTCATATTGTGTTCCTTTTTTTCATTCCAAACCTTCTTCAATATTTTAGTTTAGACATGCAATTTCGGTTGTATACCTTTCAAAATATTTTAATAAGCGGCTTTCTCCCTTTCGAAATTTTAAAAATTAGTAAAATTTCAATTTTGGACTGCAATCGTACGACCATAATTATCGAGACCTTAAACTTCTGTCTTGAAAAATACTTTATTTTTCAATATAGTCACCCATTATGAGTAACATTATGGATGCATAATGGATTCTTCAATGCTACCATCAGACTGGAAGTACCATGGTCACCCCTATTTATAAGAAGGTAGGCAAATTATGTGTTGAAAATTATAAGCCAATAAGTATAACCTCCGTTACATGCAAAGTTATGAAGGGAATAATTGTCGACAAATCAATAAGCTTTCTATTAGAAAAGTACTACCAGTTACTACTAGTCTACTAGTTACCAACCTCCTAACTTATGTAAATGACTAGACAAAAATGATTGACAGAGGCGAACTAATAGACATCATATACTTGGACTTTGCGAAGGCTTTTGACCGGGTACCGATCCGCCAACTAATAAATTAGAGCATAGTGGGATACGCGGAAAGTTACTAGACTGGATTTCGGATTTTCTCAGCTGCTAGTCGTTTCGTGTTCGTGATGCCCTATCTAAAGAGTTGCTCATGTTGAGTCGCGCACCACAAGGCTCCGTGCTTGGCCCGGTGCTGTTCTTAGTTTATATAAACAACGTCCTCGAAACCATCGCCTCGCTCTCCTGTTGCTATGCGGATGACATCAAGCTGTACAACTCAATAACAAACAAAACCAGCATAGAGGAAGACCTAGTATTTATTGTCCCTAGCATAGAATACAACATTATTTTTCAACATAATCCCCTTGAACGTGAAGACACTTATTCCACCTATGTTCAAGTATAGCAACACCTTTCTTGAAAAACTGTCTGGATCACAGAATAAGTCCTGCACTGCTGCCATAACAGCGTCATCGCTCTCAATTTTGTTCCCCGAAGACTCTCTTTTAGCTTTACAAATAAATAAAAATTACTGGGAGCTAAGTCAGGGGCGTAGGGTGGATGCTCCATAACTTCACACCCAGCGTCATAAATTGCATTAATAGAAATAAGACTCTTATGAACTGGGGCGTTGTCTTGATGAAAAAGAATTCTGCGTGACAGTTTTCCTCTTCCTTTTTCTTTAACGCAATCGGGATCTTTTGTAACTAATGCTGCATAATATTGACCAGTGATTGTGTGGCCACGTTCCAAAAATTATACCAGTGAAATTGTTTCGGAATCCCAAAAAACTGTAGCCAATATCTTGCCCGCTAAAGCCTGTACACGAAATTTGCGTGGAGGGAGAGATCCTGGATGACGCCACTCCATACTTTGTTATTTGCACTCGGGATTGAAGTGATGAACCCAAGTTTCATCAACCGTAACAAAGCGATTGCGGAAACGTTTAGGGTTACGGTTAAATAAGGCTAAATTGACTATTGAAGAAGTGGCTCTCACACGCTTTTGTTCGGGCGTCAACATTCGTGGTACCCACCTTGCTGATACCTTATAAAGCCCTAAATAGTCATCTATTATGATTCCAATCGTACCATTTGAAAGGCCTGTTATCTCCGCTACACGTCTTATTCTCCATCGACGATCTTCTCTGGTCATGTCATTCACAAGAGCAATGATTTCTTGAGTACACGCAGAATGCGGCCGACCAGCACCTTTTGCATGTTCGCAGGTTGTATTGCCACATTTGAATGATCGAGACCAATTTTTTACTACTTGATAGGAAGGAGCAGACTCGCCAAGCACGCCAACCATATCTCTATGAATTTATTTAGGTGTTAAACCTTTCTTTTGTAGGTACTTGATAACAGCATAAAGCTCACTTTTTTCGATTTCCCAAAATCTTCGCGAAACCACTTCTTTCAACTTGTACAACTTTGAAACTATCAAAGCTCGACTAATAGAATTTGGCAGTTTGTTTGTCAATAAAATAAAAAAACAAGTGCGGTTACTAGGGGCAACATATTCCAAAGCCATCTATGCTAGGGACAACAAATACGTACTTCCCTCGTAACTCTAATTGAAAATGTACAACGTCTATTAAGTAAATTACCCAACACTTTAACACACCTACCGTATGAGGAATGATTAGAAAGACTACAACTGACTATCCTTTTCCTCCTGACGATGAGGTGATTTAATAGAGACATGCACAATTTTGCATAAATCATGTACCAATGCAGTTAACACAAAACTATTCAATCTTATTAGTGAGAGTGGCCGATGGGGACACGCTTATAAGTTATATAAAGAACGGTTTAAAAAACTACTTCGTCAAAATTTCTTTAGTATTCTTCCCGATAGTGTATGTAGTAAATTCGGCTTCAAGTAACATGTTTAAAACACATATTATGAAGCTATTTCAATTCAGCGTAGGTACTTAATTGTATTTTTAAGTTTTAGTTTAATGTTAAGTATTTTTTGTTAAACGTGTATAGGGCACATTAATTTGTTGCTGCCTGTCCTAATTTTAATAGTAATAGTAATTTTTCAGTTTTTTGCGTTTTACCACATCCAGCAGTAAAAACATAACTAGAAAAGTGCGAATACAAGCCATTAAAGCAACATTGATATGGAAGAAAATATAGTAATGGTACTTTTGTTGAGCCCCTGCGTGGGGTACCAAACTGTAATGCGGCTCTTATTGAGCTCCTTAATTGAGCATTAAACTAAAATGGTACTGCTTAATGTTTACGCAATTATTTGCTTTTTTACCCTTTAGCTAGCTCAGTGCACATGAAACTTTCTTAATATCTCAAGTAGCGGTTTGTGAAAGATCACTATTTACCAAAACAGGGTATTGTCGAACTAAAAGTAACTTTTAAAACAATGTACAAAAAAAAACAGTTCCTTACATCAATTTATTGGCTTCAAAACACAATTCAACACATAAGAACACTTAAAAAACGTAAAAACATACAATACATAAATCGAATCAAAGGAAAACTAGCAATGGATTAAACCGCGTACAGCTTTAAGGTTAGGTCGTGACTCCAAGGTTCATCCAAAATTAAATATTTTCAGATCCCGTTACGAGTGAAAAGCTAGTTTGTCGGATTTTTCGAATCACTCGCGTAGTCTTTATAATTTTGTTCACTTTTGTCGCGGCCAGCGTATTCTGTACATTGCGTATTGCTAGCGATTTACTGTGCACTTTGGAGCTTAGATGCCTCTCTGTTCAGCCCGAATTCGCCGTTAGAGTTAAGTTGCAAGTGGTAATTTGATCCTGCTTTTTTATTTTTGCCGAATTGGTTTAACGTTTCGGGATTTTTCCAGCTGTTTTCGATCTTGCTTTTGAGCCTGTTTTTACCTGCCATGAGTACCGAGCTATCTTTACCGGTCATGTGCATGCAGCGAGATGGTTAGTTTAGATGCGGTCATGAATGTGTTCCGTACCTAGTTGTTTGTCTTTATGCTGCTCTGTCCCCCTGATGTCAGGATCCAGTTTGATGCCTTCGTAAGCTGCCGCTGGTCCTATCCGCTAGGCGGCCTTTTTGCTGACTGCTTCGAGCTAGTAATATCGCCTATGAGGAGCTACCTGTCCGTTGCTCTCTGTCTAGGATCTAGTTTTTCGTGGAGAAAGTTCTGTATTGTACGTAGCTATGTTACTAATTTTTTATTTTATTGCAGTGCAGATTATCAGCGGTCTCGACTGAACCCCGTCAGGGTTGCTCGGGTTTGACCTTGTTATTATCTAACTATTTAGCTTTATTCGTGCATATTGCATCTTGGGTTGTGCGGATGCTTTCTTTGAGCGTCCCTTAGGCCTTATCGCCTCATATATGTAGTTTGTTAATTTAACGTAATTATTATTCTATTTATACATTTGATTGTTATATTTTTAGAACTTATATTTACTTACTTACTTAACGTTTGTATCCAAGTGTCATAGTATTGGCGATTGTACATTTTATTATAATTATGACTGTTTTCGTTATTGCAAACTGAGTTATCACTTGGTGGCGATATTTATTGCATTTTTGGTTATAGTAATTTTGGTAAAGCTTTGACACTTTTTTCGTATTGATTAATGCATTTAATTTTTTTTTGTAAAGAACAGCACGCCGTTTTCACTGTTTAGCTAACCAACCCCTGAAATGTGTCCATGTAGTTAAGATGGTTTGATATTGGCTTTCATGTTGATAGTAATTATCTCGCTGATATTCAACGACTGTGAATTCCTCCTTTTCAAAGTCCCGTCGGTTCTAATTCTTCCAAAAATTCGTAATTACTCTCATGTCCATCGTCAATTTACTCATTAACGAAATACCTAACCAATGTCCTCAGGAAGTTCACTGGTAAATTCCAATTACTCTTATTAAACTACATCAATAGACATGATTCAGATATCAGCTTTACGACGAAGATAGAAAGCAACGGGTTTTTTGCTTTCTTGTATATTATACATGTTTTTCGCACAATGGTGAAATTTGACATTCTGAATATTGCAAACACACTGAAACTAACCGGTATATATTTACACGTCGATCCCGATCATTATCGAACACAGAAACTGTTCATCATCAATTCACGTGTGCAATGGAATCTTTTCATATCTTAATCCGATAACATTATCATTGAATGGCATCACATTTGGCAAGCTCTTAGAAACAACGGTTACCGTATTATGAATATGCGGCCCGCTACAAATTTCAATTTTCATCTAAGCCACCCGAACCTCGGAAAACCGCCCCTTCCGCAACATTACCCTTTCATCCCTGTATCCATCAAGTCACCGATTGCATAGGAAAGTTTCTTCGAAAACAAGAAAAGGTGTTTAGAGTCCCTTGCTCCTGCAATGCTGTGCACATTGGTGAAACAGGACGTTCAGTAAAAGCTGTAAACTGAAACTCGCTTAATCAATGGTTTTTCTGGTCATATCTCGTATTATCAGCCATATCTGAACACCAACGCGATATCGGCCATAAAATGTTGATGAAACTTCTAATATCCGTAAACTGCATTTTTATTTAGCAGAAAGATTCGCGAAGCCATTGAAATGAAGCTTACCCATGTGGAAAGCGTTCATTTCTAAACCACGCTGCTCCCTCTTTTTCTACCGCTATTATTGGCTATATAGATTTCGCCTTCTTCTTTCCGATTGATAGACGAGTTTCGTTTCTGGTGTGTTTGACACGTTGAGTTACTGTGTGCTTTTGCTTCTCATTCCTCATTAAGCCTATTGTGAAAGTGGGTGAAACATTGAATTCTCCTATCTCATGGTCCAGTCTGAAACGGGACAATTCGTGCTACCGGTATTGACATATTTTATACCTTTTTCTTATATATAACAAGCTTAACCGTATCCTTTATGTCCCAGCATGTTAAGTTAGCACGCCGTGTAAGTAATTGAATTGTGTTAAGTGAACACGCGTCATAGTGCTAATTCGCTAATTCGGAACGCCAAGTGATAAAGAAAGGTACGAAAAACTGATCCGATGCCTTCGGCCCGCGGGAAGTCAGTCGTACCGAAGCTCTCAAAAAGTGCATAGCGACCTGCAAGTCAGCGTCGCGAGCAGATAGGCGACTCGTGCTTTACGGAAATAGTGAATGTTTGGCCTGCAGTAATCGTCGACGGCCCACGAAGGCTCCTGAGAGCTGAAATACGCCGCGAGAGGATCCAACCACTTGGGCGGCCCCGCAAAAGGTTTGCTGCATCGTTCCGTAGAAGAAGGCTGTGATCTGCCGCCAGAGAAGCGCTGTTCGAGCCATGCCACGAGAATACTGGGGTAACAAAAAACCAGGTTAGTTCGTATTAGAAACTTTGCTACAAAATAAGAGGCGATTGCAATATCCCTGGTAATTGCTCCAATGCATGGTGGCGTATCAAAGACGACCGGAATTTACCTGTAAGCAGTTGACGCAAGGTTGTTGCGTCATCGGCCGCCTCAATACGCATTATAAGAATAGACAGGTTCGCGGTGTTCAATTCCATTTCGCGTCAGTAAAATTGAATTTTGCGTTGATAATCGAACTCTAGCGGCCTATTTAAACGGTTTTATATGCCTCTAGCACCCCTTGTATTGTATATTTTTTGTGTATGTATTTTCTGGTATTTGTGCTTTATTGCAGATTATATGTCATTTTATGTAATCTGTTGGGCTTTTATTGCGGGTGGTGCTTGCCGGTGTAGGTTAAATATTACCGGTGACAACGAGCTGAGCTCAAACAATATTAGCTCACCCTTAACCGCACTGATGATATTGATAGAGCTTCATACTTCACCGAATGAATAAGCTGGCGACCCAGGGCATTATAAGGTAATTATAGGGCTAGGTAAAAAGCAATGTTACACGTCCTGGAAGTAGTTCCTTACATAATTAAAGAAACCTGCGATCGCCGGTGTCACGTTAAATGATAAAATCAGAAACGAAAGCATACGCGGAGATTCAAAGCAGAAAAGGTGTTGAGAGAAAATAACTAAGAATGGAAAACCGCACAGCGGAAGATAGCGAGGATAAACCTCATAGCGATGGGCCGACTCATGGGCAGTATCATCCAATAGATGTTACTTGTTATAGGAGTGGGTTCTAAAGTAATATGAAGGTAGTGTAAGATGCATATAAAGAAAACGAATTCTAATCCAACGGCATTATTCTATGTGTTACTGCTGATTGGAGGTCTTTTATAAAGGATAATTTTCGTAGTGTCTGGACGTGGAATTGTCTACATTAGGCATAATTGTGGGTTTTGAAGATTATATTAATTTTTAGGCCGTTTTTTAAAGTTGCCGTTTGTAGATCTATTCCACCCTCTTTAAATCTCATACGTATATTGATTACTAGCAATGCGAAATCATCAGCAAATCACAAGTTGCTCAGATATGCTAAATTTACATTAATGCAATACTGTCTCAATTGGGAGTCTTAAATGGGTATTCTCTTCTTATCTCATATTTAATTATATGATTTCTATTTGATCAAAGACCTATACATAGTATACATTCATCGTCGCCTTAATTTATCAATAGCGTTGAAGGCTTTTTCAAAATCTGTAACGGTTAATGATATCCTTTGCATTTGTTTATAAATTGGCGCGTCCTATAAATATGGTCTATAGTGCTACAATGTTTCCGAAATCCTGCTTTTCTTGGTAATCATTGCAATCAATAACAAAAAGTACTCGTAATAGACTATCTCTATGCCACCCATTTTTGTAATTACGCCACTTTTAATAAAATCCTATACACGATGCAACTGACTTGCTACTGCGTAATAGCATTACAGGAGTATTGCTATGATAGCGACATAGAAATCCTAGTTATGTACGAAATTATTCACGCTAGCGGACTAAATTACATAGACACGGAATTAACATTTTGGAGATATTTCAGGAAATAAAAAGAGTCGATTATAGTTCTGCAGCTTCCCGTTAATAAATATGCCCAGAGCACGAGTTTGTGCTTTAGCTGCGCTTCTAATTAGCACTTGCTTGTATGCAGTAGTTTCCACTGATAATGAGTACCTAAGTCATGGCCCTATTAGGCTAAATTAACTATTATCCGGCGAGACAAACTCAAATTAGCACTTGAATTGTCTAGCACTGTAGTGCTGCTATAAAAGACATTAATCAGAAATAATTATCGATAAATAATAGTATATCATATCATGAGGGACTAAAGTGCACCATTTAATCCCGCGAGTGGAGTTTGTTGCTTCGAGGGCGAAGCCCGCGGGCAACAACCACTCAAGGGATTTAGGCACTTTAGTCCCGAGGTATATACGCTATTTTTTGCACTTGTGGGAACATTATCATCAAGAGGAAAACAATACACTACAATACCATACATCCCAGGGCTATCCAAAAAAATTGAAAAAGAACTACAAAAAAATCAAATTAATACTGCCTTAAAAAATCACAGCACCCTTCAAAATTTTTTTTATAAAAACTTAAAGGACAAGACAGACATACATTTTAAATCACACATTATTTATCAAGTAGAATGTAATAATTGTAATGCAACTTATGTCGGTCAAACCAAACAGTATCTTACAAAAACGAATTACACAACACAATCAATAAAAACAAAAATGTTAACGCCACATAAACCAAATACAGCCTTATCAGATCATGCAATCAACAATTTACATAATTTCAATTTAGAAAGTCCAAAAGTTTTACATAATGAAACACACTTGCCATGAGGAATAAATCTCCAATCTTAATTCTAAAATAATGGGGAAAAACATATTTAAATTATTATCTCGTAAATTGCACTGCCAATATATTAAAATAAAAAATAGTAATAAAAAACTTACATCACAAACCATAAAGATCGTTCAACAAGTAAAATAAATGTTTAATAAAGTTTTGTAGAAATGGAATTTTAACAAATACAAATAGACCTCATTGCGCATGTACCAATACTTTATGCCATGATGACTGTCTGATTTCGCTGCTATCATAAAACTGCTAATTTGCATTTTACAAAAACGTAACAAACAAAATAACTCAATAAACTTACAACCAAATTATTTATACGACGAATTCATCAACAATCAAAGGGAAAAAATACACTACAATACCATACATTCCAGGGCTATCCGAAAAAATTGAAAAACAACTAAAAAGAAATCAAAACCCACCGATTTAAGTAAGTAAAAACATAACAAATTAAAATCTATTACACCGCAATAAATTACAGCAATAATTCCCAGAGATCACTCAAAGGGAAAAGAAAGTTTCAAGATTACAACGAAATCGCCACATAAAACCTTGATGGATCTGTTTCACCAAAAACAATTTTAATAAAACCAAAAGAACTTGGAAAATTTTATTTCAACAATAACAGTAACCATACATTTAATTGCAACTAAATGAAAGTAAAGGTCAGTATTTCACTAGTAATTGATTACTACAAAATACCTATTATAGGTATTATAATCTTTCCAGAATATTAAAATCTGTCCAGACGACATAAAAACTAAATAAGTAAAAGAAATGATCAACAAGACAATACCAATATAATTGGTTTCCAACAAATATTTATTAGAAAAGAGCACTTATAACCCTAATAGCAAAAAGAACGAATACTAATCGCAATTGAAGAGGAGAAATTTATTAAAACATCTCATCATTAAGGTAAACTGCTTTACCCAGCCTAATCATGAATTTTACTCGCATTAAATCATAGTCTTTTCTTATTTAATTTTAGAAATAGACAGTAATGCCAGAAATACTAATTTATTACTAAAAATCTTCTAGATACTCAAAAAAAAACCAAGTTAAAAAAACCAAATGAAATAGCAAACAAGAGGAATATATTAAAAAAATCTTTTTCCAAGTAAATTACAAAATAATTGTTTAAAGTGGTTTCAATAAAAATATGACTTGTTCTTTTGACAGTTCATGAAACTCAATGATGCTATTGCCTACATTAAAACCAATACCACAAATTTGAAATAATAACAAAAACTCTCTGCATTTTTTTATTGTAATAGTCTAAAATTTTTAATTTGTTCTCATGAAGCTAAATTATATTAGCGAAACGTTAATGTTGTTTCAATTTCTAGTAATATATTGAAATTGTTTGGACACAACTAATCAGTTTTCATACAACGATTAGTATAGTAAATTAAATATCAAGAAATTAGCTGAAAATTCTCTTCTAATGAAAAATAAGACAATATTTTGACTTGTTTTTCAATCCAAATTATTAATATTAATACAGCTGTAATCAAAAATAACACACAACAACACGCGCGCAAAAACCTTTAATATTAAGGTGAGCATAAACTCATATTCAAATCTACTAATTAATCCACTAAAAAGACTCATATTACGCGGAAAGACTTCTGCCCATAATCTGCAAGCCATAATGAAACCATTTACTGTCTACAACTATAGTTATACGCTGCTAAATATAGTTGTTGTTACAAAATTATCTCTATTAAATAGAACTAAGGGCAGTAAAATGGGAATTGTGTTCTGAATAGAAATTCTAATTAACTAAAGCCAAATATATCTCGGATCTATACCATATATCAGAAACATCAGCAGTCCAGAATAGGTTCGATATAATGCAGTAGAGGCTTTTCCTAGAACGTTCGGTGCACTCAGATAGGCAAAACGTGTTTAGAATAGTTCCACTAGTACTTGGTTAAGTTGACGACGTAATAATGAATTAAAACCACTCAACTATTACTCTTAACACAGATTCACTTGCCGTTGAGTTGAAGTTAAATTCAGAGGTGACTGAAAAGACCCGAAATAAATCCAGTAGTACGTCAAATAATGTGTAAGGGGGACGAGATGCTTTTATACCTGAGATGTAAAGCGGCCCCAAAAGGCAAGTGCCTCTTAAATACCGTGAGATTTTGGTTTGCCTAGTTAGATTACACCAAACCATAAAACCAGCGCTTAAATGCTGAACCCAATTACGGATGATTTTAGAGGATAAAATTGTTTCTCAAAATGTGCACTAAAAGAATCTTAAAAATACGTCCAACGGCATCAGAAGCAATTTTATGCTTTAAAAATGAGAACAGAAAGTAGCGCCCCTTCTAAACCGACGCTTTTCTAAAAGAAGACATCAATTATAAATCGAAAGTTATTAAAATTATATGCTCCAGGATGCCCAAACTGTTGAAATATGAAGTAGGTGACTAGGCAACCTAACATGAGAATAATAGTCCAAATCTGCAAAAGCTATGTGAAACAGACGGGAAATACGGGATCATTGTCAGGACACAAACGCTAAAACCAGCAACCCAAATTTAGGAGAAATGGAAAGAAACCAGATAGAACCAAACAACCTCTCCACAATCATCCACTTTCATCTCCAATCGCAATCACAAGGTCAAAATATCTAACCACAATGGCACCATACTCAAAATAAGAACAATAAGAACCCGAAACCATATCCCAGCACGAGAAATAAAATCCAACCAACCCACTCTAAAAGAAGGACTTCCAGAAAATGAAGAGAGAAACTCAAAGAATTAACCAACCTAAAAATGTGCGGATATATGCGCCGTGAATGATCTTTTGTGGTTCGTTAAGGGGGCCTCTGCGAGTGTAGTGGTAACTTTTTGGAAGGTTGCGCACATTGATGGCAATCACCTTGAAAAAGAAGCTAAAAGCCTTTTTATTTAAATATCTCAGCTACCGTTGACACTACATTAAAAATAGCGTAACAAACGGTTTTCAGTATTTGTCTCGAAATGGGTAACTCGTACAAGAAAATTGTTTATTAGCAAGGTCAGGCAGGTTAATAGTCCGCTCATAAATTTTTAGGGAAAATTCGTTTTGGCGATTCTCAACAATGTTGAAAACCATTTCACGGATAGAATTCTTTTCGACAATCCGAACATTTTTACGTTATTTAATTAGTTTTCTAGCTTGCAGGTTGAAAAATTCATCATCCATTTCCTTGATACAAAATTAACAGCATTTGCGGTAATCAGAATCTGGATCTTAATTCTGCTTGGAAACAAAGAGGACGAAGATGACGTGGACGTAATTTTTTTAGCAGCGTTAGTAGCCTCTCTTTTATCGGAATATTTTTGTAATATGCGTTTATGGCATTGAGCGTTTCAAGTATGCGCTGAATTTCTTCATCAACTCTGATCACCCTCGACTCCAAAAGGAATTTGACATCTCTCTCCGTCACGTTACGAACGTCTCCTAGGTTTAACGATTTTTTACGTATAAAGCAGTCACTCATTTTCACGTGTTTTTTTACGCCGAAATTAACAAAAACGATTGATTTTTCACTCAGAAAAGCAGCGTACATTCGACACTCCGAAATGTTGCAAACCACAAACTAAGATTTCATAAGACGACTACCTGTGGGTTGGGATGAAATAGACTCACAGTATTCCTGCTTATAGTAAGAGGGTTGAGCATGGGGATAATTACTCTTGGAGATTTTCCCCTCTTGTTAGATCATTTTCGACCTCGTTCAGCCATTTTTGCTATGAATCCAACTATAGGTTGTCATTAACGAAATTAGTTAAAAATATTCTGCCCGAATTTTCACTGGATTCGGCCCTGTACTAGTTACATTCGAATTTATTCCGGCGGGCATTGAAATGCTTGCGCTTCGTATTTGTTTTCTTAAGTAACCAATTCTTTAACGCTGGCGCACGGCCATAGTAAGATTTCTTTCCTCGAAACTATTATAAATATCACCGTTTATGTTGCATTTGCCGAATTGTGTCCGTGAATTCATTCTTTAATGCAGGAACCAATCGCCTGCACAAGGCCGACGTGAAGTTTCTTTCCTGGAAATTAGATTGTAAAATAATACCTTTTTCTTAGCTTCTTGAATTGCGCCCCTCGCTTGCTGAAAGCGCTGATTTGGCTGTCGAAGGTTCTAGAATTGTTCGTGTTAATTGTTCCTTGTTTCTTTTGCAAGGCTGGCAGGTTCTTTGTTCTGAAGGAATGAGATCATTCTGCGCGGGGGTGACCATCGTTTTGACCCGCGCGTTTCTGAATTAATTGGTATCGAGCTGTGAACCACAACTAACGTGCAAGTTTTTGTCGCTCCCGGGCCGCGTGCTTGCGGTCCGGGATGCTTTCTGTGAACGCAGTGTAGTTTCGTGTCCAGGTTATGCGAACTTTGTGATCTTCACGTAATTAAATTTTGATTTGGAGTTCAGCTTAGACCTTTGGCACGACTATTTTACCCTTGTTGGGTGTTTGAAAGAACGCGCGAGGTGGGCAATTGAGTATATCAATAATTCAGTGTTGGCAAATAGCCGAGTCGTCTCCTTAAGTTGTTGTACTTCCCAGGGAAAGATAGTTGCACCATTTTCAGATCCAATTAGAGACGACATCTTTAAGCTTGTGATTAACGGTTTCCCGTACCTTTGTGGGGAAAAACCTTTTGCGTACTGCATTTTTGAATTACCGACGCTGAGTTTATCAAAATCGACGGGAGGCCTACCGCGTGTCATTTTTGTAGTGCCCTGGTTGCATTCTTTGCAAATTCCGATTACGTCGTGCCATTCCGAAGCCTGGAATAAACCAACTCTATCGCTCCGGTTCTTCCCAGGGAGGGGCCCACATCATTTTAGGCGCCGCTCAGCGCTAAGCAACCACCAGGCCCGGCTCCGGCCCTTTCTGTACCTCTGCAACGCCCTGCCAAGCCTCCACGAGGACGAGTACACCTGCATTTAAGACTGCATGCTTCAACTCAGGTAGGCGCCTTGTATTGTATCAACTAAATAATTCTGGTGCCTAACTTAAGGTGCGATTTTATATTTTATTGTGCGTCAGTGCTTATAAACGTTGCGTACGTCCGCTAGAACTTATGATCTGTCTCAGTTAATGTTTACCAAGGGCTTTACTCCTGGCGTCCATTTTATGTCACTTGTTTTGGATAATATTGTGTTTTTTTGTGTCTTTGTAACTAGCTCTTAAGATATATTTTGGTTTTGTGAGGCCCCCTTTCATATTCACGTAGGATATCGTATTACAAAATTTTGTTTTAATGTACCGATTTGTGTAAACTGTCATTTGTTCCTTTAAATAATAAACCTGTTAAAGTCAGTTCATTCTTTTTATGAATTTTGAAACCCCTTCTGGGTCATTCATTAATCCAGTGTGGCAAAGGCCAAGTGTAATTAATTTTGTGAAGTTAAAGCATGCTCTTTTGATTAAACGAGCCCCGAGATTTGGGCCAGTCAGTGTTCTTTTGTTATTCTTTAGTGACGGTGGCCTTGAAGGTAAGTGATTTAATGACAAGGTCACCCGGCTACTGGAAGGAGGCTTGGTAACCAACAGGCTGAGGTGTTCAGCAACGTACCTGGAGGACTTCTACATAGGCTACGTGTATTGTTCTTGGTTCTAGACACGTTAGCCACCCCTAATCAGAACCAAGTAGCGCTCAGGCATTTATTTTTCTGTTAAGCAAGCTTTAGGGTAAGTACCCCGTCGGTTTTCCATTTAAGTCTTCGAACTACCCCTTCCCGACTGAGCTAAGTGCGAGTAACCGGAGCAACAAAATCTGCTCCGACACATTAAGATCTGTGATTTCTAGGGAAAGCCGGCGAACCCTGTAGTTTGTACCCGAGTTTGGACAATCAATACGACCTATGTCGATCTGATGAATTAATACCGTAACACTCTACCTGTAAAAACTTAGCAGTTATGAAAATGCAGCAAGAGCTTCGGAATAGAACGTGCACACGAAGACAGATCAAGCAAAACGGACTGGAGCTCTTGAGAGAAAGAGAAAAATGGAGAAAATTGTGGCATCAGGTGAGATCCACCCAGGGTCCTAACGCTACGTAGCGTAATAGTAGTGGTTAGGGATGTTCCGAATATACAAAAATTCGTATTCGCGAATACGAATAGCGAATACAAATACTCTTATGACTATTCGCGAATACGAATACGAATACGAATACATGACCTTGAGTGAATAATATTAACATCAACATCGTTTTTGTACGCGCTGCAAATTTTAGAAATAGTATGGAAAATAGTTCTGTTTTTTATTTAATGTTATAGAATGGTTAATATTAAAAAAAAAATAATTTAATGTATGAATACTTGTTTTATATTTTTATTAAAATTCTTATCTATATTTCTATAATTTTAATGTCAAATATTCGTATAATATTCGTGTTAATTTTGGCGAATACGATTACGAATACAAATATTTAAAATATAGCGAATAGTCGCAAATACGAATACGAATACGAGTATTCGGAACATCCCTAGTAGTGGTAGTAGTAGACTACCTAACTGACGCGTGATTAGGATAGATAAGCTGTACGAGTTACCCATTCTGAGGAAAATAGGAAAAACCGTTTTTTGCGCATTTATGTATTTTAAACTTTCCAGCGCAATAAATAAAAAAATTATAGTTCCACGGAAAAAATTAATAGAACATAAATTATAAAAAATCTTACGCACTTTAAAACACTCTTTCGGAAGCGAAATGAAGACCCAGGCAACTAAAGCCGTAGTGATACCTAGTTGTCTCAGTGATTTCATATGGCGGTACAAACGGATACTGGTCTAACTGAAAACTGGTTCCTAGGAACGTTATTAAAAATAAACACTATTTGTTTCCATGGATACAATTTTTATTTCAAAAATTGCAAGTGACAATTAGAAAAATGTAATTCAAAATTACTTTGATATGTTAAAACTCGTAGGACATAAAACGTTGAAAGCATTATTGGCATTATGAGCTAAGCGCCTGCGATTGTTGTACACACCTCGGGCCGAAGCCTCGGTTTGTACACTAACAATCTTGAGGGCTTATTTTGCTCACAATTTTCTTGATCCCTTAATAACTATAAGGGAATTTAAAATTTAAATATTATTTTTAACAAGATAGTGAGCAAAACATCAGTGGCGTGCAAAAACAATGAGAAAAAACTAAGAATTCTAACTTTTCAATGAAACTGTGAATTTAGGTGTAAAACCTAACATATATCTTTTCTTAATATTTTAAGTCACTTTCCATAAATTTGGATTTCTCGCGCTATATCTAGCGTACCGGTAAATCAGATGCATCTAATATAAGTTTAGGAATATGAACCAATTTTTATCAGGAATAAGATTTTCTGTGAAATGTATAATAAAACAAATTCTCATTCTTGCAAACTTTTAGTCGACTTTTACTTTCGGGGCGCCAAATTTTGATCACCCTGTACAAATGGATTATTAAGTACAGAGTTTTTTAAACACAACTTTGTCACACATGCTGCTAAAAGAAAATAAGAAATTATCATTTGATGAAGTGTTATAAGTTTTCACTTTTCGACGGTCATGTTGGACGCCATCATAGACAATTCAATTTTTTCAATAATTATCGATTGGCATCAAATGATTTTCCGAAATATACCCCCTATTAAACAAAAAACGTAAAAAGCGTCGGTCATACTGTTAGAAACCGTAAAGAAAATTCCGCATTCTATTCTAATTTTTGACGCCCGCTGTACGAGTATAAGCGCATCTTCCAAACCGTGCAGATTTGACGAATTCTTACGTGACGGCTGAATGCACGTGGGTTTTTTATTGATCGGTCTGCGGAGTCTCGTTGCAAACGCCCGGTTTCCAGAAGAAATAATTTCGCTCGATTTAAGAGTTTGCGTGAGCAGGAATGAAAGAGAATGAATGTGTTATCTCGCTTTAGTCTGGCCTAGGTGAATATCGATCGGTTGTTTGGGCGTGAAGTCACCGGACGCCCCTCCCATTTGCTTCCAGAGAAGCGTGTTTTGAGCGAGGATTCTTGTTCGAGCTTTCAGAGGATCAAGAAGCAGTTTTTGAAGGGTGGTTTTTCACCGCCCCCTGCGGCCTGAGCGATAGGGGCGGACAGCCTTTTATTTGTTCCGTTGTTTGTTACGTTTTGGATATCAACCATCTCGATAATAAGTGAGTTCCCATTATTTAAAAGGACTTAAGCCTCAGAGTCGTGCGACAGACGTACAAGAGCAAGTTGCAATGTGTGGATAAGCGTTTTGTTGTTGTGCCCCGATGAAGCCAGGCAGCTCCTTCCTTTGACGTCTCGAAGTAGGCCTTCTGGTCCACATAACCTCTTGTGCGGATAATCTCGCGGAAGGCGGTTTATCCCCTGGGAAAATTGATTGTATCCCGGCGTACCTCGTCAATGTCCCGGGTACATTCTCCACTCCTAATGAAGAACCTAGTGGAACCCCATAATCGCCAGCGCTCCGAGATCACGGTAGCGCCCGTCGCACCCTAGCGGTTTTTCCCCGCAATCACGTTCAACAACCCCCTGTTTCGTAGCTTTGGAAGCTCGTCTGTTCGGCAACTAGAGCATCTTGGAACCGACCCCCCCGGAGAAGCTTGATTTTTGATTTATGCAAACTGCATGCCTAAGTTGCCGACGTGGAACTCTGAAGTTTTCCGCGCTAGTTAAACAAGTGTGAGTTGAATGAAGGCCCTGCCCCTCCCGTGTTTGTTTCGCACCCCGCTGAAACTTTGTTTACCAGTGGCGGTGTTAAGTCAGCGGTTTAGAATTTATGCGTTCGATCTTGCACTCGATTACAACCAATCTATGGGCATTTTGCCCTATAATTCAATTAAAGTTGTAGAGCTAGGCCCATTTTATTTGTTCAAGCACCAAAACGCTCTGCCAGGAAGCAGTGCGCGTGATATTTTAATATATGACGCCATTTGCCAGTGCTGATCATTTTTAATAGTTAAGATGCGCTCATTACTGTAAATTTCATTGTATTAATAATTTTCTTTAAGTGTCTAAAGAGCAATAAATTATTTTGTTCTATGTTACCGATGTGTTTTTTTATGCTAGATGCTGTGTTTCAGTTTAATTAATTATAGTGTTATCGCCTAATTGACGATTTGTGTATGAGTTGTGTAAAGCAGACCCTGAACGAATTTTGTGAGCGACAAGGTAGGTTTGACCGCTCTACCTGCCGTCTACGGGAAGCTTCAAAGCTACACACGCTCCAACCCCGTTTGGACCTTTGGGTTTCTGTCAGACGCGGGTTTCCATCCATACCCGAAACCCGTGGCGCCCCGTAATTTTTACACACCTATACCTCGTCACGGTTGCCCCTAGAGCGCCCTTTTTAAAGAACCCCGCCTATCTCGCTGAGAACTTCAGTCGCGGCTTTTTTAGCCTGTTCTCGAGAATTTTAGGGCAAGTAGTGACAGTTCCCGAACGTGATAGATTTTGTGGCACTCTCGTACTCCGAGGTGTCTTAAAAACAGTTTCATACCGTAACAATACCACAAAACACGGATTTTATCTCTGACACCCGGACTAATACAAAAAATAAATAAAATATATAATTACCGCAAAAACAAGAAGAAGAAAGAGTAGCAATTTTTAATATAGCGTCAACAGGAGCTGAGCTATTGGAATAAAGAAGCGTCTAACTTCTTTTGCAAGATGACAGCAAACTCTATTTGCGCAACCTTCCGAGAACTCACCACTAGACTCGCAAATGGCCCTCCTTACAAACCATAAAAGATCATTCACGGTGAGTGACTGTGGAACTCAGGATGGGGATTTCGGACATACCGACTAGATAAAATACTGCTGGAGCCTGTGGTGTGAAAATATCACAAATTCGTTAAAACCCCTCACTACACAAATATTTAACAACTCCTAAATACGTATTTCAACAGCCACCCTGTCATTATCGGTAGCTACGAAAAACTTACACAGCAAAAAGGCAACGATTTACTCGTGAAAAAATCACAAATGGAAGTGGGGGATGCCCGCGCATTTTACATCTATTTATACTGTCTGACCCTGAGGGCGTGGCCGAGGGCCAATTAACATGGCCGACGGTCAATGTAACTTCAACAAATTATACAATTTTATCCGGCTACAAAGGGCCTAGCAAACATTTTTAAAGAATCGATCAATAAAGTTAAGTATGGTTCAAACAACAATATTAGAAATTAATTTTTTTATTTATTTATTGGTGTTAAATCCAAAAGACAAACTGTGATTCTAAATATATTGGGCAAACACGTCGGAATTTTGATACTAGGTATAAAGAGCATTTAGCTCATTTTAGATTCAACAGATTCGAAAAATCGAGTAGTGCCCAACATATTTACGAAACGGGTTATAGTATAAAAGAGGATGACCTAAAAATTGTAAAGGCGTTCATTTCAACAAAGCAACTAAATTTTTTTGAAAGCTTGGCAATTTTTAAGGACCGGGATAATAAACTTTTGAACAAAGATGCTGGACCAATACCATTCTCCATTTTGTATAATTTTTTGAAGTTACATTGACCGTCAGCCATGTTTATTGGCTCTCGGCCACGCCCTCAGGGTCAGACAGTATAAATAGATGTATAATGCGCGGACATCTCCCACTTCTATTTGTGATTTATTCACGAGTATATCGTTGCCTTTTTGCTGTGTAAGTTTTTCGTAGCTACCAATGATGACAGCGTGGCTGTCGTAATACGTATTTAGCAGTTGTTAAATATTTGTGTGGTGAGGGGTTTTAACGAATTTGTGGTACCGGCTGGACTATGAATATATTTTCGTTATACAAGAAAACTGATCACTCTACGTTGTCCAACGAACCGACCTAAGATCAGTGTGGCCAACACTGGAAAATTACATTTCACTAAATGAGAGAACACCAGAATTCCACTAACTTTTTTCCAAGCTAAGTAAAATAAACTACATATTTTTAAAATATTGTTTTGTTATACAAAATAGTAAATGTATCATAAACATTGATAAAATTTGAATAAAATGAAAAACAATGTAAAAAATACAGAAATTAATAACAAACAATAACAAAAATACAAAGATATGTATTGTATTGTGGCGATAATAGATACACAAAATTCCTTTGGTGTATTCCGCAGTAGTTCACTACCCCTGACAAAAGGGTTGAAGCAGGTAACATTCCTTACTGTAAAATTTACCGACTTAAACTATTCGCGCGCTCACGCACCCATAGTATTATCGATAACCTCATTTCACCTTGCGGTGTAGAGGCTGGTGCTTTATGCGCTTGCATCTAGCGGTACAATGCTCAACTTGCCCAGGATTCGGGATACAAAGTTGGAGCGCGCCTTTTGTGCTTGCAAGCAAAAATATGCTTCTAACGTCAAAGCGTTGTGGTCTTTCTTTTATAACCTTGGGTAAAATGCTAGGGGCTTTCCCGATTTTCTAATAAACTATTTGAAAAAAGTCCAGCTAGAATTTAAGCGCGTACCGGCAATCATCCTAACATAATATAGCAGATCTAGTTCTGCCGCTCGATAATAGAGGGCATATCGATAATTTTTTTAATTGTTATAAAACTTTTGAAATAAATCTACTTATAGTTCCATTATATACCCATTTTTAAATTTGTCATGCATATATTTATACTTGAAATTAAAAACCTCATTCTACCAGATTTTCCACTATAGCACTAACTACCAAATTTCGCCACTAGATGCTGCTCTCAATCCACCAGATTTAGTGGAAATTCCACCAATTTGGCAACACTGCCTAAGATACTAGGCTCATTAATTTTATACCTGGGCTAGACCCCTTCCTCCTGTCGTGGAATCTTGATTTTTTTCTTGTTCAATTCAACGTCCTTTAACATGAATGCACTTCAGTAGTGGTTCAAAGCTCTTACCCTTAAAAAAATCCGAAGTTTGCTTCTCAAAGAACGTTTCCGCTAGGAAAACATTGAAATTTTTAGAATTCTTCAAGTTTGAGAAATAGCCAGTAGTCCGAACGTCCAAGATCAGTTAAATAAGCAGGATGGTCAAGTATCCTCAGCTTCGTGCCTCAGCATTATCGTGCTACAGCTACATTCCTTTTGTCTACATTTCTCGTGCTTTCTCTTAATTTCTTCTTTTAGTTTTCTAAGAAGGCCACTGTAGTATGCTGCAGTAATAGTCTTACCTTTAATTAAATAGTCGGTTAGGGGAATTGCCTTGAAATCGCAGAAAACTGTTTCCATCACTTTTTGGGCTAAGAAAGTGCAGTTTGCTTTTTTAGGGCGCCGTGAATCGCAGTGTTTCCATTGCTTTGACTAAATTTTTGTCTCTCGGTCATAACTTCGGATCAATATCTCGTAACCATCCACAAGAGCTTCATCAAACTAGATATAACCAGTTAATATTCCAAGGATTGCAATATATATTATTTATAGTATATATTTTAATTGGTTTCGTGTTTTTATAAAGTTGCATAGTAGATATAGCCTTGTTCTAAACGTTTACGATCAATACTGCGTATAGATGATCTAATCTGGCATTTTTGTGAGTTCATGATTGTCCAATGCTCTATTGTGTCGAACGCTTTTTGATAGTTTACAAAAGCTAAATTTAGATAAAAGTTATACTCCGCATATTTTTCTATTGGTAACCTTCATAGATGTTTCTACACAAATAATAATTCTTATTCGTTGTTATGAAAGTATAGGAGCCCGCACTGAGCGACGAACTCAGTCGATAACACACTTTCCACTTCGCCATGACAATTTTAAATCCCTTATCGTAATTTTGACCCGAAATGCACTCACCGAATTAAAATGGGACACACCTGTACCCCACACATTTATTATCAGTTAAGACTATTGAAAGAAGGACTAGGAAGGAGAACTAAAATGTAAAGACGATGACTAATTTATTACAAATTGGTACGATACTCAGTACAAGACTTCCATTTTAGAGATGGCGTAGGTATACGAAGTTGCCATATAGACCGCTCATATGCTTTGAGTGCGAAGAAGAACGCATCCAATTAAATATTATACGAAAAAATCAATTTCATATCTGAACGACCTTCGTAGTTTTACACGTATGTAATTGTACACAGCGATTCATGTAATTATACGTCATTCATAAGATGATAGAGATTACCGCATTAATTCCTGGAGGAGTGTTGCCAAACTTAAGGTGAACATAAACAGTTGAACAAACAGCTTGCAACCTTGGTGTGTAATCAGCACGCAACATGAGTTTCTATGCCTGTGTCTTTGTTGCATTTCTGACTAAAGCCTGTTTGCATGTGGGTGCTCTCAGCGATAATCACGGTAAGTGACAGTTCAATTATCCAGATCTAATTACTCTCCTGTGGGTCGAAGCAATTTCCCCTGAGCTTAGCTCAATGAAAAAGTGAAAACCAAATTCAGGGCGACTTTAATTAGTCTTTGATAAACAGATGCCCTCAGGTTGGTCAGAAAGTGATTATTAAGCCATTTCAGCTGGAACTCGTTGCGAAAAATGGGAACTTCAGGTTGCTGAAGGGCAAAAGGTTCTTGTGCCGGGAGAGTGTAAGGAGGCTACCTGTACGAAAGCTGCAGATAACGAATTCACAGTTGAAGAGTGAGAACTATGATTTGTGTCTGCTTCATAGTGATTTTAATTTATTGTAGATGCCCTGTGTTTGATCTAATTCCGGGATGCCAAGAAACTGGAGAAGACTTAAGCAAGACCTATCCTGAGTGTTGTTCTAAAGCTATTTGCCCTGGGGCTTAAAATTCGTATAGTGTGAGATTTCAATAAATAAAAGCTGCCAAATAAAGTCGAGCATTATTGCATAGAAAAATCTTTTCGATTTGTGTTTATTTCAGAATTTGGACAGAGCTTACCTTAGCTAATATTTTCAGAATTATTACTTGTGGAAAATGTCGAATGATTTAAAGAAAGGTTTTATTGCATTTCAATAGTACTATTTTAACATCAAGCGGCCGGGTATAGACTTGACGATTAGAAACTGCAATGAAATGCAGTGAAAGTCGACGTTTTGGGTCAGACAATGGTTCACTATACAAACTGTACAAAATAGCGCAAAACAATATTCTATTAATAGCTGTTTATAACCTTTATAACAATTTGTTACGATAAAATCAATTGCAATTGGAAAAACCTGTAGGATGAGATTTTGAATTTTCAAGGCCGGATAAGTTTTTAAATCCGGATGGTGATTCCATTAGCGAAGTAGTTAAAACAAGGTTAAGTTTGGTAACTCCGCTGAATCTCTAGAGCTCGGATTTTTATGCTATTACAGTTATTTTTAATTGTAGTGTAGATAATTAAACGATTACATCCATCAGGACGTTTCTCAAATTACGACTGTTTTAATGGTGTCCTGTACAAGGTAGAAAATATTTCAACTAATTTATAGCTTCACACTGCATATCAATCCTTGCTCTGGTACCTACCACTCAAGGTTCACTAGAAAAGTTAAGTCAGTAGCGGCTGATACTTTCGTGGCTTTTCACTAGTCAACATGTCCGAAGTTCAATTTTGCGTTTTTGCTGCACTTTTGATTAGTGCTTGTTTGTATACAACAGTTTCCAGTGGTACTGATGGTAAGTCCAGGTTAGTTTTAATTACAATAATTAATGTAAGAATGCATAATGAAATTGCAGAAAACTCTCACTGTGAGAAGTGGGGCATTCAGATTGCTGAAGGAAAAACTGTTTCCGTTCCTGGACAATGTATGCAAGCTACCTGCACAAAAGCTTCGGACAATGAAATCTCTTCATTGGAGTAAGAAAGTTGGCATTTTTCTTGCCAACATTATTATTTGCATTTTGCAGGTGCCCCGTATTTAAACTGCGAGCCGAATGCCACGTCGTAAAGGAAGATCTCAGCAAGTCCTATCCTGATTGTTGTCCTCAACCTATCTGCCCTGAAAGTGTACAACCATAAAGTCACAAAACAAAGTTGGTTTAATTGCCGAACAAAACGATTTTTTAATATTCCTACTAAATAGTGCAGTTTGGCACCATACACTCGGAGACAACGATTGTTTTTCCATTTACCTCTGATACCTTTGCTATTGTATATTCAAATGTGATCTTCTTATCTCGAACACTTCATTATTAAACAAAGTATGCCGTATGTTGTATTTTTTTATTAAAACATATAAAAATGGTTTATGGAGAATAATAAGGATCCAATACCACAATAGTATATCATTTTACGAGTTACATAAGAGAGCCCATTGTAGCAATCTTGGGTTTAGGGCACGACGAGCGGAGCGAGCTTGTTCCAATGCAATAAGAGCTACAACGCCTCTTATTAAACAATCATAATATACTATTGTAGCACTCTTTTCGGTGTTATAATAACCATATTGTGACATCAAAGTAGGGTTTTTGTAGAGTATACGTTTTTTTATTGTGGAAGGAAATTGAAAAACGGTAGCAGAGGGAGACACAGAGGCTGTAGTTTTATAATCTAAGTTTAACAGTGCTGTTGTTTGTTATAGAAAATCGATATCTGAGTAGCTTTAGTTTTTGAGATCTTTAGGGCACAATGATAAAAAATCACCCCACATATTACCAACAACTATAGTACTTTGATATTACGTACCCCTGTAATGTTTTATTGAGCTGAGTAGTCCATATATTTTGTAACTTTACACTACAGTCTACAGAAATATTCAATTAGGAGTCCATTGTAAGCATAATGCAATAGCTTGCGAACTGCTTCATTCTTAATAAACACATGTGTGCAGGAAGTGAGGTTCTTGAACACAACGATCTGACGCTGAACTACTAAGCGCATAGAAGTCATTTAGTAACAGTTGTACAGTAGCTTACGAATTATCGCAACACCTCAAAAAATGCCAACACCCTGGATCTACGGTCTCACAAACAGCAGGCGGTAATTCCTAGTAGAATGTCGAATCCGTGACTTTTCATTGTCTGATGAAGTCTGATATTACCAAATTCCAATTGAACAGAAAATGGAGAGCATTGTATAAGAAGGTTTGTAAAGTAGGCTCGCTATCCAAATGATTTCCGGGATGCATTATGACATAGTTGAGATAGAAAGACTCAGCGTTTCGCCCACTGTTCTAAGGGGCTTAGTCAAGAGTGAGAAGCATAAAAACACGGTAACTCAATGTGTATGTCACGCCAGGGGAAAAGCTCTTTTACAAGAATAAGGGAGACCGTGAGCTCTTTTATCTCCATTATGACACGGCCCAAACCCATCAAACATCCAAGTGGTTTGCTGAATCACAAAATGATTAGTCGTTATCAAAATATTGAACAATGGCGTTCGACCTCAGAATATTTTGTATAGTAAAGTTCACATAATATTGTGTGTGTATATACTGTATTTGAAAACAAATCGGTGAGAGTTGCGGTATAGCTGTATATTTACAGTTATGATAATCACTACTCCATTTAATATAATTAGCAATATAAGCGACAACATTTTTCTATTTGTCCATGTCGTTGGCAACATATACATTGGGTATTTTTTGGTTCACGAAATGAATGAATGAAATTATTTATTTAAATTTAAAAGTTGGTTTTATTTCTTTACTAATTTCTACCGTATACAAATATATTCGTTATTTATCTGCACTGATAAGTATGGGAACTCATTGAATAATAATTTTCAGTAAAATTCGGGTGTCTATTCAATATCATTAATTGTTAGCGGCAGACCTCCAGCGCAGCATAATATCTTCTGCAGATACGTTGCATAACAAAAACTGTTTCAGAATTGTACTGAAGATACCAGTATTTCTACTTTAGTTATTTCTGTTCTTAACCAAATCGTGTAGCAGTTACGATTCTACTTTGTCAAGTTTTTATTCCTTTAATTCAGCTGATATAGTAATTACTTTTGAAATAAAGAACAGCTATTTTAAAAAGAATTAAATATGATATAGCTCTTCAACTATGAACTGAGATGGAAGTCACTGATTATAAGCCGAAGTCAAAGCATTAGAAAGCGTAGTTACAGCAAGCCTTATGCTGATAGATTAATTTCCACGCGAGGTAAAATCATGCATCTGTAGAGCTATTCACATCAACTGATCCACGGATGTCAATTGACAGCTCATGAATGGCAGGACCCATAAATCCTACTAAGGCACTCTAATTTTGGCGACAAGTGCGCCATTAAATCAGCCCTTGCAGCAATTAGGGGCAATTAGCCAGCGCGTACGTGCCAATATTACATGGAAGACGAGCGTCAGACACATCGCCGGACACACAGACATCACAGACCCCATAATGGTCTAGATTGAGCAAAACTAAGGCTATGATAAATGTTGCTGGTCATTTGGGGCAGCGCGCAGCATTTGTCTTCATCAGGTTTTTCATAAATGGGCATTGCTACTAATCAATCATTTTTTGCGCCGCCATTAATTTGAATTATTTTCAACTTTAGATAAAGTGACGCAGCGGTGCTACAAATTGCACGTCATTAGCACGTTTTGTTCAGCATTGTTCTGATTAAGGGTGGCATTTAGACCTGTCCGGTAAGTGCAAAAGCAGTGTCGTCTGCTGGGTAAATTGTTTATGGATTGAAGTGAGTTTAGTTGCGCTGATTGGTTTTTCTGTGTGGCAGTGTCGACAGGTCTTTTATTTTAAGCAGAGTTTGGTAACGATTTGAAATTTTCATTCTAACTTCTAACCGCACGGTAGACTGATTTGAGTTTTATATGAATAATTTGATTATATTGTAATTCATATGGGCGTTTCTTATTAGTATTTTTAATATTAATTTAAAATTTATATTTTCGTAGCTACTCAAAAATTGCTTGAGTAAATTTAGGTTCAAATTTAATTGAGTAGCCAACTACTCTGCCCTTTGATTTAATCGTTAAATCGTTATATCGATTGACTAACTCGGTAGAACATGAATACTCAATAAGGGTTGGGTTTTAACACTTGGGTAAAAGAATAATTTGAATTAATTGCCATTGGATCCAAAGAAAAATTGGTAAAAAAATAACTTCAATTATATTTACTATTAAATAGATCAACTAATTACAATCTGTTCATTTAGGCAAGTGTTATCTTTTTGTATTTATTTATTTGCATGTGATAAAAGAATACTGATTTAGGCACTTGTGTTTGTTCACCACACCAACACTGCACATATTCTCTTGTTTATGGCGAGGTTACTTCCAACTGGAGATGGAAGTTAAGTAAATACTACAGTAAAATCCACACTCAGGAATACCTGACGTCCCTATTTGGCTGCAAGCACCACCCCAACGAACTCTTCCTCAGTCCAGTTCTTCTGCCAGCGACACCATACCTTCGCAGAGGAACTCCAGGAATGGAGCTTGCATTCAATCACAAACCACTTAATTACCCATTGTTCTTGCATTAATTTATATCTCTTAATATAAACTTTACAAATAAAACACTATTCAACTTGATTACTGGTTTTTATTCGGCTTAAATAACAGCCCCAACAATTATAACTTTTACTGGCTGAAACTATTGTTTTTCGGTTTGTTATTTTTAATATTTTCTCATTACCTAGTAACTGACATCCCACTATTTTTTTACATTCACTTAATACTAGATTTAATTTAATTTTACATTTTAAAAGTTGGTAGATGTTTACTTAAATGCATTTTAATGATTCTTTTCAGTTCACGCGTTTAATCTTTTTTGCAGATACCTTCTGTCTTATTTATAGTTTACAATTATATGTTCTTTGTGATTCACGTGCAAATTTTCTTAAATAATTGTGCTCACATTCATGTATTTTTCGACGTGCTTTATGTGACCAATCATAAATTTTTTCAGACTTGTAATTCAGTATTAGTTTTAGTATGTATTAACATTGTTTAGCAATACTTTTAAAGTAATTTCACCAAACTCCTGCTTAATTAGATTACATTTGCATATTTATCTTAATTAAATGTGAAACCGTCGTGTATTGACCGGAACGAAATCTGTTAACATTCTTATTCAATTACTAATCCCTCAAATGCTACCTGTTCCAAATTTTAGTCAATCATATTCACCCAAAACTCTTATTTTGACATATCAGTTATTGTTTTATCCCGTTCTTTTCCGAGTTCGAAGTTGGGTCAAGGTTCTCGCTAGCTGGCCTTCAACTCTTCAGGAGCTTTTTACGAGCGGAAACGTGTCGGGTTTTGTTTGTCGGTTGCCGCTAAGAAACTACCAGAATACATAAATCAAATAAGTAGAGACACTCACTGTCGGTTCCTTTGATGTCAAAATACCGATTTGGATGACCTTGAACTGCTCCTGGGGGGTTACTTTCCAACAGCACTAACAGATGACGCCACTACTTTATCACATATGATTGGTAGCAGAGCCAGTAACTGGGCTCTAATTGGTAGAATTTTGTGCTGCCATATGATAGTCAAGCTTAGAAATACCTCCCAAATTACTGTCCCAGGCACTCTAGACAGGTTTCATTTGGCATGAGTGTCTCTACTTGTTTGATGTACGAGTATGTACGCTGCTACCGTCTGAGTTGGAGTCCTGCTGCCTGGCCGTTTGTTTTATCCCGTTAATCACGAATGCATTCAGCTAAGTGTATCTACATCTGATGTAATTTAATTTCATGCGTATGATCACATATCATTTATGTACGTGGGTGGGCTGAAAAGCAATGCACACATGCTTGTAGAATTCGAACGAAATGGCCTACGGAGATGCACATGGTTGTATTTGGAAGCTACATCCCTGCTTTATGCACATGCGTTTGAATGAGTTTCGTTCACCAGTTCGTTTTTAGTAGCGGAAGTATGGAGACGTGTTCTCGTGCTATGTCAACGCGAGTTAGACAGCGCGCGGTTAAAGAATCTTTAACTGCTGAAAATGTGATTCCTACTGCTATTCATCGCCGGTTCAAGGCTGTTTATGGTGACGATACTGTTGATGGGACTACTTACTGTAAATCGATGGGTAATAAAATTTCGTTGGTTGGGAGCCCGGAAAAGCCGTAATTGATGACGAAAAACACAGCGGACGTCCGATCACTGCCACAGACGATAAACATCGCAAACTCGTCGACAATTTCATCCAAAATGACCGGCGGTTTGTGATGCGCTTTTGAGTGATTAGCTGGTCATTTTGGATCAAATTGTTGACGCGTTTGCGATGTTCGTCGTATTTGGCAGCGATCGGACGTCCGCCGCCTTTTCCGTCATCAATTACGGCTTCTCTGGGCTCGCAACCAACGAAATTTTATTACCCATCGATTTACAGTAGTCCTGTCAACAGTATCGTCACCATAAATGGCTTTTAACCGGCGATGAATAGCAATAGGAATCACATTTTCAGCAGTTGAAAATTCTTTAACCGCACATCGTTCAACTCGCGTTGACATAGCACGAGAACCCGTCTCCATACTTCCGCTACTAAAAAACGAACTGGTAAACGAAACTCCTTTAAATTTGACATGATGTGCATGAAGGAGGGATGTAGCTTCCGAATACAACCATGCGCGTCTCTGTAGGTCATTTCGTTCGTGTTCTACAAGAATGTGTGCATTAATTTTCAGCCCACCCACGTATACTATCTATGTTTTTGTGCAGCATGTACTTTTAAGGTGCTACTTACCGTAGTTACCGTCCGCTTAACGGACCTAAATTTTGGGCTCATGCCCGACTGGGTGATTTAATCGCTATTTGTAACCTCAATTGACTTGCTGTCAGGTCATAAAAACGTATTTCCATAAGGTGCAAGTGACCTGACGTAACTCGTTTAGGGTGTCTAAGATTAACTTGATACGGGTCCAACCCACAGTTGGTTTTATTAGTGTTTAATATAACCGTATTGCATAACATCCTCTTTGATTCAGTGTGAAGTGAAATGCAGTCCGTGTTTTCAGAAGTATAAGTAAATTCATTTCAAGAAAGAAGTGCAAGGTAAATTTACTTCGTATGTGGGATACACAAATTTATAGTTTGCGAAGCTTTGTGGAGAAATTTTTGCTGTTGAAGAGTTTTGATTATATTAGAGGACAATGAAAACAAAATGATGCCACCACACTCAATACCGTCAAACGTTTTTTGTACAAATAAACATTTACTCTATCAGTATGATAATAATAATAGCTTTATTTTGTCGGACGCAGAAAAAGGCGAAGGTAGGAACGTTAATGGAATATTTTTCCATCAGTTGGAGTTACTTGAAATTTCCTGTCCGCAAGCATAGTAAAACACTGAACTATTTCATTATAATTAAAATTATTCACATACAATTTCACTACTGTTACTAGAATTTTGACATCTTTGTATAAGACGGTTGGGGTCTGTTGTTTTCTTTTCGTGCAGGTAAATTGAGAAACCTTCCCTTGCTTTCTTTCAGGTAGTCGAGGAAACTAGATTTATAGCAGCCAGTGCAACTGACGGTCTTTCGCAAGGATTTTAACATTTTCAACATTATACCAATGGTGAGGAGTGTAACAAAAATTACAGGTGATACAACTTTGATCCTTACATGATCTTTATTGATTATGAGACGGTATTTGACTCCATAGACCACTGGGCAATGATGGAAGAACTTCTTACTCTCGCATACACTATCATTACCCAACGTTAATGGAGAAAATTTACAAACATGAAACATCATCTGTCAAAGTACATGAAAATAATACAAAAACTTTTCCTTGGGCAACATTATTTACCATGAGTTTGAAAGGTGTCTTAAAGAAACTAAGTTGGTCGGATAAAGGAATCAACATCACCGGCGAACAACTAAATCATCTAAGGTTCGTCGATGACATGACCTAAAAGTTAACCTAAAGAAGGAAAATGTAATATGCACTATGCACCTAGAAATAATGATAGGAGGAACTCAAACAATAACAATTTGAAAAAGACAAATAAATAGAAATAGAGCGTAGAAAACGGTTAGCATGCGCAACGTTTGGGAAATTGACGTACTAAAGGCTAAGAAAATTCCTCAACATTTGTAATATAAAGTATTCGATCAGTGTGTTCTTTCTGGCATGAGTTACACATATGGATCTTCACAAAATAAGGAACCAAACTACAAGTCATATAGAGAGTTGTGAAGAGGTAAAAATAAGGGTTAAAAATATAAATAATTGGTTTCGAGAAAGAACAAAACCTACAGACATAATAAAAAGAGCGATACAACTAAAATGGGATTATACAGAATACGTAGCAGCGTTTACCGATAATAGATAAAAGCCTAAAAAATTACAAAAAGGGACCATGATTCGGAAAAAGATGTTATGATGACATCAAGACAGTTTCAGTCTGTACTGATAAAAAGACTGCACAGGAAAGAAATAGATGGCCTAGTCTAATTGTAGGTGCAACAGAACTAGATGGATAATCGATATGTTCGTTTTCCTTAACTTACAATTTTGACAGCACTTCTCTGATCTTAGATCGTTAGATGGAGTAACATTGCCCCTTAGTCTTGCACTCGTCCTCGAGCAGGGAGACTACTTCTAGAGCATGCGTTGGCTGACAAACATCAAGCGAACCACACGTATATTTTTTGGCCGATGGGCTTACGCGTTTCCATTTTAGCGGACCTCCTGCATCTTTATTGTAGAATATTTCGAATATTTCATTTCAATGTGGTTTTTTCTCAACGCTAGCTGGATTTCAATGCCTCCTCAAACTTTCCAAGACCCGGGGAGTGCTCTAGATGTGCTGTCGGACTCCCTGGGTCTTATTTCGTCAGCTCCTAAGTTTTCATTCAAGCTAGTGTTGAAGCGTAGTATATGGAGATCGCTATTTAGAGCTGGTTAACTTCGTAATAGCTTCTGAATTTGGATATCGTTAAATTACTGTATTAAGCGATAATCCCGTTGTTATTGAATATATAATTTCTGCATGTATATAATATTTTCTTGTTAGTATCTTTTGTTTTGTAATTGATATTTACGTTGTTTACATATAGGTGTTTTTGGTAACTGATTGCCTAACGAACACCACGTTTAAGTTTTCTCTTTCTGGGAAGGCCAAGCGCCACTTGTATATGTCGGATGGGTTGCGGCCATTCTAATAAGATTTACTGGAGAGTGTATTAGTGAGAATGTTTTTGTAATATTGTGTGTAGAATATAACGCATTAAGTTAAATTTTATGTATTTTATGAATTGTAAATTAAACATGCAAACACGTTTACAGGCGGTGTAAGTACTAATACGCTTCTACATCTCTCCTAAATGAACTTTTTACCTAAACATTTACGCTTCCAGAGTAAAATCCCGTTCAGGTTTCACTGAAACGAACTATGTACATCTTTTATTTTGCTACATGTCGTAAGTGAAACGCCAGCTTTCATGAGCTTAATTCAGATCGATTATTGACTAATGCAAGATACTGTTGCCTGTCTGTTAAACAGCACTTAATTAGAATTATAGCAACGGCATTGAATCCATATGAATGTCAAATGTCATACATAATTAAATTTGATGAAGTATCACATCAAAGGCATTGATAAAGGAACGGAATCAACATTGTGAGATTATTGTTGTTAGTAGCTTTTCATATGTCGTCTGTAATATAAATTATTTTGTGCAGTCTAGTGACCTATATTGGGTTCAGTACTATATAAGTATATGTATTTACGTATTCTGAAAACCAAGAAAAAATTACATTATTAGATTAATATTAAAACGAGCTAGTACAATCTTTTTGCATAGTTGTGTATATGGTAAGATTTAAAGTAACGTTTTTTACCTATACTAATTAAGATAAAATCCCAAAGGTTAAGACTAGAGTATTTTCTGAATGCTCTAAATAGGGAACAAGGAAACAGAGCTTTTTGTAAAATCCCTTTCGTGTCCATTAGTATTGGAAAACGCGGAGCTGTTATTTAAATCAGGAAATGAAAACAACGCTGACGTTTGATTGAATTTGCTATTTCCACATTTTGCACTTAACAGAATTACCCGGTTTACTCCTTCGTCAGCCCACAAGGAGTCGCGAGGAAGCTAAACGCTCCGTTATCGAGGATTATGCCCCATAATAAAGTGCCCTCGGGTTTCCTCTAGGAATTAAGGCTCAAACAATACATTAGGCGTTTGGATCGAAGCTCCTGATAAACGAGTTCACTAATTTCAGCTTATGATGATTTAGATTTTTGTAGATAGTTTAATACAAGATAGTTTTTTATAGGAATAATATAAAAGGAAACTTTTTTCTTACTATAAATACACAGTACGCCTAATAGGAGCATTTTGCTTTGGGTAAAAATACACTGCAAAAACTAAGAGCACACTGTACGACAGAGACTTCCAGATATAAAATAGTCTTCAGCTGAAAAGGGAGCAAATATGGAAAACGGTGCGATCTGATCAGAGACCATCGCTGAAGCCCGCTCGGGGTTTACATATCAAAAATGTAAATTTGCTAGTAGGACCTGAGCGATGTTTTTCTAAAAAGAGGTTGAATAATAAATCAAGCGGCGATATCTCGCTTCCGTAGGTAAAAGAAGCAAAAGCTTGTTCCATTTGAAACCAGACAGGTTTGGTCTTTTTGTTTTGCCTGAAAGGCATTTCCAATTTTATCATTGGATAACAAACGGGCGATTTGTGCCTAGTTTTTTGTTGCTGATATATATTCCGTTATAGAACAGTTTATCCAGTTCTTAATTAATATTGTGCTATATCTGCTGGTGCAACCCAAGTTTTAATTAATTGGCATTTCATATTGAACTATCTGAAAGTTGTAGCTGCTACGGAAGTACTACAATAAATAAATTATAAAGTTGAGCGAAAGTTTCATTAATCTGCAATAGTTTTGTTAATTATTGGAAAGAGATAACGATGGGATCAACTTTAAGCATGTAATTATTTGGCGTTGCTGGAGTTTTATGTTTGTATTTAAGATGCACCAAATGCAGTGAGGAATAAAATAATGTGAAAATTAAGTATTACAGCGGTTTTTAAAACCGCTACAAGCAACAAACCACTAACTTGCAATTAACAGTTGATAACAAAAAAAATTGAAGTGGATAAATACATGCAGTGTGTCCCAGATCGAGTGGGATTGCATGGGTAACTTTCTTATCATTGAAGATGGAGATTTGGTTAAATGAGCAATGTTTTGCAGTTCCATGTGCTGATTTAAAATCTATTTGAAAAAGTTCAAAATGTCGAACCAGTCAGGAGTTATTAAAAAAAACTAAAAACTGTCATTTTCTTGTATGTCAAATATCTTCGTAAGTATAAGAGATACGAAAAAAAGTTTCATATAAAAGACACGAAGTTCTCGATGAGGCCAATTTATAATTGGTGTCGAACAAAAATTCAAGATGGCTACTTTTGAGGTACTCGTATCAACTTCCTTGTTAAATGGGCGCCATATTGGATTTTTAGGTTACTGAATATAATTTTTATTCTCGTGTCAACGATGAGAGATAACGTATAATTGCATAAAAATTACCAGAAAAATTAATTGTTTTTACATTTTAATCAAATAGGCTTACATGCATCCAAACAAAATTAGGTGAAATTTATTTTAGAAAACCTTTGTATGTCATTCCTATAATACTTAATAACATGTCAATTCAGTACTGTAGGCCATTCAGTAAACACAAAAACATTAATTTTTTTTTGAAGTTGGATATACGTAAAATTTGTGTGCCAGGGATTCTGTATTTTATTTTGCAAAGGTTTCTACACCTGCATAAAGGCGACTTTGAATTTATAAATGACAATTAATAAATCTCATTATTTCATTGTAAAAGTACATATTATTCTGGAAATTCTTGCTTGAACTTTTATAAAATGTTATAAAGATACCTATTAATAAATGCTACATCAGTAGTATCCAACACAGTATTTGTTTAACATCCTTAAAGTAGGTAGTTATGACAGATGCTAATTAAATGTCACATTCTTAACCCATTTGTTTTAGTAACTTTTTGTAAGTACATTCCTACACAAAAGATGAATTTTGAAAGTACACTCTTGAAATTTTAGAAATGAAAGGCCACTTTGTGTTTTTATGCTTAGTGAACAGACTATAAGTACTTGAACCACGAAAAACATTGTGATATTACTTTTTAAATAAATAATCAAGTAGGTAAGTAACTATGATGAAAAACAAAAACAAAGTTTGAGTGAAGTAACCCGCCGTGTCATCAAACGGTGTTAACTATGTTTAGCTAACAATGGCCAGCATTTTGATCATTTCATGTGGTTATCAGGATTACGTTTTGTTTCTTAAATATTTTGTTTTTGTTTTTGTTTGGATCCATGTAAGCCTACTGGATTAAAATGTAAAAACAATTAATTTTAATTTTTAAATTTAATCATACGTTATATTCCATCGTTGAAAAGAGAATAAAAAATTCTATTCGGCATAGGCGCTCATTTAACTTAAGGAAGTTGATACGAATACCTCAAAAGCAGCCATCTAAAATTTTTACTTGACACCAGTTTTAGATTGGTCACGTCGAAAACGGTGACTTTCATATGAAACTTTTTTTCGTATCTGTTATACTTACGAAGATATTTGACATACAAGAAAATGATTTTTTAATTAATCCTGACTGGTTCGATATTTTGAACTTTTTCAAACAGATTTTAAATCAGCACATAAAACTGCAAAACATTGCCCAGTTAACCAAATCTCCATCTCCAATGATAAGAAAGCTACCCATGCAATCCCACTTGATCTGGGACACACTATATATAAAAATATAAAATATGAAAGTTTTCCATTTTATAATTCTAAAAAATTTGCCACACGAATCGATATTTAGGCCAATGGTTCCCAACTGTGGGACGCAAGGAAATGGAGTGTAAATTTAGTGGGTGTTTATTTCTTTTATTGGACATTTTTATAATACATTCAATTAATTCATGGCGATTTCAATATTTTCTCTGATATTTGAATGGAATAAATCTGTCAATTATTAATGAAATGGGAAAAAAGTAGTGCGGCAATAGTCAGCTGAAATAAATATAGTACGAAGTAATAAGCCAAAGTGGTGGCACCCACGTGATTTTTATTCGTTCTATTTGGGCCTTGGGTCTGCGTTACAGCTTTGGGGTAAAAGAGTATGATAGTGTGGCACATAAGCTCAATGATTCGCGCTGGTTGTCTACACACAATAGGAGACTGCTTCATTCAGCTTGCATGTTCATAAAGATATCGTAATAGATGTCCTACCTATTTGCATTCGAAAATTTATTTTAGGTCTGTTTTACTTAATGTTAATATCAATATGAATTTTCGCACCACATCTGTTGTCACCATACCTTCTGAGACTGAGAAATATAAATTTTGTTGCACTTATCAAATGTCTATAGTAATTAACTTGTAATCCCCCGTTTCAATTTGATTCCCAAAGTGCGTTAATGCATTTAACACCGACTTTTGGACCACCTTCTAGCTATATTTTATAGCAAAATAATTCAAGTTTATCTCAGAAGCGTTTGCATTCAGAGATAAATACCCGCAATATTTACGTGTCGAGACTTGTTTCTCGTATTTCGATCCGAGTAGGCTGTTTAAATAGCAGAATAGCTCGAATAATATTGATTTTCCGAGAGACCGTTCTTGTTTTTAAGCAAGCGAGTCGCTTGCAGCATTGGTTTCGCGTACGCGCTTTCTGTGTTGGTAAGAAAGTTCATCTAATTTTATTCTTTCCTTATTAATTTTCGTTATTTAGGCTGATTGCTCGGCGCCCTTCGATCATCGAAATCCCTGCCATGCGTCTTCCACAATAATTAGGCCGAGAACACCGTTCGGTAAGAGAATGCTTCTGCGAGCTTATTTTCGCAATCTAAATTTTAATATTTAGGCCAGCAGCTACGGGCTAGTATGGGCTTTTATGGACTCTAACGAAAGCTTAAATTCAGCAACTTTGAGCTAACGTTTTGGCTCTTCCTTGAACTAACCGGTTTCCCGATTTTGCTTCTGTACGTAAACTGAAAATGCAGTTATGTGTTGCTTCCTTTTGATGTTGACTTTTTTGAGTGGCGACCTTGGGATTCTGAGAATCACGCAGTCAAGTTTGCTTTGTGTCTTTATGGGAAAAATGTAACGAACAGGATTTGACTTGCGATTGCTGGACTTCATCATTAATTAATTGTAAGTACATGCCCTTATCAGCATCGTTTTTAAACGATAAAGGCATTATGCCGCAAACTATGTCAGATACTACTAAGATCTTACCAACTCAAACTGAGCGTGTCAAACCAATATTTTGGCTGAATTGTTTATCACCACTAAAGAGCGAATACTTACATATTTCGAAATTGCTGAAATAGCGTGTATACTATATCTCAGATAGCGCCCTTGGCATTGTGCGTTTATGTCAATTGCGATTGCATAGCTGTTAGCCTGACGTTGTAATTTAAACTATAACTAGCGAGTTTGGAAATGCTACTTTGAATTGAAGCTTTTAACATGTTGTGTTGTCTATTTTGTCCCGATATACAATTACATGTGTGTAACTTGGGTTTGTTATTTAATTGAATATTAAATATTCTTTTGACTGTTACTGTTTGTATTTGTTGTTGTTCGCATTACTACAATTAGATTGAGGTATGCAGCGAAGCTTACAAGGTAGGTGTTGATTTATTTTGCTAGCTATGGTGGTTTTTATATGTTGTGAGTAACGACATGGTGCTCACTTTTATATTAATCTACTGTTCAATTGTAATAACCTGAAGCATTTCTTAGCCTGGTCTTTACACCACGCCATATTCTGACGAGAGTTAAAAGAGATGCCGATGCCTTATCAACCCTTCGTTTAAAAACGGTACAAACTCGCTCAAACCTGAATACTTTTTATTAAGTTTTGTGGAATTCAGGAGAAAATATAGCACCTCCTTTTTCTGCAAAAAGTTGACTCCTTATTCTATTTTCGCTAATCTACCGAGATAGCATACTCGTAATTTTTTGTAGTTGTAATTTTTGTGTTTATTAATATTGTGGTAGCACACGAAACTCTTTAGGCTGTAAGCTATATAATAACGTTTATTTTGCCCAAAGTTGGGTGGTAAAGCAGCGTTTGCTGAACCTCGCTTTGCGGTTAATTTTTGTAAATAGATACAAAAAGACTAAAGTTATTATTATTATTATACAGTATAATAAATTCAACATGGTAATCAGCAACTTGCCAGTTTTTAACAACACCTGTCCCTCTTCAGGTGAGGGCGCAAGCATACGAGTGCCGGCGCTGTGGCCGGAAAATCCATCATCTAGCTGATTAGTAGACTTCCTAAACCAGTCAAAGCCTTGTTACAGCAAGTACAACTATTAGCCTAAGAACAATGCGCACTAGGCCAACGTCTCTTTAAGGATAATACCACCAAATGCACCCAATACTGTTAGCACTCAGCCTCAAAAACGCCCAAGTTGTGAATTACCGTTTATTTATTACCATCGTCGTAAATAAAGTACAATTTCTAGTGGACAACGGTGCAGATTTGTACATGTAAAGGAGAAATTTTGTGAGACGACCTTTGTACTGATCTGGATTCCAATTAGCAGTGACTTTACTCGCAGAAAATGTTAATAACAGAAAATCGTCAGTCTCCAGTCTCAGTGACCAAGTAATTAATGCTTGGAAAGTGGTTTTCTAATGAAGTGTAGAGGGTTGTCTTCATTGTATTTCATTTTGATTTTTTAATGATTGCTCGTATAATTTGTTTGTTTCTGCATTTCATTGTTCTCATGATGAGCTTGCTTACTAAAGGACTGCATACACTTGTATGGACGTCTAAGTTATGGATTCCTTTGAGGCATTCGGATGTGACATCGAGTAACTGCTTTATCTTCTAGACAAATTCGTTAGAAATCGATGGAAGATCTAAAATTTTGTCCACCAGTTTGAAGAGCAGCAGTCGATTTTTTTTGGTACCTCTTTTTGAGAATATCTCATGCTCAGTGACGATGACGTAACTAAGATTTTGCTCTGGGAGTTGATCTAGGAGGGAAATTGTACTGCACATTAGCGTTGCACTATTTTAGTAGCATAGTGCGTCCCGCCCGTTCGTGGGCAGAGCCCAACGGCATCACTATTATGTCTTCACCAAACTAATGCAACTGTGATATAGCCCTAAAGTTGGTACCACCCACAAATGTGTTTTTGGTTGGTAACTTTCAGTTTTTAATGTCACAACACTGAAAAACTACAAATTTGAAAATTTGAAGTAAAATGTTGAAGTGACATTTTCAATTATAATTTAGTTTTCAAGTTTTAAGTAAATATGAGCATGAATAATAATATTAAAAAATGTGTTATCCTATTAGGAAGAGAAAAAAAGCTGTAGTAAATACTACTTCTAATTTAAATATATTTTAACACTTTTTCGACAAGTGCCGTTTCATTACCTATATTTATTAATAACATTTTGCTAGGTTTAAAGTACATTTAAAAAAAATGAATTTGAGAGTACACTCACGACATTTTTAAAAATTTTAACATTGACAGTTCCATTAGTTTAGTGAACAGATAGTACATAGATTTTCCTTCCAATACCTATAATAAGAACTGAAACAAGATGAGACGGTACAAGCCCATTATCGATAATTCGGCACACTGTTGGCATGGAGCGGCTCCTTAAAACACATTCAGTTTTTGTAATCTGTTGCAACGGTTCTTTCAAAATAAAATGGTATGGTCGTTATATACACGATCGCGCCGACTTTGGCTAACGAGAATTCGGAAAGTCGCTGAGAACGAATTATTGCGAAAAATCCTTAATTGAATTTATAGAATAACGTGATTTTTAGACGGTTCACTAATTATGTTATAAAAATGCCAAAGATGAAAAGTAAGGTTGTCTTTTAAATATTTATTTAAGTCAAAATAGTTAGTCAAAGGAAATCGAGTATACCCTGTTCACTCCATTTGTGATTGTGAGCAAACCTCGAATATGAATATTTTTACCAGTGTACCAAATATTTAGTTACAAAAAGTTACTAATGTCAAAATAGCATGACATTTTATAACTTGCGAAAAGTACTTGAGTTTTAGAAAACCCACTCGCGGCATCTTGCTGAAGTGGAGGAATCGGTTACGTTAGTTTTATCAACTTTAATTCACTCGATGAATGAGAAATGATGAATTGTCAAATTTTGCTTCCACTTCGGTGATATTTTGTTGCCAAATCACTTGCACCGTTCAAAAAACGTACATGCAAAGCCTGCTCAGAATCAAGAATGGAGTGAATGTGGTATAGGTACGTTCAATTGTAAGTTTTATGTATTTGTACTCTTCTGCATGTTACGTTACACAAAAACTTTATAAATGTATTAGGAGTAATTAACTTGTCATTTGAAATATTAGACAGAACTTGCAAATGCTACCAATACAATAACTCAAAAATTAATTAATGAAATAGTGATAACATACTGGCAATTTGACAATGCGGATGTCGTAATTGATTATTACATGGGTTACTGTATAGAATCGAATTGAGGACTTATAATTATCGATTGCGGATGGCGCAGATACCGCCCATAATGTGGCATTTCACATTCAAATTTCACAATGTATAGAAATGTATGCTATCTGAATCTTTAAATAACTTAAAAATATATATCCGCGAATGGAATTTCGAACTAGTGATTCTAATCTCAATAACTGAGTACTCTACCATTACACCATACTCACAAAGTAGTTACGCGACCCCTTAACAGCTATTAATAATAACCTGATTACAAATCGACAAACACATACAAAAAACGAACATAAGCTTTTCATTTCTTTGCATTAACATTCTACACAAGTTGGCACAGAAATCATCATGATAGGTTATGTCTCGAGATACAATGTTCACATCCATCCGGCGAACACCTGCACTAAATTTAATTTTTCGACTTTCCTTTAACGCCTGTCTTCACAACAATTGTTCAGTTTCATGAGACCTTTCATATAATTCAGGTTTGGTCGCGATTGATTGAACGGTTGCGGCAAAAACTGCAAATTAGCAAAAATGGTGGAGCAATAACTGATATTCAATTATACACAATATTTAACAACCGCTAAATACGTATTTCAACAGCTAAGCTGCTAGTGGAAGTGGTGATTTGGCGAAGAGCATATCTTCGGCCTACTTTGTCGGTTTAGTCTCGCTTCGAGGCGCTTGTTAAATAATTGTGTGGTTAAGGGCTTTCAACGAATTGTGTCTGATTTAAACCAGATGCTCCAACGGTGTTTTATTCAATTACAAGCAAACTGCGCGCTACGCGCACGTGAAATAGGATACGCGAAAGGTCAAGCTCCGAGCCGAGCGCTAAGATAAGAAAAACAAAACCTAAACAAATATAAACATCTGTGAAGCCGGAACGTGAGATTTTATTTTGTGCCACAGACAAACACACAATAAGGAAAATTATATTATAGATATAGTAATACAATGTAATTTTCGATTTTTTGTTTCAGAAGAATTTTAGTTCGTTATTCCTAAAGCTTTTGGAGGGTAATCCAACACCCATATCACCTCCTAGTGACGCCACTGCCCATGCTGCTTCGTAATTTTCCTCGGTAGCCTGAATAAGTTAATTACGTTCTTCTCGGATATGGATTTTAAGGTATTGCATTTTTTAGATTGTGGATAGTGGAGGATTGTAGTAGATAATTTTGTTAAAACTGGACCAATTTTCCTCGCCGTCTTCAAAAATAGTAATTTTTATGTTTGGGGGCGACATATGTGTTAATGGTGCAGTTGTAGATAATTCGTTGTCTATTCTTTTCCCTAACTATTTGTTGACGTAGCAGTGTTCAAGTATTTCCTACACTTTTATGTCACCTTGATTTATCACGCCCTTGAAGATTTGAATCCAGAAAGCTTACCGTCGAAGCGTTCGACGAAAAAGAAAACACGTGCGGTTTTTAATTACGTTCTACAACTTGTTGGCTGAAATTCTCTGAAGCATAGGTGCGTCAGGGCTTAATATGGCAGGTGTACGTCTAGACGCTGTGATTAGCACCCAATCTAAGATTTCTGCGCTATGAGAGCGACAAGTATCGTAGGGATAGAAAGAGATGGCTATAAGCGAAGTCACTGACGAATGTAGGAAAGGGGGTCAGGCGAACGACGAATTTGGAGGGCGAATCCTGGGTTGTTGAAGTTTATTTGGACCGTCGATTGGAAGCGAGACCATTTTTATGTGTTCGGTGTTGCATTTGCAACTAGCCATTCTTTTGAATCGAAGTCCGGGTATAAATCAAGCCCCGCTTCAGTTTCTTTTAATTACTATAATGCGTGTTCGTTGTTCGCTGCGGTGGATTGCACCGGCGCGGCAACTTATTTCAATTTATTTATTTAGAGCTATTCCGAAAATTCGCTTGAGGGAGGAGAGCTTTATTGCTGTAATTTGGGCCTGCCACTTCAGTCAAGGCCAATTTGGGAGAAATCACACTCCTTTTTTAGCACAAACGCCTTAAGCCGAGGAAATTAATCTCAAAAGGATGCGATCAATTTTTTCGAACTAAGGTACCTGTGCTAGATTTTACAGTGCTCCACCGAGTTGTGAGTTTTCCGCAGTGACGTGCATAAATTAGAAGGCCCTTCCTCAACCAGTTATTGACCTGATTTAATGTCATTGTTTATTGTTTATATTTTGTGGTGCTTTTAGCGCTGCCATATGATTTAATTTAAATTCGTAATAACAATATAATATTCCATGAGTAACCTATGTATTTTATTATTATTATATATATAGTAATACTTAGTTTGTGTTCCAAGATAGCTTGAACAGCCGAAGTGAACTGTTTTGAAGTCGAGCTCCGAGCTCTCTCTCTCTCTCTCTCTCTCTCTCTCTCTCTATTTCTCTCTCTCTCTCTATTATATTATTTATTGCTGTGTTGTTTGTTTAAGCGTTTGAACTGCGTTGACTAAACTAACGGAACTTCAATCTTATAAATTGCTTTATGTGTTACATGCTGTAACCATTTGTATTTAGATTTTACATTTCCTGTTATGCATCCCCAGTCATTCAAGAATGTTATAAACCTCATTCGTTAAGCTATTTTACATTTTTGTTTCAGTACCATTAGCTTAAGCAATACGTGAACGTGCACTTCAAGTGTGCAAGATTTAAAAGCGTGTTTACATTTCGACGGGACAATTGTTAAGAAAGTGTAGCAGAAATTACAGCTCGAACAACTAAATCAATTAGGTTTTTAGATGAAGAGAAAATAAGTTTTCACATAAGTATCTTTTGAATCATAGCTCGCTGCTTCGACCGTGAATGGAGCAGATCCATATAGCTACGGGTTAAAATTTTTACGGTGGCACCTTGAGAATTGTTGAAATATTGACCGTTCTAAGACAGGACCGGACTTCACGAGTAACGTGAACTTAGTCGCTGTAAGATAGGCGTGGTGATTTTCTGTATTTAACATTATGTCAATATGTAGGCTTTCAATGTCATATCATAGCTTGATTATTTTCTTCATTAAATTGTCAAAGTGGTTTTTAGTGTGCTCGCTTGGTAACACCTCTCCAAATTCTTGTCGAATTGTCTGTCCCACGGATTCACCCAGATTCAGCGACGGTTAATCGAGGAATTAGATGGATTGCGTACTAGTCGTACTAGTAAAGACGACCAGTCAAGATAAATAAAATATTGATCGGCCGTTGTAAATGACCAGTAGAGCAGGATGCTTTTCGTTTGATGACGAGGTAGATGTCCCAGCGATACTGCTGATGAAGGCAGCTAGAATTTGCGCACCTGATGTAGATGACTAAGCGAGAGAGATGAGATATCGTCCAGCGGTGATGATGACCACCGTGGTTTGACTTGTAATTCACCCCAACGTAATAGAGAGTGAACGTGTCAATTCCCCAGATAATGATCGAACGTTTTTAATTGATTAAATGGAATTGGCTGTTTTGAATTCGGCTGTAAGACAGTATGCACTAATATGCATTCTAAGTTTTTTAGAACATTAAAGACTATATTTACGTACTACATGCCAAATGATATACAAAACCTACTCGTTCTGTCAAATACATCATCAACAATGTGCATTTCTTCGGATGCATTTAATATTGATTTGGAATCAGATTTTCCAAGAGAACTTATAATTGGGAGAATGCTACTACGGTTTCCTATGTGTTTTAGCCAGTCATGATTAATAATCTTGTTTAAATTTTGTTACGGTTCAAAAGCTGCGTAGTCGTAAAGCTCGTCTGTTGGCCCATTTTCGACTTTTGGTCACCCGCGAATCGTTGTTTCTTGCAGTTTCTGCGTTGGGATATGAGATAATCGAAAGGTTTTTAAACGGGGGCTGGCTTCAAAGCGTTTTTTCTGCTTTCCGGCTGTCAGCTGTCGCAAACGTGCCTGCCTTGGTCATGTAGTTTAGTTTGCCTTGTGCTATGTGGTTTTGTCTGCACACCCGATTATGACGGCTTTTTGGCACTGATTTACCTGGGGAATAATTTCTCCTTCGTCGTTGACGGATTTTTGGACTAGGTTACGGGGTAGGCTAATTTCATTTTGCTTCCTCTTTCTGCTCGAAGTACGTAGTGTAATTGCCGTTAAAATTCCGTTATAACATCCCTATTGGTGTATTTTCCGGTACACCTGGCTATAACATAACCTTGCACGTGGACGCTCGTTGTAAAGTTTGGCTATCCCTCCTGATCTTTTGGTGTTGGTTGAGAGCCGTCCATGTAACCTGGCGTCAAAAGACCTGTGAACGCAATCTAGGGCACCTGGTGGTGCTCTAGTGGATGTTTACTTGGAATTTTCAGGTAAGTAATTAACTCTCTCGGAAGCTGGATCACTCGAATCTATTTAAGTTTTACCATGTTGAACTTGCCTTTGCTTTTGAGCTGAGACTTTTTTTCAGGGAATGCGGTGAGTGTTTTCGACTTTAAAATAATTTTATTCACTTAAAAGTGTGCCTAGAAGCTTCACAGCACCAATTATTTAGCATTAGACTGCTGGTACAATTTATTTATGATATGCGATAGCAGAAAGAATATGTAACGTAGTAATTGTGATTTATTTGTGTGTACTTGTACTAACCCCTTACATCATGCAAATATAATTATAGTTTGAATTTTATACTAGTAGTTGTACTACGTCTCAGAGAGCACGTTAAGCCCTCGGTTCCAGTTTTCCTTTCGGTGACAGCCGTTAGGTTACCTTAAAAGCGCACGCGCAACCTGGAAACTCTGACACCAGGTTTCCTACCACAAGCCATAAAATACAAAAAAACTACTTATTACTGGTTAATTATATTTGCATCCTTATCTATCAGGCCTACGTAATTTTTATTCCAGGTGAGATAGTAATTGGCTACCGTTTATTAAGTTTATGAATTTTCGTCTAATTGAGCAAATTCGTCGTATAGAAAGACTCCTTGGCGCCCTAATTAATTAATTTAATTTTTTAGTAGAATCCAGCCGTTTCCGCTGCCTGTTAGCCGGCCTTCGGATATGCTCAAGTAGTTTCAAAGTTAATTAGTTTTATGTAAAGAGTAAAAATTAAAACATTGGTAACTCTTTTTTGACTTAAATGCTCTTTAAAACAATAATCGCATAGTATTTGGGTGGTTTTTGTCCTAGCGTTTTGGCATCTTTTGCATTGTTTATGGCAATATTTTTTCAAAATTGTTAATTAATCGAAATGCATAATTGTTTTTAATTACATTAACTTTAAGAAATTTCTAATGAATTATTAACGAGAAAATTCTGGCTACTTTACAGTGCATGATCCCTTTTGTTAACTTTGGAACTAAGTTTTTTACTTCAACGTAGCATTTTGATAGCGCCGCTTTCACTGTTTCTAATAATGCTTTTCCATTCGGCATCATAATACTCGATGAAGAAAGTTATTTCAGAAGTAACTGGTATGCTGTCTCACTTTGACAAATCGAATTTAATTTATCATTTTGACTTTAATTACTTATTGTGACATTAAATATCACACTACAGCTACACTGTTAAAATGACTTCAAACCACAGTCGACACCGTTTCTATAATAAAAAATTAGATATTTATCAGAGGAGAGAAGTAGTAAAACCAATTAGCGTTTTCTTATTCTATCATTTTAGTAACAATTGTTAGTTATACCTTTCTGTCCAGCAAACGAGATCTGAGCAGAATTAACTAGACACATTATACAGCAATTGATAAAAATGTCAAGTACTAGAAATAACACCAACACGATAACGATAGTTATACTCTATAAAGCCAAATAAAACCAACGCCGTTATGCTTTTTGAAGTTGACACGATTAAAGTGCGAGTACTTACATGTTTGAAAAAGCAATCTCGTTCAAGCTAGTGCCAAGTGTCATTAGTCATTACTTTGCATGCTGCATGTTCCTAATCGAAATAAGTTAGTTTTCAACAGAAACCAAAGTAGCCTCATCAAAGCCTAAATCCCTTTCACATGCAAACTGTTGATGGAAACTTGAACGCTGTTTCTACAAACTCCCTCAACAACTTTCCAGTCATTTATAAAGGAATTCCTATCATTTAGAAGTATCTCGAAAGATGTAGAATACGTTACAGAGTCGCCAAACCTTTCTTGCAATGAATTCAGTTCTTGAAAAAATAATTACATGCAGATAGTCCAGACGCTTGGACTGAACGTGCTCAAAGTCAATTTTTGCTCGCACGTGTCAAAGGTCGAAATTTTCTTCAAGCAGCGTTTCTGAGCAACTGGATCAAAGCGATTTTTCTCGCGACATGGCAGTAAAGTATTAGCTTTATTAAGATTCCTTATAGCCTGACGGTTGTAAGGGCTCTGCGAGGGATTAGTTATGGCAGAGGAGTTAATTCCGGGGAACCCGGAGGAACAATGAGACTAAAGAGATTATTTCCGTGACAAGTCCCATTTCATAACCCAGAGTGCATGAGATATTGCACAGGCTCGTCCCGAGGAATTTATACATCGTCCCGACCGCCCCAATGCGCCCGATTTCTGTTGCTACCGCCTGTGTTGCTACAAATTGCCTCGCCTTAGGTCTATGTAGATTGCAGATTGGGAGGAATAAATAATGCCTTAGCTATGGTTTGTGTTAAACTGGGTGGACACTGGGTCGAATCAATTCTTTCATACACGCTTTTGCAAGGTATTTGAGCTTCTAACTGGTAAATCAAAGTTCAACGAACTTGTTAAAAAAATTAATGCTTACACAAAGATGATATTTTAGTTACTGCTGAGGTGCTACGAAAGTGCCGGGTGATGAAATGCCAGCTATTTTTAAAGATTTACTCTCTACACACCAAGTATAATTTAAAAAAATACACGCTTTAGTTGGAATCAAAGAACATATAATATGAAGAACTTCAGCCCCGAGGTTTACCTGCGTATACCGCGAAATTACTCGTTCGCCAGGATCGCAGTTTTAGGCACTCTATGAACTAGGCAACTCGTTAAATCCTCTCAGGGTATTCCAGAAACAAACCATTCTAAAGATTTCTTCGACTAAATCGATTAGCGGTGTTGCCAGATTTAAAACATATTTAAAACGATGCGACATAATTTCGTTTTCCTCCGTTAACATTGTAGCTCAAACTTGATACTTTTATTAAAATGACAGAAATTCGTTTCGAATCGAATTTTATTAATTTCTATTCTTTTCGTCTGGGAAATATGTTATTTCCAATTAAGGCTAGTGTACCGAGTTACATTTTACAAGATTCTAATTCATGGCATTTAATTTAGATATTTCCAGAAAAAAGCTTTCCTACGGTTATCAGGAATGGCGTCAGCTAGATAGGAATTACAATAATTCAGAAATATTTTAATGATACGTAGTTAACTAATTAACTGATATGTATTTTGTACTGTATTTGCAAACACTGTTCGAATTTTGTATCAATCGTTACTATGCCAACATTTTCCATAGGGAAATTGCACCAGCGACCTAGGTTTTCCAGGAAATTCTAGCGGGCTCTTTACCTAAGGAGCCAGTTCCCGGCGCTACCCCCCCCCCCCCCCAAAGGCTTTAAGGGCATTCATTCGTTATCTGTAGCTTTGAAAGACGAGTCGTGAAGAATTTGACATTGTAAATTAAAATTTAAAATACAGTTTATGCCCACACTAAGTTTCGGTGTTTGTTTTTATCGTTTATCATCAAACAAGTGGTTACCCACGAAACACCGCGAGTGGAACCATTCCCCGCACAAATACTTTGCAGGGTATTTAGTATTTGAATACATTTTTGAAAGTATTTACATACCTTTAGGCTATTTAAATATTTTTAGAGTATTTAAATACTTTGAGAGTAGCAAAGTATTTAAATATTCTCAAATGATGACATATTGGACGTTCAAAATTACGAAAAAAGTATTTACTAGTTAGAAATATATTTTGTGTGCAACTGTCAAAAAAAGGCCACTTTTTTTGCTTGATTTTGAGTCGTGAAATAGCACATTTGTTTATAGTAAAATAAAGCCTTGACAACGTAAAAAAAAGACTTTTTTTTACCGGCCGACAAAGACTTTTTTTACGGGTCATGATCTTGAATGAAATTAGCTTTTATTAGATAATTCGAACGTTATTTATTAATATGTGATTACAAACATTGTTAATTATACATATAATAATACCGAACAAAAGATTCTTAATTATTAAAATAAAAATTGAATGTGCTACCGCTAGCATTATTTACATTGATACCAGAGGAAGATGCAGTAGCACTAGTAGAGGCGCAATTTGTTTCATTTAAAATTTTAAATGATGTCGGCAAGCTAGTTGGAGCAAGAGAAGTACTGTCTTTTTTTTAATGAAAATTTAATATTTTATTACATGTTTCATTTTTTTGCTCAATTGAATTTTCAATATAGTTTTCAGCAACTGTGCTACTCTTCCAATTAGCATGACGTTTAATTTCTGTAATATCTGCTCCAGAATCTGCTAAAAGAGTAGCAGATGATCGTCTGAAACAGTGGCCGGTATACATTTTCACATCTGACAGCTTCAGAAATTTAGCAATAATACTTGGAATTTCTCCAATTTTATGTATACCGACAACCTGATTAGCACATTTTCCTCTGGTATACCTTAAAAAAAAACGTTGACTAGTCGCGTTAGTAGGACGTAGAGCATAATATTTTCGGTAGAGTTGAATATAATCTTGATGAGTTATTGTGAATGTTCGTTCTTGATGTGTTTTGGAGTCAGGTATGTGTACGACAAGTACGCATCCTCGATCTTCTATATTATTAACAGTCAGCTTTGTCAATTCTTCTCTTCTCATAGCTCCTGAGATTCCAAAAATCATAACCACCTAAAATAAAAAAAAATTATATACACGTTCAGCGGCATTTTGCTTTAATTACCTTCATTAGCAAATGATTGTCATCATCGGCTTCCTCCAAAAACTGCTTAATCTGCTTTCCTGACAATGTACGTGACTTTTTTGGTCGGTACCCTACTGATTTTTTCTTCAAAAAGGGCAGTAGTTTAGGGAATTTACTTATGTCGATATTGTCGTTTATGTTTATCGTAGATTTCAACATGGAATATGCAGACCATGTCGTTGATGGTTTACAATTCTTGTATTTATCGTCGAAATATACCAAAAGCACACTTTCAGAAATGTTTCTAACCTTTTTCTCGCCACACCAGTCCTTGAATGGTCGATACGTAGCTTCGTAATTTTTTTTCGATTTTTCAGGTAATAAATTTGAAACTACGTCCTTTGCGGCGATTTGTAACTCCGGTGGAGTATTAGGAAAGCAATCGTCTTCACTTTCACTGCTCATTTTCCTTAAAAAGCACAAAAAACAGCACCACTTTCAATTAAATATGAATGACAATTAATAATAAACAGCAACTACGCAAGCCCTAGTTACCATACCAAAGCACACTGCTAAATTTATTTTTATGTAAAGATTCGATCGAAACTTTAATTTTGGTAATTTTTCACAGTTGCACACAAAATTTTGTATGCCACATGGCCGTGAACTATCTTTTTTTTATTCGAATGATTATTTGGCTCGGCCTGCGCCTCGCCAAATAATATTCATTCTCATAAAAAAAAGTCCTAGTTCACGGCCTTGTAACATAAATAACTATTTTGAAGAAATAAAGGCAATTAAATAATAATAATAATGTCTTTATTGTTATCACATAAAATAAACAATTCCAACTCTTTCAATTCTTACAAATCATGACAACAAAATGCGACGTTCAGTAATTTTGGTAAAATTATTGCTCTTCCGCTTAACCAGTTAGAGTTATTAATATTATAAATAATTACTTATATGCCATAAAGATAATTTAGTGATTTATATGTCATATAGATAATTTGGTGATTTAGTGACATGACTATCAGTTTACCTGTAAGTTTATTATAACAAGAATACATTATTGAAGTGAAGAATTATTTAGTAAATAAGAGAAGATATCGGTATTTTGAAGACGATGACTAAATAAAGATGGCAAGGAGTTGTAGAGTTTAACAATATTGTATGAAAACGTGCGACAAAACATGCTAGTTGTATGGAGAGGCGGCGTAAGCAGTCCTTTACTCCTTACATTAAGATTATGTGCGTCTCAACGAAACTTAATCTTTTTAAATAGGTATGGTGATCTCTCTTTCTTAAACCAAAAATTAATCTTATACAATAGTTTTGTATTCGTTGTATCCTGGTTGCGTCAGTACCGTCCAGACAAGGTCCGTATACTGAATCGCAAAAGTTAAAATGAGACAGAACTAAGGATTCTAGCAAATTTTTGTGTGTGTTCTTATTAAGTATGTGTCTACTACAATAAAAAAAATTTCAAATTTGCATAAGCATTTTGAATATTAAGACTAATGTGTTTTTTGAATCTTAGACTAGAGTCAATATAAAGTCCAAGATTATGGGGAACGTCGACAACAGGTAGCTGAGTGTTATTATCCATAATTTTCAATTGGTCAACTTTAGCTTTCCGAGACTTAGGCGCCCCGAATAAGACAACCTGGGATTTAGACGGATTAATTACCAACATATATTTCTCTGCCAACGTAATTAAATTATTTAAATCAGTGTAAATCATATTGTTTGCTGAAATAATGTTATTGGGATCAAAAGAATGGTAGATTTGCGTATAGTCGGCATAAAAGTGAACACGGCAAGATTTTATAACAGTATCAAAATTAGAAGTATAAGTTGCATATAATAATGGACCAAAAATTGAGCCTTGAGGCACCCCATTTCTTATAGAACGAATCTCAGATTTCTGGTTTCCGGCGAAGCTCCAAAAAACATAACAATAATTTTAATGGGTTGTTATTCTCTTGATGCTGTTATTCGTGGGTCCAACCATTTTGACGTGAGTACTTGTTAACCGCCTCTTTAAATAATTTAACCCTTGCCATTGTTAATTCTTCTGTAATAATTTTGCGGCCATTTCACGGGCTTGGTATGACGTGAAATTGACGATGACGGGCCTAATAGAAGTAGCTCCCCATTTACCAACTATATGTAATCTATCTATGCAACTGTGATTTATGGCGGTATGAATTTTGTTATTAAAAACATCAAGTACCGTATCGAGTAGCTTTTCATTATCCTTTTCTACCAGACCAAATATTCTTAGTGAGTTGCGGCGAGTGTATTGCTCGAGATTATCCATATCACTTACACACTTCACATTGGCAGCCTTGAGCTCTTTCACCTGGCTTTTTTAGTTCGTCAATTTGGGCGTTCAACTCGAGGAATTTGCTGTTAATTTGTTCTGCCACTATAGTTGCAACAGCGTCGGCAATTTATTTAATAAAATCTTCTAAAACTCTCTCCATTGTATTAGCAATTATTTGATTAATATCTTCCATTTGATCTCTTGTGAATGGCATGATTAAATGGTAGCACTACTAAACACAAATCCACCAGTGATTACTATTTAAAATTGAAGATTTATAGAATATGTACAAGGTGTTTAACTATATAATTGGAACAGTGACTGCATATTTTATAAAATTTGTAGGAGCACCGCGCTATACCTCTACACTCGAGAACGCCACATCGATATTTGTAAATACTTTTTGCGTAATTTTAAACGTCGTTTAGGTCATCATTTGAGCTATTCTGGCATTCACGCGATGAGTCTGTAATCCAAATTTTTGCAAAAAAATACTTATTTAATATGAAAAGCTTTTAATTAAACAATATTGCATGAAAAAATCTGGTGTTATACACGCACACAACTTCATTTTACAGTGATCTTATAATTAGCCAAAAATTTGATTTTAAATTATTAAGCATTTGTCAAAAATTTTCAAAAATTACAAATTCTACAAAAACGGTACAAAATAGAGCGTTAGGCGAAGAGACAAATTTTCACATATAATCTCATAAGAGCATTAATTCTTTCCGGAAATTTTTTTGAGTGCGGTTTAACAACGTCGTATTAATTTGCCCGAGCGGGACGCGAGGGCAAATTAGGACGTTGTGGAATGCACGAAAATAATTTCCGGATATGAATTAATGCTCGAATGCAGATTCGGTAAGAAAATCGTAACGCCACAAACCCTCACAGTTAAGTTGGTCTACCTACAAAAAATTTCCAAGAAATTTTTTTATTGTCTTGGTTACGGCTCGTGAACTAATTTTTCTATTGGTCATTAATGAGTGTCGTACGATTTTCACATATAATCTCATAAGAGCATTAATTCTTTCCGGAATTTTTTTTGAGTGCGGTTCAACAACGTCGTATTAATTTGCCCGAGCGGGACGCGAGGGCAAATTAGGACGTTGTTGAATGCACGAAAAATAATTTCCGGATATGAATTAATGCTCGAATGCAGATTCGGTAAGAAAATCGTAACGATACAAGCCCTCAAAGTTAGGCTGATCTACCTACAAAAAATTTCCAAGAAATTTTGTTATCTTGGATACGGCTCGTGAACTAATTTTTCTATTGGTCATTGATGAGTGTCGTACGATTTTCTCTAGAATTTTAAGCTGAATTCAAAAATGTAATAATATACCGGGTGTTCTATTTAAAATATGAGTTAATAAAGAAAATAGAAAAAAAACAAAAGAAACCCATTTTAGAAGTATTGAACTGGAAAATCACCTATCTCACTTCAATACACATTAAAAATGTAATAAAAATGTAAAGTTTGAAAAAAATCGTTAAAGTAAACATATACTTTCGGTTATCCGATTTTCTTCAAAAGCCTGCTGTTGCGTCTACATAGTAGACAAAACTTATATATGATGTTTCAACGCCATACCTCTTTTCGTTTTTGAGATATTCTGTTCACAGACAGACAGACCGACACACAGACAGACACGCAGACAGACCAATGAAAAAAATATGTTTTTTGGCTTCAGGGGACTCTAAAACGTGATGATCTGTTGAAAACTCAATTTCGAATTTTTGGGGTGAATCCAATACTTCCTTTATTGTAAAAGAAAGTAAAAATTAAGTGGAGTATTTGACAGAATACGTTGAACTTTTTAACTCACTGGTTTTAGCATTAGATTTCTGAAAGGAAAAGCTAATATATATTATGGATTCGTGATACGATAATCGCCAGAATTAATTTGGAAAAACTAAAAACACAAAATCTCAAGTATTTTTCTTCCTCAAATATAAAAAATGTAACCTCAGCTTCTAAATTTGAAGGACAACTTTGTATTTGAACTGAAGAATTTAATTTGATATTCAAATTTGTTATTAGCTGAAGGCCAACAACTTAGTTCACGGATAATGCGATACTTTTTCACCACCCTGTATGTTTATTGTTATATATGTTTTTCCCTTGGTTTAGATACTGTTTTTTGTGTATGGCAAAGATGAAAAAGAACTGTTATATGAAAACAAAATATTTAAAAAAAATTGTTTATATTGTTTTAAATTTATATTTGTTTAACTTTGTTTTACTTTTTCGTTAATATTCAATATAAGTAATTTTATCAAAAAATTATTTTCTGGATTTTAAGATTTTTTTGCCAAAATATTCAAAAATAACATCTAAACTATGTTGTAATTGACCAGTATATGTCCGTTATGTCATATTTGAAATCATGATTTAAGTAATCCTGAAAATGAAGCTTGTGGTTCAAAAGTCATTGTCGCATAGGAGCAAGCCACTATGTTGCAACACTGTTAAATATTTTCCCTGAAAGCAGTTAAGACACCATTAAGAAAGATTAAATAATCAAGAATAGGTAGAAGGGTTCCTTGTCTCAACGAATTCTTGGCACTTTCTTAGCAATTTGTACGAAATTTTTGCTTATGCAACCTATATTACACACTTACAAATATTTCCATAAGGTTGAACCTCTTCACGTTATATGCTCTTTGGTTGGAATGGAAAAACTATACTAACATACCGAATAGCACCTGTAACCACTTATATTTAAACGAGTCACGTATCTGGAAATGCGTTGTTGAGTAATATGATAACCAACACCGTGGTAAGTTTGGTGTTTTTTTCCCTCAAACACTAATATGCTGTAACCCTTCTTTGAGGGTAGTGTATCAAAAGTGTGACGGTTTGGAGCCGACCAGAAAGGCTGGTACCCAATACGTAGAACCGACAAATTCGAGCAGAGGGTTAGGACCCAACTATATTGAACCGACATGGAGTCTGAGGGAAAATTGCTGCTGATAGCCACTTACTGAGATCCCTTGGAACCAAAGACAAGGCTTTGAGCCATGTAATAAGAGTACGTTTGACAAAACTGTGAGTATTTTATGTATTTTGTTTACAACGGCTGATGGCAGTTGAGTCCAAAAGTCAAAAACATAAAAATTAAACTGTACCCATTACCCTACGAGTACGTGTTAATCGATTCGGTTAAAAAGTAAATATAGTCAATCTTGGAATCTACTCAAAGCTCAACATGCAGTAGTATGGAACATTACTGCTGAAACGTATTATACTCTAAGAGGTAATGCTTAGGGAGACACCTTAAATATGATGTACCAATTCCAGATAATAATCAGTCTACCGGGACAAGACGATATCATCACAACTTTCTACAGTATCGATCAAGGCGAAGTTTCTATTTTAGGAAAAGATACCGCTAAACGGTTAGGTATTTTAAGACTTAGTGTTAATAATGTCGAAATCAAAACTTCACTTCTAAAGGTCAAAAACATAAAAGTGAAACTGACAATTGACCCTGAAGTTAAACCTATAGGACAGCCGGTTAGAAGAGTTCAGATTGCAGTCGAAGCTCAAGTAGAATAAAAAATGCAAGATACATTACACACCAAGTCCATGGATTTCACCTATTGTCGTAGTCGTCAAGTCCAACGATAACATTCGCATTTGTGTAAATATGCGCCGAGCCAACGAAGCGATCCTAAGGGAAAACTACCCTCTTCCCACGTTTGAATTGTTTATGACAAAACTTAGGAATGCAAAATACGTTTCTAGATTGGATCTAGCCATTATATACCACCAACTAGAGCTAGACGAAGAAAGCCACTTAATAACAACGTTTATAACATACAAAGGAATGTTTTGGCATAAACTTCTAATGTTTGGAGTTAATTTAGCTCCCGAAGTATTTCAGGGTTTTTGAGGAAATGTTAGCATCATGTAAAAGTTGCTTAAGCTATCTTGATAATTTAATAGTCATTGTAGGTACCGATAAAAACATGACAAGTGCTTAAAACAAGTTTTAAACGTATTGCAAGATAATGAAGTACTACTAAATCAAGCGAAATGTGTCATGAAAGTTCAAGAGCTTTACTTTTTGGGACAGAAGCTTTCTAATCGCTGTATTGATGTAGACGAGAGAAAATGAAAACTGTCGTGCATTTCGACTACCTAAGACAAAAGAAGAAATGCAAATCTTTTTGGGATTTGTAACCTACGTAGGCAAATACATACCTGACCTGGGAACTGTGACGGAACCACTTCATCAGCTAACAAAACAGGATGTACCATTCCAATGGACCGATATACATTAAGAAAACTTCGACAAATTAAATCAGTCTCTTGCAAAACTTACAACGCTCGCTTACTTTGATACGAAGCGGAGAACACGTCTGATATCAGATGTTAGCCCGATTGCCCTAGGGGCAGTTCTGGTGTAGTTTGACGGCCAACAACTTCCACAGATAATTTCTTATGCGAGGAAAACTTTCAGCGACGTAGAGTGACGGTATTCTCAAACAGAGAAGGAAAGCCTTGCACTGGTATGGGCAGTAGGTGGGCAGTGGAACGGTTTTATTACTACCTTTCCGGGCTTTGTTACGGACTAGAAGCCGTTAGAGGCGATCTTTAAACCCACTTCTAAATCCCCCGGCCAGAATCGAACGATGGGTTCTGGGACTCCAAGCCTTCAAATTTACAATTATTTACCAGACCGGAAAATCAAACATAGCTGATGCTATGTGACAAGGAAAGCGAGCATCACATTTTCATGGTCGTAGAAAGCAATTCTCTAAATCAACATGACGAACTACATACCCTTACCTCTGAAGCAGACACATTTACCACAGATGCTGAAAAATCCGAAGCATTTGCCTCTCATATCATCCAGTGTTTTTCAACCTCTGCTATAAAACGAAAAATACCGCAAGATCTAATAGCTCTTGAAGACGATAGTGACTAAGCTAATCCTTAACAATAATTTAAAAAAAAATCAATTGATCCGTCTAAGACATTAGTATAGTCTTGTAATTATTTATTCTTGTCAGTTATTAGCTAGGTCCTCAATGTCATGTATAACACTTGTATGTTGATCTGACAATACACGATATTGAAAAAAAGAATGCAATTCACTTAGAGCTATGAACATCCTGACAAATAATCTCAGAAAGTGAACCAGACCAGCAAATTCCATATGCAGTGGAAAAGCTCAAACAAGACAAATGGCATGGGCTAGCGCTAGGTAAAAGTGTATATTTTTCGTTTCGCTTGGAATTGACAGCGATGGGACCAGTTTTACATCTTGGGAAGAGGATTATCATTCCGGAGTCTCTGCATGTCTAAGCACTACGCTTAGCACATGAAGGCGAACTAGGTGAAACAGTTATGAAGAGAAGTAGCCATCGCTTTTATGGGTCCTCTACCACATCGAGACCAGTTGTTGGTTATCGTGGACAATTATTCTAGATATCACGGGATCAAACTCCTGAAGTCTACTACGTCTGCAATCATTATCAGCCAGTTGTTGGAAATATTTGCTTATCTAGGATTACTGAAATCAGTTAGAGCCAATAATGGACCACAATTTTTCAGCCAGGAATTTTAAAATTTTTGACATCATGATATTGTACTTTTACATACTCCACCATATTGGCTGCAAGCAAATGGTGAGGTGGAAAACATGAATCGTGCTATTTCAAAACGTTTACAAATCTCTCACGCAATCAAACTAAGCTGCCAAGCTGAAATTCAAAAATGTACAATTATGTACAGGGTGTTATGGAAACGAGTACATATATTTTAACCAGTGATAGAGCTCACCAAAATGAACAACTTTTCTATTTATCGTTTTTCATTTAATCGAATACTTTTCAGTCATTTATCTCCCCTAAATTTGACGAGCTGCTTTGTAAGAAAATCTAAGTTAAGGATGGACGACACAAGTGTGTTAAAACTGCAAAGTTCTTGCACAAAAAACATTTGGTCAATAACTTACCTACCTCAATTGATCAAATACGTTCGTGACCAGATGTGAACTTTTATCAGTACCTATGCAGGTTTTGTTGGTTTGCATACCAAAGAAACGTCTTTTTGTGTTTTTTGCCATTAAAGTAAAACTAGCAACCCAGTGAGACAAATGTCTCATTTCAAAAAAACAAAAAAGACCGTTTTTCAAATAGAACGCGTATTAAATAAAAACTGTACCCAGACCTGTAAGGTGTCAAAGTGGTACGCCGCATCGGAACATTCTGGAAGCTGTCAAAGTGGTTGCCTAACCGATCGAGGTTTTAAGGCGCAGAGGGTCGCAGCTCCGTTTGCCTGCTGAAACAGCGTACTGACACTTCCGATTTTCGAGAAATCACGTGATTTCTCGAAAACCGGAAGTGTCACGTGACTGACCTGACATGACCATTCCAAACATATAACTTTAATAACTTTTTTCTCTATCTCTTACGGATTGGCTGCTGAAACAGCGTCCCGGACAGACAAAACAGCGTCTCGGACAGACAAGTCTATTAGATAAACGATATTATCCATAGGCGGGTATGCATTTTTAGAATAAAATTGTTTTGAATTTTAACTCAGTTTTGAGGGCGTTGTTCAGTTTTGCGAGTTCTATTACGGGTTAAAATATTTGCACCCATTTCCATAACACCCTGTATAATGTCACGCCCCACGAAACAACAGGAAGGTCTCCGTTTAAACTGCTCTTGAATAGAAACATTCGAGACAAAATTCCCTCCGTTGCTGATTTAATCACCGAACCTGGGCTCGAGGAAGCACGAGACAATGATTTTATCAATAAATACAAAGGCGAAGAAAAGAAAGATGGGAGAAGATATGCCAACGAAAATAAAATAAAGAAAGAGAAAGTCCTTTTGATAAATATGGTTTTTCGCACAAACTTGTACGCCGCTTAATAAAGAGGAGCACACAGTCATAGAGATACAAGGGAATAAAGTAACAGTAGGTTGCAGCGATGGACACATTTTAAAACGCCATGACAGCCACGTCAAGAGACTGCCAGAACTAACCATAGAAAACACTGGCTTCATTGCCCCAAAACTGACCACATCCTTAAATGCGACATGTTCAACTGTAGAATACTCCACAGACTGAATCCAATTACATGTTCTAAACAATTTCCTCATTTAGACAACTGTAAAAGAACATTTACAGGGTTTTTGTAACAGTAATTTATTAATAGGGCTAGATTAGAGTTTGTTGAAGCCATTTAAATCGATATTAATTAGAATTGAAAAATATTTCTCCTAAAAAGCGCCTTGCATAGAAAACGTAAAAATTATGCAAACATACTACTTTTCGGTAAATAATAAAAAATCTAAAGAAGTAATTAACATTTTATATTATATTGAACATTAATATTAAGTCTTTGTATGTGAAATTTTGAAAAATATTTAAAAAATTGAGAAATTAATTTTTAGCTAAAGTTAAAAAAAATTAGGGGTTTTCTAGCATTGAGATTGTTTAGTTAGCTAAAAATAACACACTCTAAAAAAATCTCATTAAATTATTGCTTAATTTCCGAAAAATAGCACTTTTTGGATATTGACAATTTCTAAAAACTCTATTTTCTAAATAAGTAAAAATCACTTGGTATACATGATATGGGCTAAATAGGTTTTTGGACAAGTAAAAATTATTGACGTAAAAAGTTTTTTTGAAAAATCAAAAATAAAAATTTTCCCATTTTATGCCGACTTTTTGGCGGACACTGTATATGTTACGGTCAGAGTGATAAATGCGTCAAGTATTGATAATTACTGGTAAGTATTAATAATAACTGGTTGGTTGGTATTAATAATTGCCGATAATTATTAATAGTTTGCAATTAATTATTAATAGTTTTCAATTAATCATACTAACCTTAACATATACAGGGTGTACAAAATTTCAGAACGTGTTCCTTAGGTAAATTCGAGTCGAAAATATTTATATGAACATGGTCCGCAAATACTTCTTTATCGAGATATGACATTTTTTAAATTTTGCTCCGCCACATTATGCTAGAAATGTGGTTGAATATTTAAATACTACTTTCCTGGACGTTGGATCGGACGGGATGGCCCAGTTGCTTGGCCACCCCGCTCACACGATTTAAATACCCTAGATTACTACTTGTGGGGACACATGAAGACTTTGTTGTATGTGGAGAAATAACGTACTAGGGATGAACGGCTTCATAAAATTATGGAAGTTACTGTTGACATTAGAAACAACGGCAGTGTTATCCGGAAAGCCGTCAATCACATTTATAAACGGGCGAGGCTATGCTTGCGATATGAAGGTGGTCATTTTGAACAATTATTGTAATATATTTTTTTTGTTAATAAAAGAGATTTTCCTCTAGTACCTACTACTAAAATTTTAAAAATGTCATATCTCGATAAGGAAGCATTTGCGGACCATATTCATGTAGACATTTTCGACTCGAATTTACCTGAGGAACACGTCCTGAAATTTTTTACCTTACCTCGCGGAACATCCTGTATATGCACTCCATTTAAATCCGAAGCACTACTAAGTGTCACTATATAAATCATCAAACATTTCTAATCCTCTAAATTAAGCACTCAATACTAAAAAATCGCAACAATCCATTTATATAGAGTACAGAAGCTGTAAAATTTGCTGAGTCGCCAAATTAATATTTTGATACATTGTGTTGACTTCGGCTGAACGATAGCCATAAACTTTTTATAGCTGTTATAAAATTTACAGCTTAACTTCAGTCTAAGGAAACGAGTGTGCGATTAAGTTACGAATCGGGCCTATAAATTCTAATATCGAGCATTTCCATGGTTCCAGAATAATTTGCAGGCTTCGGGCTGCAATCGTGAAATGCTGTTTTATAATAAGGGTATACTTTTATCAGTATAAAAGTGTACGCTAAAACGACTTACCGAAGAATACGTTGAAAACATAGAGCAGTTTTTTCTTGCGGAAATCAGACATCGACATTTTCGTTTAAAGTAATCTGGAACAAGAAGTTATAATTAGTATATACGTTATATATATTAACGATATAAGTTTGATTATGAATATCTTAATAAAACGAGTTGGAGTGCAGGAACGAGGCGGTGAGCCGACTTGTGCGGCAATTACACGAATCTCCTTAGGTGCTATAAGCAACGTGAATTGTCCAATATTTTGTCTTTATCAGTACAGTTTGGTTCAATGTATTTTTTCTACGAATGCTCTGAAAATAGCAAACACAAACACCCCTAACTCTGAAAATCTTACATTTCATATAAACACGCCTATATTTCAAATCCAGGCGACGGCTTGCAGTTTGCAATTTGGTTAATAGTCTATAATAACGCCGATGAAGATAAAAATATTAACATTATAATTGATACACTTATTTTAAAGTAACATAATAGTAATGCGCTTAATTTTCGGTTTCCGCCATTCTAGCTCTGTGGGGGCGGTTTTTCGGAAAATTGCGAATGTGAAAGTTGTAGTGCTTGAAGAAATGTGCACGATTCTTTTTTAATAATGTAATTGCTTTAAATAGTCTCCGAGTTACAGCTCTTCAAAGTCCGCGCGGAGTGGGAAATGTATACTCCGGTGCAGTAAAGTAGCCATTTTTCTGATGCATAGAATGCAATGAAATGCAAGTTCTAATAGGTTTAGAACATCAGGTGTTCAGGGAAAATGCCTGGGAAAAAGGTTTATCGCTTTTTACGCACGGAGAAAAACAATTTTTGTTAAGTTTGTCGCTCTCTACCGTTTGAAATACCAACTTTTCGGTATCGTGGCAAGGACCAAAAATGTGTAGAGTACTTTTTTTCCAACGTTTTTTGTTCAATAACTTTTTTTGTGCGACCAATGGGTCGCGAGAAAAAACGAGTTTAAGATGTTTTCAAGATGGTGGCTGTTTGGCAGGGGGTAGGGTCACGGATTTTTGGTTCTACACTTGTCTAATGACTGTACACCACTGGGCAAGAGGAATCGCCGGTGCCAATTTTTTTAAGGTAAAACGACAACTTTACTATACTAATAATCTTAGCGAGTTCTCATCGGGGTTCTGCGTGCTTAAGAAATGCAGGGTACCTACAAAGCTGACAGTATATTCAACACCAATACGTCTCAATTCAAAGTTATTTTCCGACTTTATTACTCTCATTTCAGGCGTCCCACGAGGATCGCATTTGGAACCCTTGATCTTTATTACATATTTGAAAAAAAATTGACTTGGTCATGTTTTAACAACTGTAGGTGTTTGTTTTACGCAGATGGCCTAAAAATGTTTAAAACTGTAGAAAGCATTAATGATTGTCAACTTATTCAAAGTGATCTAGATAGATTAGTCGAATTTTGTAACATAATTTCTTATTATCAAATTTAAGCAAGTGCCAAACTACCACATTTTATACAAATGATATTATCTATACTTTTAATTGCAACATTTGCAATTCCACACTTCCTATAGAACGGTGTAATTAGTCCAAAAAACGGCCTAACCTCAACATCCAAAGTAAAAGTTTCCCTCCAACTCCAAATTGTTCTATACATTCCACATATTGTTTGGTAAAAAGTTACACCATTTTAAGCGTCGGGTTTGGGGGGGGGGGGGGAGAAGTTAGTAAATTAGTAGTTTTTATCAGTTTTTCTTAAATATTTCGAAAACTATGCGGTTTAGCGCGAAAAGTGTTATATACAAAAATAATCTACATTAAATTGCGAACAAAAATGGTCCTCTGCATAATCTTGCTAAAGTGAACGGTTCCAGAGTTACGGAGGTAGTACGGTGTAATTAGTCCAAAAAACGGCCTCCGTAACTCTGGAACCGTTCACTTTAGCAAGAATATACACAGGACCATTTTTGTTCGCAATTTAATGTAGATTATTTTTGTATATAACACTTTTCGCGCTAAACCACATAGTATTCGAAATATTTAAGAAAACTGATAAAAACTACTAATTTACTAACTTCCCCCCCCCCCCCCCCCCCCCCCAAACCCGGGGCTTAAAATGATGTAACTTTTTACCAAACAATATGTGGACTGTATAGAACAATTTGGAGCTGGAGGGAAACTTTTACTTTGGATGTTGAGGTTTGGGTCTAATTGCAGCGTACTACTAAGTCCGATTGCGTTCGAGGTTTAGGGATTATGATGACATTGATTTTTGGTATGGATATCTAATTGACCGCTACTCAAGCATCGAAACAATTGGGATACGTAATGCGAATATATGCAACATTTTCTAACATCAGATCGATTATTTGCTTGTACAACTCTTTTGGTCTTGGTCCGTTGATTTTTGGTAGTGCGATTTGGAGTCCGAGATATAAGACGAGAACACATACAAAACAAGTTCATCAAATTTATTTCTTTTAAAGCTCAATACCGTAATCCTAAAGAGAATTTTATAATGGCTCGAAAGCACCTCAATATATTGCCTCTAACTGTTACAAGAACTATTACAGATATCTTGTTTCTGCATAAAGTCATTAATCATTTGTATAAGAACTCTGAAGTTTTATCTCTGATAAGCATAAATGTTCCTAGGTTTGAGTTTCGTTTTAATGAGTTATTTAATATTCCATTTATATATAAAAACTGTTCACAAAATTATCTATTATGCAGAATAACAAATTGTAATAATTTGTATGGCGATATAATTGATATATTTAATATGCCCCCTGCGACAATAAAGAGAATCATAAGGGATCAAATTCAATTATAACTTATTCTTTTTATATTTTATGTATTATGTATTTTTCCATGTATGGTAGTTTAAACCTGTAATTTTTGTTTACTTTTGTATATTGTAGAATAATACTCTACTCTGTAGTTCTGCGAATAGTCATTTGGGCTTCTACTCGTTGTATCCCTATTTTAATAAAAGTTTCAACGTCATACCTCTTTTCGTTTTTGGGACATTCTGTTCACATACAGACACACAGACAGAGAGACAGACGAATAAACAAAAACATGTTTTTTGGGTTCACGAGACTCCAAAACGAGAAGATCTGTCGAAAACTGAATTTTGAAATTTTGGGGTGAATCCAATACTTCCTTTATTGTGAAAGGAAGCTATAAAAGAATCTGCAGTTGCAGAACTACGAGAGGTTGGTGCTAGTCTACAAGCAACGATAAACAATCATTGTAATGTTTTTAGCTAGCTGAGTGGTAAGAAATAAATAACGCACAACTTTGTATTTTCATTTATTCTACCGAACGTTACAAGACTCCAACTATGAATTAATTCAGAGGTTTTAGCCACCCTGCATTTGCTTTGACCCCCTGTTGGTGTAGGTAGCGACTGGGCCTCCCAGGTCAAAACTGTTCTTCCGAGAATTGTAGGCACAAACACCACAATCATCCACAGCTAGGTCCGTACATTACCTATAATTAATAAAGGTTGGTCTTAGCTCAGTTTGAAATTAGTGTAATTAAAGAAAATTCCCCCATATTTGGTGATCTCACTTGTCAGCGCGAGAAGGTTTTTTTGTGTGTAAGAATTGAGGCGCTTTATGTTAAACACCCGCTTTGGTTTCGAATTACATTTGCAAAGCCCGGCGAAATGCAGATTCAGGGTCGGCATTCTGTCAAGACAATTTAATACGTTTTTTTTATTGTTATTTAAATATAAATGTATGTTAGATCTTGAGCTGTTGTGGGTCGGCTACCAGAACTTTTTTGCAATGATTATCCGGAACCTCGACTGGGAATCAAAGGTTAGAGTTCTTTTGTTGTAAACTGAGCTAGCTGGCTACAAGCAGCAAATAATTATCAAACTATTAAAGCGTACGTCTTTTTTCAATATAAATTTTAATAGAACCACAGTAAGATTAAAAAAGCCGCGTCACAACAAATTATGATAGAAGTACAGGGTGTCTTAAAAATAATTACATCTAGTATGCTTTGAATTTCCATAATGCAATACAATAACAATCTAGCGACACATAAAAATTTACATGCAAACAAAATTCAAATCCTACTAGATGTAATTCTTTTTAAGGCACCCGGTACTGTACAACCTTGCCTAAAAGTGATCCAATACAACTTTTAAAACCAAGATAAATCAATTAAATTTATTTATCAGTTATGTTATGGCTAATAATCTTCAATGAGTACAGCAGAGACTACAGTTGGTCAAATATACAATGGCCACAAAATGTATGTGCATGAAACAGTTAGCAGCAACGCTTTAGGGGAAAGGGAA
>OW679194.1:218470866-218619114 GCA_940337035.1 Agriotes lineatus | reverse complement strand
GTATTAGCAATATTACACTGTGTTATGTTGAAATTCCAAAAGAAAGTTCGATTACTATGCATAACAATTCATGCTATTCACCAATTCAACTCTAAATTATCTGAGAATAGAACTATAACATTATAAAAATGTCACAATTCAAAAAAACGTGAGGTATAATAGATCATAAATCACTTTCTAATATTTGACTAATAAAACCAAATTCCATGTAGATTCATTTTATAATTCTTTGAAAGGCACGAAACTATTCAATTGTAAACTATTCAAACTCTTAGAAATGTACAATTTTGATGCTTAGCTTTGGTGTACCTCATTCTTCTTCTAAAATAGGTTTGAAAACTAATAGCTACAAAAGTTGTTGTAAGTTTGAATTTGCATTAAGCTAAATAAGTTTTTCACAAAACGATTCCATAGCATGCGATGAAGTCTTATCAACCTCAGAAAAAATTAACTAATCACAGAACCTCTAAAATATCACGATTGCATGTAACTCACTGAATTGCCAGAGTGTCCACTTTTCGAATTTGTGTATGGAATCTCACTTATTTTAACAGATACACTGCTGGTTAAATTAGTGTAAAATTGTGTAGTTTAGTTTTGAGCAATATTTCGACATGAGATTTAACCCTAGTTTTTAGACATCTGAAATATAGGCACCCCTGCCGAAAATTTTGATTTTTATTTTTTGGCTCATTTGACGTTATTTAAATTTTGTACAAACTTTCTTAACCCGTAAGTACTAACGTTACGTCTGAGAGACGGAGATGTTCGAAGAGCGTGTACTATTTCCCCCTCCAGTTAAGATTTATAGTTGATCCTTCATCTACCTTCAAACTACTTAAAAATAAACTCAGTTTTTTAAATTTCGCTACAGTGGGATGTTTTGTGCGGAAGTTATTTGTATTTAGAAATAAATACCGTCTCAGAGACGTGACGTTAGTTTGCACGCTACTATTTTTGCATGATGGATCAAAAACCAACTTGCTCAAATACGGTTAGATCAACAGACAGTTGCTTGAGCAGCAAGTGTTCCAGTAGTATAATGAATTTGACAGTGCGGACAGTAACGGAGAATATAATATTGATGAAAACTAGCTGAAACCCGCGGCATATGCCGCACTTAAAATGTAGGACGGATTTAATAACTTTTGTTTCACTAAAGAAAGTTTTAAAAACATGCTAGAGATTGGCAGTAAGGAAAAGTTGAAAAATATATATTTTTAAATGGAAAGTCTCTGGAAAGGAAACGCTCGCCTCTGGAAAGCGTTTTATGGACATTTTTGGATAGCCTCCGGGCAACTTTCTTTCATATTGGATACTGCCAATACTGTTGAATTGAATAGTGTCTTCTTTTTTCTGTACAGTATTAAATGGTACATGCAGGGGTGCCAGATCTCACGTTTTATCGTGAGTTCTCACGATTTCATTGCAAATCTCACGATCTCACGATAAGGACTATTTATCTCACGATTTTTGTATCAATTCTAATTAAAATAATTTTATAAAAAATTGTAACACTAAATGATTAAATAGAAAAAAATGTGTGTTAGTCTTAATACATGATTTAATGTATGCTGTCACTGATTTTATCATTTCCCGCATTATCATCAAATACTGCTGCTATCTATGGTTCACATAAAGAAGTCGCAAGTTGCGGTTGAAAGCGGATTTAAATGTTCTTTCAAGAAATAGGTATTTACATAATTTCAAGATAAGCACAGATTTAATTTAAAAAAATTAATAGTCAAGTACTTTATCCCTCCAAACCAGTCATCCCGGACACAGCTTCTTCAGATTGTGAGTAGTCGAACAATTTTTTTTCTGTATACATACTTAGGTCTATGTATATGTACTATATTCTATGTAGCCATATTTTTATTTTTAGAATTCATGTGTTATTTCTATAATAAAATATTTAGTTCATTTAACATTTACTTTATATTAATTTAGTTTTTTTATTTATGGCAATTATTTAAAATGTTTATAATTCTCTTGCAGTTATTTATGTATGTACAACCTATGTACTCAATGCTTAATAAATCTGCAGCATATATTCTATATTTTATTAATTTTGTTAGTTTCAAATCTCATCCATTTCCGAAATCTCACGATTTTTTCCGACGAAGCTAACGAATTCAGCTTGACACGATCTGGCACCCCTGGGCAGTGTTGCCAGGTCTAGTGAAATTTCATTAGATCTAGTGATTTTTAGTTAATCTAGTGATTTAGTGATAACTTTTGCCAAAAGAGATTTATCTAGTGATTTTTTCCAGTTTATTTTATTAAAAAACCAAATAATAAAGCAAAAATTTCTTCGCCTCTTTCGCCGTTGTTGCAGATTACTACCTACTATTATTATTCCAATCTTAGAAATTAGTTTTCGCTGTGACGGACAGATGGCAGCCTGAAATTTGAAATGACTTACCATCCCATGAATTACCATGACCATCTATATTAAATGTACAAGTACATTATTTAATTTAGTAGACCGTGGAATTACTTAACAGAAAATAGGTATTTCCCTGATTCAAACTAAGTGTCCGAGGCTATAAACAGAACTCCGAAAGCGAATTGTTTACATTTGCATTTTTACTTTCGGTAGAACGTAAAAAAATTATTAAAGTTCAAAGTGTGCTGTGAGTACTGTGAGTACTGTGACCACTGGGACTCAAGGGAATCCAGTTGGAAAATCCACCGGAAAATCTTCCGGCGATTTAATGATATGAATTTAGAATTGCAGGCGGAAGCTCCAAAGATTCACTTGCTTTATCCAAGAATGGCAACAGCTCTTAGATTATTGTTGAGTTATTACATCAAACCGGAGTATCTAAAAAACACTGATTTAAGCAAATTACAGTATAGAAATCCGAAACATTATGTTTCAATTGAGCACTTGTACTTACGTCCAAATATCGCAGTAGCGCTAGCAAATAATAGTTTAACAGATAGTGCAAAAAATTTTTTTCCGTTTGAAGTGTTGAAATTTTTACACCGAGGCAGCGCATCAAATTTTCAAAAAATTTCCCTTTAATTCCAGTGAAGCTGTTATTCTTAAATCATTAAATTTTCTAAATCCTTCAATAGTTGCAAATGTTGGTAGTCTCGGCCCCTTAATTATAACATTTACTAATCTAATAAAGGATGTCAATGCTTTAGATCGGGAAATTCGATCGCTAAAATATTCTGCAATTAATTTTGAAATGGAAGATTAGAATTTTGGAAAGAAATTTGTAATTGTAAAAAAGCCGACGGTAATTTGTTATATCCCGAACTTTCTCAGTTTGTGAGTATTTTTTTGTTCTTCCCCATAGTAGCGCCTGCGTTGAAAGGGTTTTTAGTTCAATTAATTTAAATAAAACAAAACCAAGAAATAGATTAAGTACTAACACTTTGACTGGAATTCTACATTCTAAAAACTTAATTTTGCGGTAATACGTATGGACAACACAGTTTAATCATATTGATGGTTATACCGTCTATACCCCCTGCATTACTTTTTACACTTCTAATTAAATTTTGTACTTCCTCAACGTCAACAGTCGTGAAAGAAAGTTTTTCTGATGTAAGTTCGTTATTACGATAAAAATCTAGAAGCATTTGATCAGGAGTGCTGTGAGGTATAGAGTCTACAGAAAAATCATTTACTTCTTGTACATTACTGAGTGTTTCCGGAATAGAATTTTGTTTTTTAATGTTTATATTTCTTAAATTTAGCTCCTTCCAAATAGCATTTGTGCCTCCAATCCCAACTTTATGCTCGAAGTAAGCTTTCTTTTCATTTTGAATTGCAAGATTGGTAAAATTCCGCAAACTTTTATAATATTCCCAGTGCCCAGGGTTCTTAGATTGTTTATATTTTGATTTTGCCTTATTTTTAAGATTTATCAGTAACTTAACATTATCAGTAAACCAAGGTGCTGGTTTGTTCTTCATTTTAACGGTTATCCACGGGGCATGCAAGTCAAAAATGGACGTAATATAATAATTTAAAATGTTTAATTTAGCATCAATATCCCGCTCATAAAACAATTGATGTAGAGGTAACTTCTGTAGGTCACAGTAAAAGTCATTAAAATTAAAATATTTAAAATTCCGAAATGTGCGTATAATAGGACTTAGTTTGACGAATTCACCAGTTGATATTTTGCAAAAAACTGTCTCATGATCGGATAACTCATTTTCACACACCCCTGTTTCAATAATGCAGCTAGTATCCGATGTAATTATGAGATCTATCAAAGTACTGCTATTTCCAGATATTCGAGTAGGCTCTGTAATAATTTGTTTTAAACATAATGTATTTAACATATAATTTAAGTATTGCGTAACCGAAGCAGAAAAATCCAACACGTTTATATTAAAATCACCCAAACAAATAACCCTATCTGAAGCCTGAGTATACAAACAAATGGATTCTTCAACCTCATCTACAAAAACTTTATAATTAAATTGAGGTGGTTTATACACAACCCCGAAAACATAACTTTCATTATTGATTTTTAATAACAGCCACAATTGCTCAATATTATCATTTGTTTGAATAATTTTTACATTCAAGTGATTCTTTACATAAATTGCAACTCCACCCCCTCGAGCGTCTCGATCTTTCCGGAAAATGTTATATTTCGAATGAGAAAGGGTAATATCAGATTTTAACCAAGTTTCTGATAATGCTAAAATATCATATCCCTTTTGTTCAAGTAAATAGTTTATGTCACCGATTTTCGGCAAAAGTGACCTAATATTAATATGTGCTACACACAAACAATTGCCCACCAATTCACCATTCATTAAAATAAATTGCCTTATTTAGAAAAAAACTAAATTGTAAACAAATACCAAATATATAAATATTAACCATCAGTTAAACTAAAAATTCTGCTATCAGCAACAACATGCAAAGCGTGCTAGTATCACTGCTCCACATTATCACTGCTGCACATAACTTTTTTATATTTTAGGAATTTAAAATATTAAACATTTTGCAAATGTTTATATGGCGTGACTTTTTTAATCCCCGAGTCCGTTTTAACAAAAATGTTTCCATCGGCGGTCCATACCTTGTTCATCCCAAATCTTTCAACGGCGCTTTTCAACCATGCCACTCGTCGTTTCGTGAGATCTTCCCGAATAACCACAGGAGAGTTTTTTAATTTCTTCTTATTACTATATATAAGTTTTTTAATGCTGCGGGACACACATTTTATAATAATTGGACGGTGAGTTCCCTCTTTCGATCCAAGGCGATGGCAGATGTCGATATCATTTTCGGCAAGGTTAATACCTAACTTTTCGTGGCATAAATTGCGCACTACTTCACTGGTATTTTCATTCGGTTTTTGCGAAACGCCGAATATTCTTAAATTATTTACACGGCTGTATTGTTCATGTGCGTCCATTGTATCTTCCGTTTCGGCTTTCAGTTTTTCGAGTTGCATTTCCAAGATGAGATTTTGTGCTCGTACTTTTACACTATTTTAGCAACCTCGGTTTCCAGGGAAGCGTTGATGATCGAAGTAAGCTTCTTTGTTAATGCATCGGAATGTAACAGTTTTTCAACTACCCTCTCTGCAATCGCTTCGACATCAATAGCTTCACCGCTTCTAGTAACAGGCATGTTGTAACGCACTTATATTAGGAGAATCACAATATTTATAAAATTTAGCAGCAGCTGGCACACCACGTTTACTCAGCGCAACGTCCCATCAACAAATTTAGCAGCCAATTTTCTGTATGCAACAATGCTTAATATTTTCATAAATTTACAAGTAAATTTTGCATACAATTTAGCGTCGTTACCTTGCTTTTTTGTACTACAATTATCTGATGCACAGTAGACCATTTAACAGAATTAATACTTGTAGCAACTGCTAGAAGAAACGAAAGGCGACGCATAAAAATTTGCAGAAATATAGGTTATGTTGTTATGTAAGATGTAACGGACACGCCTTTCTAGCGTTTGAGTACTGCTTAGGTTGTAGGAGCGTTCAATAAGCAGATATGAAAATTAACCAAAGTGGACTTGCCTTCGAAGCTGAGTCAATAGTTTTAAAAAACACAAGAAATATGCAGATTAAATAATTGTTTTCTGTGATAATATCGCTATTAAAAGTTAAGGGAAGTTTGTTTACAAAAATCCGAAAATAGAAATGGTGGAACGCAACCATAGTACTTTTAGTTGTGTAAACACGGCTTTTAGTCTTCTGCATTATTATAAGTGATGATTATAAGTGATGATTCTGCTATATTTAGTGACCCTAATGTGTTCATCTTGCACTAATTCTGTATAGTTGTAGGGTGGTGTGAATTTTTATACGTATTTTTTTCTCACTTTTTTTAGTTAAGTTGTGTTAGAATACCATTGTCTGTTGAAATATGTTTTGCTGATAATAAAAAAAATTATTAAAAATATTTTCTGTAATTAAGTTAACACTTACAAATTTAAACACGGTTTTCTATTGGACTCTGTAAATGCTAATATTTTTATGAATTTATATTTTTTATGTGATTAAAATACGCTTGATATATCATTGCATAGTACTTTATGTCTTAAAAAAAAATTATTCATAAATTCGTAAATAATTATATGCCCGTCTCATAGACGTCATGTTAGTACTAATGCACCACAACAGACACGTTACTACTTGAAGATTAAGCAAATTCCTCCTTTGTTGTGAATATCGTATTAGACATTTATTGCAAGGAATAATTGTTGTTCCTCTTCAATTTTCACCGAGTTTTGAATATTGCAAACATGACGACTTTAATAAGTTCGAACCAAGAGAGAAATATGCAGGATTAGCACTTACAGTGAGCAAGCCGTATAAGTTTAATGTGATAAGAATTTTTATCTATTTTGATGTTTGAATGTGGCTATTAAATCACTGAAAACAGCGCATTGTTTAATTCATATGAAAAACATTAAAACAGCTGCCTTTATTTCAGACAACTGACAAATTTTCACATTCATAAAATGTTAAAGTTTCAAGTTTTTGATTATATTTATCCAAAGTAGATAAAATACTATAAAATATTTGTTTTATAAGGCTTGCTGTCGCACTTGCTCTTTCGAAAACGAGTCGTTTTGCTCCTCTTTCCCTAAACTTGGACACGTGCGGTAAAATCATGCCTTATTCAACTGTTCTTTTAATACTATTGTAATTTTAAATTGACTAAAACTGTTTTCATTGGCATCAATTCAACTTCAAACTCCTTCCCAAGAGTGAACTAATCACCAGCTCTCTGAAAAGTCACGACTTTTAGGAGAACAATTGAATATATAATTTTTGCCGCTTTTCTGTAGGTAGATATTTTACAAGTTGGTGACTCTACACCACAAATTTTCAACAATAGAGATAATTGTTTTAGAGACTACCGACTGTTTGCAAATATATGCTGAAATTCAGGCGACTGCTGTAAGTCACAGAAAACAGTTAAACATAGCAAATCGTTATAAAAGAAATATGTTATGTACGAACTGCCATCGAGTGCAAAATAGTGGCTCTGGATATTACTGCCGTTACATGGAGCTCAAAATTTGTAAATTTAATCATTTCAAGTTTTTTTTTTTCTGGAACACTACACGTATCTGTAATTTTAAGAAGCCGTATTAATGAGTTGTCTTCTACTGATTTACTTTATACCCCTAAATTTATAAATTTTTCAGATATTCTACTTTAAACTTAAAAAACAATTTATTTTAATTAAAGGGATGCAAACAACCACACCCCATCGTTGCCGGACCATGCATTTAATTTACTACAATCTTCCCGAAGCCAGTGAAAGATGTAAGAGTTGAAGAAGTAAAACTGCTTTAATGACTAAATTAGCGAAAAGTTCCTACAAACCTCATGACTATTGATTTTAAATGATTTAATCTTTTTAACAATATGCAGATGCTGCAGTACATTATGATAAAAAATAAATTCAAAAGACACTAAAAGCTATATCAATAGTTAAAAATAATCTTTTATTAATATAAAATTATTTTTTTCTATAGCACATGTTAAAGTGTGCTTTATCAACTCAAAACAAAAGGTCAAGTTTTACTTTAACAGCAAGGGTAGATAAAGTAGCACTTTAACATCAAGGATAGATAAAGTAATTTAATTTTCTAACTTTTGTTTAAATTAAATATGACAGCTTCGTATTATCGTAGCAACCCAATCTAGCTACTGACATTTTGAAATGTGATTTACTGTCATTATTTTCTTGGAAATTGTTAAAGTTCTTGCTATAGAAAAAAATATTGTATTATACACGACGATAAAGTTATTTCTATCCACTCTTGAATCATTAACGTCTCGACTTCGTCTCGACGTTAAACGATTCACTCGTGGATAAAATTTAACTTTATCGTCTTGTATAATAAATTACTATAATACTGTTTCTGCAGTTATTGTAAAATGTTACAAATGTGACGGATATGTATATCACAGCGAGTTACATATTCGGTAAAACTTTTGCTAGTCCATAGCCAAATTTCTAAAGATCAAAAACCCGTAATACTGTGATCACACAACTGCATTGTTTGCGAGAAGTTCGAATTAAAAGGAACACTTTTTGTTTAGTTTATAATGTGATGTTCTATATGACATTTAGTTCTAATATTTGCTACAATATTCAAGCAACTTGATAACAATCTGTCTGCAAATATGTGATATAAAATTGTGCAGTAGATCAGTATCCAGAGTGAACATGTTTATTAATATTTATCGTATAGAAATGACGTTATTGCTCTTCTTCTTTAATAAATTTTTATTTCTAATAAATCTAGTAGTTCTGTTTGAGATAGATACTAGTATATTTTATAATTTTTGTCTGAAAAACTTAAGAATATTAAAAATACTTTGTTGGTAAGTATCCGATCTGTTAATGCTCCTTCTGGTGTTAGATAAATATCTATATATACTTTAGCTGTTAGTATTTCTAATCCATGTTAGTTGTAACTTTCGCAAGCATCCATTCCGATTAGAACGGTAATTCTATTACAAAGTTTACCATAAATATTACACTAATGGTTGAGTTATCGCAATACAATCTGTACAGAATAATACCGTTTTGCGAACATACGATAAACATTTATAAAATACCACCTGATGAAACGAATACATATTTGTAAAAAACAGAATCCTCATAATTCTCAAATTATTAATTTAGAAGTTCTAGCTATTAGCTTCATCAATTGTGAAAGACGGAAAGTCCTATTTTCGCAGAATCCGTTTAAACGTGTGAGTAGTTTTGAATATTACAAAGCTCCAACCAAAGAAAATATTTACAAACTAGTATTTAGGAAAGTTTCCTCCCAAGATTAAAACCACTGAAAGATTGCAATGTGCAGTACTGATTTTGTTTGAAATATTGCATATCTGAACAATATAGACTTTTAAGTTAAAACATTAGGACACAAATAAATCACAATTCTAAATACTTAGTTCGATTAAGGTATTACAGTTCTAGGGACTTCAACATATTACAATTGTTGCACTTGAAAACAATTGTGGAATCCACATTAAACTTTTGATTCTGTTGAAGATATGCAAAAATACAGCGCCTGCAAAAATTTTTACTAATGTAGAGAGGCTTAGAGTTCGTAAATACTTATCACAAAGGGAAGTTACTTTAATATTTATAAAAATTCTAACAGATATGGACTCAAAGTTGCTTTTCAAGCGAGTAATCCAGCTTCACATTTCTTTCAAATATAGACCGGAGAGCTAACCTCATGGAAAAATTCTTGTTATTTCGAATTTATAGTAATGCAAGATTCCAAACACTTCATTTATTTAAAATGATACAGTCATGATGGCAACGTAGAAATTCGTTGAAAACTTACTGTGATTTTAAAGTTACTTATACACATTTTAAGGGTTACAGCTGCTTTTCCAACAAGCACCAGCCCCAAATGTCGAACACAGATCGAGTTAACCAGGAAATCACAGAAACAATACAATGATTAGTACTGGAGGTTAGCCAGATGGAAAAATTCTTGTGATTTCGAATTTTTATTAATCGAAGTTGCTTTTAGTACAACTTCTATAGTAATCTATGTAGATACAATTCCACGAAAACTTAAATAAACATGAAACCAGAATATTCTAAGTTATAATTTTTCTAATTAAAAACCTGATACAAACTTTTTAAAATTAGGGAAATTCGGATTGAGCTTCAAGTGACGTTAAAAATATCGGAAAAAGCTTCTAGAAGCTAATGTAATACTTGCAGTTTTAAATATTTTTTACTTCATACCAGCTTGGACTTTATTATTGAAAACATTATAAACATGGCGACTTTTAAAATGTTTTGAAAGGGCGTAGAACTTTATTGAACATTTTCAAATATTCCTGTGATCACAAGTCAACATAAATTTTAAAGTATAAAGCAATTTTCACTGTGAGTAATATAGTCACGCATTTCCTCCAAAGACTAAGTCTCAGAAGAGTGACAATTGCAAGCAACACAGAGACCGGCATCGAACTTACCAGCAGCGCACTCCGCGAAGCAGAAGATCAGGACGAGGGAGACGGCGGCCACCTTGGGCATCATCGCCGAGGACTGCTGCGTGAGGAACCGACACATAGCACTTCTGAACACCGCCGACGAGGGTGCGAGGGTTGGTGATATGAGCGACTGACGGCGGTGCGTTCGAAGACGTACAATTGGGAGTGATAAATTGTTATCAGTCCTCCACCTTGACAGGAACTCTGCCGGCTTGTATATTCCTGTGCTTTTATAGCGAAGTGTCGCGCCGCCTCCCGCCAACGTTCATACCGCCCCCTGCAATAACGTACCAATTTCTGATCATGGAGATATCAATGAGACTTCGGCTAGCTTTTACGAGCTCTTGGTTTGCCTATTAGGGAAAACAGATATTCAATTACATTCGGCTCGTTTCCGATGATTGGATATTTATGGAAGCTTATACAAGTTCCAATTTTTAAACGCAATTAAGGATGCACTAAAAAAATAGTTGGTCAAATAGTCGAGTGTGTTATATAGGGCACAGAATAGCATTTTCTTAATTAGTCCTCCCATAGGAAAGGTACACGCAGGTACGTTAATATTGATAGATATGGAACAATGCAAACCATTTTTGGATTTTCTTTGGGAGATGTCATCTGCATTTTATTTTTTTACTTTTGCGTAAAAACCAACTTATCCATAACTAAGGATTATTAAAGTAAAAATTCAGTGTTTTTTACCTAAATAATAAGTTATTCATTTAAAAATTCTTCAGAATTATTTTTATACTTATATGCCTGCCAGTACAATCAATACCAATATGTTCATAAACAAAAAATTATATTATCTCTTGAGAAAACAGACTGAAATAAATGACAAGGATGCAATTCTTTCAAACCACCTGATATAATCTTGTCTCGGCAAACAGGATGACCAACTTATTTCTGTGCTCAAAAAAAGTATGCTGCAGTCACCCAGGTTTCATAGGTTTTTGTCTAAAACATAAAAAATTTACAGAAGTTGCAATTTACCAACCTTCTTTAATGCATTGCAAAATGAATTTAATGAATTTTGCTAATTTTCAAGTCTGGCAAAAAATTTCCAAAATCTGAAAAATTACAAGGGATATAAACAAAACAAGTTTTCAAATTGCGAAGTTCTACTGCATAGCAGATCATTAATAAATAATACGTAGTACAGTTTTGAACCTTTTCAGCATCTTGTGCACTTTAATATTAATTTGAAATTGGATAAAGATCTTGAATTCGATACTACAATAATTGTTTTATATAACTTTAGAAGATGTATTGCTTATATGAGTCATTCTTATTATTACATTTATTAGCTATTTTAAAGGAGTTCTGACAATTAGAAGCCATCCCATCGGCGGCTCCACATATAATTGTTCATAGTTTATTTTGTTTACTCATGAAACGTGCTTTAATAGCAAATATAAGAACTGTAGCGACGACTATTTTATTAGGAGGAACAGGGCGGTGTGAATAAGGGATCAAATGTGAATAGACCTTTGAGTGGTCTAGTCGACATGTAACTTTAGTTTTGTGTTAATTGTTCAATAAATGTATTTTAAAAGGATTTGTTGTTTGGGGAGCTTTTACATTGTATAAACTAACCCATTTTGCATTTTCCGTACATATACATCTGTATATTATTATGTATTTATATTTTTAAGGTCCCCATTAATTATTTTATTACAATCGCGTATTAAGTTTTAGTACAAACAGCCGACAGTGGCCACTACCATTCTTCGAAAAAATGCAGCGCGCCAATGACTTTAACCCAACCAATATTATTCATGTTAGGGTAAAATACCATCCGACACGCCATTTACTATTTACTTACAAATTTACAGTTTCATAAAGGGCCAGAGTAAAAAAATTGCACATCTTCCTTATTTAAAAATTGAGAAAATAAGGTAATTTCCCACTCACAACCGCATTCCGAATTCGCTTAAAAAATACTATCGACCAGTAGAAAATCTCAAAACAACGAAATTAACTCAAATATTGATTTGAAGGTTATTTTTAAATTCTAACGTTTGCCCCATTTTGCATCACCCAAATGCAACTGGGCCGCAAAACCCCCACATCCCGAATATCGACCCGTAGAAAGGCTCCAAACAGCGAATTTGACACAAATATTGATTTTAAGGTTTTTCTGATAATTATATCGTTTTCTCCATTTTACAACCCCCAAATCTGCCTGGGCTGCAAAATTCTCACATCCCGAATGCTTTTAAAAATACAATCGACCAGTACAAAGCCTCCAAACAGAAAATTTCACACAAATATTGATTTAAAGGCTTTTTTGCCAATTCTAATATATTCCCCACTTTGCAACCCCCAAATCCACCTGGGTAGCGAAATTCCCACATTTTTAATTCTGTTAAAAAAACAATCGACCAGCAGAAAATCTCCAAACAGCGAATTTCACACAAATATTGATTTTAAGGTCTTTCCGATAATTATATCATTTTTCCCATTTTCCAACCCCAAATTCAACTGGACCGCAAAATTCCCACATCTCGGATTCTCTTAAAAAACACTCAACCCGTAGAAAGTCTCCAAACGGCGCATTTCAAACAAATATTAATTTTAACATTATTCCGATAATTATAACGTTTTCCCCATTTCGAAACCCCAAAATCCACTTGGATCGCAAAATGCCCACATCCCGAATTCTCTTAAAAAATAAAAACACTGAAAGAAAGTCTCCAAACAGATCATTTCACACAAATATAAATTGTAAAGTTCTTCTAATAATTATAACCGGTTTCCCCATTTTGCAACCCCCAAATCCACCTGGGCCGCAAGATTCCCACATCCCGAGTTCTCTTAAAAAATACAATCCACCCGTATAAAGTTAAAAAACAGCGAATTTCACACACATATTGATTTTAAGGCTTTTCTGATAATTATATCGGTTTCCCCATTTTGCAACCCTCAAATTCGCTTGGGCTGAAAATTTTCCACCTCCCAATTTAAAGAAAAATACAATCGAACAGTAGAAAGCCTCCAAACAGCAAATTTCTCACAAATATTAATTTTAAGGTTTTTCTGATAATTATAGCGGTTTCCCCACTTTGCAACCCTCAAATTCGCCTGGGCTGCTAAATTCCCACAACCAAAATTCCCTCAAAAAATTAAATCGGCCAGTAGAAGGTCTCCAAACAGCGCATTTCACACGAACATTAATTTTAACACTTTCCTGATTATTTTAACGGTTTTCCCTATTTTACAACCCCCAAATTCACCTGGGCTGCAAAATTTCCACATCCCGAATTCTCGTAACAAATACAATTGACAAGTAGAAAGCCTTCAAACAGCGAATTTTACAGAAATATTAATTTTAAGGTTTTTTTGGTAGTTATAACGTTTCCGCAATTTTGCAACCCTCAAATCCACCTGGGCTACTAAATTCCCACTTTTCAAATCCTCTTAATAAGTAAAATCGAACAGTAGAAAGCCTCCAAACAGCGCATTTCACACAAATATTAATTTTAACATTTTTCCGATAATTTTAACGGTTTTCCCTATTTTGCAAACCCCAAATCCACCTGGGCTGCAAAATTCCTACATCCCGAAATCTCAATTGACTAGTAGAAAGCCTTCAAACAGCGAATTTCTCACAAATATTAATTTTAAGGTTTTTCTGATAATTATAGCGGCTTCCCCACTTTGCAACCCTCAAATTCACCTGGGCTGCAAAATTCCCACATCCCGAATTCTCGTAAAAAATACAATTGACTAGTAGATGGCCTTCAAAGAGCGATTTTACAGAAATATAAATTTTAAAGTTTTTCTGGTAGTTATAACGTTTTCCCAATTTTTCAACTCCCAAATCTACCTAGGCTGCTAAATTCCCACCTTCAAAGTTCTCTTAAAAAATAAAATCGACCAGTAGAAAGTCTCCAAGTAGCGCATTTCACACAAGTATTCATTTTAACATTTTTCTGATAATTTTAACGGTTTTCCCTATTTTGCAACCCCCAAATCCACCTGGGCTGCAAAATTCTCACATCCCGAATTTTCTTTAAAAATACAATTGACTAGTAGAAAGTCTTCAAACAGCGAATTTCACTCAAAAATTAATTTTAAGGTTTTTCTGATAATTATAACGTTTTCCCAATTTTGCAACCACCAAATCCACCTGGGCTGCTAAATTATCACTCTCCAAATTTTCTTAAAAAATAAAATCGACCAGTATAAAGCCTCCAAAGAGCGCATTTCACACAAATATAAATTTTACAATTGTTCTGATAATTATAACGGTTTCCTCATTTTGCAACCTTCAAATCCACTTGGGTCGCAAAAATTCCACATACCGAATTCTTTTAAAAAATACCATTGACCGGTAGAAAGCCCCGAAAGAGAAAATTTAACACAAATATTAATTTTAAAAATTTTCTGATAGTTATAACGGTTTTCCGCATTTTGCAACCCTCAAACCCGCCTGGGCTGCAAAATTCCCACATCTCCAATTCTCTTAAAAATTAAAATCGAACAGTAGAAAGTCTCCAAACAGCACACTTCACACAAATATGAATTTTACAATTTTTCTGAGAATTATAGCGGTTTTCCCAATTTGCAACCGTCAAATCCGCCTGGGCTGCAAAATTTCCACCTCCCAAATTCTCTTAAAAAATACAATTGACTAGTAGGAGCCTCCAAACGACGAATTTTACACAAATATTAATTTTAAGGTTTTTCTGATAATTATAACGTTTTCCCCATTTTACAACCCCCAAATCTACCTGGGCTGCCAAATTCCCACCTTCCAAATTCTTTTAAAAAATAAAATCGACCAGTAGAAAGCCTCCAAACAGCGCATTTCACACAAATATTAATTATACAATTTTTCTGATAATTATATCAGTTTCCCCATTTTGCAACCCATAACTCAACCTAAGCCGCAAAATTCTTAAAATCCCACATATTTCTCCACATACTGCCAAAAACAAAATTGGACATTTTTTTCTTTCCCCATGTTTATGTGAACATCCAATTTGCTACAAATGCACCTCAGCTTTCTACCCCTGTAACTTCGCCCCCGTGCATCGCAGACCCCAAAAACCAGGCAATACGATGGCCGTTGGTTCATCCTCTTTCCAACCAGCCCCAGATCACATTTGGATCTTTCAAAAAGTATGCGATGTAACAGCACTGAACGCTTTCGTGTGCAAAAAATCGTTATAACGCTCATACTTTCGCCCCCTTGAATCTTACATTTTCGCAATCTATGCCTTGCCGAGATCTTCAAAATGACACCAACAACATTCACCTGCACTACGTACAACTCGCAAAAATTAGCGAAAACTGCGCATTTTCCAAGCGTCATACAAATCGCTAAAAGAGCACCTAGCCTCACATCTCTTATTCGTTAAACATTTTCAATGTTAAAAGCAAAACAATTTGCTAATGAGTGTCTCTTTCTGGAAAAGAATTAAATAATCGGCCTAAACACTAAATAGTTACTATCTGACTTGTGTTCCGGAACCCATGTTTCATTGACATTTAGCCTTGCCATCTAGACATGACAATACAAACTTATCAAATTCTTGTCTTGTCTTGAAATTTCAAGGTAAAAACGTCTTCGTATTGTCTTGTCTAGATATCAAGACTCGAGATTGCTTCAGAATTCTTAATTAACAAAGTATTTTTTTAAATGAGAGAGTATCTTACGGTGTGCGTTCAGGCTCGGGTGAAAGAAGTGAATAATTTAAGAAAGATCGCAACTTTATTTTTTTACCTCTATTTCCCCCTGCATTGTGGTCATATATACCTTGATGCAAGTGTTAAAACTATACCGTATACCAATGATTGTCCCTGCATATGAATGTATGTCCTGTGTTACATCTTTATCGGAACCAATCGGATGCACTCCGTTCTAAATCGGAAATACTTTCTTAGGCCGGCACCGGGTCATTTATAACGCAACAATAAGCATGTGCCCTTATCTGGGTAGCCTATTTTTAGCGACATTACACGGCTATGGAACGACGCGCTTGTTGTGTGGTGTACGGAGTGACGTGCCGATGCGGTTCTAAAACGATCGCGATCTCACAGCCTTAGATCGACAAGTTTCACGCCGTCTGGGCGTAGTTCGCGTTGCGCGCTGGTTTTCTTTTTCGCATTTGAAAATGTCCAGGATTCAAAAACGGATGCTCGGTTGCGCAGTAGTTTACTATATTTTGTTAAACAGTTATGATTTGTTACAAAAAAAGGTTTTGGATGGGGTCGCACAACAAAAGTCGGTCCAAGTAAGTTTCATAATTACCCACTTGACAGTACGTCGTTTGACCATGACATCTTGCCACCTTAAAAGATAAATGACTAATGAATTTTAAAATGTAACAACCGACAATCACGCGCTGTGCGACTGCGTACCCGAGTCCCGAGTCGTTTCACCCCGGGTGGGGCTCGTTTTATTTGAAGTGTGCGAAATTGACCGTCAATCGACGGGAACCAGCACACCGCCTCAAGTTCTTCGCGCCGGCCCATTCCCATTGCGCGTGGCACGTTCAGTCACATGCCAAGCACGTCGGTCCACACGCCGTGTAATCCATACTTAAGGTGTATGCCTATAAATCAGCTTCCTTTTTGGAACGGCTGCACTGTTTTCCAAATCAATGTAATTCCCATTGCTAAGAGGTTTTTTACTATTTTAGCATTATTAGCAACGTTAAAATATTTTTACCTATTCTGTACATAATTTTAAATACACTTTATTAAAGATGTTTCAAAAAAAATGTTTCTGTACATTTTTAACTTACAAGGGGAGCAGATGTGCCAACAAGCAAATGATTACCTCTCATCTGGCCGGGTTCGAATCCCGGTGATTCTAGAGTTTAAAATCGTACGCTCCCCGGCTACCCGCTAACACCTGTGGTAGTCGTTAACTCTAAACAAGAAAACTCTTCCTCACTTTCGACGGGCAGGGCTAGCTAGGGGGGGCTCATAAAACCACTTCGTGGTGAAAACAAGTCACTATTCTATAATAAGAGGAAGAAATCCGGCTATGTGGTAAACTCAAAAGCTAATCTTATAGTAAGAATTAGCATTATTTAAAATTTTGTTTTCTTTATATTATTTTCCCAAGATACCTATTGTACTGTATTACTTTAATATAACAATTTTCTGGAATAAACTATAATCTGTTGTATATATCAACTATAATGGCAGTCAGATTTCATTTACATTTATTGAGTAAATGGATAAGTATAAGTAACCATTTTTAGTTGGTAGAAATACTTCCAATTTTTATTGAAACTTGTGCTTATCTGATAATGCATGTGGGTAACACATTCATATTACCTACAACCTACTAGTTAATCTAGAGTCTTGAAAATTGTCTAGAATTTTATAACGGTAGGTTCTTCCGGGTTATGCCGTGGTCGTCGATTTAAACTTGACTTTTTGATGCTTATGCTGTCAGCTTCTTCAGAAGTTTACTAAAGACTGATGTTGGTGCCTCTGTCTCGTGCTGCTGGTTATATACCGAGGAGTCGCTACAGTTGGCTGCTCATGTAAATCTTGTATGTTATTGAGACTTGTTATTCGGGTTGGTTGCTCACATAAAACGTGTGTATAGTAGGTGCTCGGATTTTTAATAACTTCTAGGGACACCGGAATAACACGCGGGTAGTATTTTTTCCGAAGAAACTGACAGCTTAAGGAGCAAAACGTTAAGTTTAAATCGACGACCACGGCATAACTCGTAAGAACCTACCATTATAGATAACGGCAGTAAAAGTCAGCATTTAACTGTGTAGAATTTTGCCAAGAGTTTTGATGTAGAATAAGAAAGCCTTGTAGCTCTGAAACTTATAGACAAAAATTTGGCCAGCGTTTCTCAATAACCTGCCAAGATAAGCCATCAGCTAGACGGCATTACTATCGATAATAGTCAAAAGAGTACGTATAATCCATTCACTTCTGCTTTACAAACCAGTAATCTATAATATTTGGCTTGTTAAGTTGCATATTCTACTATTTTATTGTACAACCTCAGATAACCTCGAAAATATTACTGTCAGTGCAAAGGGAAGCACAACGTTCTCAAATAAATTACATAATGTAGTCCCAACTATTACGTATTTATGTTGGCTGCTTGTTTCTAATAAAGAAATTGTATAACAGGTAAAACCTTTTGAAACGCTAAAATATACATTAGAAAAACTAAAAATGCAGCCTTTGGTCTATGTAGATGTGACATAATTGTATCTGTTAAGCATTTTAACCTAGGTGTTTCGACAACATAACCCCCCTTAAAAGGTCGGTTTACCTGTCGCCACGTACCGTTACCTACGTAGCTAAATTTGGAGATTTTTCATGACCAACTCAGTTGCGAAAACGAAGTGAACTGATTATGTAGCCGTATGCAGTGTCGTACAGTTACAGTAAAGTTTAAAATTGGCTATTTTACACATTACCAATGTATAATGCATTTGCTTGCGTTACCACAACATAAACATAAGCAGTGTAATAAAATCTATCTGCTGTAGATTTCGTATTTCGTGTACTCATAGATAACAGATACATATTCTAGAGCTAGTGCTTAATTACAAAACACAGAACAATCGGTTTAGTCACTTTACCTGAATAATTAAACAGAATCGTAATTTTCACGATAGGGAGAAGTACCGGTAACAAAACATTAGATTTGTCATCATTTACTTCCATTCCTTGTTCCCATTCTGAGGAAGGCGCTTGCTTTTCATACACAATTAACCATCTTTTATAATGAAGTGACACAGGAGTCCCTTATAACCGTTGAGTTGACTGGCTAGGGTTTTCAAGAACTAATTCCAATTATTGCAGGTAATTTTAAAATGTTTGCTGTTTTCGTCATTAATTTAAATTGCCGAATAAAAACTTTATTAAACAACTAACAGTAAAGCTAACAACTAGAGTCGAGTGTCTGCAGCAAGATTTTTTCAAAGGAGAACTGCGTAAATGTAGTGTTAAAACAGTCGTCTAGTAGTGTACAATGGATATTGTAGCATAAATATTGCATTGGAAGCCTTTTTATCAATTAAAAATTACAAACTTAAATTGTATATCAAAATACACAAGCTGAAGCCTTCTCTGTCTGCTCAAAGCATATTTATTTTATAATTTAACCACTATAATTACAAATCATTAAGTTGAGTCTTGTGTGTCATTATGTGTCATCAGATGACACGTAAGTACAGATTTCTTTGGCAATGACTTTAATTAAAATGCTTGCAGAAATTTTCATGTGGTTTTATTGGGGTTTTTTACCAGTGGTCAGCTCTAGTAAACAAACCTACGTTACGATCGAACACTACGGGATGAGGAATTTAATAATTATACATTTTATAAAGAAGCTTTTATAAATACCTGGAATTAAATACTGGAACCGAGAACAAAACACGAAGAAACAATGAATAAGTGAGCCTACGTGGATGTTATTAAAAGAGAGAAGAGAACTAAAGAAGATAAGACTGAATACTCTAAACGAACAACGAAAAAAAGTGTTACAAGAAGCATATAAAAAATAAGTTAGCTATTTTCTTTACCTTGCGACATGGATTTCCTTGCACAGCCCCGAAGTTGTACCCCATAGGTCCTGTTAGGATAATTTCAAGATTTTCGTAAAAATTTGCCTATTTGCAGAATAACTAACGACATCTTCCGCTTTATCATAATAATATTGCAGAGTTTTGCAATCCCGAGCCGAATTTTACAGTTTCTATTTATCGTAGGTCTTCTTTAGTTGATCCGGCCGCTAGCCAAAAGAGGTCGCCCAGGATAACGTTTTGGAATTTCGAGCTTACCTATGTACGTTATTTATTTCAACGACTTTCTTGGTGCCAGGGTGTCACAGGAGATAAACTTCAAGCTGTCTGTGGCTTTCGTGCTCGTTTGAGCATCTATTTTCTTACAAACTGTTGTCCAATATTTTGCAGCGAACATAGCGGACAGCGTAGGAGAGAGATGTATGGAGGCGCGAGGTGTTTCTTATTTACCGGGTTTTGAGCACAGGGGTGAAGCTGAGGCATGCGATTCGGTAACAAAAGTGTGCCAGTGGTTTCTTATGAAAGTGCGTTTGCCGAAAACTCCTGATTTGCATAACACGCCTTTCGTACTCCTCTCGAGGATCTTAGCAGCGTTACCCTGGTTGAGAGCACCCTTACTTGATGACAGTCTGCACCCCTCATCTAACAAATATTTCCAAGACACCATGCCTAGGTAAAAGGTTCCCAACGAAAGTTGAGTGTGTGGCGGCTTAAGCAACACCGTCGGACACAGCAAGAGCGGCCGCCAAGGTTCAACAAGGTATTGTGCTCCCTTAATTTTAAGCCCTAACAGAGTATAGTGTTGTGGTCAATTAATTTCCGAGAGTCGATTTTTAAAAATTCCACATAACGCCGTAGTTTAGTCATAAATTTTAGTTGCGCAAAGAAACCCATCGGCCATGCCTAAATATTCCATGCAGGCAAGTACTTATGTTTAGCAGCATGTTGCAACCTATGACTTCACATAGATGTAGGAATACCCTTTCTCTTACCATTCAGTCTGTAGTTATACGTAATTATATTTAAATTCAATATAATTAGATTAAATTAGCCCTTGATTTTCTTTCATAGTATTTGCAAGCTACACCTCTATGTCGCGATATTTCTTTGTGTATGTAAATGAGTTTAGCAGCTGTAAGGGATTAAATAAGGTAAGTCCGAGGAAGTAGATCGCTGGGCAGTCACACACAAGCACTGTCAGCAGGCTGAGCGAATTGTTTTCATTTTCTTGTTTAAAGGACAATTCTCTTTCGGGAGAAATAAAAAGCGGTGGCGCTCAATTTATAACATTTTATTGAATTCATCAGCTCATCGACCTAATTAAAGAGTATCGAGTTGACTCTCGACCTTCCGGGCGAGCTAAGCTGGCAACCTTTTGTTATAGGAACATCGTAACGCATTTGGGGTTGGACAACACTTCCATATTTCCGATTTGTCGTCTTACAATTGTTACAGTAAAGCTGTAACTTGTTTAGTGTCAGCAATGTTATGTAACAAACCTGGCGGCGTCATCGTGTGCCCTGGTTTTTATGCCCTAAATACAATTATGCCTGTAAGAGTCCACACCGGCTTTGGGATTGCTTTGTATAACAACACCTTGTTTTCTAATGACATCTGAGATTTGCGTTGCATTACCCAGTACATTTTAAAAATTGGAGATCAATTTGTTTACGTCTGTTATGTGAGTCGCAATTATATGTATAGCTAGACTGTTGGACAATATTTCTTTTTTAATCAGTAGAATTATCAACTCAGGTTAACCTAGTTTTTGGAAGATCTGCTGTATGCAATAGATACAATATTGGCACGAGGATGCTGCCTTGGGGTACCCCTGCTTTAATCAAGACTAAAGTTGCTTGAACATCCCCGTGTTTTACCATGAAATATCTGTCGTCTAAGTAGGATTGTATTACTTGGTAGTAGCTAAACGGCAACTTGGTGTTAATATTGTTCTGCAATCTTTTCTGTCAAACCGCATCGAAGGCCATGGAAACATCTAGAAACGCTGCTGATCAGTGTTTGCTGGTTTCCATATCGTGCCCGATTTTTGCTACTCGATGCACCTTTTCTATTGTCAAAAATTTTTGTCTGTTTAATTTTTTCATAACTTTCCATAAAGAGAACTCATTTGTTTCTGTTTCCAAAATACCAGCTAGGTATTTTTGAATTTCCACGTTTCTGTTGAGGCGTAGTAACATTTTAGCCTGTTCGATGGCTTGATTATGTTTATGTTTGTTCTTCGGGGATCTGGTAATTTGTTTCTTAAATTGCATTTTTCACCAATCATCTCTTTGACGTAAGAGGAACACTGCGTTATATTTGTTTTGGGTTAATGTCAGAAGATGCTCTCCATGCTGCCTGTTGAATAAAGCAGTTAAAAAGTTCTATGTCGTGGTCCACATCGCATGGAAATTTTAGCGGTAGGTTGAATTACAGGTTCTCATTTAGCTCATTTCAGAAGATTTCCTAGTCTATTGTTTTGTTGTGTGAACACGGGGAGTGCTTTTGCCAATGATCCGTATATTCACACGTACTAGTAATAGTGAGTGATCGCAAGACAGTTCAAAGCAAGACTATTTCCAGGTAGTTATTTAATATGCCATTAGTTGCACAAAAATATACGGCGTCAAGAACCTGTGGCCGAACTGTAGGCCAGCACGTTGGTTTACCAGTGGTTAGATGCTGCAAGTTGTTGTTTGTTATTGCTTAAATCAGTTGACGTTCTCTTGGTGCGGTTAATTTTGAACCTCACTGAGGGTGCTTTGCATTATGGTTACTTCCTGCGATGAAGCAGTCTCCAAGCGTTTGGTAAAACAGCACAAACTGTCGGTTTAGGTTGGAAGTAAGCAGCAGAAATGCTTGTAGCTTGCAAATGGTTTTTAGTGTATTTGTGTAAGTCATAGTGTATAATGATAATTTAATTATAATCGCTGTTTCTCTATTGCTTGTTCCCTCGAAATGTTGTGGCTTCTCTTTGTAAGATGTGATTCGGAGATCAAAATTACATCGATATTATGAGCACCTAAGCTTTGTTTGTAATCTATAAGGTGTGGTTTGCTAAGATATTGGCATTTCAGACTGCAGTTTTTAAATTGTTTATAGCCATTAAGGCAATTTTGCCACAACAGAAGTGAGAAGGTTTAAAAGTACATCCATTTTCGCCAACGTTATAGTTAGCATATCCTCTAAGTTAGTGTTTGGCGGTTTTTGAGGATGGATTTTACTCATTTATAATTTGATTTGTCTTCCATATGAAAATAAGTATATCCAGGCTGTCGTAGTGCAGTCTTAAAGTTCTGAGTTGATTCCCTTGGTACGTATAATTTCTTCTCTCATGGGGCTGAAAATTTCGTTTTTTGAAGTTTTTGGTAGGCATATCCTACACCTTTTATAATTAGCGAGGTAATCCCCCCCAGATGGAGCACTATACGTCGTTGCTGCGGGCTTTTTTAGAGCACTGAAAATTTTATGTGGTTTTTGATGCATTCGATGCTTCGTATTTGATGATTGAATGGAAGATGAAAACACGATATATTTCTATTGCTGTTAGGCTGTTCGTTTAGTTTCAATATTAGCACCTAGTACAGACTTCTCAGTTATCTTAAACGAAAGATAATATCTTAAGACAACACGCGGTTGCAGAGAAAGTACTGCCTTACACTCGTTTTAAAGGTTTTTTTTTAGCTTTATGTGGTATCCAAAATTAGAGAAGCTTGTAGATTAAATGGAATTAAACACTCCTTAGCTAAAATTGTACCAAACATAAACAAACTGTGGGTGTTCAGTGTAGTTCAGGAAGAGGTGAAGCAAAAAAGTCAATTGCTTTTCTAATTTTCTTTTGTAAATTATCTATTTTAAAAAAAGTCGAATGTAGTTTTCACTTTCTTAATGCACTTTTTTAATAGAAATCCAATGGTGTCATAAAATTTTTGAAAATTATTATCGTAATTGAGTTCCAACTTCATTTTTTTTTAACGAAACTGTCAGTCTAGTTTACAGTTTGTTTCTAGCCGGCTTGAAGAGCTCTTCCACAAACTATCTCCAACAATGCGCAGAATATTGTTATTGTGACTTGTTTCAAACTTACCCAGCGTAAAGGTAGTTTGCGAAGGATGAGAGCCTCTAGAAACATAGGATAGGAATTTTGACACAATTTTGCATTCCCTTAAGAAGAGACATTGGCGAATTATATAATAACTGTATATTATTTGGAATTTGTCAATTACGGTAATTTGTTTAATATAATGTATATTATTACTAGTTTTTAGATATATCATTATTCGTTCAGTTGTTTAACACAAATTTTCAGTTTCGGTGTACTTTATACTAAGCTATTCCGTATATTAATATCTTTCATATAATTATTGTTACTAAGCTATACTGTATATTAATATTTTTCATCATTCATTCATTCATTCATAATCTATAGCCTCTTTTATCTTTCGGTGTCGAGGACCATTCATACCTTGCGGGAAGTGCAACAGAGGCAATGCGCCGCACGCGACTTACACTACGCTCCCCCTCATTTTCATATAATTATTAATGTTAAAACCAAGATTATAGAGTACCACATTTTGATTCAACTGTAAAGTGAACTGCTTATTTGGTAATATTTTTACCATTGTAGCTAAATGGTTGTAGACTATTTCTAGAAATGTCTCACATTTGCTTATCATATTTTGTATAGTTCTTTGGTTTGAAGCATACACATTTTATAATTAGTATTTATGTAGTACTTATATAAATGGTTATCGATATACAGCATTATATGAATATATATCGTCAGTGAAGTAACAATACCTCCTATCTGACAAAATTATCAAAATTGCGATTTATACAGCAATCGATTCCTAACTTTACTGCGCATAATTTCAATAGCTTCTATGTGCAAATAATGTGAAAATGTCGGCAAAACAGGAAAAAGCAATACCTCCTATCTTGAAATTTTAACGTCAATACCTCCTATCTCTATAGCATTGTATGTGTCAAACGACACAAATGCCTGTAGCGGCAATCCGTTTTTACCCTCTCCTGTAAAATTTAGGTAAAGGAAGATAGGAGGTATTGTTACTTCACTGACGATATATGCTTTGGAGGTACATGCACAAGTGAAGATGGCCAGAAGTTGTATGGATATTAGACAAATACTCCGAAAATTTAAAAAAAGAAAGAGTTATTGCTATAGTCGATTTCAACGCCACCGGAAGCAAAACTTAAAACGACGATCACTTCAAAATTGGTAGGTTGAGATTAAACTTTTATGTAGGTAGCTGCTGATATCGTAAAAACTACCGACATAGACACTCTATAACATATGATCCAAAATAATAATAATAATAATAGCTTTGCGATTAGACATAATGTATTTCTGTATGACTGCACAAAAAGAACTCAAGAGAAGAACCTAAAAACTATCAGCTCTAATATTTGAAGCTTCAACATTCTTCAACTAAAACTGTTTGTTCCGGATTTGTCAAAAGCTAAGACCTAGGTGAACAAACTCTGAGTTGCATGATAATACCAATGTGCAACAAATATGTTGTAAGAAAAAATTGTAGAACAGTAGCTCACGGAAGGCAAGAGCAAAAAAAAGCTATAAAACATTAGAAAAAATGGAGAGCGCCATGACGCAGCAAATTAAAATGATATTCAATTGTGCTTTACGAAAAACATAACACTGTGATCCAGGAAATTGTCTAGCGGTGTAGCAATTTTTTAAATCAATAAGTGGTTGTTTGACGAAAGCAGACTACTATAAACTTTAAGCAAACCGGTAAATTATTTTCTTTAAAATCAAAGTTCCACGAAGTACATGTCTGTTTACAGCGAAAAGCATAGACTAGACTTACTTGGACATCACGTGTCCACCGGGTGCGGTGTAAATAACTCCACCATGCTACAGGAGGCTGAAGTATAATCTATCTAAGGAGGCTGCAGACCAGCAGGATATGTTCGGATTATTGTAATGAAGGCTTATCTCCATGTGTGCACTCGCTCAGGCAAAAGGCGTAACAATAGCTCTAGTAGTACCCCGTTATGAATTAAGGCCAATTAACTATTACTCATAACCTACTTAACATACCTAACTAAAGTATGATCAAAATTTATTATCACCTTGTATGGCCATCGAATACTTCCTAATTTATGAATGCAACTACATTTATACTTAAATGTCAAACTTGACATTTACTTTTTAAGTGAGTTGCATTCATAAATTAGGAAGTATTCAATGGCCATACTAGATGAAAACAATTTTTAATCATACTATAGAAGAACCAATTGCATGGGTTTTATAACTTATAAATTCACTTGACGACGATATAAAAATAACTGAAAGGCAACGAAACAAATTGAAGAAAGCCTGAAATAAAATCAGGAACTTATCAAACAATGTGCAAGCGAGACGAAATGGTGACATACTTTCATAAGACGACCGGCGGCTAAACAGGTTAATTGCTTCTTAAATATCGCAAGACCCTCATTAAACATATCCAAAATATGTCTTATAGCACGAGAAGCAATATTGGGAATTATTTTATTATACAGGTTTTTTTTATAGCAATCGCCGTGTCCTGCATACGATTCGCCATACTTTTCTATCATATACGTTTTCTTTCTCGAGTAGTCTGCTGATTATGGCTTTTTTCACACTTTCTTTTTATTACCTTTTTGGTCTTCTCCCTCTTCGTCTCCCTGGTGGTACATAACGCATCATTTGCTTTGGCCATCTTGTCTCCTCCATTCTTTGGATGTTGTATTTTGTATTCCTTTGCTCCACCATATGCTGTTTAGTTGTTTAATAACCGGTTTTTCCTTGATTAAGTCGGTGTCGCAATTCAAGTTTTTATCAAAGATTGCACTTAAGTAACTTTGAAACAATTTTTTGGCTCCGCTTAATTGTTTCGCCAGTTATCCAATTATTTCAGGCTTAACCTGTATATTTTTAGTTAAATTATAAATCCTTTGCATTTCAAATTCTTCAATTGTCCAAAGCAGTGTATTTTGTACTTGCATCGAGTTTCTTTCGTTTGCGCGATGCCCTCTTGACCCGCGCTATCTCTTATCAGAGTGCAAGCCTTCTTTTGGACACGAAATTTTCGTCCGAGGCACTTGCTGTCTTAACCTAAGCCCGCCGTCATCGTGCGCTCAACCAATTTTTATGCGCATTGTGTTTCCTAAGGGCTGATTATGATCAGTTTTTTTATTCCCAGTTTCAATCACGAGTTTTTCTCGGAGGCCAAGCCGCTAGCCTTATAGCATTTTCGACACCTGCTGGCGCTCTGCTTTTGCTGCCTTTTTGAGGATGCTTCCGCAGCAATTTTCGGCGCATCCACGTAGTTCACGTCCAGCTTATGATTCGAGGTTAGTTAGTGCTACTCCCGGAATTAAACATCAACTTATCTTTAATACCAGGATTTTACTTTTATACATTCTAAACCACTAATTTTCTGGAATTTAAATTCATACGTACACAACTTTGTTATTACATTATTTGCATTTTAATTATCCTGATTATTTACTACAAGACTTTTTTATTGGTTACTAATTAAACGCTAGTCACTTGTAGTTTATTTCCTCTTATTATTTGAAATCTTTTGATTTCTGGCGCCCATTTCCTTTTCCTTTTTTTTGAAGACATTCCAGGGTACACAGCTGATGATTTGAACCTACGATCCAAGGCCGCCGAAATTTGAGTTAGTTAGGGCCATCGCGGTGAGTAAAGAGTTTTCAGAGCTGCCGTGGTGTATAAACTGTAGGGGGGTTGATCTGCGATTTTTACTACCATTGCTTAATTTTATTAATTAATAGCAGGTCGGCTTCTTTATTGTTTCAACTTAAACTTATTGCAAGCTCTTACATTCTCGCTTTCTAGGTGTAGATCCTCACTGTCCGCCCCTGCCGCTAACTATTCAATTGTTTCTAAGTTTATCTCTAACCCCTTCTAATGATTGGGAATCATTTTACAAAAGAGAGCTTACTCGTAATAGATAAACAATTCGTAATATGTTGGTAACGCATGTAGCAATAGTTTTGGGATTTTTTTGCTAGAGAAATATAATAAACGATGCATTATCATGTCGTCATTGGAAACAAATCTATAAGTATAGACATTTATGATAATAGCATACATTTTGCAATCACATTGATCAAAATGTCTTACAAGCTTGAAATCCGACTGATTATTTATGAACTAGTTGGACGAACGCCTAAGCGCTATATAGTCAACATCTTCAGAGCAAAATGTGCTAGTTTAAATAATGTATCGAACTATAAGAGAATACGAACAAGAAATACTTTGTGTAAATTTACCTAAAAGCCTACGCCCCAAAATTTGTTTGCACGGGTTGTCAACAGAATGGTCTGAAGAGCGAAATATATGGTAAAAGCATTAGTTTGGTGGTTCTGTTTACGTTCTAATGTAGAAGACATGACTGTGCATAGAGAATGGCATCGTAATGTTTTAAAATATTACTAAAGACATACGTGTTCAAAATACACATGCGGATGATAAAATACTATTTGGCAAGGGCCTCGGCTAATTATCGGCAGAATATGGGGTGGTGTAAGGACTATGCAATAAATGTTTGGAGCTTTTATATTGAACAGAAACATTATTAACATTTGGGCGACTTGTCGTTACTCACAACATAAAAGACAAACCTAGCTAATTAGTAATACGCCACCTACCTTGGGTGCTTCACTTCATACCTAAATAACTCGTACAGCTAGAGGGGTTGCAAAAGAAAACACAAGCAAATAACAGCAATAGGAGCATTTAATTAAACCCAAAAATTGCAGTAACACATAAATTATATATTATATGCATTAGCCCTTATACCAAGTCTCATTAATGCTAATAAATGATTGAACCAAAAGAGTGATTAAACACGCTTCAGTTTGAGTTACTAAGGCCTTAGTTGAGCTGAACAGTTTGCCACATTTGCCTTTGTGGAACAAAAAAAAAGGAACGCTGAGAAGGGCATCTAATTACAATTAATTAATTGTTGCTAAAATCCAGCGATCGCAAGCGGGATCCTGGTGCGTTGCATTTATCCATGAAAACTTCTAAGCCGGATTTGGCTGCATAATTCTTAGAATGCCAAGGTAGCCAATGTTAATAAGACAGCAAATAGCAGCAAGAAGCGGCACAGTATTCTGGAATTCCTGACCAACATGTAGGAGCAAAATCGGGGAAACTGAATAAAGCCTCAGGAAAACTCTCAAGTTAGCCCATAGGGACGAATTTTTATTAAGCCTAGTGTGAGCCCATAGTTTCCGAATTTGTATTAACCTCTTGAGCCCATAACGCGCCACAGTGGTTTCAATTATTAGAAGGTGCAGAGGAATCCAGCCAACGCTAAAACGGCTTTGTTTATTTAAAAGAACCAGAACGGCTTCAGTATGCCCAACAATTTATATCCGCAAATCGTGCTTCTCGAAAAATCAATACCAATTGAGCGATTTCGCTGTTTTTCAGCGCCTATTCGCAATCGAAATCTTGCAAACATGCCGCAACAGGAAAACGTGCAGGTGTTTATCTCTAAAGGCAGACGCTTGCTGCGATAAACCTGAGCCCTTTTCCTATAATATTTAGCTATAAAGTGGTCCGAAAGAAGGTGTTAAATGCGTTAACGCGCTATTGAAATAAAATTGAAACGCGGCGTTACACGCGCTAGAGGCGAAACTCTTCTGACTTTTTGAGAAGAGTTTCGTCTTTGGCGTAATTTATACATTAAGTTACTGGGTTCTTTTATCTCTTCCCTTGCAAACGATTTCCGGGTGTGGCTGGCTGACGAAGCCCCTTACTAAAGTGGGGCGAAACGTTTGAGTTCCTCGATCTCAATCATGACATGGTCCAATCCCTGAAGTCGTTTGTGACTTAATGATGTAGGTTCTGTCCAAGAGCTTATGCGACATGTGATGGCAAAAATTTCCAGCCATTGCCATTATATAATGATGTGCTTAATGTTGCTTTAGATCAATATGTTTTAAACACTCTTTCAATAAATTTAAATTGGTTTTTAAATATACGCACTCAAGGATTTCCAAAACTTTTATTAGATACATTACTTATGTACTATACTTACAGCTCAAGATGGGCTGTCAAAAGCGGATTAATACAACCTGGTAAATAACAATTTTAAGATGAAAATTTGATCACATCGTTAACTAATAAATGAGCATTATAAGAGCGGCCAAAGCTTTACAAGGGCCACGTGCCGTAGGATGTAAGTAAGCATTAATTAATAAAACAATAACTGAGAGAATAACCTAGAAATTGATTTAAAAATAATCCTGTTGATTGCTGATTCAAAAAGGGTGAACAACGTCTGAGTAGACGTGACGTCGAAAGGTGGATGACATCTGTTTTAGAATAGTCTTTGGAGTTTTAAACTTGTCCTAAGGTAACTTACTGCACTTGAGGTAAAAGCGAACTTCCCCTTTTAGAAATTAAACTGTGCGGGCATTTAAGCAGAAAATTGCGATATTCAGTGAAAAGAGGTTACAGCTTGCGTTGTATGAAAAATATGTCTGACGTGTAAGCTTAACTTTACCTCAATCTACATTTCACAGAACCAAATAACGGAAACCTGCGAGAGACACTATAAAGAGGATGGGGTTAAAAGGATGATAATTGTCTCATCTTCAAGGAAAGAACTAACTAAAAGAAATTCCAATTGCAAAATAATGAATTTACTAATTGAAGTAGTGTAATTGAAACTAGTGCGGTAATGAGGTGAGCTGCTTTGATTCAACGATTGTATAACTACTAACTTTAGGTAACTATTAGGTATGCTGTTACCAGCGGCCTATTAAACATGCTTGCCTCCAGAAGCCTCTAAAGATGTTGTCCAAAGATGTTACTTATTATTCGAAAAATCCATAAATTATTGGTTACGATTATTTTAGCTGGCAATTTTCGGTGGATACATGCTTGGATATTAACAGTTTATGTCAAGTATGGAACAAATTAGCAATTCCATTTTGGCACCCTCTGAAATTCTGTAATAAAAATGACTAGGTACATTACAAGTTAGATATAAAATTATTCACAATACTATCGTGTGTTTAAAAAGAAACTCATTCGCAGCATGCCATGATCGATTTGAAGTTTGTCATAACTTGATACATACCTATTGAAGCAAATGAACTACCATAAGTCAAACAAAACTAAATTACATCTTGATCTTGAACTATTTTCCGAAAAATATACACAATACTTAACGAAAACAATTTTTATTGACTGGTATGATTAACCTGCGACTGTGTAACACAATTGGAAATAATAATAATGCTATTCTTGATTTTGTAATTTCAAATTTAAATATCAGTGTAAGTGGAGCTGGCGCTTGCATGTCACTGGTGCAAGAGGATTTACATCATCCATCACTCCTATGTAATTTAAAAATTTCTGATTATAAATAAGTACAGAAGGATGCTAGTAATAGTGGTGGTTATAATTTTAAAAAGGCTGATTTTTTGAATTTGTATTGTGCCATACGAGACATGAATTGGAATTTGGGTGTGGATCAGGCAGTGAATGCGTTTTATATAAAACTTTATTCAATTTTGGACGTATATGTTCCAAAAACTTGCTTTAGAAGGAGAACATACCCGCAGTGGTTTACGCGGGGTATTATAAAAGACTGCAAAAGGAAAGATCGCTTAAAAAACAATTGAAGAAAAATAACAGTCCTTACATTCAACAAAATTTTACTCTTTTGCGTTCTAAACTAAAAAAAGACATCAACGATGCATATCGAAAATATATCACGGATGCCGAAGAAAATATAAGTCATGAACCGAATTTGTTTTGGACTTTTGTAAAGTCGAATAAAAGGAATTTAAATTCAAACAATCAAATTATGGAATTAAACAAGAAAGATTATTTCACGAATTTAGATATTGCTAACGCATTTGCGAATTACTTTGAGGGGGTGTATGACCGGGTGGCATCGTCATACACCATTGAGGAGAATGAGAAGTGTAACTATGAAAGGTTGCATGTGCTAGCTATAACTGTGGATGACGTATTAGAAGCATTAAAACACTTAAAACCAAAGAAATCGGCCGGTCCAGATGGAGTGCCAGCCTATATATATAAAGCGTGTGCAGAATACTTTACCTATCCTTTCTGTGTGATATTTAATATGATAATTAAAACTTCCCAGTTTCCAACAATTTGGAAATTATCAAAAATATGTCCCATATTTAAAAGTGGGGAAAGTTATTCCATCTCAAATTACAGACCAGTGGCTTTGTTGTCAACTCCTAGTAAAATCTTTGAAGCAATATTATATAAATATTTGTTCTGGCATATCTCTCCTTATTTATCACCCGTTCAGCATGGTTTTGTTCAAAAACGATCAACTGTTTCTATTCTAATAAATTTTACTCAAGATGCTTCTGATACTCTTGCTAACGGTGCACAGCTAGATGTGATCTATACCGACTTCTCAAAAGCATTTGACAAAGTAAATCATGATGTTTTACTCAATAAATTATCCAATTACGGTTTATCTTTGTCGCTTTTATCATTAATGTCCTCATATCTGAAGGAAAGGCAGCAATATGTTACTTACAATACTGTTAACTCAAAAGCATTCAACGCATTATCGAGTGTTCCACAGGGTTCTAATTTGGGGCCATTACTGTTTATAATTTTAATTAACAAGCTTCCCAACTTTCTCAAGCATTCTACAGGTTTACTGTACGCTGACGACTTTAAAATATATAAGCCCATTTTAAGTAAAAATGATTGTTGTCGGCTACAGGAAGATCTGAACAGAGTAATGGAATGGGCCAAAACTAATCACCTATTGTTTAATATAGATAAATGTTTTGTTGTTAGGTACAACCGTAAACGTAATATAATTGACTATAATTATAATCTTGATGGTAGAACACTAACAACAGCTCACGAAATCAAAGATTTGGGTATTTTATTTGAAAGCATTTTTTCCTTTAATAAACATATTGTATGTACTGTTAACAAAAGTTATAAACTGCTTGGATTCATATTAAGAAATTCAAAAAATTTTTCAAACTTGAATACATACATTACTCTGTTTAATGCGTACGTCCGATGTCATCTTGAATATGCCTCTGTAGTTTGGTCCCCTCATTATAAATTTTACATAAATTTGATAGAACGAGTTCAAAAAAAGTTTTTGAGATTCCTTTATTTTAAAAAATATGGTATCTATCCTCTACACGTTTCATCACAAAACCTGCGGGAAGAGTTTGGCATTTTGGAATTAGAAAAACGCAGAAGGTTAAATGAAGTAATATTTGTATATAAAGCATTCAATAATTTACTAGATTCACCAGCGTTTTTGGAAAAACTGAACATATATGTTCCTTATTATAGTTATAGACATGGACCACTTCTTCTTCCTCGTATTGGCAAAACTAATTCTATATTAAATTCACCGGTTCATAGATTATCTCTTTCAGTCAACAGTTTTAGTTATATTGACATATTCTGCAATTCACTTGCCACATTAAAACGAAAAGTCAGTGATGTGTTAGGACAGCTGTAAAGTGTGTGTATATGTATGTATAGTGCGGACATATTTGTTTGTATCTGTGTATACATGTACTTATGTACATGTACACTATAATTTATTTTCTTATTTTGTTTTTCCTTTTCTTCCAATTTCATAAATCATATAAATGGATCAAATACCTTGATAGACACATTTACTTTTTTCTTTTTATTAGTTGTACTGTCGCCGGTCAAATGCTCATTTTTGTCAATGGTTTATTTTTGTTTAACTTTTATTGAAGATCTCGCTTTTGTTGGTACATTAATATTATTATATTTACTATACAGTTGTTTGTAACCGATTATTGGCAATTGCTGTAGGTTGCATAAATAAATAAATAAATACACTCGTTGTAGTGTAAATGTCATCTTATTTTCCTTTTTAATTTATACAAGTAAGCTTTTGCCTGTCACAGTGACAAATGTTTTCAAAAACAAAATGCAATCTGACATTCACCTAAAGACTTAAGTTAAAACATGGCTAGATTTTTTATCTTTCTTTCTAATGCCTGTCCAAATGAGTTTGTTTAAGAAACATACAATACATTGGTACGATACAGTATTTGTGTATACATTTAGCGGTCTTAAATTTTATTTAGATTATTAGCCTCTTTAAAGTACGAAATGAGTTACCTTTCACCTATAATAAGTGCAACATCTACTGAGATGATAAACTTTTGCCTGTTGTGCTTTGAACACTTTACGATCACTGATTTCACAGATATTGTAGAGTTGCAAACATCACAGAGTGGTGGTCGGTCCCGCGATATAATGCCATGGGAAAATTTTCAATTCTTAATCTGATAATCAAACTGAGACGCATTTCATCTATTCTGCTATTACAACTATTGTCACTTTTTGGGCATCTGCTCTTTTTGCTGCGTTGTCTGCAGTTTTGTTTCAGGCGATGCCATGAAGAAAGGTAAACGAGTTTCAATTCACCCAACTGGGGGCGAGCCTTGAGAACCCGCTTCAGCCAAGAATGGGAAGTTCGGGAAGGGTTATAGAAAGGAGGGGGGGGGGATAACGGAAGAAAGACTAAGAAGAGTGGAGAAATACTACTGCTACAGAAAAGATACTCTTTTGATTAATCTCCTAAAAACCTGAATCAGTACAGGTGGCCATGGGGATCGAACCCACGATCTCCCTAATGTTAAGCAAACTCGTTATCGCAAACCTATAGTGCTCGGTGCCAATATGAGATGGGATCCATATGAACTTTTCTTCTTTGTCGGCTATTTAAATTTCGTGAAGTTTCGTCTTTATAAGATGGGTTTATGGAGTAGGTTTCTTGTAAACATGTTACAACACTAACTGCCGGTCTTATAAAGGGTTTGCGGAAAGTTCGTTCCCCAGATTTCGTTCCCCACATTTCGTACCCCATATTTCCTTCCCGGGATATTTCGTCTCCCCACATCTCGTACCCGGAAACTTCGTTCCTGAGCGAGTTCAATTTGTCTCCTAGATTATCGGGTGTTGAAAAACGAGTGCAGCGATCGGAATGCAGTTAGAAAAATGAAAGATATTTTAATTAATTTATTTATTATAATAAACTTGTAAGAACAGTATGTCCCCGGATTGAGTTTACAAGAGAAAATTACATTTTATTTTTAGTTTTCCATAAAAATGTTAGAGGAATTAAAATTCCTGCTGGGTTTGTAGTGAATTTTAAGAACATTTTCAGTTTTTCAAAAACAAGTCGGCCTTGACAGTTAAGCAAAAACTATTTTCTTTTCAGGTAAACTACCCTTATTGTTTATAATACGGCAAAATATTACAAAGAAAAGTTGTTCAGAATGTGAAATTACGGCCGTATACAAGATATAAGGAAGATACTTAGATTAAACAGTCATTTTTAATAAATACATTTTATTTTGTTCTTATAAGATTATTATAATAAATTAATTAATTAAAATATTTTTCATTATCTAACTGTATTCCGATAGCTACACTCGTTTTTCAACACCCTGTAATCTATGAGACAAACTGAACTCGCTCGGGAACGAATTTTCTGGGTACGAGATGTGGGATACGAAATGTGGGGAACGAAATGTGGGGAACGAACTTTCCGCATCCCCTTATAAAGACCACTAATCTGACGATAACTTTAATTCGCTCTTAAAATAAACAAAAGCCTATCAAAACATTAGTGCTTATGACATTTTATTCAATAGGAAACAAATTTTGATGCGCTTTTGTTTACTTTAACAGCGAATTAAAGTTAACGTCAGATTAGTGGCCTTTATAAGACTGGCTGTAAGTAAATCTAATAGGATTATAAACCGTTGGCTGGTGTTTTGTGTTGCCTGTAGTATAGCATATAGTTTCCCTATTATAACGAGTTAAGATAGTGCCACAGATGGGAAAATTTATAGTCCAAGGTGGTGGTGTTGATACAATAGACAGGGACTTTTGGTGGGGGTATTACATTGGGTTCAGATGTATACCTAATAATTGTCTTAAAATGGTTAGCAGGTGTTACGCCAATCTGACATAGATTGGTGCAAAATTTAACCTACTAACCTCGCATTTGACATAGATTGACAGTACCACCAACAAGACACTTCAGCACTGCCAAACGTATAACACGAATCACAAGCGTCGTTAAGGGTTGCCGGTCTTGGCCATAAAAACGTACCTGCTTGACTTGGCAAACTAACCTATTAAATCATTATACAAAAAAAACCTTCAATGTAACCAGTAACGTGTCCTAATCACTAAAATATTTGCTAATTGTGTACAAGCTTTCTACAGACCACTATGGTATTTACAAATAGTACAGCATAAGGTTTAATAAAAGCTTTGTGAACAAACTAGTCACTTTCGTTCACGTAATAATAATCAATAATTCAATTAAAAAACGAAGAATAGAAAAAATTAATATGCTTTTATTGAAGCCTTATATTTTAAGTACAATAATAGTTTTCTCATAACCTTTAATTTTTTTTAAATATAGGTAGTTTACTTTTTTTGTAATTTTAAATTAGTTCCGTATCTCGCCAAACCCTCATACAATTAAAAAAACCTGTAAAAGGCTTTACACAGAAATTCCCTCGTCGACATTGTGACAATAAATAATTTTAAAAATCAAATTATGTTAGGAGTAAAACTATCTTCACGTTTCCAATAAATTAAATAAATTTTCAAATAAACGAAAACGTTACCGGTGGTCGAATTCGAACGGCAGGCGGAGCGCGTGTGCAGCCTACAACGTTTCGAAGAATTAGTAACAAACTGGGCAATTTCTACCTGCGCCACGAAGTACCGACCTCTCGCATTCCTGTGTCGCAGCTATATTTAGTAACGCGCTAATTTGTGCCTCGTTTTTGTATCGTAAAAATGTTATTCTGTATCTATTGGCTCTCATTTTCGGTAAGAATATAGTCTGCACTATATACAAATTATTACTTGTATCTATTACTAAGTTGAATAAAAAATAAACAAAATTTTATTTTTTAAGGTATTCACCCTGTATATATTTGTCTGACATTTTCCTGGTTTTATTCCAGGTATATATATATAATTTATATGCAAAATATCGTCTTCCTCCGACAAAAATTTTTTGAGTTCTACCGCCAACAGACAGACAGGCAGACGGAATTGAGAAAAATTTTTTTTTCGTCATCTAGATACCCTGAAACGTGAAGATCTGAAGAAATGTCGGAAGCTGATTTTTTCGTGATTACAATACTTCCTTCGTCTTTCAGACGAGGGAAGTAAAAATATACGGTACCCCCCACCCCAGAAAAGCGTCCTTCGGTGCTTTCCAAGAATACTTCCGCACTTTATCTTCGCGTTTATTATCAAATTGAATGTGTTATTATTGAGTGTATTTAAGAAATCAGTTGAATGCTGTAAAAAATTGCTGTTCGTTATATCATGTAAAAAATAAAAAACCAAAATTTATTTTAATGCTTAACCAAAACAAAATATTATTTATTTCATTCCAATCAAATTTTAACAAAAACAAAAATCAATTCATGAAATTAACTTAAATACTAAAAATTGGCAAATCTAATCAATTCAACTTGTATGTTAGCCCACTCGTCCTAATCGAACCTAAGCGCAATGGCTATTCGTCATGCCACAGCAAAAATATTCGACATAACTTTGACTACTCATGGTATTATAGGTTATAGTGATAGTTAAACAAAGTTCAATAATTTAAACATTTTCTTATTTAAATTTAATTAAAGATGATTTCTTCAAAATTTCATTGAAAATCGTACGACTGTCATTAATGACCAATAGAAAAATTAGTTCAGGAGTCGTAACCAAGACAACTAAAAAATTTCTTGGAAATTTTTTGTAGGTAGACATTACTTCTTTTTAGGGTTTGTGTCGTTACGATTTTCTTACCGAATCTCCATTCGAGCATTAATTCATATTCGGAAATTATTTTTCGTGCATTCAACAACGTCCTAATTTGCCCTCGCGTCCCGCTCGGTCAAATTAATGCGACGTTGTTGGAACGCACTCAAAAAAATTTCCGGAAAGAATTCATGCTCTTATGAGATTATATGTGAAAATCGTACGACACTCATTAATGACCAATAGAAAAATTAGTTTACGAGCAGTAACCAGGACAACAAGAAAATTTCTTGGAAATTTTTTGTAGGTAGATATTACTTCTTTTTAGGGTTTGTGTCGTTACGATTTTCTTACCGAATCTGCATTCGAGCATTAATTCATATCCGGAAATTATTTTTCGTGCATTCCAACAACGTTCTAATTTGCCCTCGCGTCCCGCTCAGGCAAATTAATACGACGTTGTTGGAACGCACTCAAAAAATTTCCGGAAAGATTTAATGCTCTTATGATATTATATGTGAAAATTTAGTACATTATGATTATTGCTTTCCACAATATATACCTGAAAAATGATATCCAAAATGTGCCAAAACTGCAAATTCGGCTAAGAGTGATGATAATTTACGGAAGTCAATATCACGGAGTCTTACGGTTTTGCGATTTACTAGTCGTGAGATTTCTTAAACCGAAATTATAAATTAAAGCTTTCCCCAGCTTAAGATAAATATCTTGATAATACCGAACACGGTGAAAGTTTCTGTTTATTGGGTTTCGCGAAATGTTATTGCCTGCGTTTACACTGGTTAACAAAGGTAATTTCAACTTTAGCGCTACTATTGGCTTTTACCATTTTATTGCAAAATACCTCGAACATAATACATCAACATGATAATCTCTGAAACCTTTTTGTAGCGTTCTATAATTGGTGCTGCTTTTCTGGTTATTTCGTCATACGGAAAGATTAAAAACATTAAATAATTAACGTTTCGGGAAACTAATCTATTTTTTTTTTTAACAAAAACATGTAATAAAATTAAAAATTAACAAGTACAACCGTTTTTCAATTTTGTAGTTTAACTAAATACATAGAATGAGCATATATCAACAATGTTATTAAATTTTGTATGTCTCAAAAACTATAAGAAATTAATTATTCAATGATCAGAGTTTAAGAACTGCAGATAATTTATCTATTAAATATTATTCAAGAATAAGTACTGTTTTTTAAGGTTTCAACATTATCTTCACCATCCATCACGTTAATTGTTCACATGTTGAGCATCGGTTTTTCAAGCTATTCTGTTTGCATTGTAAGGTGCCATTGCTTTTCAACTGCAGTCTTAAATTAAAGTAGGCCAGCAATCGTTGGTAGGGTATTTCAGTACTGAGCTTTGATGTACGTAGACGCCAACCAATAAGATTATCTCGTCATTTTTTCAATGCTTTTTCCGCGACCTGTTTATCCGAGTTCTATTTTGATTTTTTAATTCTTGTCATGGCATTTAATGGTCGTCGAGGTTCTGTCTTTTAGACTTATTCCAAAAATGGTTCTTTTCATAGCTCTTTGTGTTACCATGAGTGTTTCTGCTCTTTTCTTATGGGAGTTATAGTTTCTGCACAGTATGTTATTACTGCTAGCACACAGAAATTTAAAGTTTTCTTTTTAGAAGCAACTGTATGTCGTTAGACCGAAAATATTATAGATGTCCAAATTCTTCCCAGCCTAGTCTAGTTCTTTTTGTGGATTCCACTGTTTGGTAAGATGGAGACCAGTGACTTTATATCGTATCTATTTTCTACTGCTAGGACTTCGAAATTTAGTATGACCTTGTTGTGTATGAAATTTGGTGGCGAACTTGACGATTTTTAGATTGGAAATAATTAGCCAAAGCTAAAATTTAATTGCTCTGTTTTTAATCTGCCATTTGTTAATGCTTTCAAGTATTAAACTATTAGTGACTCCCGTTAAGTTTCATAGTTTTTTCATAGTTTTACTTTCATGTAAACCACTTAACCTTAAATTCTGACATGTTACAGGTTTAGCAGTTTCAATGAATTATATAGTTATGGGGTAGATACAACCAAGTCAAGCGGAGTACATTCAACGATGCTTGAATCTACTCCATTTTTTTTTAAATAGTTGATGCTATTATATCTCTTTTTGAAAATCATTAAAAATAACTAATTATACATCGTAGTCGTCGTACATAATTAATAATTATTTTTGTAGATGCCGAGAGTGTACGCACGTAAAACTAATTATTTTTGTAGATGCCGAGAGTGTACGCACGTAAAACTCGCACAGTTGAAGGATTGTTTAAAAATTTACTATACGGAAAGCAGCACGACGCCACAATATTAAAACAGATACCCCTATGTCAAGAATTAAACCTGTGAAAAGAAGGAAGAGACAAGAGTATTATTTGAAATCCTCGGATTCAGGAATGTCTACTACTGACGAAGAGGGAGAAAAATCTTTTCATAGCAAATATTTTGTGAACTAAGTTTTTTCAGTGTCAAAAGAAGCAAGTATGGTAAAATACAGGAATAAATCGTCAGAATTACATTATGGCTTAACCTATAGACAAGTAAGACGCCTTGCTTATGAATATTCATCGCAGATACCCAGGTAATGAAGCAATTATTACACCACTAGTGATGTAATGACCTTCATTACCTAACTGGAATAGTGTCGAATGGCATAATATATTACTTATCCCACTGGATTAGATAATATGTGCTTAGATAACTCGTGCTAAGCACTCGTTTGTAACTTACACACACGTATATTAATGAATCTCTTATTCCACTTGTATAGTAAATAACTAAACTAGACTTGTTGCTATTCAGTCAGATGCTACACTGGAAGCTTTGCTGTGGTTCTTTCTTATACACTATAATTGAAGTTATTGTGTTTTATTCATTCAACACTACCGTGACTAACAATCATTTTGTTGAACTGGTATTGCCTAACGATTGCTAAATGGTAGATATCTTACGGTCTAATTTTTGTAAATAGCTAATATCAACCACTTTACAGTTCAAATACACACAACAAATACAGTTCGCAATAACAAGTCAAGCACCTAAGCTCAATATACAATCGTCACCATAGATATTACATTGTTGGAAAAGTTGCCACACGACCCGATTGTATATATTTACGCTAAGAAAACATTATATTTGAAACCACATAAAACATTACATCTGTTCGTTTATTCATTTGGACAAAAACATGAGTGTGGCTTCTATAAAAAAAATATTAACTGAAATATGCTTAGATCTGCATATCAAAAACTTCGAAGTAGAGAGTGACGAAAAGTTGACGATCACCTACAATATAAAATAGCGGAAGGAGAGAATTCTGAATAAAAATGTAATCTCTGGATAAAAAAAAAGTTTATCTCCACCAGCACTAACTCGATAAACAAAAGACGTTTTGCTAATCAGACGGGCTATATATTTCGTAAAATATTTGCATGCCACGCTGAAAAGGCAAGACGTAAGAAATAGAAAATGTAATGCTACCATTGGCTTTAAATTTTTTAAAAAATGGGGACAACTAGAAATTACTACTTATTAAAGCATGGCATAGGAGTAATAGTAAGCATTAATTTTTGTCATTTCCACAAAACTCGCGTACAGTCAGGAATGGCGCCAAAAGGTATCACGAGATGAAGTGATTAGAATCGGAAAAAGATGAATCGGCCAATATTTTATCTTTATTTGCTAACGCCCAAGTGAATTCGACAGAAAGACAAATTAAATATTTATATAACAAATTGCGAATAACAGAATATGGTGATCATGATGAAAAATTGTAATAAAGGTATTACGATCAAAAACTACTGACCTTAATGAAGCTGGCGTGAAACTGGTAATTCGCGAAAATCCAATGTTAACGCAACGTACATTTGCCGAGGAGTTTTCTACTAAATAATTTATGTCGATTCCAGTCGAAAGCAGTATTTGTCACTTTTAGATTTAGAGCTAATAATTTTTGGGCATTACCGCTTGCACACTGCTCAAAGAAGTAAACTATGCTATAGCATTTTTTGCAGTCAAGGAGACGTTGGAGCTAAGTGTAAAAATATTCTTACAACGTGATAATGGCAGACCATAGCGTTCCTGTATGTAATACTTTGCAAGGGCACAATTACCTATGCAAATGTTTAGAGAGGTGTTATATTCTGCTACATTAGAAGATGTCCAAGACAATATATATTATACTATGTACAAGTGAAAATGTTTACAGTATTTTTTACAGAACTAATATTATTACAAGAAGAAATAATACCAACAACTATACGGAAGCCTCGGTCCATATTTTCAAAGATATTATTCTGCAATGATGTAAGGCTTCCAACAGTTGTGTCTTGGTAGACTTTGTTGCTAATACCTGCGAATGCTAGTCCAAAAGGCGTTTATTAGAATTTACAAACTCTTGATAAACAAACAAATCGATTAAAAAAACGTTTGAATAATGAAAAAAATATTAATCAAATATTTATTATTGGAGAAAACTTACGAAGTATCAGAAAATAATAAGTCGTTATTATACACTATAAACACGGCCATTGGATTTTGATGATTGCACATATCGTACTAGTGATTTATTTAAATGTTTATTAAACTTTTGTGTGCTCCAGACTTACAATGTGGATGTCTTAGCCAAAACTCGTTACTCGTTAAGTTGGCCCAGATTGCAGTTGGAGAAAACCAACTTCTAGAGGTTTTCCAAAATGTGGATCATGAACAAGCTCAACATAATTCCGAAATTTGTAGAGCAATAGAAATTAATACAGAGACCTCAACATCAAGCGCGTAGTTTATTTGTAAAACGGTAAAATGTCTTATCGAAAGGTACAGGAAATACTTCTTTTTATGTTAATTTATTATGGGAATGTTTAAAAAACGGCTACACATTGGAAAATGTTTGATATACTGGAGAAGCGGCCTTCCTCAAGCATTTCTTTCTTCTATTCCCCTTTATGGTCTTCATTAATCTATCTCGTCTAAGTATGTGCCTTATCAGCTGATCTCGTCTCTTCTTTATGTGTTTCCACAGCCGTCTTATATCAAACAAATTATGGAAGATGCGGAGTGTAACACTTATGAAGGGCTTAAAAGAAATGCAATGAACCGCCAATAATGGTTAGCTGTGACGGGCTGAAAACTTAATGGATGGATTGGAAAATGTGTTGAAAATTCCAAGTATCAAAAACAATCACTTTACCTGCTAGTTTTCGCTATGGCATCAGATTTCAAAATTCGACCGCGCCCGTTATTTACTATACGTATAGGGCCATAATTACATAGACATACAGATTGCGGCAGGCCACTAAGACCATAGCAAAAGCAAGGTTACTTTATATGTGGCCGTAATTGTATTTAAAAAATGAACGAAAATAACGACGTACCGCTATCATACATTGATTTTTTCGTTTGTTAAACACCACGACGGCCAGAGACATATTTTCCTTGCTTTTCATTCATCTTTAATTTTTAAGCATTTGTCAAAAATTTTCTAAAATTACAAATTCTACAAAAACGGTACAATATAGAGCGTTAGTTGAAGAGATCATTTTTTTCTAGAATTTTAAGCTGAATTCAAAAATGTAATAATATACCGGGTGTTCTATGTAAAATAGGAGTTAATAAAAAGAATAGAAAAAACAAAAGAAACCCATTTTAGAAGTATTCAACTGGAAAATCACCTATCTCACATCAATACATATTCAAAATTTAATTTAAATGTAAAGTTTGAAAAAATTCGTTAGAGCCATTTTTGAAAAAATCGAAAAAAAAACTGAAAAATCACAGGAGTAAACACCTACTTCAGGTTATGCGATTTTTTTTTCAAAAGCTACACAGTACACAAAACTTATATATGAAGTTTCAACGCCATACCTCTATTCGTTTTTGAGATGTTCTGTTCACAGACAGACACACAGCAGACACACAGCAGACACACAGACAGACACACAGACAGTCCAATAAAAAAAATGTGTTTTGGGTTAATGGGACTCGAAAACGTGAATACCTGTTAAAAACTCAATTTCGAGTTTTTTGGGTGAATCCAATACTTCCTTTATTGTAAAAGGAAGTAAAAATAGAATGCTTGAATAAGAAAGAGATGATCATACGAAAAAAATATTTTAGTAGGCGTGTTCAGTTGACAGTGGTCATAATTAAAATGAGCGTCAAGCCTACTCGAACATTTGCTACTATGTTTACCTCTTTCTTACTCAAGCAATACGTGTTATTTTCTCGTTGCTGTTATACCAAGTGGTTGGTCATACCTCTGAACATAGGCAATTTACATGGCTTATCACGGTTATGCATATTCCTGCTCGCCATTTTTATGGAAAAAAATGGTAGTGGTACTAAATTAAAGCAAATAATTTTCCGCGTCGTTTAGTATTAAAAACTTACTAGCAACCAGTGAGACAAATGTCTCATTTAATAAAACAAAAAAGACCGTTTTTCAAATAGAAAGCGTCCCGGACGGACGGAAATCACGTGATTTCTCGAAAACCGGAAGTGTCACGTGACTGAAATTCGGTTCCTAACCTGACATGACCATTCCAAATACAACTTTTTTCTCTATTTCTTACGGTTTGGCTGCTGAAACAGCGTCTCGGACAGACAAGTCTATTAGATAAAGGATTGGATAATGTTAATTGTGCATAAAAATATTAATTTTAAAATTTAGATATTCCCAAATATAAGTGAGGGAAATGTTTAGGATTTTTGTGTGCGGGCCAATTTAATAGAATAACTAGTTTTACGGTGCTGGTGACGTGTGTAATTGGGGTGTTAAGCTAGGCAGGCCGCGGGGCTCCTTTGGTGTATAAGTTTGGGTTCCCAGGAATAACTTAAACAGGACATGTTCACCTGGAGCGAAGTCCATCTTTTTAGTGCTGTATTTCCAGTGAGCTTTGCAGGTTCGCTTATGCCCTCCTGCTCGACCAGTGGAATACAATCAACTTTGGAAGGATTGTAAGGAAGATGTCGTCGGATCAACCGCGCTCTTGCTACAGGTATGCTAGTGATTAATTGAGGTTTTTGGTTAGAATAACTTAGGTGGAACCGGAGGATTACGGTCAAATTGACTTAGTGGGCATCCGGCGGATTTAGGTTAACGGAATATTCTACGAGACGGATTCCCGTCACAAGGCAGAACTACGTTACCCTCAGATTAGGAGGGTCACTCTACGGGACGGGCTCCCGTCACAAGTCAGAACTAGATCAAAAAAGTATTAGTATATAAACTTGCAGTTGGACAAGCAGTGAATGCCCCTATAGCATATATCATACCACGGTTATGGATGACATTTAGGGATGCCAATCTACTGCGTTTTGCAGAAGCATATGCAACACGTTTCTAATCGATTCTGGAGAGTATAGGACTTGTATGTAAGAATAGAAGGACTTCGCGGTCTGAGCCTCAGTTGCTATGTACAAAACTCTTGATAATATTAAGAATTTCTTTGCAAGAAAAGACTACTTTATCAATATGTAAGTGTTTTGTCCTAGATATCTAACTGTGTACATTTTCTACTTCTTGTTTTGCTAACCTAAAGTTAGGGATGGTAGTGCAAGTAGATCTCTTTCCGCAGAAGTGCATCGATTTAGTTTTCGTTGTAAATATAGACAGATTGCGTCTAGATAGCGCTTGCGATAGTTGGTTAAAGCTGGTTTGCAAGGTTGTTTAAATGACCTCATTTAAATTACTAACTTTGAACACGACTAAGTAATCCGCATATGCACAGTATCACACAGATTTACTAATGGAAGAAGGAGCAGAATCTGTTGTAACTAAAAATAAAGTAGCGGTGTTCTGTGGGTCAGATTATACGTATATCACAAAACATCTCTAATTCTGACGTCAATGGTTCTGTCGAGTAGAAAGTGTTCTACTACCATCGGCAGGCTTCCTGTGAGCCCCCAGTCATATAGTTGACGAAGTATATTATAATTTCGCATAGTATTTTACTCATTTTTGATATCAATAAAGATAGCAGAGGCGTGGGCATAGTGCAGGGAATAGTTGTTTATTACATTTTGAATAAACACTATAGAATCCGTAACCGAGTGACCTTTTCTAAACCCAAACTGATAACCAGCTATTAAGTTTTCTTGTTCTAATACCCAACATAGTCTATAGTTAATCATCATTTCTAGCAGTTTGTCAATGCAATTAATAAGTGATATGGGTCTGAAATGAAATGGCCTCTTAAATAAACGTTGATCCAGAAATTGAAGATCGCTCAACTAGGCATGGAACGCTCCATGTTGGGTCTAAGATTGCGGGACCGGGAACGGAATGAAATAATAAGAGAACGTAACAAAGTGGAGGATGTAGCGAAACGCATTGCAAGTTTGAAGTGCAGTTGGGCGGGGCACGTCATGAGACAAGATGACAATCGATGGTCTAAACTGACGACCGAGGGCTAGACGCCGAAACGACGTGGACAAGATCGTAGGGATACAGTGGATGAGTACAAAATCGGATAGAACGGAATGGAAGCGCCGAGGGGAGGCATATGTCCAACACTGGAGTAATTAAATGCTGATGAAAGAAGAGAAGAAAGATGAGTCTAAAGTATGCTCGTTCTGTCGGACTGTGCACCTTGGAATTTGGATTACAATGGCACTATGCCAAGGTTCAGGTAAGTCTCCATCATGCCAGATATTATTTAGTAGCTTCAGAAAACATTATTTAATTTATTTTAGGTAAGTATGTTATACAGCTGCTCGGCTGCTCCATCGAAAAACACAGTATCCAACATTTTTTGTGAAATTGAGCTGAATGTTCATATGTAGATACTGTGTTGTCCCGCATCTTTCTAGCTAATCAGATTTGAGCTATTTATACTGGTTACCTATTTACAGCTATCCATAAACACAGTATCTACATGCATTCCTTCTGTTCTCCAATTCAAAACACAGCAAGTCATTATAATTTTCGAAAGAACCAAAGAAAACACAGTATCTGGTAGTTACTGTGTTTTAGAAAAAACACTTAGAGCAAACTTTTTTGTCAAAATTCTGTGTATAACACAGTATCTACGAGATACTGTGTTTTGTTGCAGACATGTTCACTCAACGTACCTACATAAACTTAATTTCTGAGTGTTTGTTATTGGTGTGCAAAGCGGTAATTCATAAATTTTGGTTTTTTTTATTGTTTTTGTATTTGTTTAAGTTGTCCAGCATATCTTTTTGATAAAAAAAAATCGTGTAGCTATCGTAAAAAAAATAATAAAACTGTTCTCGTAGATACTGTGTAGAAAATTAATTTAATCCTCACTTCCGCCCACCCATTGGATTTCAAAACACAGTACCTACATTTTACCATGAAACTTTAGGGTTGCAAGATTTTTGGTCACACAGTAAAAATTATACCTTAATACAGACTGCAAATACACGGGATTTACCTTTGGGAATGCATGCAGAGTGTGGGGCCATCGATCTAAAGTGTTTCCTTGTTTCCCACAATTTTACTTATTATCACATACTGTGTTATTCGATGGAGCAGCCGAGCTCAGCGCAATATAATCGGGAACCGCAGCCTTGCTTTAGGATATTGCTATAGCCAAACCTACTATATAACCTAAACAGATCAACCAAAAAATCAAGAACGTTTTACCCATCCCATTTTCAAAGAATAATAACAAGCTATAAACAAATACAAACAAGAACAGCAACACTTTTAAAACAAAAAGTTAATTACCACTTTAAGATAAATCTCAATAAACACAATCAAAAGTTTTCAATTGAAAAATGTCATAAACAAAACTAATAAGTTCTACAGCAAATTCTTAAAAAGTAATTTAACCGAGTGGCGATTTTGCTCTATTAAAAAACCAAAAGTGATCCCGAAACAGTTGGTTCAATAAAAAAAAACCAAGAAACTTATTAAAAAAACAACAAACCAAGTGAAAATAATACAAAAAAAGGACTGCTTTGTATCTAAAATACTTATATAGAAATTAAAACAACTTAAAAAACCTCAAAACCAGGGTGGAAGAACACCAACGCAAATGAGAAAAAAGTAAAGTACTAAAGGAAAATAATAACAGCAATTTCAAAATAAAAATAAAAATACGAAATCAACCATTTTAACTTAAAAAGGAAATACCAATTTATAACATAAATCAAACCCTTCTTACCTATTAAACATCTATAACAGGTCTAAGAAAGAGGAAAAAGAGAGGAAATAAAAAAGGAAATAATTTCAAACTAACCAAATAACCACAAACTACTTAAAATACCAAATGGTGAAATCCAATTTGACACTATTCTTAAACCATTTTAAAACTGAAATTAATAGTATAAAACTATAACCACTTTATGACTTGGAACATATATAAATATTAAAAAAGAAAAAACAAAACAAAAGATAAAAACTTTTGTGCCTTTTATATGTGTGTCCCAAAAATGTTTTAAATTGTTATAAACAAATTGTATCAAGTCTGAAGAAGCTATATTAAATAGCGAAACGTTACTTTTAAAATTATGTTTAATGAAAAATAACTAACATGCTTTGACACAACTAATGATTTCACTTACAACCATTAGTAAAGATTGATATTAACAACAAAATTAGCTGAAAAATCTTCTAACGAAAAAACATGACTTACAATAGTCATATGTTTTCAACTTTTTAATTTTATTAAATAATACAGCTGTAACAAACAATTAATAGAATTAATCAATTTAGTTTTTTTTATTAAAATCTGATTTTATGTATTACTACAGTGTTTTGAGTTTTATCGGCTTTAGTAAAACATGTCTTCAATTATTTAAAAAAAAAACTGATATGAGCCAAAAGTTATTTACCAGCCTCTATGTAATTAATTGCCCTATTATTGATAAATCTAAATTTTTTGCCTGCATTATAATTAAGCTATCAGTCAAATTGTATGCTTCAATGTATTAAGATTTTTAAATAGTTTACGTTAGTTTAAGTTTTACTCCACGCATTGAGCTGCTATGGTCGTCTAGCCTGATTTCAAGGTTTTTTTCAAATTTTGGGCAAGGCCCTTGTCTTTTTGGACCATTTGCCATTGTGTGCTGCTGCAGAAAGGCTGCCTTGTGAATTACGTTTGTGAAATCAAATGTGCCTTTAATCTTGGAATCTTCACGGGCCTCTGCCATAGTAAAACGTTTTTTTTTTGTTATGAGCTCTTCTATGGAATGCTGATCAAGTTCATAGAAAATTTATTTTTAGCATTTTCCCAAGATCCAACACGGTTTGGCAAAATAGAGCAGAACATCTTAATGGTTGGCCTAGCTTTTTTGTATCAACTGGTTTTCATTGCTTTCCATTCCTTTATCTCTTTTCTCTGCTCGGAGAAAATTCCGCTCCTTGCGAACACACGTCGTACTTGAATTACCGCAGCTTTGTCGTCTGAGACTCGTGTGTGTGGAGGTTCCCCTTTTTCGAGTGGTTTGAATTCGGATTACTATTGAAGCCCTATCGTCGAAACGATAATCCAACTGTTCAGACCTGGCGTTAACACTTGGACACCCCCTTGAGGATCCTCGACAGGGTTTCCTGATACATCTGCTTACTAGTTGGTGAATCAGCTACAGAATGTATGTTGCAATACGCTCTATTTGTCCCTGCGTCAAGACGCTGAATTTCCGTCTATCCTACATTATATGGGATTGCTTTTAATGTTAGCATTTTTGCATTATATTTTAATTTGTACTGAAATATCAGATTCTTGTCATGATTACAGAAACAATAGCATAAAATAGTACTTACTTATTTAGGGCAAATTCTCCAATTTATATCTGTTCATTTGTAAACTGCCAAAGATTAAAATTGTCGATTGCGGATGAGTCTCACTATCATCCTAGTTAGTATCACTTGTAATTTTGGCTTTTGTAAAGCGATTTGGCATGAACTTTGTACTTTAGTTTGTCTTTCACTTCATATTAATAACACGGTTATTCGCTTTATCCTCGTTAATCAAACTGAAAATTTATGAAAAAAGTATGACTTTCAAAACTAGTGTACAAATAACTATTTCAGTATTAGTAATAATATTTACATCTGCGATTTTTTTATTTAGGTTGTAAATGATGTAGGTAGGTCTTATTTCCAGAACATTTTGTACTCCTTAGGTATTTCCGTGTTACTTAAATCAATTAACCAATTATTTTTAGAAGTGTATTCTTCTATACAGGGTGATTTTTAAGTTGATTGTTTCCGTTTACCAGGACACAAGGCTAAAAAATAAGCATTTTTTCATCTACCACTTTTCCGAAATATTAAAACTAACGGAGGTACAGGGTGTTAAAGTTTCAAATTAAATCTAAACTTTGGCCCAAAGGCGGCTGGACAATTTTAGTTTTGTTTATTTCTGTTGTCAAGCGATGACCTGTCGACTAGTTTTCTATTGTAATTTTATTAATGTTATTGCTACAATAATGGTTCATGTTTATGAAAATAATGAATACGCGGAACGTATATGTAGTAGCGAATGGTGATAACTTTGAACATATCATTTAAGTTAGATTAAGTTTAGTTTAATTTTTGTTAAGTAATTTTAGTTCTTAATTTGAAACTTTAACACTCTGTACTTCCGTTACTTTGGATATTTCGCGAAAGTGGTAAATGCGAAAAATGATTATCTTTTAAGCTTTATATCCTGGTAAACGGAAAAATCAACTTAAAAATCACCCTGTATAATCTATCAGAGTTTGTTTTGTTAATTGTGTTATTCTCTCTATCAATTAGTATACTTTTTTGTGTTTTTGATTGGTTTTGATTTTTAATTTATTAATTTGCATGTTAACGTAGCAAGGCAACGAACTGTTAAGTATATATTGTGGTATATTTTTATTTACAATTAATTTCTTGCTGTTTAAATTTTTTGTTTAGAGTATGAGTCATAGACCAAGAAATATTATAGTTGGTGGTTAAATTCGTAATGTAGATTGTTAAATTTATGAGTTTTCGTAAAGTACGGAAATTGTACATTATTCATGACTCTTGTAAACATTTTGGTGTCAAATTCTGTTATTTACATTCTTTGAGAATGTTTAATTTTCCATTCACCTTGACAATGAAAATACTATTTTTTCAAATACTTTTAAGATATTCTTCATGTTTAGGTTCGAAACTGTTGTTGATTGTTGGTGAAATTCTAGCTTCATTAATATAGTCGGGTTCATATGTTGGTTATTCATCATTAAGGACAATTACCTTTTCTTTTAGATCCAGCGTCTATAAACACTAATATCTTTATAGAATTAGCTATTAAAACTATTAACTCTCGGATGGTATTTCAATTTTATATAAGCGTGCACATATTACTACAGCAACTTTTGTAGTTTGTAGTATGGGCATTTGTGTTACACCAATATAGTGTAATTATTGTCCTTTATCTTATTTCTCCTATTTGTTATTTGTCAGATACTTTTATCAACACGCTTGCTTATATTTACGTATACATACGTCAACAGAAAGTATTACGATTGCGAAAAAAAAATACCTCGAGATTTTGATTCATCTTATCGTTTTGAGAGCCCCTGAGTCCATTGTGGCGATTTTAAACAAGATGTCCCCATAAGCTAGGTTGGTAAAACTTGCCACCGGAGATAAAAGGTAGATCTGCATCAACTTTGGTTAAAAACTAATAATCGGAAGTAGTATTTACCTGAACAGGTAACCGTATTTATTCATATAATCCAGGACTTTAAATATAGATATTTAGTTGAAATCAATCAGAAACATTGTAAGTCATCAAAAACGCTAAGATATGTAATTGAGTTTCATAAGAGTACCGGACTTAATGCTTTACCTGAAAAGGTAATCGTGGTGTTTCATATAATCTAGAACTATAAATAGAGTTATGTAGTTGGTATTAAGCATAAACATTAAAAATCCTTATTAAAATAGAGCTTAATAACTCACTAACTGCTGTTGGAACAAAAATACCTTATAAGAAACTGGAAACACCTGGAATGCGGTAAAATTTGACTGCATTTTAGGTACTTCTGTAATGAAAAATGTTTTGGTTATATAAGGGTTAAGCAATATTGAATACCTGAAAAACAAAAAAAAAATTTTTAAATGCAATTTTTTCTATTAATTTTAGACGAAAGATATACTTTGAAAAAATGTGTTCACAACATGGTGCTAATACAGGGTGTTTCTTAAGTGAGTAATCAAACTTTAAGTTAATATTCTATGGCTTATTGTAAGAATAAAAGTTACTATAAACGGATTTCCTAAATTGCTTCGTTTTCAAAAGTCGAGTTAATATAAAAATTGCAAATAGCTTATAGTTTTATTATGGGAACAGACTGTGTTATTGCGAATAATATTAAAATACAAAAAAATACGTAACTAATGAAATTGCAGAATAAATTAGACCAGCTGTTGAAAATCTCGTGGCAAACGCGCCTGTATGCGACTGATATGGTAAAGGTAAAGCTGCTGCTCTCTCAGAATTGTCCACACCAGCTTAGAATTTACTTGAAGATTAGAGGCAATTTTTCTGGTGCTAGTTTCTGGATGTTCTTCAATTTCGTTCAAAACATCTTCTTCCACTAAGTCCTAACTGTTTGAGGTCTTCGTGGAACGTTTCTTGTTCGTACAAATGATTCTGTTTTCACAAGACGCTGGTGGAGTCTCATGAAAGTCCGATGATTCGGTAATTGGCGATTGGGATACTTTTCGCTGTAAATGCACCTTGTTTCTTGAGCACTTCTATCAGCAAGACTGTACACAAAATTGATATCAGCCATTTTTAAGTTTGTGTACTTGACCATCCCATGCAGCACACAATATTTATGTAATATTAATTTTACATTTCGGTAATATCTGTAGGGCACAACTGCCATTTAAATATTTGCAAGCTAAAACTAAGATTGTATTACTAGTACAGACACATCTACACAAAATATTTTTTCCAAAAACATATTTACAATATTTGTGTAATAATTTCATTGCAATATTTTGCTTAAAATATTAAAGTATAATATGTAAGTAACCTTTGGAATACATTTCAAAGTAATATTAGTTTAGCGAGATTTAGCCAAGATTATCCTAAGCTTTGGAAAGAAGATACCTATAATATTTCAAAATGAATTTTCAGAATTGATGACATAAATATATTATGGCAACATTATTTCTAACATTTTTTTTAAATACTAGTGAAATATTACAAAAACAGATTTAAACGATATTTGACGGTAATAATAAAGAAAGGTAAAAGAAATATTTCTGCTTTATTTTTCAAGTATCTTCAACACTTAGTTTACTTTAATAGGGTCTAAAATCCCGTAAACTCGTTGTCCCATTTAAGTTGTTTATTGCAATACTCGTTCTTAAAAGTAATATAAGATACAGTACAGTAGAGGTTAAAATAGCGTGTAGCAATTCTTATCTGTTCAAAACTTACAACGCTCCCCAAGTTACTTATCTTAATTTGTGGAATTCCTTGTGTAGGCGGACTGTAATTTTACGTTTAAAATCCTTTTGGACCACATGCTCTTTCGGTTCGGCACCTAGTCCACGAAATTTAACGACAATCTATACCTGCTTTCAACAGAAATGCACTTGTGGTAAATTACCATCTTGCGTTTTAAACAAGAACGTTGGCCTTATTGTTTTAAGCGAATCGCTTGTGTATCTAATAGTGTTCAGTGAAATAGTTGTTGGTCTTTCATAAGATAGAATATATTGTTTTTGTACTGGGTTTTATTGGCTTTATTTTTACCTAAAACTTTAACACATATTTCCTTCTAACGTTTATTTATTGTTCTAAGTGGTATCACAGCTGTTTTAGATGAATTGAATGAAGTTGAAATTAAGCAAAGCGTTCTACAAAGAAAATTGTTCTACGAGTTTTTATAGAGAACAAAATTTTCTATAATTTACTCCAACGAAATTTTTTTATAAACCTCATAATTACCGAAGGTAAAAAAGCCTCAAAGGTAAAAAAGTTACGAAAAACTTAAAAACACGTTTTTTAATCAATTTATTCCACTGACGTTTGGCCTACTTTTATTCATCAAATTCATTCAAATATTATCTACAAGAGATTCTCTTTCTTCATGCATATGGTGGGTGTGACACTACATCGGCCCCATTTGGACATGGAAAAACCAAAATCTGCAGTGTTCTTCAGAAGCACCTTAATTGAGTTGAAGCAGTAAGTGCATTCAGAGAGTCAGAAGCTACTCCTGACCAAATTGGATAAGCAGGTGACAAATTTTTCGTAGCCTTGTATGGTGGGGACATGAATGCTCATACTCTTGACGCATATCTATCATATGGTTGGAAAGTGTTACTTATTTTGTCTTTAAATTTAAAAAAAATAAACCGCTAAGATGATGGGCACTGTGTTTTTAAGGTAGTTTTTCCAAACTTTCGAAAAAAATTTGTGCTTTGAAGTTCTGAATTTCGGTAACTATAAGGTTTAGAAAAACATGGTATTGGAGAAAATTGTTGAAAATTTTGTGCTCTACAAAAATTGGTAGAATAATTTTTGAGTTTGAGCATTCATGTCCTCACCATTTACATCATATATTCGACTCTTTCTGTTTCTTATTTTGCATTGTTCAACTGAATTTTAAATTCTAATCTATTATTTTATCAAATACACTTGTTAATATTGATGTTATCCTTTTTATTACTAAAATTCATCTTTGTATTTTAATAATGAAATATTTTAATCAATTTTTAAACATAATATCAAACCCTTTGAACTACAACCATTACAATATGATCAATCGAAGATAACCATATACTCTGCTGCATATTTATTCTTCATAATCCTCATATTTCTATTTATTAGAAGATCTTTTAGTAAATAGAGAGAAAACTGCTAATATTATTATTTGAATACTAGTACCCTTGGGAGTAAAATGTATCTATAAGTAAAATTTCAAAGAAATCCAGGCTTGACATTGTTTTAACAATTACTTGAGCAAATGTAGGCCTAGTTAAAATCAAAGTTATATTGAATAGCAACAGCTAAAGTAATTGTCTTATGATAATAGATATATTAATTTTAAGTGGTGTGTAGTAAACTTCTTTAAAGTTCCAACTTCTAAGATGTTCATTGATTGTTTAAGATTTACACTTAAAACAACCAGTTGATCTTGAAATATCTGAAAATGCTTATGACATCGATATATTATAATTATGGATTTAATTTTTTAAGAATGTTCTTAAAAATATGTTACAAGGTAAGAATCATCATATTATTGCAGAATAAATAAAACACATTTTATATTGTTATAGTGAGTAAGATCGAAATCTACTGAGGATTCGAATTGTTGCCTGGCATTTTAAAATAACATTTTTTAACCAAATAATTAATTAATGCTATAAAAAGATACAAGAGGACGTGTCTTCAGAATATTAGCGCCGTAAAAAGGTCCCTAAGTCCCAGTGCTGGTAGCTTCTGCGACAGGAATTGTTATTTCTAAAAATTTTAATTAATGTTGCTCCATTGCTCCCAAAACCACTGGGACCTCATTGCAATTTATTTTTTCTAAACGTTTTCCTTGCCTAATTAAAGAACTACAATTCCTTGGCGTCTATGCAAGCCCGAGCCGTCTGCTGTGCATTCGCCGCCACAAGCAGCAATTTCAGGAAGCCGAGAACCACGTGCCCTTTTCTGCAACATCAAAGCGCCGGTGATAATGCAAAGTTTTCTCGCGCAAATTAAGGCCACTCTCCCACGCTTTTTATAACCACTTACCTCCTGGCACCTTATTCTCAAAACTAGAGTAAACTCCGTAAAAGCGACGGTATGAAAGGGCATTGATTTTCATTGTGGACTGCTAGGAAGACACCTCGCATTCGCAGCGCTTGGGGCACAATGTGGTCGTTAGCGATTTCCTTGCGTTTCTGCTGGAATTATTGTATCGTAGGTAATGCAATTTGGGCCGTGGTCGGACACTCGTTGAAGTACTTTCCAACGAGCGTAAATGTTAATTGTCAAACAAAAAATATATATTCGTTCTTCACTAGTTTTACTTATTCTTTATTAGTTTTTTTATTGTTTTTTTACATAATCGTTTTTCAGATTTTCTTATGATCGTTTTTTTGTGAATTGGAAATAAACACTATTATTATTTTTATTATTATTCTACTTTGCTATGTTGAAAATTAATAAATTTTTTGGAGGGCATTATCATTATTATTAAGTTTAAGATACACATACGTATCCAAACCTTAAAACATTTATAAAGAGTTTGATAGTAGGTTTTGATTCCTTACTGATGAAAGAATTTCAATTTTCTATAAGAGTTCGATCCAAGAAATAGACGTCAATGCTTCTTGATCAAAAACACTTGAAGATTAAGATGGAACTGTCACAGACTACATTGAGGCCTCCTGGATATTTAAGTTAATATTTGTTAAAGTCCCTTCTGTCTTCTCTCACTAATAATATCAGTTCCTGACTTGGCAGTATTGTGTATGTGCAAGAAGTAGATTTTTTACAATATCCCGTGTCTCAAGCCGTAGCGTCGGTGAGTTGAGATTACGTGAGCCAAAAGTTCTGGACGCAGTACCAGTTCACACCCATTCATTGTGTAATTATTTACCTACCAATTTCTCTTTGTTGGTATTTAGGTATAGTCGAATAGACGAGACATTTAGTTAAGCATACCTTCGAAGTGCCTTGACGTACCGACCCGTTGAGATAATACAAGACATTTCTTCTGCAAGGTGGTAAAACCTGGTAAGTGAGCATCATTAGAATTCTGTTCTCTTAACTCGTAACCACCTACAAGTTCTTGAATAAGCTCTAATGTTCAATTCGATGTGTTTCAACCAATTTACGGCTTAGATCTGCACTGTATAGCAAAATGTTATAATTTCAGATTGAAGAAGATTGTTTTTTGTAAACTGTACAAACTTAAGTCTCTTGTTCTACATTTCACCACTATGTCATCTAAAGGTGTGGTCGTTCAGTGAAAACTCGCATCTCCGAGCACCAGCGCTGTCTCAAGTCGGGTCTCGTTTCATCATCAGCCATCGCCGAACACCAACGCGATACTGGTCATCAGATCCTTTTTGATGAAACTTCCATCATCTGCAAATCCCATTCTTCTTTAGCAGAAAGATTCGCGAAGCCATTGAGATTTACAAACACCCTAACAATCTCAATCGAGACGAAGGCTTTTTCCTTCCTTCTATGTGGAACGTGCTAATTCCTAAGCCCCGCCCACCGCCACTGAACCGCGACGGCATTTGCTGAACCGCGACGGCGCTTGCATATAAATTCTCGTCTTTCTCCTTCTAATAGTCGAGTTTTACCTCTGACGTAGTTCACACGTTGAGTTACGTGCTTTTCTATCCCTTCCCTTGCAAACGAGTTTTGCCTCTGGCGTGGTAACACGTTGAGTTACCGTGCTCTTTTGCTTTTTTCTTCTGATGAAACCCTCTACGAAAGTGGGCGAAACGTTTCTTCGATCTCAATCATGACACGGTCCAATCCCGGAAGTCGTTTCTTACTTAATTTTACCTCTATTTCCTTACATACAGCCTGTTAACATGATTTCAACATCTTTGTTTTGTGTCTCTGCATTTTAGGTTGGCTTGAAATATTTTGGTCTGATAAGAATAATTTTAGCAAGTTGCTCTCTCAATTGATTGCCTGTTTTGGCAGCTCAGAGCAGCCAAAAGTTGATTATTATTTCATTGGAATATTCTAAATAAAATACGTCTTCTGGTCTATATAATACAGATCAAAAATACCTTAAAACAACACTATTTACACAATTTATGAACAAAAAACAATAATTTAAATCTGAATTAGAGCTTCTGGAAGCTTCGGAAACGCTTGCGTTAATAGGTCGCTCACTTAGTTTTCTTATCAAACAGTTCTTAGAGTGGCACTGCGTGCGTGACAGTAGTTTCTGGAACTTATTTAAAATTGTATCTAAATAAGACGCGGTGCAAATAGGGGCTTTTCCATGTAAATTTTAAGGTAATTAACCCTCTTACAGGCGCTTTTTCAATGTTAGTGAAGAGAAGCCTCGTACAAGACGGCTTTTACCTTGAAGAAAACCCGGCCGTGGGCATTTGCCATCCTGCATTGCATATCAACAAGCTGCTTTCCTTAAAGTTCTGCAGGGTGCTGCAAGCGCTGGAGAGTCCATAGGACTTTCCTTTTGGGGCAAAAGAAAAAATGTTTCGTCAAGTAACTCTAGTTTTGCTTATTTACGGTACTGGTGACAAGCCAAGATTCTCTTTTCCTCTAAATAAAGGTGTCCCACGCGAGCCACTATAAGTTGCGGAACGCCCGCTCCCCAGAGGTCAGCGACGACTAGGGGCTTTAAGCTGAGGCACCAGGTGCGACGGAAACAGCACTGTCACCTTAAAAGACTGTAATGACATGGGCCTTTGGGTCGCGCCAACAGGTACTTTTCTCGTTGCAGGAGGCGGCAGAGCCGTTCCAATGAGGGGGGTGGGGCAGATAAGCGAGTATATGCTACGGAAAGGCTCACCACCGATAACGGATAGTTGGACTGGTAAGTGCTCTAGAAAGTCGTACCACCAATAACGGCTTTGTGAATGGGTAGGGTGCTATAGAAGATCTCATCTAGGTGAGCTGATCACGTTCCTAGGTGAATTTTTGAGGAGAAATTCTAGGATCAGACCTATCCGGTAACTCGATCGGCGGAGTACTTCGGACTAGAAGAGCTCAGGTCAGCTCTTATTGCCGGCTTCGAGGCTTAAGTCCCGCCTTGGTGGCTGGAGCGCTGGACTCAATTGCCTTTACCAGAGCAAGCATTTTGCGTTTATACCCTCTAGAACCTCCCTCAGCTGGCTATATTTTAGTAGGGTCTAGTAGTAATAGCGTGGTAGTGATCTGCAAGAAAATTTGCACACTCTGGAGGTTGTGCGTAAATGATGACTGAAGTTGGTGGCCTAAAAAGTCACACCTAACTGTTCTAGAATCGATTCGAGCCGTCGCTAAGGTCACCGGCTATTTGGTCGGTTTTTAGTTCAGGCCACGTATTACTAAAATCCTGAGCGATGCCATGGATACTGCAAGCAGTGTAAAAGTAGCTAATAAATTATAAAGAACCTCTTCAGCACATTTTGGTTCTAACGACAGCAAAATATTTTTTGTATTTTTCATAGGTATCTGCTTGGTAACTAGAATAGATCGATCTCACAACAGGATTTAGACTCACACATACTATAAGTTTTGATAGTCCTATTGTTCCTCATGTATGTTTTCCACAAGGAGAGCATACGTTTACGGATAAGGATTTTTCTTAATGCATAGTACGTGCATGAATATCTTAAAGCTTGTCGAACATTTTATCGTTGTCTACATAATACGAGGTAGAACAAATATGAATTGGGGCAGGCATAACTGAGAACGCTAGAAGCAACCGCATGCCCTCGCATGATATGCAAATCGTAGCTGGAACTCTAGTCTACTCATAGCTAACGTGGGGTCCTGTCGGAACTAGTGTAGATGTCACGTTTGACAGAAGCCAGACATGAAGCAAAAAGCGAATATTAAGTGGTGATAGGCCGTGGTGATTTTAGTAAGATTCGAAAAGCAGGGGATAATGCATTGAATGGCGATCGAAGACCTTTCCTATGCCATACAAAGAATATCAAATACAAATTTCAAAAATTAAAGGTTAAGGTGTATGAATTTGTTAGGACATTTCCAAATTATACGAATATGCTACCTTTGGGGAATTTTTCTAAAATTGCGACCCCGCTTGTATATAGTTTTTTTCTCATATTTTTCCGCTTGAATTTATATCAAGTTTTGTGCAAGCATTTAATGGTTCATAACATTACGCAGCTGTGTCCGCCGCTGTGAAATCTGAAAGGCACTCATTTTGTAGCGTCGCGTCGCTTATATTCGTTGGCACGTTAGTTTCCAATATAGATTTAGTAGGCAGTAGTCGTCTTGTCGATGGTTGCACGTGTTCCTTGCCCATCTGGTTTTTGGGCTTGGCTGTGGTTGGCGTGGCGTGTTTTCAGGGAGAGTGTTCCGAGTCACACAGCAAGTAAGTTTAGTGTTGGTGATTCCCCCCGTGGTCCTGATGTAACGCTTCCTGTTTTGTCGCCAGCCGTCGGCTAAAATGCCATTGCTGTGTATGTGGGATCCAAAAACATCGAGAGCGTGCCTCTGGTCATCTTTCACATACGGGCCTTGTCGTCGTTTCTGGCAGCATCGTGAGTTCTGCGAAGGAATCGATGGGTCCTCATCATCAACGCCTACGCTGTTGGAGCATCTCGCTCCGTTACACACGCCTTGTGACACCGCCGTGCTGCAGACGGGTCTCGTTCGACCTCTGCAGGTGAAGTTAATCAGGTATTTTATAAACTATTTAATGGCACCTATCATATTTGCGTAATAATTAATGTTAGCAAGCCTATTTGTGTACTATTTAATGGCAGCAATCATATCTCACGCACTAATCTATGCTAGTAATCATATTTTGTATGCTAACTAACGTCAGCAAACATATTTTGTGTACTATTTCATGACAGCAAGCATATCACACGCACTAATCAATGCCAGTAATCATATATTGCATACTATTTTATTGTTCATTGAAATGTTAAACAGTGTTTAACATGATCGCGTCCTTGAATGTTAAGATACATTTAACATGCATCCACTCGAAGGGACAATTTCCTCCGTGGCGGAAGCGGCAACCTTTTTAATTTCATCCGGGATAACAAGGAACTCGTTTTGCGCGTTCATTTTAAGATTTTTATTTTGTTTACGACAGGCACTATAGCAACATCAAACATATTCATAATAGTCCGATTTCGATTTAGCAGTTTTTAGTAGTTATTATTGATTCAAAATTATTGCCTCAATGAACAATAAACTAATGCACGCATTTCGAGGGGTAACGGTCTTAACATTTCTCACATAAATTACCACTCTTGCTTGGCTACGCTCGCTCGAGTGGTAAAAATATGCTCGAATGTTAAGACTGGGTTATCCCTCTAAATACGTTAATTACTATAATGGCAGCCACCACTAACCAATGCCAGCCATCATATTCTGCGTAATAATTAATGTCAGCAATCCTATTTTCTGTACTAGCTACTGTCCAAACCATATCTGTGTGTAAGAACAATAGAACTATTTGTTAAATGCTACCGTTGTATTTTCTTTGTCTGTTGCATGCCGAGTTTCAAGTTAAGCAGTACGAGCGCTCCAGTTGCCAGTTCCGGAGAGTCGCAAAGCTGCATGCATAGCCTACCCCGTTTGGCTTTCGGGGTTCAGTCAGACGCGGGTTCATATACCGAATCCCGAGGCACCCTATTATTTTGTAACATAGTGGCGTTTCCCGGACTTGAAAAGTTAAATGGCACTCTCGTACCTCGACGTGTCGTAAAAACAGTTTTGTACCGTAACAAATTTTTCGTTGTCCTGGGAAAAAGTATCTCCAGCAGGTCAACTTTTGTTGTGTGAAACTGATCTGACAAAATGTCAGGTTTATACATTTAAATTATGTTATAATTTTGTTATATTTGTCAAACGTTAAAACTGTTAACCTTATTTAAAGGTATGTACCTGACATTTCAGTTTGACAGAACTAAACATGACCTACTGTAGATAATGGGGCCATGAGAAACTGATCCAGCTCTAAAGACCATGCTGCCTACTTTCTTCGACAGTCAAGGTATCATTCACAAGAAATCTAGGCCAGTATGGTCACCGTCACTAGTCTGTACTACAGGAGTGTCATGAAGGGTTTACTGAGTTCATTCGTTCCGCAGCTTTCGGCAAGTAGCATCGTCTACACGATAAAAGAGTGTGACAGTCTTGAAGCATCTTCTTATTCGCCACATATATCTCCAGAGGACATCAGGTTTATCTGAAATTGACTCTAAAGATGCGCTTGACCACCAAGAAACATTCACCGGAATGAGTCCTGTTTAGTAACTATACGGTTTATCAGTGACCTTGAGCGTCGTGATAACCAGAAATAGTAATTGGTTATCTTAGCACATGTTTGAGCTTATTTCTGTAGAATTTTGAAACGGAATTAAATGATCACTAGAGAGGGTATACATCATTTATCAAACCTGCTCTGGGTCTAATCAATCGAAGCGAACAATGAATTCCCGCATCTGGCTACCGAAAGACACGTATATCCTAAAAGTCAATTCAAATGCAGCCTATTGCGTTGCATGTTACAAGTGATACTCGCGTTCTTGTACAGTTTTATAATATCATATCTCAATTTGTTTTCCGTTTGGCGCCTTAGAAGATTATTGAGACCATATAAGTAGTATGAAAAAAATGGCGATTTGTTAATTTGTTGGAGTTAGTTAATGTTTTTTTATTTTATCCTATTATGTTATTATGACAATAACTCCTTAGCAACGAGTTGCGTTAAGATGCATTTAACAGCACTAGTGCTGTTAAGAAAAATAACATAACGATACTTTATTAGCATTTAATCACATGTTGACAGAACTGAAGTGTAGTGTCAGTCTATGTCAAATTCAATGTTAGTAGGTTACGTTTTGTTTGTTATTTGATACAAACTGACACAAAACTTAACCTGAAAATCTCAAATTTAACATAACCTGACAGTGCTACCAACAATACAGTATTGAGTTTTTATCTTACTAGTGATACCACCACTCGCTGTTGTAAGTGTCATTAATAACCATTTTTCCTATTTTTTAAAAAGAGTATTTTAGGATAAAATAAACCGTGTTACGATATACGTAACGTTATCTGCTTTCTACATTACTCGAAAATTTTAAAGAACTCGCTCTTAACGTCGCTCGTTCATTCAAACTATTCTCTCGTAATGTAAAAAGGTTGATAACGTTACTTGAATCGTAAATTACTACTCTCGAATCCGTATTCTTTACAGTTTTCTTAGCATTCTTTAAATCATTTTGTAATGGCGCTGTAGTTCACTTCTATTGTATATAGGAACTACTTATACAGTTGTAGGTATAAAAATACTCATACTCATATACCCTTGAATATATATCTATGATACTTTGTATATGTCTAGTGTCCGTTATTTTTCAAAATTTTAAAAAAGAACCCGTTCTATGTTTTTCAGTATTTAGATAAAAAAGTTAATTTGGAATTCAAAAACATACAGTGTGTCTGCTTAAGTTGGCGCCATATGGAAAACTTTTTTATTATTAATTTTACGAAAAAAGTTATTCTTTATAAAAAGTTCTGCATGGTCCAAAACTTAAAATGCAATCATCGGATATCAATTTTTTAAGCCGTATATGAGGAATGTCAAAAAATATGAATTCTGCTCAAGAGTAAAGTACCTTTATTTGTGACAATATCGAAAATTAAGAAAAGTTGATTAGAATCGTAAACTACGTTAAAATATCCAATTAAACCTATCTACAATGAAAATCAGGTTTTGTTATTTTTCAAATTTTTTTTAAGTTGTTTCATATGGAAAACTTTATTTTTGACAATTTCGAAACTTTTTTCAGTTATCTCTTTATTCGTTAAACTTTGATAACCTTTACGTCTCGTAACCTCTATGTTGCATTATTTTGATGAAAAAATAAAATTTGAAAAAGGATATATTTTTTTTAAATGAAAATTTTGCAAGACCGTTGTATATAATTTGTAAATTCTGAAAACCATGAAATATAGAGGGTGATTCATGTAAAAAATCAAAGTTGGTGTCATTTCCGGTGAAACCGGAAATGCACTATTTTAACTATATCTGTCGGTAAATCAGAAATTATGTCTAATATATTAATATAAAAATTATCCAAATCTATTCATAAATAAAGAAGACAGAAGCATGGCCCTGGTCCCATTGCCACCCGGTATACACTTGGTTTCATATGAATCCCTTCAAGACCATAAGAGGTATATACCTAGTGTTTTGCTACTTTTCCCACTGTATGTGTATTAGTTAACACGTGGTATTGTCCTTCAAGGGTTAGAGCTGATTTATTGTAGCTCTGACTGTCACTTTTATCACAACTTCAGTTTTAGAATAACTTATATCTTGCTACCAGCCATCGAATTTTTGCAAAATTTGGCTCATAATATATTCTTGCGTATTGTGAAAAATATGAGTAACTACTCAATTCACCTGTCATTTGTCAAAAAGTGACCAATAAAAATTCAGAATTTAACGTTTATTGACGAATAAAAAAAATATCAGCGGATATATATTTATAGAAGGAAGTGCTAGAGCACTCGTACTCGTACGGAAGAGCAATGGACATTTGTGATACCATCGCAAAAATAGTAGACAAAGCTTTGACTACTGAGGGTATTATAAGTGATAATTTGGGCTCTTGGCTAACCCCCCCATGTTGACACCTATGCACATGCAAGATAACTTCTGATATAAAAGGTATAAAAACTTACTACACAGAAAGAATCAACATAATTCCTTAGATTCTGAGTAAAGAGCACAGTTCAAAAGCACGGCGATAAAGCGACGAGACAAAAATACGAAAACGTGGTCGTAACTCAAAAAATATGGAAACCAAACTGATGGAGAGATTTGGTTTATTACATGGGAATACGTTTTATCGGTGCAGCTTTATCTGTGCATGTACTCTAATGTGAAAGCTCAACGGCCTATTGAAAACGGCGCTTTCGCCGTCGTTTCCATCTAGTTTGAACTTTGCGTCCAACCTTTGAGCGCTGTCCTTTCCCTTGTACTCTGATTTCGAATCCGGCTACGTTTGCCAAAAGCTGTCCAGGCAGACGTCTGTATAAAATTGCGATTTTATTGGTCATACGTATGAATCGTACGTTCGGCTACATCGCATCTGTTATGATGTTTAAAGTGCTGTGAAATGCCCTTGCAATTCGCTGACGCCGATCTTCCGCGTCAGCAAGCAGATGGTGTTGCGTATTTCATTCTAATTGTTGGAAGAGTTTTAGTACTAATTTAGCTTGGTATCAGGCGGATAATGTTCACTTTTGTGATTGCTGACGGCCTTAAAATATGACCGTGAGCTTCACTTTTTATGTTTTCATTTACGAATTCTGTCATTTTGATATATTCAGAGCGTGGGCTGCAAATGTAGGCAGATATTTTTGACCAAAAATTATTAATATTTTAATCTACCTTAGCATGACAACTGTTTTAATAGGTACATAAACAATTTATCATACTATCAGGTAACTATTTACAATTTCATAGAGATTTCTCGCTAACGTTTATATTTACAGATGTTCTTAGTTAGTCGTTAGACATCTCCTATCCAAAATGCGACTTCTTTGTTAATTTCTATTCTAATGCGGTTCTAAGTCAGAAAATTTGAGTTCAAATCTTAACTCCAACAGTAACAAAAGTCTTGTGCTGACTTCACTGCTATTCTGCAGTCCATATTTGGCAACCGTGAGGTCTTAATGCCTAAGCCTGCGATACGGAACATTATCATCTGATTAGTAAATATGACGGCAATTAAAATAAAATCGTTTGCTCTAAAGTAAACCACACAGACATCCGCCACCGGAGAGTGATTGGGCAAATGGTAGAATATTGTCAATATTATTAATATGTTTTAAGTTTTTGTTTGTACAGCTGTATTATTTGAACAAAAATATATAAAAGATCTTCTAATGAAAAAACTTGACAAATAACACTCATGTTTTTTCATATTTTTGTTTTTTATTATTAATATGGTCTTTTATTAGTGCTTTTCGGTAACATAATATACTTCGTGTGTTCAGTTAATGAGATTGTTCTAAAATCTAACAAAAATTGTTCAGACGTAATAGTGGATAAACAAGCATAACCTACAAGGTTATGTACATTTTATCACGTGCATAGATTCGGATGTCTGAGAGGGAACAAAACTTTAAGATTAGGTGTTACTTTTGTTGCTATGCTGTAAAAGGCAATCAAAAGAGAAATGTCGCAGAAGAAGATGGCTTCAATATTTGGCGTCCCGAGGCAAATATTGCAATTTCACCAAAGTGATAAATTCAATAATAATTAAAAAATAGGGTAAATGCTATTTCCAACACAGATGGAAAAAATGTTTTAGAAAAATTGCTCCCTTCCAACTTTCTATAAAGTCAATAGCCTACAAAATTATTTCGCATTCCCTCTTATTTACTAATCGGTAATGAAATGAAAGCAATTATTTTATATTTTCTCTTGATGTATAATTGTATATGCAACTTCTTCATTTTCAAAGTCATAGATAGGCAACTCCTTAAAACACCAAATTCTCAAGGTCGACGCACAATTTTAATATGAGGTAGAATTCTTGATAATTCGCTGATCACTGTTAAGGAGCTGAGCGGCAGGCAGCTTACGAAGGAAATTTATATAAACTTGTAGAATAAATTCGTTCATAAATTCGTAATAGAAACTTGTAGAATAAATTCGTTCATAAATTCGTAATAGAAACTCGAAGAACTTTGAATAACTTTTATTACACAAATAACAACACTAAACACAAACTGAAGTACAATTATAAGAACTTAAGGTTGAATATACATTTAATAAGTTGTTGTGCTGAAAGCAGCAACAATTAATAATGAATTATGATGAACTGCGAACTCTGATGAACTAAACTTAACTGCCACTTCAGAAGTAGCGAAGTGGTTTTAATGAATTCCTTATCTGTTATGCCTACACAAGGAACGGTCATGCGGTCTTGAAACTTCCTAGCAATCTATGTTGATAACAACTTACAAAGAATTTTAAAAGAGGAAGAACGTCCTGCGTCACAGATAAATAACTCATTTCAAAGTTAAAATTAATATTAGTATAAAATACAATATCTAGAAATATAGGTTAATGCAATAAGTATACAATAATAAAATAATCGATGAATCATTTACACTTGGTCCCAAAAGGTAAAAGTAAGCCAAAAGAATATGAATGACTAAATAGATTCTGATAATAGTTTTCAGAAATGCTTTGTGTGATTTAGCATCACGCGTTATTTGTTCTAGGAAAAACATGAATGTAAACAAGTATGATAGCAACTAACGGCTCACAATGAAATGTGTTAGAATTGATAATTAATCTTAGGAAATGCGTCCAAGCGCTGCATTAAACGATTGTTTTACATTATCCGTAAATATGAGTGTTGTACAAAATGAAATATAAAAATATGGATAATATGTAGGTACAAACGCACACAATAATATTATAGAACGTTTACGTTTAGGCACAGAGGCACTAATTATGATTTAGTCACATATAGGCACATAACATCACATTAAGAGGTTTTCAAAATATAAGAAAAGGACTTCGCGGTTTTTGGATCCTTTGTCTCGCCTTGGTCGATATAGGGAAAGGTTTTTCACTTTGAGACTTTAAGAGTTGTCAAGGGATTTTGCATTAATCCTGGGACATATAGGTGAAATCATATAATCAAATTGTTAACAATAGAAAAAAGCAGCTCTCCCCTCCACTTTTTATTGATCAAACCCTGAAAGCACAATTAAAACCGGTTTAATTTAATTGACCTTGATAATCAAACCCTGCGGGCAACATAGCACTTTAAGCGCCATTTTGTTTTTAATTGAACCGCGGACTTTAATTAAATAAGATCGCTGTTTTTATCACATATGCTAATTAATTTAATTCCCGGAATTTGCGGCAACCAATTGGGATTTGATTACGTCACGTGGTACTCAGTATTCGTCGCGCCTGTCCTTGTCTACACACTTTCTCTCTGGCACTCATGTTATCTCTCTTGCATTCGTTGAAAGCGACTCTTTACCTTTGTCGTACTCAAGGTTTGTGTTCTCTCTGTTTTGCACGTTCTTAAGTCGTGTTTATTTAAAAACTTTCTACTCCAAGCTGGGTTCGAACCTGATACCGTTGTATTGCTAGACGTCAGGTCTACCGCTACGCCAAGGAGTCTTGTTGGTTTCAAATGTGTTTGCTCTATGCTATACAGCAATCTATTTTACAGGAAACACCCTTTTAACTACAATTTAGTTAACTTGCAATGATATATTACTCAATGATTGTTCACATGCTGTAAATTTTTTTAAAAAGTTTTAAACATTGTAGACTTCAACTTATTAGTCAAAAATTTGCTAGAAATAAATAAATTCATCACTTTTAAAACACAGTCAATATCTGTAGAAAATGATTTTGAAGTGCAATTATACCGAGCTAGATACAATTATTATTTCTGTGTTACATAGTGTTTTGTTGCACGTTTTAGAAATTGAAAACTAATTCCAACAAACTAGATATTCTCTCAAACTTTTTTCTGACGTTTGGTTTTGGGTATTTGAAATGTCTACTAAAATATTTACAAACTTTCACTTGCTTTTTGCCAATGCCTTTTACATAAATGTCTTTGAAGTTTACCGGTATCCACTTTAATTCAATTTGAAACTCTTCTTAAACGGTAGTCTGGTTATAGCAGATGTTCGTATTATTATTTCATGCTTTAGGTTTACGATATTTTCTTTGCATAATTGAAAAGCATATTGGTTAAACATTTTTTATTTACAACTTCTTACATAACATGTCTACAATATGGTATAAATTAGAGCATGTGCAATTTTACCCGCTCGTCTGCGTCAATTAAATTTTGCAATTCGATGATAACATATAATTATTTTAAATTTGACTACGAGTTTCCACAATAATGTATCGTTAACGTACTCCCGCGGAAACGTTTTAACAATTATTGATTAATCAAGACAAACATTTTCTGACTAACTTTTTCAACAATCGCTTTACCAAAATTTTCGGATTACACCTTACACGCTTTAAATCGTTGATTTTCATTACTATTAAGTTATACATTTGTAGTAGATTTGCTAGTGTCTCATATTTTACGTAAAGAATGAAGTTGTTTACAGGGTCCTTTGGAATAATCCTGCAGGTGTCATTGGTCGCATGTTCCACTTTATGTTTTTTTTAACTCACAATTTAAACTTTCTTGTTTTGCCATCACAAATGTGTCCGGTAGAGCGTCCAGAAAAACAATGAAACCGTCCACAATGAATGAAATAGCAGCTCCGATGTCGGAGGTGAACATTTTTTATAGGGGTCCAACCCTAAATGCACAACTTTACTGGAACTGTTGTTTAGAGGCACATAAAAATTACACAATAGTCTCTTTTTCTCACGATGAATTTGTTTATCCTCGGTTGGTAGGTCCATTGTTACACCATATGAGGACATAGTTTCCTGCACGAACACCCCCAGGTCTTCGTCAGTCACGATTGGCTGTGGCGATGGTCCCGGGGTCTCTTCGTCAACATCTGCTACAAGCGGTGATAATGCTGATCGGTGCTGAGTTTTATTTGAAAACTGCATTTTCTTACTTGGTTTTGTCTTTTTCTTACTTAATTCTGCATTGTGCATGTCCTGATGTAAGGGTCAGTTGCTTCCTGGCTGTTATTAATTCTGCTGAAGCAACACAGCCCGCCTTTCTTACCTATATGACATACAAACATACATTCAATTCCTTAGTTGAACTCTACATTGCACAAATGTAAAAGTTTTTACGAATGTAACGTTTTTTGCAGATTTCCAACTAAAATTGCAATAAATTATACAGTAACTATACTTTTTGATAACACTTCGTTGGGTAATTCTCAGTAATCAACAGTTGACTGTTGAAAAAATAATTTTTTTTAAATTAATTCTAAAACTGTTTATCATCAAAAGTGATCATCCTTTTATGTAGTAACCGTTGGTACATTTATAAAAACTGTGAAATGTTATTGTATAGTCGTATGTTTAAGTCATATTTAGAAATAATTCTAAAACCGTGTTTACATAATTTTCGTCATCATAAACTGTTTTGTAAACGAATAAATTGTGATTTTCTCACATACTACTATCGATGTATTAACCTTTTATAATTTGAAAATTATCCACTTCACGTATATTTATGTATTAACTTTGAGTCATTCTTGGAAATAAAGCCGTCGACTATTGCAAAATAGTTTTTTAGTTTATTAAAACATTGTACTTGTATACAGTTTTATATGCTTAAATATTAATAACAATATATGTTTCCAATATATTTGGTTTTTACATTTGGTAAGTGCATACAATAAGATGAAGCAATCTTGAAACATTATTCACTTCATATAGGTAAGAAAGGGGGGCTGCGCTGCTATTCGGATACCTTCCTTCGGCTACCATCTCCAGGCCACCCATGTAGCCTTGCAGGCTTCTGTTTGTCACGTCTTCTTACTTTTTGCTTGAAAAGTAGATCAAAATTGGTGTGGAGGGGTAACTTGTTATTTTTAGGTATATAATTAAAATTTTCCAGTTTAAATTCAGTATTGGCAAGTAGCTGAAACTGTGAACATGGACTTCTCTAATGTATATAGTATTACCCAGCTCTTGAGAAATAAAATAAAACCAACTAACGAGAGATTCGGACCCTGGCTATTAGTAGAAAATCTCGACAACAACAACCTAATTACAGGTGTTGGAAATATAAATTATACAGAAGGCGAACAACTCCGTACCAGCAGCAATTTAGATTTACATAAACGCAGATTACACAACCGTTTTGTGACAATATAATGTTGGCTAAAATTATTGACCTTGTAGATTGCGAAAGAGAAAGTAGTCTTATTGTCCAGAAGGAGATATGCGGTGCTTGTAATAGTCACTTAGGAGGGAAATGCTCTAAATTTATTTCTGCTAGACATTGAGTAAAAGCAAAATTACCTTATCTTCTAGAAAGTGAGAAAAAGGTGGCAAAAGGAATTATACAAGTTATTGGAACGGAAGGTCTGGAAAATATTAACAAAAATATAAAAATCTAGTAGCAATTCCGTACAAAGTAGAACTAGCCGACGTTAGTGTGCAGACCCTGTTTGAAGAAATACCAAAAATTTTAAAACAGCTCCAGATGGATGATTACTACCTTTTGGATTTGGATATAACGCAAGATTTTGCAGGAATATTTAACAAGATAGAAATGAGGCATTATTTCACTACTAACCATAACTTTTGTTACCAAGGGAAATTGTAATGTGATTGTGGATAATGATAAAACAGTTGGAATTGATTGTTTAACATGGTTACATTCGAATGCTAAATATAAAACAAATTTTTTTGTCAAATGACAAGTCCAAGAGTTAACAAACAGATTGGTAACCATATTATCGACTTTATCAATTGAACGGATACCCGTTTAAAGGAAACATTTTCGTCTATTTCCGCTAAAGAACATGGAATCACAAGATTGGAGGCAAAAATATATAATTATACTATTGCAGATTATTATAATCCACACAATGTATTTGATCCTTTAAAAAAAATGTTTAAATTTACTGGAAACTAGTAGTACTTCTAAGATGCTCCAATATATTCTTTCTCAATTGCTAAGTTGTGGACCAAATTGACTAATACTCTGCAGAAATGTTGTTGTGTTGTATGTAATAATGTCTTACAATATGTTTATTGGGGAAATAGAAACACAAGAAGGTTGACTGGATTACAAATTAAATTACCCGATAATCTAGAACAGTGGTTCTCAAAGTGTGGTACGCGTACCCCTTGGGGGTACGCGAAAATTTTTAGGGGGTACGTAGCAGGCCAACAAAAAATAAAACAAACCTTTAAATTTAAATAGGGGAAAAATTATTTGTGTGCTTAAGACCACACGGGAGAAGTGTAAACTTCTATGGCATTGGGTATAATAAAATTCTGCATAAAAAATGACCTTTTATATCACCCTGTATAATTTTCCACCAAAAAAATGATATTTTAGCGAAAATATAAGGTTTTGAAAATTTTGAAATTGTTGACTCGCCCTGTATAAGTCAAAAATTATATATAGTGGTGGCGCGACGGTAGACGGGTGGACAGAGTGCATCAGCGGATGTGATGTACACCCCTCCCCCCTTTTTGTTTTTAATATAATAAAAATGTATGTAAGCAATATCTCTTTGTTTTATTTAAACATGACGCGTAATTGAGTTACACAGGTTAAAACTATACCTACTAAATAAAAAGGTTTAAGATTTTTTTTATATATTTCAGTTTACTTACCGATAAGGGGTACCCAAAACTTTTTATCGGTAAAAAGGGGTACAGTGTCTAAAATAGTTTGAGAACCCCTGATCTAGAAAACCGAAATAAGATGGTAAATTATGCACTTTCTGCTTTTAGTTTTAATTATTTGCCAATTAATTATGTAGAAAATGATGTGAATACAGGCGACATAAATATTAGGCAAAAATGTAACATTAAAGCTGGAGAAACATTTTCTTCTAAATCCACGACCATTTTCTCCACTACTTCGAAAGATGTAAGTATCGAAGGTATGGAATTAATCAAAACGCATAATGTCATTCCCCAAGTTTTAAGGAAGAGAACCAACATAACTAACAAAATTTCTCCGCATGCAATTAAAGAAATAGAAACACTCTCATCTGTTTATATATTAAGTGTAAGAAAACGAGAACTAGAGCTGGAAGAAATAAATTTGAAAAAAAGTAGAATATTTATTTATTTATTTATTTATACGGTAAAACTTACAGGCCTTAGGCCCAATTACAAGTTTTACAAAAAAAGAAAAAAGAAAATTAATATGTGCAAAAAAAAAGTAAAAATAAAGATAATGGGTTCTTACCAGAATGTCAGAGACTCAACTTATTTATTGTTACAAATTAGCTATTTATACGACAATATTTTAGTACTACTTTTAAACTTAGAAAATGTACTTCCAAAAATGTCTAAACTAATCTTTACCGACAGACTGTTATAAGTACGTGACAATGCAACAACAGGAGATTTTAATCTAGCAGAGGTGTGACAGTGACCCACTTCCAGCAGCTCAGAATTTCTAAAAATACGAAAAGGTACACAAAATTTAATTTTAGACAGAAGAGGCGGAGAGTCAATAATCCCGTTAATAAGTTTATACAAAAAGTGCAAAGATTGAATTGTTCTTCTGTTTTCTAGTTTAGGCATATTAAATTCTTGTCTAATTGGCTGAAAAGATGAAAATTCCGGGTTAGTGTGATGCTTTTTGTAGTATTATACGTATTTCAAAAATTTATTTTGAACTCTTTCTATTGCTTGTGTGTGATTCCGTTGAAGTGGTGCTCAAATAATAGAACCATATTCCAATTTTGATCGTATTAAGGACGTATATAGGGCACACAAACTCTCATGAGATTTAAAATTTACACAATTACGCATTATAAAGCCAAGGGATCTGAGACTATTGTGCAAAATACAATTGCTATAAAAGAACAATACAAATATTTGCTCGACCAAGAACACAATATAATAGAAATGAGAGAAAACTTAAGAAATTACTTTAAAAATCTATGGAAAATTTTGGATACAACTGAATATTATACGGGTTGCTGCATTTACTGTAAATAATGGCGGGTATCATAATTATGGGAAATATCCATATGTCGGAATACTTGGAGTAAAAATGGGTGTAAAAGCGTTTACTTCTTCAAAGGACATTACAAAAATGTGTTTTTAAGTATTTACCTACAACTCGAGATAAAAGAGAAGGTTCTATTTTAATTGCTTTTAATAAATGGGATGTAATACGTTTTCCAAGGGAGGAACCGTTTATATCATTTAAAACCAACGGAATTATCACATTTAATGGACACTCATTCCCGAAGGTTGAGGAACTTAAATATTATACGGAAGTGTTGCAAAATATCGATAATAATAGTTCATCTTGCCAAGAAGAAATAGAACAAATTGACCATATTACTATGCAAGCCATAAAAGGCAGGATTAAGGTTACACAATGTCATAGGTTGCAAAAATTGCAAGAAGGGACAGAACTAATTGTTAAAGCAATTAAACAAAAACAATTCAGACAAAAGATTCCTTATATTTTACAGTTCGAAAGCCTAGAACAATTGTACATATCTAATTACTGGTTCGAAAAAGAAATACAAGATTTAAACTTAGATTTAAATTACAGAATAAAAATTAAATTGAATAGAATTAAGACTACTGTAAGTAAACATAGAGAAAGGGTTGTGTTTTTTGTGTAAATTGTACGAATTTTTGTAATTTTTCAATTTTTAAACGATACAATGTTTTCTTTACCGATTTATTATTTTTCTCCCCAAAAATTGAATTTGCCATGGTGATATAAAAAGTAAGAAGACGTGGCAAGCAGAAGCCTGCAAGGCTACATATGTGACCTTGAGATGGTAGCCGAAATAGGGCATTCGAATAGCAGCGCAGCCCCCATTTCTTACCTATATGAACCTTATCATTTGCTTTAATTATTTACGTCATGACCGATTTACATTTTTAATTACTTTGAAATGTTTTTTAATTGAAACTTTCTATGTTTTATACAAACAGAAGAAGTACACGTACGTGCAAAAATTAAATTTCTAAATAAATAAATTTGTATACTCGACCATTACGTAAGTTGTGTACTTAAACGTGTATCAGTTCAATTGATAAAGTCGATAATATGGTTACCAACCTGTTTGTTAACACTTGGACAAATTTGTTGTATATTTTAACTCTAGCATTCGAACTTAGACATGTTAAACAATCAAGTCCAACTGTTGTACATATCTGATTACTGTTTCGAAAAAGAAATACAAGATATTTAAATTACAGAAAAAAAATGTTAAAATAAATTTGAAAATCGATTGCGGTATAACATAGCGCAAACACATTTGAAACCAACAGATTCCTTAGCGTAGCGGTAGTCCTGAGTTCTAGCAATACAACTATATCAGGTTCGAACCCAGCTTGGAGTATAAACTTGTTTAGGTAAACACGACGGTTTGATCAATTTAATTATGCCAATTAAAAACAAAATGGCGCCCGAAGTGTCTTTTTGCTCTCAGGGTTTGATTATCAGCTATAATTTACCAAAGGCAGTGATAATCACCCGAAATAATTTTGACAAATAACAACTCGAAAGTGCTTGCCTAGAAATAACCCGAGGCGAAGCCGAGGGTTATTTCTTAAAGGCAACGCACTTGAGGGATATTATTTGTCAAAATTATAAGGATTTATCACTGGCCGCGGTGAATTCGGAAAGATAAGTTCTTAAATAAATTAGCCATTTTCTGACAAATTAATTTGACACTTCATTATAATGATATTATGTTGGTGGCACTGTAAGTCTATGTCAAATTTGAGGTTATCAGGTTAGCTTTTGCGTCAGTTTTGACACAGACTGACGGAAAAGCTAACCTGCTAACCTCGAATTTGACTTAGATTTACAGTGCCACCAACTTGTGATAGGATACTACTGAAATTTAATTAGGTAGTTTCCATAGTGATTGAAAATCACCCTAGGGTCGTTTTCACTTCAAGTGTGGTCTGATTTGTCAAACTGAGTCACGTGATTAAAAATAATCAAATTGGATTGGTCTGCAATATATGTAAGAACTTATCAATTTAATTAGATCAATTAAAACACAAAATTGTGTCCTCAAGGTTTGATTATGAATTTAATCCGCGACGTCATTAAATTAAACCGGTTTTAATTATGCCCTCACGGTTTGATCAATAAAAAGTGGAGAGGGAGAGCTGTCCTCATTCTACTGTTAACATTCATCTATAACAAAATATATTTTGAAAATGATATAGTATTTTATGGAATTTTGCACAACCACATTGTTTATCGTTAATCGTTGGAAAGGCAGCCCTAAGTTCTGGAAGGAAGTTGTTAGATAACTACTTAAAATCCTCACATGGAGGATCTCGACCACAGGAATTTCTGGTATAACCCGCTTCCGTCGAAACCGTACCTGTGTGTCAGTAGGTCTAGCCCAGACCAGCATCGTAAAATAAGACACGGTACGCTACCGATACCAAATTCCTGGTTACTTGATGTGCCATACTTTTAGCTGGTTGTAAATATGTACAACCGAGGCCCCTGTTAGCATAGCAGTTAGTGGATAAATTGTATCCAACGGTTTACTAACCTCGAGGTCCCTTTAAGTCAACATATTAAATTCATGGCATTTTGTTTGGATATTTGACTTCTTATTACTAATTCACTTCTAATTACTTTATTTTATTTAAATAGTTTACTTATCTATAGAAATAAATTCTATAATCGATATTTATATTTACCTAAAACCGTGCTGTTTTGTTATTTGAGTATAGCCACTCCAGATTTTTAATCACACAGTAAATAGTTTTACGCTCAGGATTTTTTCTACGATAATTTCAAAATGATAACCTTCTGCACAGTTTCTACTAAGAAGTGACGTTTACAGCACTTTTAATTTTAACAAGCGAATTACGTTTTTTTCGCATACTACCACCGATGAAGTGTTTGAATACTATATTAAATCATGCTTTGCCGTAAATTTTAATGTCAACATAATCTAAAATATCTAGTACAATGACGGAAAAAATGTCACCGAGCTAATCTTGTATGATACAAGTGCATAAGTATCATTAAAGCACCAGCGACGGTAAAAGCACTTCGCTTCGCGTTGTAGTCTTAAAGTCGTCACACTTGCTTTAATAGCTGACTTTTATCTTATACACTAGTATTACAATATACTATTAAATATACAGATCAGTATTTCAATTTAATTGCATATTATTTCTGATATTTGAAAAAATGAAATTGCGAGCTTATTCTAGAAATTGGAGAGCGCTTTAAAATTATTAGCTAAAACCTATTCGGTCCAAATTTATTCAATCGCTTCACACCACATCACCTAATTATTTTATTTACATCAAAACTATCATTAAATAGGTACCTTCAGTTAAATTTTGGTTAAATAAATCTGATTTGAATTTTAATATTATTGTCCTTTTTGTATATACTTAAATTTTGACACATTGTGGTATAATAGTGATATGCAGTTTATTATATTGCCGACTGAATTCTAAACCTTGACAAAATCCGTTCAAAGATAACATTTCGGGTTACCGATGGTATAAACCCTTTCTTAAAAGTCACCCTGATCTTACCCATCGAACAGCAGAATATGACACGCTAGCTAGTCCAATGGTAGCTAAAGAAGGCGTCTGCAGATGGTTTCCTTCTACGAAAAAATACCTTGAATTAAAAGGTTGCGACGATAAATTGTTCGATCCTTCGAGAATATTGAATGAAAAAAATTTCACCTGTTTCCCAAAAACACTAAGGTGTTGGCTCCTTAAGGAATCTTAAACAACATTACCACTAAATAGTGGAATGCAGGAGCTGATGAATAAGTATATTTCTTACAAGCGCTTTAGGACATAATAATGGATGACAAAATAAATTACTTGAATTGATCATTGGTCATTCTGAACATACCGACGAATTGCAGCGAAAATTTAAAGTAAAAACGGCAACTTGAAGCATACATTTGAAGCTTTAAGAGTTTAGAGCAATTTGTACTTCTTTTTGCCGACCAAAATATGATATTTTGGATTCCAATAAATAATATTGTGATTGAAGCAGTTAACACTACTGTTCTGCAGAATCTTGAACAGTAAAATAAAAATCTCAACAGCAATGAAGACGAGTTGACAGTCAATGACCAAAAAGAAAAATTATTATGCGAAATACTACATGACAATACTTTACATAAAATTGTACTAGGAGACAGAAGCAAAGAATAATTTGAAAAGGATTATGAAACTGTATTAAACGAACATATGAATGCCCAAACGAAAGAATGTAAAACCAATACAGGAAAATAATAACGATTTATTAGACACCTCTACGAGATTATATAATTTGGTCGACTACTCCTCAAAGAAAATAAAAAACCTAAAGCGAAAGATTAGCCTTTTTATTAACAAAAGGCACTGGAAGCTAAAGGGGGAAAAAGAATAAGAGGAAAATAGAAAGAAGTTTTAAGAAAGCTCAAAGAGAAAAAATACTTTTGTAACATTAGGTTTACTAGAGGTATGCCAATAACTGTATTAATTATAGCCAACAACTATAACAGACTGGCCTATAACTGCCATTTATTTTTTTTTTTATTTATATTTTCTAATTAAGTAAATTTTTAGGCTGAATGATATATCTTTTTAAAAAATAAATATCGAAGCAAATTGCTTAAGTGGCCAATCACTACTTTCCGAAATCCGGGAAAATAGACAAATAAGTATTAGCGAACTTTCTTCGTAACAACTTTGCGAGTAACTAGATTGTTGAAGAATAAACAACGTATATCAATCTGCGCTAGTGAGCTGGTAAAAGCAGAAAGAGCAAGAGACATTTTTCAACTAACTAAATTAAACTACTGCATAATACGGGTCGGAAGTAGACGTAATAGTGTAGATACTCCCCAGTCCACTAAATGTCAACGCTTGGGTCACACTCAAAATTACTACACTTTAATATGTAAACTGTGGGGGCGATCATTCTGTGAACTTCCGAGAATATACCTACTACACAATTCTCGATAGGAAAACGCCATTTACATAACAAAAGACTACAGCGCAAGTACCAAATATATACAGGGTGTATTAAAATAAAGTAGCATAAAAAATAAGGATGAATTCTTGAGTGTAAATAAGAAGATTAAGCCAAACCACAAAGTGGCACCGGTAATGACTTACAGCCCCTTAAATATCAAGACCAAAAATATATATTTAAATTAACTAATCAAGAATGCCCTGACACAGAGTACTCATATTTTATAAACGTGAGTATGTATATTGTTGATAATACACTCGAGCTATTATACAAACATTTTTGGTAGTCGTGACGCCTGTGAAAGGGTATTATTACTTAATTCATCAGGTTAGGCTAACCGCCTGCCTCGGTCGCGGCTTAAGAAGGCTTATAAGACCGCACTTAGTGTGTGGCAGTAATAGGCTCTCAGCTTATACTAAGATTAAGAATAAGAAGAAGAGAAGTCACTTTTAATGGTGCGGTAATTGATGCACAGGGGGCGCTCTTGCAGATAATCAATGCTGTATTTTTTGGATGCACTATTCGGTCTCGCTCTGTATCATTAAATTATTTAGAAATTATGATAAACCAATTTCAGCTACACATTGTTTATATCCTTTTTTATTGAAGTTTTTAAGATAAACTTGTCTCTAAAGATAAAAATCTGTAAACGGGTTTACACCGAACTTCCCTCGTGTAAATTAGATCATATTTGCAAATTTAAAAAAAAATGCATCCAGCGGGGGTTTGAACCCACCACATCTGCATAGCGATCGTAACCGCATATGCGTAGCGATCGTAACCGCATCGATAAGTCGAAGTGTGCCATCCAGATTTTTTGAAATGGTGCAGCGCGCGCCTCTATTTAAAGGAACTGTCTTATTGTTGTAATGTTTCGACTTTTTTGTGACATTATCCTGTATCTGTTGAATCCTATTTTCGGCAAGTGTAAAGCCTGACCTATGTGAAAATTATTACTTCCTTCTATTTCAAAATTAATGCAAAAATAAACAAAACAATTGTGTAAGGTGCTCACCCTATATATATGTGTCTGAAATTATCACGGTTTCATGCTAGGTTTATACGTAATGTGTATGCAAAATATCATCTTCCTCCGACAAATAGTTTTTGAGTTATAGCGCCAACAGGCAGACGGACAGATTAGCACTGTTCAAGTGATACCTCCTAGCATACTGAGAAACGTTTTAGCCAAAACATTGTACATTATTTGTTGATACAACTATACTTTAAAGTTTGTCTAATATTACTGGACTTCTGGTCTTTTTTTTGTACCAAGAAGTTACGACGACGGCATCCCAGAGATGGGGATTTTTAGGAAGTTGCTCCTAGGTTATTAAGAAACATCTATGCCAAATATCAGTACTATATTGTTTGCTTGCGTTTTTTCCCTAATATTAATGCACCCTTGACTCTTTCTTACTATAAAAAACTGAAATCAGCACTTCAGAGGCGGGGACTTTTAAGAGCTCGCTTTATGGTGCTAAAAAATATTTGTGCCAATAGTTAGCACTATGTTATTTGTTTGAGGTCTTCTTTAAAACTTTTCCTAATATTACTTTTCCTATTTATTACTCCAAGAAACTTCTACGCCAGCACCCTAGAGGCGGCGACCTTTAAAGGGCCGCTCCTGAAATACTAAGGAACATTTGTGCCAAAAATTTGGACTACATTTTTTTGAGGTAGATACCTATTACGGTAGCATTCACCAACCTTCTCCTCCGGAGAGGTTAACTGGCCCCTTGAACGCATTGGACATGGAACCATTTCTGGTATTAACAATTCGCTACCTAGATTGCTTTGAAGAGTATTATAATTTTCATTGGTTTAGTTTTGTGCTATTGATAATTGGAAACGTTCCGGGCTACCACTATTTGCGTACAATTTTGTTACGAGTTGGGAACAACTTCTACGAAAACTTTTTAGATGCTGCAACAAGCTGATGCAGACCTGGAAGCTGCACCATAATAAGGCATCTGCTCAGTCGTCGCTGCTTGTTTGTGACTTTTAGATGCAGCAGGGTATCAGTCTTTCTGTACTCGCCCTACTCTCAGATTTGGTCCATTTGGACTTTCTCGTGTTACAGAAGTCGATATTCACTCGAAAGGTTGTCGATTTCAAACGACACAGGACATTGGTTGATCCTTTTACTATGTACAGTCTTGCTCAAAAATGTGTTGTACAGAGATAGTGGTAAGTTTATGGGTTGTTGAGTTTTTATTCTACAAATGTTCGCACTGTATCATTAACTAGGTAGACCTAGATGCATACGTTCGGAATAGTTGTATGTACATTTTTTTTAACTTTATGACATTAAGTCATATTCACGAAGCACAAATGCCGTACAACATTTTAGTGAACACGACTGCACTTCAAAAATTATACTTTACTAGACTGAATCTTCAATACGTTTTATGAAATTTACTGCGTTTTCAGCATAAACAAACTAAAACAGAACGTCGAATATTAGATTTCAGAATTTAATCTTTAAGATTCGATAAAATTAAATTCTGTGCTAAAAGCTGTGTGGTTACAGAACGTTATAATTATATAAAGAGGTACATTATCTCCGATTTGATGTCTTCCATTTGTGTCGCTTATGTATAAACCAGTTGAAAATGTATTTTACCATGAAACTTTGGCGCAAGAATGACTCTTTTCGAAATGTTGGAAGTTCAAATAATAGGCTCTTTGTGCCTGTAACTAACACGCAGTTTCCTCGCATGTCTTATTAAACACTTGTAAGCCAGGGAATACTACAACACAAAGGCGAATCTAAGGGACCATGCTTCTGCTTGTAATAAAGTTTTGAACAACCGGGTGGCAAAAAATATCGCATTGGAGGACCATAAAAATGCCATTTCGCCGTATTTATTGAACGATATACGACGCACTACCTATGCACAGGTCTGATCTGTTGTCCTTCCGAGCCATCACATCCATCATCATCGCAGATTTTCATAGAAATTTATCGACGCAGTCTTCGCGGTCTTAAATATTTCATCCCTGCAACTTTGTTTGAACTTGTCGGAAGCATCGCCGGAATGTTATGTATCTCCTTGCTGACTTTATAAACTACCGGATTCAGCGGCTCTAAATTATTTTGGAAATAATTTTGTAGTAGTTGCATTGGTGTTAGAACTTAGAAGTGAATGTACCTTTGGCTTTCCGATGAAAGTCGGCACTGAACATACAATTAGCCTGTCCAAATCTAATGCTGGATAGAACATTAGACATATCATATATCTGTGTGACTAGCATTAACTTTACATATAATATATTAGACTATATTTCAGCAGATAATCTTGATATAGCCACAGGATGTTTCAAATGAATTTTGCATATACCTACGTATTTTTAATATAACTTCATAAATTTAAACTATTTTTATGTTTAACTGTTCAATCGACACTTTATTGCGTCCATAAAGTAAAGTAGCACGGCCGCTTGTCAATTTCAATGGTTGTTATCAAAAGAAACTTCAAAATAAATGTCATCATTTTGTTCAAATCAGGAGATATGATTACCTTAACTGAAAACGTTACAGATACGTACGTTCTAATTGCCTTTACCACATACAAGCTGCTTTCGTAGCTTAAGTGGAAGTGAAAGTAGCGATAAGAGTACCACCTTTATATACTGTTACCTTACTTTATTTTACTATATTTACTTCTCTATATATTGCTTATTTAATTTGAAAGCAATAAATTAGAGGAATTTATCTTTGATACCTTATAGTAATATCATAGCTATATTTGAATTCTAAAAAAAATTCTGCACCGCAGTCGAACATAAAGTTTTGTAAGCAACTCGTACATAATTAGACGTTACTTGATATCTAATAGCAATTACGCCGTTTTGCTTACACAGATCAAATACAATAAAATATGTATATTGGAGCACACTACGTAGCGCCCGTTGCCTGTACTTGTTATGGCGAATTTTGAGCGCTGGCTTTGCTCCGGTTCGGGCTATCGTTGAGTGTTAGATACAGGTTGGTCCCCAAGATGCGGGTTTTGTTCCGAGCGTGGGTTATGTCCTTAGGGATGGAATTGGTGGTTTGGGAACATAGATTCGGGTATTTCGGCTCGGGGAAATTCACTGATCACATTCAATGAATGGAGCTAGATGAGGGAATAGGTTCAGGAGAATTCTCTCTTACAATGGCTCTGCTTCCTCTTTATATAGCTCTAGCTGACGTAATCAGCGGATTATTCTAGTTTCTTAGAGTGGGAGACTTCCTCATCGAGTGCGAGCCGGTGTAACTGAGTTGGTTCGAGATGACGTCACGTATCGCAGTTCGCGGGTGAATTAATTTTTAATTATCCAAAATCGCGTTCGCGCTCGGCGAAACGTTGCATACTACTTGCCAATTGTGTTTAATTTCTTCTACGAGGAGAGTTCAATTGTTACCCCCTTTACTAATACGATACAACAATTAAACAACTAAACATTGCATTAAAACACAATGTCTCTCTGCGCTAATACCTGCTTAAGAATCTCTGCCACCAAAAAGGGGTAGCTTGGGAGTTTACGCTCGCGACCGCTCAGTCGCAAATGGGATGGGTTCCAAAGAACGAATTACCTGAGATTCCAGGATCCGAGGGCGCCACGCCGTTGTAGCTTCCGTTTTAATACTCCTAGATGAAACGTGTAACGGCGAACCTAAATAGCTCATTCAAGAAAACAGAGACTCGATGCAGTAGCAAATAAAAGTCAGAGTACATTAATGCACATATAATAACCACAACGGTTTCAAAATATACGACACGGCCTGTACATATGGATAAATAACAAGTTTGCGATCCAGATAATTAAAACATACAAGTATCCGACCCAGATAAATAAAATACACAGCCCTATTTAACATAAATGCATGTGAAACAACGATTCAAATTCTTGACTTTAATTAAGACCCCAACTTTTAATTAATGTAATAAAATTTAGTAATATAAGTGATAGGTAAATTTAGAACAAGTAAAAAAATGGTCCTTAAACGTTGCGTTCTGCACACGACAAGAGAACGAGCCTTATGCATTCGTGGCTCTACACCTGGAGATTGTACCCTTTAAACAGATCTGTGTAATACGCACCTCCAGAAGCCACATTGGCTTGTAAATTGAGCCGTTCGTGTGGCAGTATTACTTCGTTCAAGTCACAGTAATACCATAAATGAGCATTTAAATGTTAAATATCAATTAGCAAAGTCAACTAACAAGGACGGGTCCTTCCATAAAGTCAATTACAGTTTTACCAGAAATCGTGAACTTTAAATGTTTAACTATTACGAACAGCTCAGCTCGAGCAAAATTTAATATAGAATCAAATCCCGTAGCAATAAGATATAATTACACAGTACTACCAAATAGATTAATTGAAATGCAACAAGTTGCAAACGGTTGCGCTGGTCGCTATTAATTAAATTAAATCAATGACGGAGCAATTCCCAAATAAATTTCATCAACATTACAGCATTAAAACAAACAAATCAGCTGCATTACTAAACTCGGCAGCAACGGAGCAAATTAAGCACATTAATGACAATTAATAACAATTTCTACAGCACCTGAGGCGGTAATCAAACCTCAACGAAGTAGGGAGTCCTTTTCACAGCGGTCTTCTGCAGGTGATATTTCAGCATGGCTCCCAAATTTTATCATGGGGAAAACTAACTCGTGGTCTACTTTAGCATCGCGAAGTCAGCGATGGGACAGGCGAATCGGCCCCTTGAAAGCGGAGCTTGCAAGTAAATTCGAGCCGCCAAAGAAGTTGCCGCCAAGGAAGTTGCCGCCAAAGAAGCTGCTAAAGAAGCTGCCGCCAAGGAAGTTTCCGCCAAAGAAGCCTGCCGCCAAAGAACTTGCCGCCAAGGAAGTTTGTCGCCAAAGAAGCCTGCCGCCAAAGAAGTCTCTTGTATAAGAAGCTTCCAATTAGGAATTTGCACTTAAACGAACAATGCTACGTACCAAGAATCACGTGGAATTCTTGCATAGCAATATCTAGCGAAACGCATACATGGGGACTCCTGGCAAAAAGAAGCACTACGATGCCATCAAAATTGAACAAAAAGCGGCAAGAAGAAGACCAACACTTGGCACAAAACGAAGCGTCTTACGATGTCATCCAAAATGGACGCTTACGGCAAGAAAAGCACATCACACGAAGTCAATTCGCTTGTTTGCCAAAATCGATAAAATGAGCGTGGGCTTTTCACCACCTGACCAATGGGAGAATTCAACACGTCAAAATCGACCAATAATACGATCGACTCAAAATCGTTACAACGCGCGTCAGATGGATGCGCCACCTATCTCAGGATGTGATCCTTGAAGAATTGTGCACTGCAATCGCCGGTAAAGAGCTAAGCTCAAAATGCACGTTGGATTGCCTACCTCCAGGCGCTAAAAGTTGCCAAAATTTAAATGTAACACAATCCAAAACCGAAATTTCCTCTCACAAAGTAAAAATTGATTAATTAGCTTGATTTTTACTTCCCTCGTCTGGAAGACCAAGGAAGTATTGTAATCACGAAAAAATCACCTTTCGATATTTTTTCAGTTCTTCACGTTACAGGGTCCCTAGATGTCTGTCTGTCTGTCCGTTTGTTTGTTGGCGGTATAACTAAAAAACTATTTCTCGGAGGAGGATGATGTTTTGCATACACATTATATATATTCCTAACATGAAACCGTGAAAATTTTAGACAAATATATACAGAGTGAGCACCTAAAATTTTGTTTATTTTTCATTTAAGTTAGTAATAGATACAAGTAGTAATTTGTACACAGTGCAGGCTTTATTCTTACCAAAAATGGGAGCCAATAAATACAGAATAAATGTTTTACGATAGAAATTAGCGCGTTACTAAATATAGCTGCGACGCAGAAGTTCGAAAGGTCGGTGCTCCGTGGCGCAATTAGAAATTGCCCAGTCCCTTAAAATATCCCACAAAACGTTGGGTCTGCACACGTGGTCCACTTGCCGTTCGAATTCGACCACCAGTCACGTTTTTTTATTTGAAAATTTATTTAATTTATTAGAAATGTGAAAATATTTTTACTCCTAACTTAATTTGATTTTTAAAATTATTTAGTGTCACAATGTCGACGAGGGAAGTTCTTGGTAAAGCCTTTTACAGATTTTTTATTACATTCTATATAGAATGTACTCTAATCTAAACAAGTAATCAAGTACTATTTTTGCCATGATAACAGTTTATTTGTTATTAAACATGGCAGATAAAACTGTTCGTTGCACTTTGAAGCGGCGCATTATTATTCAGTTTCTGGTCAATGAAGGCATTAAACCTGCTGAAATTTTACGCACTTAGTGCACAATTTGGTGAAATTGCACTTAAAAGATCACAAATATAAGAGTGGGCTTCTCGGTTCAAAAATGGCCGCGAAAGTGTAACTGATGATTGTGGGAGAGGAGGTTGCAGGGCAACAGAAGTGGTTCCTTTAGCTATTCAACGAGTTGATGATTTGATTAAGCAGAACCGGCGAATTACTGTTTCGGGAATAATGAAAATAACTAATTAAAGCACTGGGTCAGTAAAACGGCCGTGAAGCAATTTCAAAAAATCTGGTGTGATACACGCACGCAACTTCCTTTTACAGTGATCTTATAATTAGCCAAAAATTTGATTTTAAATTTCAAAGAATTTGTCAAAAATTTTCAAAAATTAAAATTTTTACAAAAACGGTTCAAAATAGAGTGTTAGTGCCACAGATAAATTTTCACATATAATCTCATAAGAGCATTAATTCTTTCCGGAATTTTTTTTGAGTGCGTTCCAACAACGTCGTATTAATTTGCCCGAGCGGGACGCGAGGGCAAATTAGGACGTTGTTGGAATGCACGAAAATAATTTCCGGATATGAATTAATGCTCGAATGCAGATTCGGTAAGAAAATCGTAACGCCACAAACCCTCACAGTTAGGTTGGTCTACCTATAAAAAATTTCCAAGAAATTTTTTTATTGTCTTGGTTACGGCTCGTGAACTAATTTTTCTATTGGTCATTAATGAGTGTCGTACGATTTTCTCTAGAATTTTAAGCTGAATTCAAAAATGTAATAATATACCGGGTGTTATATTTCAAATAGGAGTTAATAAAAAAATTTAAAAAAGAAACAAAAGAAACCCATTTTAGAAGTATTCAACTGGAAAATCACCTATCTCACATCCATACACATTAAAAATGTAGTAAAAGTGTAAAGTTTAAAAAAAATCGTTGGAGCCGTTTTTAAAAATCGAAAAAAAACTGAAAAATTACAAGAGTAAACACCTACTTCCGGTTATGTGATTTTCTTCAAAAGCTTGCTGTTTCATCTACATAGTACACAAAACTTATATATGAAGTTTCAACGCCATACCTCTTTTCGTTTTTGAGATATTCTGTTCACAGACAGACAGACAGACACACAGACACACAGACAGACAGATACACAGACATACAGACACACAGACAGACCAATAAAAAATAATATGTTTCTTGGGATCAGGGGATTCTAAAACGTGAAGATCTGTTGAAAACTCAGTTTCGAATTTGTGGGGTGAATCCAATACTTCCTTTATTGTAAAAGGAAGTAAAAACGAAAGTGATTGTTATCAAAAGGAGTAGTCCTTCAACAGGCTAATGCCAGGCCACACGCGGCAAATACTATGAAGGATTTTTTGACGAAACTGGGCTGATAAACTCTACCGCATCCTGCTTATACTCCAAACTTTGCTCCCTCAGATTTTCATTTGTTTGGACCACTTGAAAGTAATCTTGGAGGCAAACAATGTCAAAGGAGAGGCACTTAAAAAATGTGTTTTAAGTTGGTTTAGACACCAGGAACAAAATTTCTATTATGCTTTGATACAACGGTGGAATAAATGTGTAGATGTTAATGAAGATTATATTGAAAAATAAAACTGGTTTAATCTATATAACGCTTTGAATTACTTTCCTTAAAAATAAATTGCGGTTTTGGCGAAAACCCTGCTCGTATTTCGTTATAAAAAAAAGCCTGGAATATAGCAAATATTTCAAACACTACAGGGTATGAATTTTTCAAAATTGCCAGACTTATATAGCTAAAAACGGCGCATCTAGGAAGGACAAAACCGTTTCTGTAACTGTACAGGGTTAGTCAGAAAAAATACCAACTTTTGTATTTTAAATTGGACAGCCTGCATATTACCGAGGAATCAAAAGACAAATTCAACGATATAGGGTTTGAGGGATTTATCTGTCAAAATGACAGATGTGGGGTGACTTAAAGAATAAGGTTTACGTCAAATTCAATGGGATACTTTTGACAACGTCTTACGAGAATTTAAAGACAGTATGCAATCGAATTTGACGTATCTCATTTCTAATATGATCCTTTAAAGCTTCAATATTAACCGGTCTATTGTTGTAAACCTTATTCTTTAAGTCACCCCACATCTGTCATATTGACAGATAAATCCGTCAAACCCTATATCGTTGAATTTGTCTTTTGAAGGACTATTTGATTCCTCGATAATGTACAGGGTGCCAATTTAAAATACAAAAGTTGGTATTTTTTCTAACTAACCCTGTACAGTTACAGAAACGGTTTTGTCCTTCCTTGATGCGCCGTTTTTACCTATATAAGTCTGGAAATTTTGAAAAATTCATATCCGGTAGTTTTTGAAATATTTACTATATTCCAGACTTTTTTACACCCTGTATAGAGCGAACGCACCCTGGTTCGTTAGCAATTGTACAATATACGACGACGTTGATCTATATTTAATGGAAGACGAATACCGAAATTCCGCACAAACTATAAAGGCTAAGTGGGCATAGAAATAATTTCGTTGAACAGCTCATATATCTATTATCAAAAAGAGGGCTCTAGACTGACAACGATTCTTAACACGTTGACTGCCGAGGCTATTTTTGCAGTTGGTCGGCGCCACGATATTATTTTAACTGTAGTGGGCAAATACAATGTAAACTTGGCATATATGGATTTTTTAATATATTTTTTTTAATTTTTGAGTTTTTGGCGCGTGTGCCAAAAACATACACGTGGCGCACAAGGTACACATTCGCAAGTTGAATTTGATATTTGTTACTGTGACGGTGTGTAGTTGTTTTTAGAACATCGGCTAATTCTAATAATGTGAAAAATGTGTTCATATCAAAAAGAGCAAGAAAGACTTCGGTTACTTATGGACAGGGTTTTAGACATGAGTGATGACGATCCATTTCAAAATGATTCTGATGATGATCCGGATTACGACGAAAATGAGTCTGCTCATGAAAGTGGAAGTGATGATAGCGCCGGGCCTTCTCACAGCAAAATTCGCAAAGTATGTGGAAGTAAGCATAAAAATTATCGGTAATTATGTTCTCAGATAAACAATATCACTTTAGAACGCACTGTTCCACCAGTACAACAATCAGAAAGTGAAGGTGAAGAATCTGATAAACTGTAAGCTCCTGATGATGAAACTACCTCAAATTGGGGAATAGTTGTAGGTCATTTACAAAATTTTAATTTTCAAGAACAAGTTGGTATTGCTCAAGACCTGATTGATCTCAAAAATGAAAGCGAACTAGCATATTATAAACTATTTGTTGATGAAGACATAATACATACCATCGTCGAGCAAACTAATATTTATGCAGAGCAAATGATAATAAATGGCATATGTGACGAAACTCTTGGACCAAGCTCATGTCTCAATAAATGGGTTCCAACCAACTCTCAAGAAATGTACCGTTTTCTGGGAATATTGATTTGGATGGGTTTAGATAAAAAGCCAAATCTCTCAGATTACTGGCGTAAATCCGATTTATATTGGTCAAAAGCATCAATATTTATGTCACGTAATCGATTTGAAATTTTGTTACGGTCATTGCATTTCTCTAATAATGATTTGTGCCCACCAGGTGATAGATTATATAAAATTAAGTGTATAGTGGAATTACTGAATGAAAAATTTAAGAAAGTCGTATTACCCGAAGAAAATATGTGCATTGACGAAACAATGGTTCCCTTTCGCGGGCGATTAAAGTTCTGTCAATATGTAAAAGGAAAACGTCATAAATTTGGCATTAAGCTCTTTAAACTATGCCTTTCTGGAGGGTACACCTACCATTCTAAAATTTACTGTGGCGCTAACAAAATTGATGGGATGTCCGTTGATACAAAGGTAGTTTTAGAATTGATGGGTGAGTGCTTAGACAAAGGTGCAACCCTTTACACAGATAACTGGTATACCAGCTTAGAGTTAGCAAGGAAATTACTAGATCGAAGAACTCATTTAGTGGGAACGTTGAGAAGGAACAGAAAATGTATACCAAAGGAAGTGATAATAAAGAAACTTCAGAAAGGGGAAGTAATGGCAATGGAAAAAGATGGAATAGTTATTATCAAATGGAAAGACAAGAGAGATGTGTTGATGCTACCAAACATACCGACGAAATATTTGAAAAACCAGGAAGAGCGGGGCCTAGAAAGAAACCAAAAGCTATAACAGAATATAATGCTTTTATCGATTTATCAGACCAGATGTCATCGTACTCAACATCTCTGAGAAGGAGTCTGAAATGGTTTAGGAAAGTTGCCATAGAGCTAATATTGGGTGCAAGCGTTGTAAATGCCCACCTTCTGTATAACAAGAACGAACACAGGGAAAACCTAGAAAGCATCACTACCTTCAAAGAAAAGCTCTGTTTACAGCTCTTGAAAACAAGAGAAAGGGAATCCGAAGTGGAACCTGAAGTGCACAACGATAAACATGCATACGTTCAAGCTGGGAGAAAAGGAAGGTGTAGCATTTGCTACAAGAAAAATAAAGACGCCCACGGGCGTAACTACGCAATAAAGAAGACAACGCAAGTTAGTTCACATTGTGGGGCTTGTGATGGAAAGCCTCTACTATGTTTAGTTTGTTTCTTTGATACTCATAAAGTATCCCCAAAGTAGTGTTACTTATATTTTAGAATTATTGTGTATTTTCTGGAAACTACTTGATTATAAAGTATGTTTCAGTAAACTTTTATTTTTAAAATAATATAAAGTTCATTTTATTTTTATTTTTTTATTTAAATCAAGGTGCATCCACCTATTAGGTGGTAATAACCCAACTTAATAATATAAAGTTGCACCTATATTTCTATTTTATTTATATTCCATATTATATAGTCTTAGTTACACTTTTTTGTAAAAATACAATGTTTTTGTCATTATAATTAATTTTTTTATTTGTATATTTATTGAGTTTTCGAAATTTTCGGCTAGGTGGATACATGTTGAATTCCACGCTGCACGAACCAATATAGCATATAAAATGCATGCAAAGTGTGCTCCAGTCACATACACGAAGCCTAATACTACAGAAACCGTGTGTATTCTAAATCACACACGTGGCGCACTGGACCCACATAGGTGTGTATTAAAATGAATACACATGGCAGTCAACGTGTTAAAGAATTAAGAATAAAATATTTATTTAAAATTGTCGTTTCGGTATCTATTAATGTGGTGTGCTATATCAAATTTACTTTCTTTCTACAAATTTACAACGTACCTACAATTTTAACATAAATACAGCTTCTACTGAAAAATAGTCGTTAAAAGAATGTCAAATAAATATATCTACAAATATTTTTGAGATTTTTAATCTGTTCATAACTTACAATTTATACAGCAACCCTAAAGCTGGCCGTTCAAACACGAATAGTAAGAACTGCAAGCCATCCATTTTAAACTTAATAAAAAGCTTATAAATTCCATCGGGCCTCCTGGTGGAGGTGATTAATAACCCGTTCCAAATATTAATAACAGAAGAGCGAACATGTTCTGTTGGGCCGTTAAAAGGTGCACAGCCCACCGATGCCGCTTTAATAACGCTTTTTATTAGGTTTACTTAATTTAAAGCGGTGTTTGTGTTACCTCAGCGGGGATTAGACACGTTACCGCAGCTTAATTGCATTACGACGCATCCCACTCCTGACAACAAATACTTGAGCATTGTATTGATGTTGCTGGGACATGTTCTGTGCAATTAGAGTCAAGCTAACGCCGTATGACTGTTGCTCCATTCACGTTTTCCCCTCGCGCTAACGTCGCTTTGAGTGATCCGATAGGGCTCAGAATTTTCGTCGAGATTATTGAGTAATTTCGCTTTAGATGCATTGGCAACTAAGCTGTAAGTGTATAAGGGTAATATACTGGTTTATGGTAAGTTTGATTATGAGCATCGATGAAAAATGTTGACCAGTTTATCGGTTTCAATTTTCACAGCTAACAATTACGGGATCTCTTCTTCCTTCTTATTTCACTTTATAGCATTCTTTGTATACTGCAAATGCATAACTAGATCAAAATACGGCCATATTATCATAATCGTGTAGTTTCCACGAGTCCTATGATATTCAATCTATAATCAATATTTAATGTAGATCCATATCATTTTGCATTGGAGCTGTGACTGTCCAGCCTACAAACTTAAACTAGAACAAGAAAGAAATATGATAGATTTTTTTTAGAATAACAGAACCAAATACTGAAATTATTTATCCAAATGCAGAAAGTATGCTAAAACATATGGATTAAATTGAAGTTCTAATTGAAGACAGGCGTCCAGCTATCGTATGTTTAAGTGAAACAAGATTTACAGAGTATATTGAGGACTGTGAAATAAGTTTTCGGGGTTATGTCACTATTCGTTGTAATGCTGAAAATCGATACACGGGAGGAGTGGCAATTGTGCGTAATTATATTAAATTCAAAATAGTGTCAACCTTTTTATTTAACAACGAATTCTGACTGTTATCCACTTACATAGCGCAAGGATTTCAAAACGTATTGTACACTGCTGTTTATCGTTCTCCAAGTGCCAGAATTGCAAAATGTTTAGAGCAGTCTGAAAAATGGTAAGACGATACAATCTCAGACCACACCAAACATTTAATTCTAGGCGATTTCAACTGGGATATCGCTAAAGATTAATTCTACACAAGCAGGCTCCTACGATTAATAAATACTTTGGGTTTAAATCAACTGGCAACCGAATTTACGCGCTCAACAAAAATAAACCAATACAATCATCGACCTCGTTTTAACAAATCGAGACAATGTAATTGTTCATATGCAGATTTCACAAATTTATGAACATAATGCAATCGATGTCAGATTACGAACAGCAATTTTGAAAAAGTTAATGTCACAACGTTCGCTAATTACTCCTCACAAAAACTACTTGATAAACTACGTAAATATAGCTGGGTCACATTATTAGATAATAAAGATGTAAACAATCTGACACACATATGGTCAGCAGAATACAAAATTCTATAAATGACCTCATTGACAACAAAACAATTGCACTTAAAACTGACACTCCATGGTTTAGCTGTGATTTAAGCAAGCTCCAAGCAAAACGCCATCAAATGTACAAGACAGCTAAACTTACTCAAAACACGCAGGACGTGGAAAACTATAAACGTATTCGGAGTCTGTAAAAATAGAATAGAAAACTGTCGTGTAAATCCGAAGAAGATGTGGAAAACTGTCAAATCTTTATTGAAAGGACAAACAACTACTTCTTTAAACATTTTATTTGACAGAGAAGAAATTACCAATGCCCACGATATTGCTAATAAATTTAATCAGTTCTTTGCAAATAGCATATTAGAGCTAAGCAAGTCCATTATTATAAACGACCGCTTTAAAGAAACTACGATTCCGGATAATATCAGTACCTTTAAATTTAAAACAATTACATTAAAGGATAGTAAAAAATCAATACCTAAAATTAAACGTAAGGGTTATTTCAACCATTTTACAGTTGCTGTAATTGCAGATGCCGTAACCAGTTGTAGGTGAGATATTTGTTAGATTAATAAATCAGTCTCTCTTAAAAGGGTGCTTTCCAGAATCATGGAAAATATCTAAAGTTGTTCCAGTACCTAAAGTTAAATTAACTATCAAGTGCGAAGTATTCCGACCAATAAATATGTTACCGATATACGAGCAAATTATCGAACTTATTGTGAAAGATCACCTCCAAATCTTTTTAGGTGAACATGGCATTATAAGTAAAAACCAATCAGGATTCAGAACTAAACATTCGTGTGAAACAGCGTTAAACTTGGTTCTCATAAATTGCAAAAGTGACTTAGAATTAAATAAAAGTGTAGTTACTGTTTTTCTAAAATATAAATGGGCATTTGAAACTATCGACAGGCAACGCTTAGTGAATAAACTACATAAATATGGAATATGTGGTAACTAAAATATGTGGCTTCAATGTTATCTCACTCATCGACTACAAACTACACACTTCAATCAGTGTCATTCAAGCTACATGGAAAACAACTTGGGTGTCCCCCAAGGATTTGTTTTGGGGCCATTACTGTTTATTTTGTATATAAATGATTTGGAGTTGAATCTAAAACATTGCACCATAAATCTGTTTGTAGATAATAAATTAGTGACAGTTACTGACGAAGAAGTTAGAAATGCTGTTAATAAAATGAATATAGATTTAGAAATTATTTCTAAATGGTTAAAATGTAATAAACCAAAACTGCATGTCGCAAAACGAAAGCAATAATTTTATCAGGTACTAATGCAGAATCAGTTAATAAAATTAAAATTGAAAACTTAGAAATAGAAAAGGTAGCTCAAGTTAAATATCTAGGAGTAATTATAGATGATAAATTAAACTTCAAAGCACACGTAGACTATGTAATTAAAAAGGTAGATAAGAAAATAGGCTTATTCGGTAGGATTTCTAACAAGCTTAGTATACACTCTAAAATTTTGATTTACAAAACAATCATCGCACCGCATTTTGATTACTGCTCTAGTATATTATTATTATGTCAGGAACAAGAATTGGCTAGAATGCAAAAACGGCAAAACAGAGCAATGCGTATTATATTATGCTTTTCGAAATACACAAGAATTTCTGGGATGCTAGATTGTTTACAATGGTTAAGTATGAAGCAACGTATTTATTTCAATTCTTTGTTGTTAGTTTTTAGAGCAGTCAATAACCTGTTCCCTGAATGTACGACCCAAAATTTAGTTTATGGTTGTGATGTTTATACTTATAGTACTAGAAATAGGCAGAATGTTAGATTACCCAAACTTATAAAAATCAGTTCCCAAAATTGTGTCTTTTATAAAGGCTTCAAAATTAATAATAACCTTCCAACTGAAGTTAAAGGAACTAAAAATAACTAAGCGATTATGTTAAGAAAAATTATTAGTTAAGTAAATATGTAAACAATTGTAAATCTTAAAATAGTTTATAACTTAATAAGATTATCATTATAATATTATTATTCATGTCAATATTCATTCTCTATTTTATTTCTGTGTTTGGTATTTGATTCACCCTTGTCAGACGATAGACGCAATCGTCTCTAATATTCATTTTATAGAGCCAAGATGTTTTATTTATGTTTATTCTGTCGATTTTCAGTAGCACGGCCAACCACGGACCACGAACTAACAAATAAAGCAATAAATATTCAAATAAAACCTGAAATCGTAATGTGGTCACTGGTGACCCCAAACTGAAATTTAATTGCAGACATTTCACAATTATCTTATATTACTTTCTCGATGATACGCACTTTTTGGGGAGACTTGTATACTATCCCTCTGGTTTACTTGTTGCTTGGGAAGCGCTGGAGCGATTATATTTTTCGAAATTTCTCGACGTGTGCTATTTGGACTTTCCTGGATTCATTTTTTTGTCCACGACATCCGTTCTCACTGTCCGCTGTGCAAACACTTAGACACAGTTCGATTTACACCTGTGGGGTAAGTTTTTGAGGCAAATAGTCGAACTTCCCATCTTTATTTTTACGGGCTGCTTCGATTCCTATTTCCCTTATTCCTCACGAGAAAGATCTGGCGTTTCGATTTGGTTTTTACTTTTCTCTTGCTGCTATACATCGTTGAATTTCTGGTTGACTCCTAGGTTAAAAGATTTCTTCTCTTCTGTGTATTTTCGTTAGTCGATTGACTGTCTTCTAAGCTCGGTTTAGAATTACTTATAGGATCTGCTTCTCTTTTCTTTACTGATATGAATTGGGGCAGTATTTCTACTACGGTATATATTTTTGGGGATTTTCATCATCCACGTATAACGTATGTCACAAAAGTGTTAACACAACATATATTTCACATTTTTAGAAGGAAAAGCCGTTAATCTAATTACAATTGCTGGTAAAACAATATAGTAAGCCTTGCCGTTTAATACGCCAAACAAATATTAAAGGTAAAGCCGGCTTTTCTACAGATAATTTTAGTACTGCCCCTGGAAATGTAAAAAATAAGGAAAATGCCAAATTCACTGATAAACTTCTTGTGTCATGCGCAATTTCTTCATTTGGTGTGTGGCAACCATATGCGGGACATGTAAGCGGCGAAGCAGTTACCGGCGGCCATTTCACCCAAAAATGCATTCGGAAGTAGTAAAGTAATAATAATAATTATTATTATCTTTTGGTATTTCTGTTATAATAACAATATAATTTCAATGAATACGTTTTTCAGCGAAGTCTAGCTTAACCGCCTTTTTTTACACTAAATCCACTTAACTGTTGAAGTTTATCACATACATCAAAATAATAATGATATCGTGTTCTGGCCTTGTGACGTTCCGCGTGCCTGCAAATTGCTTTAGAACGTTTTAATTGCCGTTATTAATTTCTAGGTGCTACCACAGTTACAAGAATGCGTGGTGCGCGAACATTTGGAGACATTTTTTAATTGAATCGTAATAGTGTGGGAAAGTTGGGTGTTGTGATTCTAAAAATGTGTAATAGTAGTTTATTTATCTAGAACGAAAAGTGACATTTTAAAGGACGAGAAAGTTGTTTACGTCCGAGGCGTCAGCCGAGGAAGGAATTACTTGCGAGGACCTTTAAAAACACTTTTCGTTCGTGGTGAATACAACGGTTTATTTCGTACTGCAAGTTTAATGAATTTTAAATAAAAGGTTGTAAATCATTTCAAATTTCATGCCAACAACTGACGTATAATTTTAAAGTACTTGAACTTTAAAATTTCACTTTAAAGTACTAGGACTTTAATGTTCTATTTTCTTGTACCATAAATAAGTTTTAAAGTACTTGAACTTTAAAATTTTACTTTAAAGTACTAGAACTTTAATGTTCCATTTTTTGTACCATAAATAATCCGAAAAATGTAATTTTTGACATCAGTATGAAATAAAAAGGATTTTCAAAATTATTTAGCGTTTGGAGGTGCCGCCGGGGATTGAGTTTTGTTAATTTTTACATTTTTATGTCCTTAATTTTTTCTGTTCTAGAGTCATCTTTCTTACAGTAAACGACAATAAATTGTAAACACGTGTTAAATTACAGTTGCTTGCCGATAGCTATCGTCTTAACGGGAGAGGAGTGAACCTCCTCGAATTCAGCGCAGTGCATCCTTCAATTCATTGGTCTTAGGCAATTGAAGCAGTGCGTAGTTTATCTCATAGATAAAGCAGTGGTTGGATTGTGTTTTCAATCCAGTTAAGTTAGTGTACTCTCTCGTGAATTATTTGCCATAAATTATAAACTCCTGTTATCTCGTGCATTTATATTGTTTTAACAGTGAAAATGTTTAACGAATTGGAGATGTGACGCTAGTGCGGTGCTCTTTTAACGATTTGTGTGACGCTTGGAAAATACACAGTTTTTGCAAATTTTTGTAAGTTGTACGAATAGCAGGTGAATGTTGTTGGTGTCATTTTGAAGACCTCGTCAATAGCGAACTTTCTGGACATGTTGTGAAAATGTAAGATTCTATGGGGCGAAAATACGGGGGTTAAAATGATTTTTTGCACACGAAAGCGTTCGGTTCTGTTACATTTCATACTTTTTGAAAGATCCAAATGTGATTTGGGGCTAGTTGAAAAGAGGATGAACCAACGCTCATCGTACTGGCTGGTTTTTGGGGTCTGCGATGGACGGGGCGAAGTTACAGGGGTAGAAAGCTGAGGTGCATCTGCAGCAAATTAAATGTTCGCATAAACAGGGAGAAAGAAAAAAATACCGAATTTTTGTTTTTAGCAGTATGTGGATGAATCTGTGGGTTTTTAAGAATTTTCTTGCTCAGGTGGATTTAAGGGTTGCAAAATGGGGAAACCTTAGAATCAATATTTGTGTGAAATTCACTGTTTGGAGACTTTATACGGGTCGATTGTATTTTTAAAGAGAATTCGGAATGTGGGAAATTTTGCGGCCCAGGTGGATTTGGGGGTTGGAAAATGTTACAATTATCAGAAAAACCTTAAAATCAATATTTGTGTGAAATTCGCTGTTTGGAGACATTCTGCTGGTCAATTGTATTTTTTAAGAGAATTCGGGTTGTGGGAATTTTGCGACCCAGGTGGATTTGGAGGTTGCAAAATGGGGAAAACGATATAATTATCAGAAAAACCTTAAAATCAATATTTGTGTGAAATTCGCTATTTGGATACCTTCTACTTATACTTATACTTTTTGAGTGAATTTGTGATGTGGCAATTTTGCGGCCCAAGTGGATTTAGGGGTTGCAAAATGGAAAAAACGTTATAATTATCAGAAAAACCTTAAAATTTATATTTGTGTGAAATTCGCTGTTTGTAGAGTTTCTACGCATCAATATTTGGGATGTGAGATTTTTGCGGCTCAGTTGGATTTGATGTTTGCAAAATGGGGAAACGTTATAATTATTAGAAAAACCTTAAAATCTATATTTGTGTGAAATTCGCTGTTTGGAGGCTTTCTAGGGATCGATATTCAGGATTATAGAATTTTGCGGCCCAGGTAGATTTCGGGATTGCAAAATGGGGAAAACGTTATAATTATCAGAAAAACCTTAAAATCAATATTGGTGTGAAATTCGGTTTGGAGACTTTCTACGGATCGATATTCTTGATGTAGGTGCTTTCTCGCCAATTTGGATTTAGGGTTTGCAAATTGGGGAAAACCTTATAATTGGCAGAAAAACCTTAAAATCAATATTTGTGTAAAATTCGCTGATTGGAGACTTTCTACGGATCGATATTCGGCATGTAATAGTTCTGCGGCCCAGTTGGATTTGGGGGATGCAAAATGGGAAAACGTTATAATTATCCGAACAATTTTAAAATCAATATTTGTGTGAAAAGCGCTGTTTGGAGACTTTCTACTGATCGATATTCGGTATGTGGGAGTTTTGCGGGCCCGTTGGATTTAGGAGATGCAAAATGGGGAAAACGTTATAATTATCAGAGAAATTTTAAAATCAATTCTTGTGAGAAATTCGCTGTTTGTGTGTGAGTTCTGCGGCCCAGTTGAGTTTGGGGTTGCAAAATTTGGAAACGTTATGATTATCATAAAATTTTTAAAAACAGTATTTGTGTGCAATGCGCTGATTGGAGACTTTCTACGAATCGATATTCGGGATGTGGGAATTTTGCTGCCCAAGTAATTTCAGGGTTGCAAAATGGACAAGACGTTAGAATTGTTAGAAAAGCATTAAAATTAATATTTGTATGAAATTCGCTATTTGGAGGCTGTATAGCTAGGGTGGAACATTTTAACAAAAAATCTCAAATTAAAATGCCTGTGATGATAAAAGTTGCCATTTGGGCTGAAATGAACTTACAAAAAAATTTAAAGAAAAATTGTTTTTCTTTCCTGTTGCACAAGCCAAATGACGTCATAACTACAATAATAGCATTTTGCAACAAGAAGATATATTTTTTTGTTATGTTTTTTCTTTTAACATCAGTTTTCGGTCAAATTCAAGTATTTCGTACCACAGGCATACTAAAATAATAATTTTGAAAAAATTGTGTTATAATGGTAATATTAGTTTTGTGCGGTTGCATTAATATAGCAGTTATAGCTGATAGTAATAAGAGGTCAAAACATGATTTGTCAGGGATTTCGATATGCAGCCATAATTATAAAGAAGTAGAGGGGTCAATGACACATATCATACCACTGATTACATCATATCCTCAGTAGAAGTTCTGCCGTTAAACAGTAACGAGTGAGTGTTTTGTCAGTGAAATTCTAACCAAACTTGTGCTATAACTGTCATACAATAATTAAACTATTTTATGTGTAATACATTGTATTAATACAATAACATATTATTTTAATAGTGAGTTCAAAGTAAGTTACATGTTAACCCATTCATATTCTGGTGATAGTTATTGTAGTTTACTTCTCGTTTTAGCATTTAATGAAAATGAGTAAAGAAGTACTACTAAAAGTTAAGACACGTAGTAAAACTAAATGTGAAATATTCGGAGCTCCCCAAGAGCTACCCATTAATGTTTTACCAAGTTACAGAGATGTAATGAAAGAATATTTGTGGATAAAAAGCCATTTAATGGCAACAAGGAAGAAGGAACCAATGATCTCTGAAATATGCGAAATTGTGTCATCAAAATTGGAAGCAGTTTGGCGAAAAGCATCTATTCCTGCAATAAGTCATCAGAGAATTATTCAGCTTATAGGAAACTACTATGATAAATACAGAAAGTTGTTAAAATTTGCTGAATGTCGCAAAAAGACAGCAACGTATATTGATAAAATAAAAACATTTCAACATGAATCAAATCAACTGTTTGATATAGCGACTTGTAAATGTTTCGATTATACTAACTGCAAATGCGAAAAACACCGCAAGATACCAACAAAGGAACAAGTATTTTTAAATGACCAAAGAACTTTTCGAAAAATGTGTATTGGTACAGTTGATGCTGTAGCAACAAAACAACTGGTACATAAAATGGAGAGGCAGTCGCGTGATTTGAAAAATATTGACGTTAAAATTGATCCACAACCGCCTGAAATTAACTTAGATGAAACACTTTCGGCTTCATTATCGTCAGACGAAGACAGCGTAGACATATTTGTTCCACCTCGTCAGCTACAGATGTCGTCTTCGTCGGAGCCGTCAACTTCAAGAGGTATTTATGGTAGACAGTTTCCTTCACTTGCCATAGCTTGTGATCGCACCGGTGTATCCGATCGTGCTGCTGCAACTATTGTTAGTGCCGTGTTACAAGATGTTGGATTAGTGACCAAGAAAGATACTGCAAACGTGCTAGATCGAATGACAATCAGAAGGGCCAGAAAAAAAGTTCGATTAGAGTTGAATGAGATATCGGAAGGCGAAGACCAGTTTGGTTTATATTTCGACGGGAGAAAGGATAAAACCATAATGCAACAACTTGTAGACGGAAGACATTATAGAACTGCAGTAACCGAAGAACACTATACCTTATTAAAAGAACCAGGATCACTTTGCTTCGGTCATATTACACCAACTTCTGGTTCAGGCTTGGCAATCAAAAGAAGCATAACAGAATTTTTTCACAAAAACAAATTAGATATGTCAAAAATTGTTGCAATTGGATGCGACGGAACGGCAGTAAATACTGGTTTAAAGGGAGGTGTCATTAGACTTTTAGAAGAAGAATTACGAAGGCCGCTGCAGTGGTTTGTATGTTTATTGCATGCAAATGAACTACCACTTCGTCATTTACTGCACAATCTGGATGGCCAAACGACAGGACCTCGTGGATTTTCAGGGCCTATTGGAAAGAAATTGGGAGATTGTGAAAAACTGCCGATTGTGATGTTTGCCAGAATTGAGACAAGTATTCTGGGGACTATAGATCAATCCGACCTTAGCACCGACCAGAAATATCTATGGGAAATGTGCCGTGCTATTTCCGTGGGTAATTGTCCAGCAGATTTGGCTCAAAGAAATCCGAGAAGATTATCTCACGCCCGATGGTTAACAACTGCAAATCGAATTTTAAGATTGTATGTTGCTACTAACGAGCCCACTGAAACTTTAATAACTCTGGCTAAGTTTATAATGAAAGTGTACCCCCGGTTTGGTTTAGTATCAAGCTAAACCCTTCATGTACAAATGGAACAAGACATTTATTTCAAATGATTAGCTTATCTCGTTACCTTGGTGAAGAGCTAAGGAAGATAATAGATCCCGTCATCCAAAGAAATGGATACTTTGGCCACCCCGAGAAAATTTTGATTGCCATGCTTTTGGATGAAAGACAATTTATAAGGGAACTGGCATGTAGGCGGATACTACAAATAAGGTCATCAAAAAGGCAAACTTCAGAAGAAATTCGGTCATTTGTAATACCAAACTTCAATTTTGAAGCTCAAGATTATGTGGATCTCGTCTCCTGGAATATTGAAAAATTGACAGAACCGCCTTTAACATTTCATATTCATAATTTTGAAGATGTTCCCGAGGTAAAGTTTGTTCCATACCCTTGTCACTCCCAAGCGGTGGAGCGAAATGTAAAGCTTGTTACAGAAGCATCTGCTGCTGTTTGCGGTGAAGAATCGCGGGATGGTTTCATTAGAGCCACACTGAAATCTAGGACAATAATGCCATCTTTTGAAACCAAATCTGATTACCGTACGCAATAAAGGATTTTTATAATTTCCTTTGTATGAAAATAGGTTTTTCTTGTTTCTGAAACAAAATTTTTTTTTTCTCAAAATTTTTTTTTAATTTAGGATACCTGGGGTTTTAAACCTTACTGTTTACTATTAACTCCTCACAGAAAATAAAACAGAAGTTTTAAACAATATTTGCATGCTGCACATAGCAATTTTTAAGTTAGTGACGTCACATCACCTGTGCAAACATGACAGAATTTTTATTTTCGAATTTTCTTTTGAGCATGTTACTTCCTCGCCATTTAGCAACTTTTAAAACCCCAGGCAACCCAAAAAAATTTTTTTTTAAATCTCTATATGTAAATGTTCCACAGTGTATACGGATCGATATTCGGGATGTGGGAGTTTTGCGGCCCAGTTGGATTTGGGGATGCAAAATGTGGAAAACGTTATAATTATCAGAAAAATGTTAAAATCAATATTTATGTGAAATGCGCTGTCTGGAGACTTTCTACGGATCGATATTCGGGATTGGGACATTTTGCGGCCCAGGTAGATTTGGGGTTTGCAAAATGGGGAAACGTTATAATTATCAGAAAAACCTTAAAATCAATATATGTGTGAAATTCGCTGTTTGGAGGCGTTCTACGGATCGATATTCGGGATGTGGGAATTTTGCGGCTCAGTTGAATTGGGGGATGCAAAATGGGAAGACGTTATAATTATTATCAGAATAATTTAAAAATTCATATTTGTGTGAAATGCGCTTTTTGGAGACTTTCTACGGATCGATATTCGAGATGTGGGAGTCTTTCGGCTCAGTTGGATTGGGGAGATGCAAAATGGGGAAAACGTTATAATTATGAGAAAAACTTTACAATCAATATTTGTGTGAAATTCGCTGTTTGGAGACTTCCTACAGATCGATATTCGGGATGTGTGAGTTTTGCGGCCCAGTTGGGTTTGGGGGTTGCAAAATGGGGAAACGTTATAATTATCAGAGAAATTTTAAAATCAATATTTGTGTGAAATGCCTTGTATGGAGACATTCTACGGATCGATATTCGGGATGTGGGAGTTTTGCGGTCCAGTTGGATTTAAGGGGTGCAAAATGGGGAATACGTTATAATTATCAAAAAAAAATTAAAATCAATATTTGTGTGAAGTGCGCTGTTTATAGTCTCTCTTCGGATCGGTATTCGAGATGTAGGAGTTTTTCGGCCCCGTTGGATTGGGGAGAACGTTATAGTTATCAGAAAAATGTTAAAATTAATAGTTATGAGAAATGCGCTGTTTGGAGACTTTCTACGGATCGATATTCTGGATTGGGACATTTTGCGTTCCAGGTAGATTTGGGGTTTGCAAAATGGGGAAACGTTATAATTATCAGAAAAATCTTAAAATCAATATTTGTGTGAAATTCGCTGTCTGGAGGCTTTCTACGGAACGATATTCGAGATGTGGGAATTTTGCGGCTTAGTTGAATTGGGGGATGCAAAATGGGAAGATGCTATAATTATTATCAGAACAATTTATAAATTCATATTTGTGTGAAATTTGCAGTTTGGAGATTTTCTACGGATCGATATTCGAGATGTGGGAGTTTTTCGACCCCGTTGGGTTGGGGAGATGCAAAATGGGAAAACGTTATAATTATCAGAGAAACTTTAAAATCATAATTTGTGTGAAATTCGCTGTTTGGAGACCTCCTACGGATCGATATTCGGGATGTGTGAGTTTTGCGGCCCAGTTGGGTTTGGGGGTTGTAAAATAGGGAAACGTTATAATTATCAGAGAAATTTTAAAATCAATATTTGAGTGATATGCGCTGTTTGGAGACCTTCTACGGATCGATATTTGGGATTGGGATATTTTGCGGCCCAGGTAGATTTGGGGTTTGCAAAATAGGGAAACGGTATAATTATCAGAGAAATTTTAAAATCAATATTTGTGTGGAATGCACTGTTTGGAGACTTTCTACAGATCGATATTCGGGATGTGGGAGTTTTGTGGGCCAGGTAGTTTGGGATTTGCAAATTGGAAAAGACGTTATAATTGTCAGAAAGTCCTTAAAATTAATATTTGTATGAAATTTGCTGTCTGGAGACTTTATACGGATCGATATTCGGGATGTGGGAGTTTTGCGGTCCAGTTGGATTCAGGGGATGCAAATTGGGGAATACGTTATAATTATAAGAAAAATTTTAAAATAAATATTTGTGTGAAGTGCGTTGTTTAGAGTCTTTCTACGGATCCATATTCGAGATGTGGAAGTTTTTCGGCCCCGTTGGATTGGGGAGAACGTTATAATTATCAGAAAAATGTTAAAATCAATAGTTATGTGAAGTGCGCTGTTTGGAAACTCTCTACGGATCGATATTCTGGATTGGGACATTTTGCGGCCCAGGTAGATTTCTGGTTTGCAAAATGGGGAACCGTTATAATTATTAGAAAAACCTTAAAATCAATATTTGTGTGAAATTCGCTGTTTGGAGGCTTTCTACGGATCGATATTCGGGATGTGGGAATTTTGCGGCTCAGTTGAATTGGGAAATTGAAAATGGGAAGACGTTATAATTATTATCAGAACAATTTAAAAATCAATATTTGTGTGAAATGCGCTGTTTGGAGACTTTATACGGATCGATATTCGGGATGTGGGAGTTTTGCGGTCCAGTTGGATTTAGGGGTTGCAAAATGGGGAAACGTTATAATTATCAGAAAAATTTTAAAATAAATATTTGTGTGAAGTGCGTTGTTTAGAGTCTTTCTACGGATCGATATTCGAGATGTGGGAGTTTTTCGGCCCCGTTGGATTGGGGAGAACGTTATAATTATCAGAAAAATTTTAAAATAAATATTTGTGTGAAGTGCGCTGTTTAGAGTCTTTCTACGGAGCGATATTCGGGATTTGGGACTTGTGCGGCCCAGTTTGATTTGGGGAATGCAAAATGAGCAAAACGTTATAATTATCAGAACAATTTTAAAATAAATATTTTTGTGAAATGCGCTGTTTGGAGACTTTCTACGGATCGATATTCGGGATACGGGAGTTTTGCGGTTCAGTTGCATTTGGGTGATGCAAAATGGAGGAGACGTTATATTTATATGAAGCGTTAAGGTCGTTGCCACCCTGCACTTGTTCGCAGAATGGTAGTGCCAACTGGTAGGGTTGGAAGTTAGTGTCAGCTTTTTATACTAAAACTTAATGCGAGATTGTATGTATTATCTGTAATCTCATTTAGTTTCCCGTGTAGAGGCTGGAGCTTTATGCGCTGGTATCTGGCGGTTCCATGCTCAATTTGCATGGGATACAGAGTTGGAGCGCGTTTTTGGTGCTTGCGCAGCAACCATTGTGTATGGTGTGTGTCTTGGTGATGTGTTGACCTTGTTAGTCTATCTCTTAGGTCTGTGGTTCTGGTCCGAGGTCTGTAAGTCAACCGAAGGTAAAGAACATGAATATCTCCCGTGGTACATACAATATTTTATCTACTAGCATTTTCGTAAAAATAATATGAAATTTCAAAATTTAAAATTAGAATATGTAAGTAACATCAAGGATTGCCTCATTGTATGGTTGCAAGGACGTTAATTGTAGTTGCATTGTTACCATGAGTTTGAGGGAGAAATAATTTGGCAAGTCCCTTGGGAGTTATGAGTAGCTTTTCATATTTTGTTTCTATAGCGAAAATGTACAATATCATGTTGCTAGTAGATAAAGTTACTTAGTTTAGACAATGTAAAAGCTAGCCAAATAACAAATCCTTTAAAAAAATATTTATTGCGTAATTAACACAAAACTAAAGACACATATGGACTAAACAACTCAAATGGTATTGACATTTAATCCTTTTTCCACATTGCCTCTTTCCTCCTAATAAAATCTTGGCTCCAGTTCTTATATTTACTATTAAAGCACGTTTTATGAGTAAACAAAATAAACTATGAACAATAACGTAGAGCCGCCGATCGGATGGCCTGCAATTCTCAGAACTCCTTTAAAACAGCTAATAAATGTAATAATAAGAATGACCCATATAAGCACTACATCTTCTAAAGTTACATAAAACAATTTAAATGCAATATCGAATTCGACACCTTTATCTAGTTGCAAATTATCATTAAAGTGTACAAGATGCTGAAAAGATTCAAGACTAGTGCGTACTATTTATTAGTGATCTGCTATGCAGTTGAACTTCTCAGTAACATTGCGCGTGGCTGTAATAAAGAATAATAATACAGATGTGAACAATTTTAAATTTTTTTTATTTCTATCTTTTGTAAATTTTTCAGATTTTGCAAATTTTATGCCAGACTTGAAAATTAACAAAATTCATTTTCAATCCATTAAAGAAGGTTGGTAAATTGCAACTTCTGTAAATTTTTAAGAATTTGTGCAAGCTGTACATATTGTAGATGAATGTTGTTGGTGTCATTTTGAAGGTCTCGTCAAGGGCGAACTTTTTGGAGAGTTTATGAAACTGTAAAATTCGAGGAGGCGAAAATAAGGGGGTTAAAACGATTTTTTTGACACGAAAGCGTTCGGTGCTGTTACATCGCATATTTTTTAAAAGATCTAAATGTGATTTGGGGCTAGTGCGAAAGAGGATGAACCAACGCTCATCGTACTGGCTGGCTTTTGGGGTCTGCGATGCACAGGGGCGAAGTTCGCCCTCTTGCGGTTCATCAACTAATGTTATAATGTGTTGCCAATCGTGTGTCTTATCTGATGGGAATAATTTTTGGATCTGGTGGATTTTTTCTTCTGTCTAGATTTATCTGCGGTCGTAAGCTCAGTTTGTTTGTAACTAATCGATACCCGTCACCCCAAATGTCCTTATCTACCATATTTATTAGCTCAGTCTACGCTTTTTTTTGCTTTAAGAATCACGGTTGTTAGGTCTTTTTTACTTTTTATGTATACTATTCTATGAACTTCCTTCTCCTCCTGTGTCCTTCTATTATTTGCATTACATCTTTGCTTTTTCCTTCTTGCCTTTATACGTATTTCTGCAATTTCTTGATTCCACCAATAATTTGGGCGTTTTTTGTTTTTTCCCGTTTTCTTCCGGAAGGTGTCGTTACATGCCTTTTCCATTATTCCATTAAATTCATGCGCTGTATGTGTTAATCCTACCGCACTTCGTCTAGTCATTTGTCTATTTATGTTCTCTGCTAGGAGATTTAAGTTATCTATTTTGATTATCCATCCCTTACTCTTCTGTATTGTGTTCAGGGTTTTTGTCTCCCACTGTATTTCAAACTGTATATTTCGATGTTCACTTAGGTTTTCTTCCGTGATTCTCCAATTTTTAATTTTTCGTGCTGCGTTTTTTGTAGTTGCAGTGATATCGATGTGTGAGCGTTGTTCCCCTCTGACAAATGTAGTATGATCTTCCACTTTGGCGACTAAGGGTTTATTCTCAGCTAATCATTCCATGAACATTTGGTCTTTTCTATCTGTCTGTGGAGATCCTCAGGGTTACGCTTTGGCGTTAAAGTTACCCGCCAGTAAAATTTGACCTTCTTTTACTTTATCTTTTATGCTGTCTCTTAGGTTGTGTAGTTTTCTGTCAAAGTCTTCCAGTTGTATATTGGGAGATATATAGCAACCGTAGATAAAAAGTGTTCCCATTCTAATCCATACAGAACCGTCTTCTGCGCCGCAGTCATTTACCATTTTTCTTTTATCTTCATAAGCCCTTATCGCAATGTCTTCTTTTCTGCACTTCCACCAGGGTCCGTTCCTGATTCCGTTATTGTTTGGTTCAGACACAATAGCTAAATCTATACAATTGTCCTCAGTAGTTTTGGACAGGAGGGCGCGCTTTTATTCCTATTTAAATTAGTTTGCAGCATCCTGATGTACTCCATCATTGAAGTCTTGGAGATCACTCGCATTTTCTATCCGAGTATTTTTTGATCTTGTCTTTTGGTTCCAAGCTTGTGGTTGCACAGCGGAACCTATTTTCCTATTTCTCTCGTGTCTCAGTGCGTGTCTGTATATGGGGCAGGCCATGGTTGCTGCGCGATGTCCTTCCTGATCACACTCGAAGCAGTGTAGCTCATTTTGGCAATCTTTTGCTGTATGCCCCTATTCCTTTCCACATCTAAGGCAGACCTCTTTTGCATTTCTTTTTTCTCTGTCACACACGTTTGCCTTGTGACCATGCCCTAGGCAGTTATAACATCAAAGGGGTGCAATAAAATCGTGTATTACGCAGTTTGTCCACCCAGTTCTTATTTTTTTCTTTCCTCAGGAGGAAATTTGCTGATTTTTCCTTCAAGCTAACTGTTGCCACCTGAGTGTCAGCTCTATATGTTTCTTTCAGGGTGTAGACTGTAATGCGGGGATTAGGGTCCATTAGTGAGTTTGTTAATGCGGAATTGATTTCCTCCTTTGTAATCGCCGGGTCGATGTTTCTAATAACAATTGTTTTTTTTCCTTGGTCCTATTATTTCTGTTTTGGTTGCACTTTCCCCCAATAAATGCTTTGCTGAGTTTTTAAAGTTGTTTCCCGCACCTTGCTGGCATTCTTTTATGTTTAGTCTCACGACATCATTATTTAGTTTCCGCACTGTGTTGAATCGAATTTGCATTTCATCTATATTAATACCTTCTTTTAGGGTCTTTATTATACTCGCGTAGGTAACGCCTTTTTCTACGTCTGGTATAATTTCCACAATCATATTCGAAACTCCTTTACTGGAGTGTACCCACATACCCTCTTTGGCCAGAGTATGCTATTCTTTGGCCGTTAATTGTAATTCAAGATTGATCTCTTCGTTTTTACAAGTAAGTTCAATCATTTTCCTTATTACTCTAATTTCCCTTTCATCAGTAATCGCAACTACTACTTTTTTTAATGTGATTTACGTAGTCCCATCTTAAGGGAGTCCAAATCTTTTAATCCGATATTTCCGATATTCTAGTATTCCGTCCTTATTTTCCCGATCTTCTATATTGGCAATGAAGGTATGTGTCTCTTGAAAGTCTTGGTTTGTTGTAGATTCGTCAGTATCAATGTAGCTTAACACGCTTCTATTCGAAACACACGTTATTTTTCTTTCTTTAATGGTCGTTAGTGCTTTATTACTACCTTCGTTTTAACATATGCCTCATCACTCCATTCTTTCTCTATAAGATCTAACACTCCGTTAGGATCATTTGTGTCTGAAATTTTTAACCTGTTAATTTGTTTGCGTACTTAACATGCCAAGTTTAGCTGCTCTGGTAACGCTAAACATTTTAAATTGACATGCTTTAAATAAATTAAAGTCCTTATACTTTATTTCATTAGTCACAAAAAGATGCGGGGCATCGTTGCTTCACCATAGTTCGCTCCAAACCCTGGAATTTATCTCAATTAGCTAAAATAAGCTCGCTGAGATTTAAAAGCGGGAACAACCGGTACGAAATGACAGAACAAAAGGAACAATAGCAAAAAGTCTTCAATCGGATTGTCAGAAACAACAGGTTGTTCCGGGGCACCTGCAAAAACTCCATTATCGCCGCGATCGCTGACATTTCAAAGTCCTAACTCCCCCAGTTTTGCAGTTTCATCCGCGCTGCGGCATCTCACTAGCGAAATTTTGCGAAGTTTAATGCCCGGGTTACGCCCCACAAATTCTCTTGCACACTGAAAATTATCTATTAGTTGTGTCCGGCGCAATTTCGACCGGATTTTGGCAGGATAAGTCTTAGTTTAATCTCACTAATCTGGGCAAGCGGGCAATATCCGATTATTAGCAACAACGCCACGATATTTTCATATTAGCCAAATTGCCAATAAGGAAGGCGTAATTAATTCAAAAGGCGGAGTTTAATATTAGGGCGAAAGTAAGTTACACTTGCAAATGTGAACTGGATTTTCCTCAACGGACCAGGGCTCAGAACGACTGCTATTAATTTTTAATAATTGGTCTAAAGCGAGTTTTTCTTGCTATTTGAAGGTTCTATTAATTTTTGTTAACGCAATTTGAGGTTGGGGCAGCAAAGGCCTTATCTGTGCTAGTTGTGCCATGTAAATTGGCGTCTGGACCCTTCTGCGCCAAAATGAGGGTAATTTCATTGTGTAATAATCAGCATAGATGCCTAGACGCCTCCGTTGCTGAAACGCTACTAGCAGGAAAAGTTATAGCGCCAAAGGCATTTAACCCCGTTTAGAAGAATTTAATACAGTTGGAAATTATTAGAAGCTTTATGTACAAAAATGTTGGTTTCTATTACAGTACTTAGTGTATTTTCTACTATTTTATTTGAATTTTAAGATTGCTTCGTTGGTTGGAACGTACCATCGCCTTCATAAAAAATTAAGACAATGAAAATATCAAATTATTTCTTGAGTTCGCGTTTGACTTTTGAAACGCAAAGACCATCAGTGCTAGCGTGCCTGCTGTGAACCAGTGATAAATATTATCATTGACCGCAAGGTCTCTGATACGGCAGGGAAGTTAACACAGACATTTATTATTATTTTACATTCTTATTCTTTTGAATTAAAACTTAAATTAACTCGAACTTGAATTTAAATTTAAACTTAAATAACAAATAATGCAGCATGGCTCCTTCACAACCTAACTTTTACTCTTATTCAAATCAAGCTGGACAACAACAGCAATTTCAGTACCAGACTTATAATGTTCCACTATAACCTTTTCCGTCACATCCTCAATTTACCCAGTACCCGCCAAACCCTTATCTACAGACGACAAATATGTACCCAACAAATCAAAAACAACCTACGACCCTTCTAGCCTGTAATACAACGGGAAACGAATGGCAAGTAGTCCAACACAGCAAAAAAAGAACTAGAAGTCCTGAAGGCACTTCTAATAATCAAACACAAGAGAAAAAAAGTCAGTATTGGCTAGATCACCCTGTGCAAACAAATAATAGATACGACCCACTTGATATAGAAATAGATGAGGACGCAAGCCCTCGCAAGAAGTAACTACTCCGAAAGTATCTAAACCCCCACCTATTTACGTATCTGACGTCCAAAACATCAATCCCCTCATAAAGCTACTTAACGAAATTGCAAAAGATAGTTATACTTTAAAAGCATTAGGCAGCAATGAAATTAAAATTCAAAGCAGTACAAGCGAAATTTATACAGCTATTATAAAAAACCTCATGGATAAAAATACAAAATTCCACACGTACAAGCCAAAGCAGGAGAGAACATTCAGAGTTATAATGAAGAACATTCATCACTCAACAGGTACAGAAGAAATCAAACAGAATTTAAAAGCACTTGGCCATGAAGTAGTTAATGTATGGAGCATAAAGCAACGTTCAACCAAAATTCCACTCCCCATGTTTGTAATTGAAATTAAACAAAAAGATAACAATAAAGAGATCTACCAAACCAAACTTTTTATGAACACAAGCATAACTGTTGAACCACCGCATGCAAAAAGAACAATCTCGCAATGTGCTAAATGCCAAAGATTTGGCCATACAAAAAACTATTGCCAACAACTCAACCGCTGTGTTAAATGCACAGGACCTCACTCCACTAAAGACTGCCCAAGGAAAGCCAAAGACGATCAGGTTAAATGTGTAAATTGTGGCGGAAATCATCCCGCTAACTATAGAGGGTGCACAGTACACAAGCAACTACAAGAAAAACTTTTCCCAAAACTAAGACGCGAGGTTACTACGCATCTGCGCACACCAACTCAAACATATCGAGTTCCCGGGATTTCTTATGCAGAACAAGTAAGACAAAATAAACAACCTACACAAAACTCAAACATCAATACAGTACCACAACCACAAGTCACATACCAAAATCAACAGTCAAATGATATGGAGGAGCTGAAATCCATGATGAAAAGTTTAATCACACAAATGGGGACTATGATGAACCTTCTAACCACGTTAATCAGCAAAATGAAATAATGGCCCAACTCTTAAAAATAGCATGCCCAAGAGATTAAACTATTCCTTGAAAATAATCAAATTGATATACTCCTTATAGCTGAATCACACTTCACCAAGCAAAGCTATATTAAATTCCCTGAATACTGCATTTACAACACGAACCACCCCGACGGAACTGCTCATGGCGGAACAGCTGTTATAATTAAATCCAACATAAAACATCATGAACTAAATAAATATGAAAAATCACATCTACAAGCTACTACTATCCAAGTCGAAGACAAAATAGCAACTATGAAGATTTCCGCTGTCTATAGACCTCCAAAACACTCAACAAAAAAAGACGACTACTCCCATTTCTTCGAAAGTCTAGGGAATAAATTTATCGCGGCCGGAGATTTCAATGCAAAACATCAAGACTGGGGCTCAAGAGTCACAAGAACTGATGGACGGAAACTATTAGCAGCTATACAAGCAAAAAATCTAAACTATTTATCGACTGGGGAACCGACCTATTGGCCTACAGATCGCCGGAAAACCCCTGACCTAATCGACTTTTGCGTTATTAAAGGATTAAATACAAGCCTGTTTTCAATCAAATCGTGTTTAGAATTAGCTGCTGACCATTCGTCTCTTATAATAACATTTCATTCAAAAATAACACATGTTCAAACACGACCAATACTTTGTACTGCTAAAACAAATTGGGACTACTTCCGAAGTAGCTTAACTGACCATATAAACTTAAAAATGCCACTTAAAACCAAATACGACATAGAAAAAGCTGTAATTGAATTAACCAACACAATCCAGCTAGCTGCATGGGAAGCCACTCCCACCAGGAAAAACCGTAGCACCAACAACTGTCCCTCAATTTTAAAAGAAAAAATAATCGAAAAAAGACGTCTGAGGAAACGCTGGCAAATTACTCGATCAGAAGCAGACAAACGTGCACTGAATCGGTCCTCGAAACATTTAACAAAACTACTGTTGCAACATAAAAACCAAGGCATTGAAAACTATCTAGCAAATCTCACTGCTACGGAAACCTCTGATTACTCGCTCTGGAAAGCGGTTAAACAAATTAAAAGGCCTATAATGCACAAATCACCTATTGTCAAATCAAATGGCCAATGGGCTCGCAGCAGTAAAGAGAAAGCAGAAACTTTTGCTGAGCACTTAGCTAATGTGTTCCAACCTTTTCCCAGTCAAAGTCCCGAGGTGGATGCTAAAATAATGGACTTCCTACAATCCCCCTTTCAAATGAGTCTCCCCATCAAGCCATTCAAGATCTCAGAAGTATAAGAAGTAATAGATAAGGACACCAATCCTAAAAAGGCACCAGGTTTCGATCTTATCACTGGGGACATTCTCAAACAACTACCTGACATAGTTATTCGAGCGATCACCCAAATATACAACGCCATCCTCACTATTAGATATCTCCCAACCTCTTGGAAAGTGGCCCAAATAACAATGATACAGAAACCTGGAAAAACACCTACTGATCCAGCTTCCTATAGACCAATTAGCCTCCTCCCAGTCCTTTCTAAAGTTTTTGAGAAGCTGCTACTAAAAAGACTCCAGCCAATACTTGATAAAAAAGAATTAATACCCAATCACCAGTTCGGTTTTCGACGACAACACGCAACTGTAGAACAAATCCACCGAATAGTAGATCAAATACATAACGACTTTGATGAACACAGATATTGCTCCGCTGCATTTTTGGATATTTCCCAAGCCTTTGATAAGGTCTGGCACTTGGGACTATTATATAAACTAAAAAAGCTTGTGCCATACCAATTCTATGAAGTACCAAAATCCTACCTATCAGAACGGTATTTCTTCGTGAACCATCACGGCGAATTCACGAATCTACAACCCGTTGTATCTGGAGTTCCCCAAGGCAGTGTTTTGGGACCCATTCTATACTTGCTGTTCACGGCCGACATTCCAACCATGAGTTCAACAACAACTTCCACTTTTGCTGACGACATAGTTGTCCTGGCCTCACATACTAACCCTGCCACTGCATCCCACAACTTGCAAGTCTCCCTCAACAAAATCCAACAATGGCTCAAAGTATGGAGAATAAAGGTGAATGAAAGCAAATCCCAACATATCACTTTCACCATGAACCGCGACAACTGCCCGGCGGTTACGCTCAATGGACAACAACTGAAACATGGCGACATGGAAAACCCATATATTTAATAAACGCAAACAACTTGGACTACAATATAGGAAACTTTACTGGATGATTGGAAGGGGGTCTAGACTATCATTAGAAAACAAACTTTTGCTCTATAAAGTCACGTTAAAACCTATCTGGACGTATGGCCTTTCACTGTGGGGAACAGCTTGCAACTCCAATCTGGCTATCATTGAACGATTCCAAAATAAAGTGTTACGTGCCATAGTGAGTGCTCCGTGGTATGTGCCAAATAAAGTGATCTCACGTGATTTGTGTATACCCACTATCAGAGAAGAAATAGAAAAAACTTCCCAAAGATATAAAGACCGAATATCGACACACCCCAATCAATTAGTGAACATTTTGATGGATGAACCGCAAAAACCAAAACGTTTAAAACGGTTCAAACCTAATGAACTTCTGACCCGTTTTAACCCGTAATTTAAATTTGTTGTAAGTTGTAACATTCACTTGTATATAGCCTTGTGAAATTTATAAAGAGTAGCTTATTGTAGACGTACTCTACATGCCTTTAAGCAACTGGCAGTTTCTACTGCTACTTGCATTCATTATTATATGTGTCACGCCACGTACTTATTGTCCCTTTTAATTAGGACAGATTGTATAACAAAAGAGTTAAATAAAAAAAAATTATTTCTTGTGTAATTACGTAATTACTATAATAGTTTTATTAGAAAGCACCATTTATTCAAAAATCACATTAATATTTTGTCATTCCATCGCTTAATATGCTTCAAATTATTACTTTCTGAGCTTCATTCAAAGGTGACACCTTAACTTGTCATTAAAGGAGTTAGTGATACATAACAGGAGCTTTTTGAATTTCCCATACTGCAGCCCAATTAAATCTGTTCATAATTGGCTCTACCAGTTTTCTATGAACAAGATGTATATAGGTAAGCTAATGAAAAGCACTTAACTGCATTTTAACTAAATATATGAAAGAGTCTAGCAAGTTTTCGAACAATTTTTTACAGCTTGTCTTGGCTTATTATGCACGTGTTCTATGAATTCGCGAGTCAAGATTGTCAAATATTCGTTGTTTACATATCGACATATTTACTCTTTCACAAAATGTCTTTAAAATACTCCTATATAGTAAGTTTATAAATTAACATATGTTAGTGTTATAGTATTGTTTATAACTACTTTCTGTATATACTTAGAGTTTGCTAATATTGTTTTGCAAAATAGTGGATACTGTAGTGGAAGTAATCCTGTACGTATCCCTAGTAAAATAAATAAATAACAACATACATAAATAAATAAATAAACAACATTTGCATGTTTAAGAAATAAGTTATCTCCACCACACGACTTTTACTATATCTTAATAAAATGTATTAATTTTTATGACTGTTTTTAAATTAAATGGAAGACAAATAAATAAGGAAACGTTTAAAAATATATTTTGGATTAAATATTTCAAAACCTATATGTTTTAAAAAATTAACAAAAATTATAGACAAATATTTAATATATGTACAACACTATTTTACAAAATTATATTTTTATTTTTTCAATTTTGCAATTTTTTCAGAAACTACGAAAGAACACTTTTCTAACTCTTTCTTCAGTTATTGCTGGATGGAATGAGTAGCCCAATGATTGCTGTTGCAGGTCTCAAGCCCGGAAAACAGGAGGGATGGGCAAGAAGCCAACAACCCCATCCCATACAAAATTACTGTTATGAAAACTCAGGTAGATGAAACCGGACTGAACCTAAGTAGACGACCATACAATCTAAATAAGGACAAAGAATTACGTATAAATATATGACACGTGCAAACCCAATATAGACCAGCAGCCTTAAAACTCAATAACTTTCATCACCAAATCACGGCAAAGCAGATATCACAGCAATCCAAGAAATGCGATAGATAGAGAATAGAATAATCTAAAAAAACAAGCTTTGATTAATGCTATAGCTGCCATAGGACGCCGCACATTTGGCACAGGCTTTCTTGTAAATAAATCTATAAAACATGGAATAATACGATTCTAGCCAATTAACGAACGGATTTGCTTCACACGGATTTAAAGTTTTTAATGTAAGTACTATCAACGTACACGCACAGACGAAGAATGAGACAGGAGATAAAAAGATCAATAACAGTGAATCAATAGTGGGTATACATTGATGCATTAAGAGATATGATTGTGGATAGCACCAAAATTGACCACAAGAACATCCATAAGGAAACGTGCACAAACCCAGATAGGAACACATCCAATCAAATAGACCTACTGATTGACGAACGCCACATTTCGTAGCTTCTGGGTGTAAGATCCTACCGAGGTGTAAACATTGGCTCTGGCCACTACTGTATTGAAACAAAAATCGGAGCAAAAACATATAATCATATAACACAAAATCTGCAAAAGGCTTTATTCAGAACTTCCTTCTCAAATGGACGGTGTGACACTAAACAATTTTAAAAATCAATTTTTAAATTAAAAAAAACATTACCTGCCGTGGGATTCGAACTTCAGCGCATGCCATTGCGATTCTAACGCTGAACCATTTCTTGAATGCTAGCACGCTGGATCGTTCCAGTCTCTGTGAAGTAGCTCCATTAATCACAACGCATTTATTCATTGCCCTTGTTTCTCTCTTATAACATTTATCCTGTCTTTGTTGGGTCCTATTTTCGTTAAGGGTAAAGTCTCAGCTATGTGCAAATTAATTCTTTTATATGTTTAACAGTTAAAGCAAAAAGAGAAAAAATTAATTTTTAAGGTGTCCACCCCTATATGTTGGTTCCAAAATATGCCCTTTATTGTCAAGGGTAAAAACCTGAGCTATGGACAAGGTATTACTTCTATTTAACTAATAGTTCTTGAGGGAAGGCAAAAAGAGGCAGAGTTTTATTTTTATAGTGCCTACCTTGTATATATTTGACCGATTTTTTTCAGTTTCGCCAGGTAAACATACAATCCGCATGAATAATATCGTCTTCCTCTTTTAATAGTTGTTGAGTTATACTGGCAACACACAAACAAACAGACCGACAGACAGACGGGACTGAGAAACCCGTCATCTGAGAACCCTAAAACGTGATAATATGAAGAAATGTGAGAAGGTGAATTTTTTGCGATTACAATACTTTCTTCGTCTTTTATGCGAACACAGTACAAATACGAAGAAATTTTTGAAATGCGACGAGAATTCAAACTAAGGCTCTCAATGTTGTAACGCTTAGTTTCAATTTTATTTCTGTAGCGCGTTAATGCATTTGTCACCTTATTTCGGACTACCTTATATCTAATGGCTGTAGCAAAATAATTCAAGATTATCGCAGCAGGCGGTGCGACCCGATTAGCATCTGCCGTTTTCGTGTTGGAACTGGTCAAGCATTTCCGTTCGAGTTGGCGCTCAAACAGCCAAAGAGCTAAGAGAGTATTGATTTTTCGAGAAGCGCGCTCTCGCGAGTCTCGCGGATTTGAATTGCTGGGCTAAGCTGAAGCCGTTTTAGTTGTTTTCGTAAGACGCATTCTGTGTAGGTAAGGAAGCTCATCCCATTGTATTCGTGCGTGCTAATTTTAAATATTTAGGCTGGGTTCCCTTGCTCTGCCGACGATTGAAATCGCTGCGAAACGTCCTCTGCTATAATTAAACAGAGAAAACCGTTCGGTAAGAATCCTTTTGCGTACTTATTTTCGCAACTAATTTTTAACATTTAAGCTGACAGTACGGTCCAAAATCTGGCAATTACGAGCCAAAATCGGGCTAAAATCAGGCAGTTACGGGCTAGAAGAAGCTAAAATCGTTTAATGTGGGTTATGGTCCTGCATGGACTAATTGGGCTCAAACGAAGGCTAGCAATTCAGCTAATTCAGTTCCATTGATTCTGCTTTCGTATGGATTAGAAATTCCGACATATGCAGCTACCTTTTGTGGTTTTCTGACTTGTAACTGTGGCGTCTTTGCTTTGGGAGACTCAGAATTTGTCAGCCAAATTTAGCTTAGCGTCTTCATGGATGGATGCAACACAACAGGAGAATTCCACTTGCGATCGCTGGACTTCAACATCAAGTTAAACTGTAAGTACATGCTATACAGCCCTCTTTTCCGACAGAGGCATTTTCCTTACTTATCTCAGTTCTTAGTAAGATCTTATCAAATCAAACTGAACGAGTTTAATCAACCTTTTTGGCTCAAACCTTAATTACGCTAATGAGAGAGAATTTCACAATTTAAAATTGCTGAAATAAGAATGTGCATTATAACTCATGTACTGAACTTTATGCTTTGTTTGTTATGCAATTGCTATAGCACAGGTGTTGTTCTAGAGTGCGAATTAAGGTATAATTGGCATTTTTTGGATTGAATATTTGGAAGTAATTTGCCAATTATGATTTATTATTTCATTTGATAGGCAATAGTTCTACCACTTTGTTTGTTGTCACATGGTCTAAGGGCTAATACAAGTAATTCATGTGTTATTGCGATATTTCGGTTCAAATAAATGCCCTTATTGCTATTATTTGTTTGTTTTCTTCTGCAACCCCTTTAGCTGAACGAGTAATCTAGGCATGCGGTGGAACAATAAAGGTAGGTGGCGTATTTTTAAGTAACTAGTTTTGTTTTTATAGGTTGTGAGTAACGAGAAGGTGTTAAATTTGTATTTATCCTTCTGTTCAGTTTAAAAGCCCGAAGCATTTATTAGCCTGATCTTTACATCACGCCATTTTCTGCCGAGAGTTAAAAACGCTAGCCGAGGCCTTGCCAACCCCTTCGTTTAAGAGTGGTACAATGTATAAAGATAGAAAATGAATGTGGTTAGCCAAAACTGGAAGTTCTCGAAAAATTGGGATAATATTTTAAAGAACGCTGAAGCGGAAACATTAAAGAAGTGGTAGAAGTAGAGACCAGTCCAAGCCACGACAGACGAAAAACCACCACCCCCGACTCTACTAAAAGTCCGCGAAGTAGTTTAAAAGCTGAATAATAACAACTCCTCTGACTGTAGTAATATACCATCCGAACTAATCAAGTAGGGCGGAAAACATCTGATTAATATTTAACAAAGTTGCTAGCCAACGGTAGGAGACAGCGAGCAGATAACAATAAATTACATAAAAAAGTCTATCTGAACTGCTCAAGCTATAGGTCATAACACGTCTGGGTACAACCTAAAAAATTCTGTAGAATCTTATATACAGAAAATTCCTCAAACGTATTGTACTACGCCATGGCAGAACTAGAAATCCCACAAAAGCTATGAAAATTTGCAAAACTTTGTTACACCAAAATCAACATAGTCTGAAATGCAATAAATATTTTAAATAGGTTATAACTCAGTGTATATTAACATAAGCACACACATTCGCTGTCAAATGTATAATATAGAAAATATGGCACATGAATACAAATATTTAGTACACCGGTGCCCCAAATTAAACTAATTTCTAAAAATATAAGCATCAAATATATAAATACGATAATAATTACACTGACTAAGCACAACTACATGAATTTTTCAAGTTTAACCGTGAATGACATTACTAAATCAAATTAAAATTTGATGAGTCCTTAAGGACAACTTATCGTAGGTGCTGTAGCAACGACATTACGCAAGATATAATGCAAGGAAAACCAACCTCAACATTATCATATAATAACATTCTGAAATCCGAGGAATCCTGAAGGAATTCTAACGAAACCGCTGCTAAATGTACGCAGCAATTAATCTCAATGTAACGACTCAAATTAACCAGCAATCTGGAAGATTCAACCAAAGCCGTGGTAACACTTAGGGCCACAATTTCTAGATTAACAAATAATAAAGGACAAAATTTAAACTGTCGCCCCCTCGGTGAGATTGCTCCCTCAGTATAGTATTAGCTCACGGCAATAGCAAACAGAACCGCCCGGGCTCTGGATTAAGGTGGCTTCATCCGCTGGGATTCGCCAAGACTGAAGGCCGAGAAAACTCTCGCATCCAGAGGTATCATCACACTAGAAAAACTTGATAACAGGTATGCGATATGAGACGAAAACATGACGGTACGTAAACATTCATGCCAGTTGAAGAATAAGAAAGCAGGCTCAAACCACCACCTGCAACTTACCCCTAACGGTCGAAATTGGACTGAATAGAGTAAGCTCTGGGAAAATAAATCGCCGTCTACTCGGGAAGAATGGAACGTCACCACTACAAAGGCGAAGAAGTTCAGAACGACGGCGAAGACAATTCGAAAAATCCGCTCCAAATACGTCACTTTTTTTCCTAACAACTTCGTATGAAACGAGTACGGTGCTCGCTAAAAATACAAAATAAGACACCCCAAACGTTATGACTTGCAAAGCAGTAAGGCAAGGCAACTCACTTGCGTGCCCTTTGTTTGATATTGCCCTAGAGAAAGGCATACCAGATTTCGAAATTAAAACGGCAGGGGCAGTATTTACGAAACGACTCAAATACTAACATATGCCGAAAACATCTTATTATAGGTGGAATATTCAAAGCAAATACGAAACTTTGGTCCACCTAGAAATAGCGACAAGTAACATGGGGTTAGAGGTTAATGAGAGAAAAAAATGCATGGTCGTAGGGCGCACGAAAGAACGAAAAAACAGAATGAGGCCGATATTTCACATACTTAAGGTCACAAATAAATAACGAAGGAAAAACAAAGAGGGAGTTAAAAGAAGAATCCTGCTCGCAAATAAGTAATCTTATGGATTGAAAAAGCACTGTAATAATATAAGAAAATCTAAAAGCATCATATATAGAACGGTAATACAACCCATTCTAACGTACGCTTTAGAAATGAGGACACTAACCAGTTGAGAGAAAGTATTCCTGGTATAAAGTAGTCCTGCGAACCACATAGGGTTCCGTGATGGACAATGAAATTTGGCGAAGAAGATTCAACCAGGAACTATATGCACTATATGATAATGTAGACGTAATCAAGATAATCAAGACCTAAATAGGCAGATAACGTTGTTAGAAAAGACGACGCAAACCCAACCAAACGCATTCAATTAGCCAAACTGGAACGCAAAAGCGCTGCTGGAAGATCCAAACTCAGATGGTTAGATGCAGTAGAAAAAAGCCTGTTTAAGAGCATGGGAATACGAAACTGAAAAGCTGTAGCCCACGACAGGGATAGATGGAAAAAGCTACTTGAATAGACTAAGATCCAAGCTGGGCTGTAGAATGATGATGATGATGATCAATGTTTAGACTAGAAAGTTATAAATAATTGCGTAGTATATGATACGTTTTAATAATTTTATTTTTATCAACCTAATGTAAAAGTTTTACGCAAATTAAATAAAACAAAAACAAAGTAGCACTTCCGGTTCGCCGCTTTTTTTCAACAATCGCTGACATCTTCGAATCTATATTAAAAGCCTAGAAATACATTTTCAGGTTGATCTGGTCTGGACGACACAGACAGACTGACAAACTCGCTGACAGACATTCTCTCGGAAAACTGTTTTCTGAATCAGCAGACATAGAAATGAATATTTCGTGATTACTACAATCCACACTATGCATATAACAGCCTCGCCCAGAAAGAAAATAAAGTTAGACGACCATCAACCAACTGAACAAGCCGGCTTCAGAAGAGATTACAGTACTAGCGAACACCTGTTATCTATGAGCATACTAATCGAAAAAAGTATTGAGTTTTACTTTGATCTATATTTAGCTTTTGTAGAATATTAAGAAGCGTTCGACCCAGTTGAAGTAAAAGAGCAAGAATGAGAGTAAGTGAACAGATATGTTTATTTGGGGCACACCGTAACTCTAGGCAAAGAAAATAGAAGTAAAGAAGTATACGGGAGAAGAAGGTTGGCATGGGTTGCTTTCGAAAAGTTGAGTACGACGTTAAGAAACAAAAAGATGCCTTCAGGCTGATCCAAAAGGTATGGTCCAAACTGAAGGGTGTGATGTGGGATGCTATAAGAAGCAAAATATATTACTAAGCCAATGTTACAGAGAATTCCCTTGTATTTATCATTGTTCTGCTAAATGAAGTAATTTAGAAAATAAATCAAACAAGCCCTAATTTATTACTGCATAATGTGTTTCAAGCTTGAATTATTACTGTTTTCTACCTTTAGTTATTTATTTATTTATTTATTTTAAGCTCAAGGCTACCCAACAGACAGTCATAGCTGCCCAATAACAGGATAGCACGGAATATACATTAAAACATTTACAGTTTTAGGTCAAACAAGCAAAACTAAGGAATACTAAAGAATAATTAAAAAACTATATAGACAACTGAATAACTATAGATATAAGCATTAACTACAATAACGTAATACAAAAAAAGGAATACAATCAAACTAAGACTTTTCTCATATGTCTCTTGAATGCTGCAAATCGTAAGTTCAAAATATCGCAGCTGTTGTCAGCATGATCCAAGCTGTTGAGAATTCGAGTGCAGCGAGTGAGCGGCAAGTTGAGAAAATAATTTGAATTAGATTTTTGAATAAAGAATGTGTGTCTGTTTCGAAGAATGTAAGGGTTAGCGTTAAATTTAAGGCTATTTAAGCAATATTCAGAATCAATTAAATTGTTAACAACCATATATATAAAAAATCGGGAGTGTGCTCCCCTAGACTTTCTCGCATTCGCCTTGGTACTGATAACTATTTAACCTATCAAACTGAAATTTTATATCTGGGAGTTTTTCTCAATAATAAATGTATGTGCAAAATTTCGTGCAAATACCTTGAAGCAAACTGGTACTTTACTTGAATGGATACCGCTACCTGTTTAGGTAAAATGCCACTTCCGGTTAACCGATCATGCTGAAATGTAACATCTGGTAGTTTTTCTACATAAGAAATGTATGTACAAAATTTTGTTCAAATATCTCGAAGCAAACTGGTACTTTACTTGAATAGGTACCGCTACCTGTTTAGGTAAAGTGCCACTTCGGTTAACCGATTTCGCTCAAAATTTGATAGGAATCGACAAATTTTGAATAATGACTATGTACATAATTTCAAGGGTCTAGCTTATTTGGTTTTTAAGTTATCGTGTTCACACACACACACACACACACACACACAGAGGGGTCTAAAACGTCAAGATTCGTCAAAATCTCGAAGTCGATTTTTTTGACGATTACAATACTTTCTCTATACTACCGTATGCGAGAAAGTAAAAATACATCAGAACATTTTCTTCTACATTCAAGAGAGTGCATGTTATAGAATTTTAAATTTTCGTTGTAACAATAAAAATGTCTTCGTCTGTTAAAACAATAGTTTAAGGCGTTAATAAACTTTTTCTGCACAGTTTCTATTCGCATAATATACTTTTGATACATTTGATTCCAAACAGTCGAAGAAAATTCTAAAACAAGTCTCACTAGGCTATTGAACAAAGCTATAAGTGAAAACATTTTTTTTAAACCGTTAGTAGCCCGAAGTATGAAGCCTAAATTCTTTTGAGCTCTCTGAACACATATCTCTACGTGAGTATTAAATGACAGCTTAGAATTCAATGTAACTCCCAAATATTTTACGCTATCCATGTATTTCAACTTTACATCGTTTAGATACAGACTACGATCAACATCCATTGGAGCTTTCTTAGAAAACAGAATGCAATAGCATTTATCTAAATTTACATAGATTTTATTGATTCTACAATAATTGGAAAATTTTATCAAATCGTTTTGTACTTGCATATAGGCTGACACACCGTTAATATATTTAAAAACTTTAAGATCGTCAGCATACAGAGAGTATTCAGTGTGACAGAAACATGAACCAATGTCGTTTAAAAAAATACTAAATAGCAAGGGACCTAAGTGTGACCACTGGGGCACCCCAGACGTCACACCCACGCAACCCGATCTCACTCCATTAATAGCTACGTACTGCATTCTGTCCTTGAGATAACTTTCCAGAAGCCTGAGAAGTACCCTGTGTATACCGAAATTTCCAAGTTTAACAAGAAGTGTGGGGTGATGGACTTGATCGAAAGCCTTGGAGAAGTCGGTATACACGGCGCAAGTCTCCAAGCCATTTTCCATAGCCCTACTTATGTTTTGAACAAAAGGAACCAAATTTGTCATAACAGAGCGGCTCTGTAAAAACCATGTTGATTGCTGTCTATAAATCCCTTCACTCTAAAAAATACTTGTGCCAATATAAGCGATTCAAACAATTTCCCAAAATGATTTAATAAAGAGATCTGCCTATAATTATCAACTTTTGTTTTATCTCCTGATTTGTGTACAGACGTAATCTGTGCTACCTTCCAAAGTTTGAGGTATTTACCTAATGAGATACAATGATTATACAATATATGCAGAGACACACAAAGGCTTGGGCAGCATCTCAAGAAAATTGTAGGAAGCCCATCGGGACCAGGTCCCTTTTTAGGATCAAGATCAGATAACCCTTTTTTAATACTCTGTTTTGAAATATAAGTTAAAGTATGACATTGTTGAGGCTGGATAGAGCCAACCTGAGATGGAGCGTCACAGGGTTCAAAAACACTGCTGAAGTACTTGGAAAATATCTCACAAATGTCATTACTGTTAAAGGCTTGTAAATTATTATATGACATTTTATTTAGCAGAGATTTACTGTTTTTCTTATTATTTATAAAAGACCAAAATAATGTTGTATTTTTGTTTATATTTTCCTCTGTTGTCCCGATGTATTCATTGTAATCATTTTTAATATTAACTTTAACCTTTGCTCTGAGGCTAGAAAAACGACTATAATCAGCAGCATTTTTATAGGTTTTCCACTTCCTGTGTGCCTTTTTTTGTCTTTAATAGCCTTTATGGTATTTTTTGTGAACCATAAGGGATACCGCGTCTTTTTAATAACTGTTTTTGGAATATAAGTATCTACGATATTATTTAAAATTTTGTAAAACATCCCAACATTTTCATCAATATCGTCAGAGCTCAAAATACTATTCCAATTATATTCTTTGATCTTTTCATTAACAACAGCATAGTCTGCATCGCAGAATTTTATTTTTAGATATGAATTAGAGAGAAGATTTTTTTCACACTTTAAATTAATTGAGATAACTAGTGAGACATGATGATTATCTTGGGTTACAAAAGGATTTTCACACTGATATACGTTGATATTCAGTGATTCAGACAAAACAAAGTCTAGAATTTTATTATTTAACATTTGAAATACTATTAAATTGCTTAAGATTATTAAGAAAAAAACAATCAGAAAAACATTGACTACTGGAATCCTGACCTGGAAGAAGATCATTACCACCTTTATTAAATGACCAAGTTGGATTTGGCAGATTAAAATCGCCTAGCAGTAAAAATTTATTTTTGAAATGTAACGAATATTACCCATCTAATTCTTTCAGTAAAAAGCATACAGATTCACTCTACTGAGTTAACTGCAGTGGCGACCACCCAGCATACGACAGGGAATGCCCACATCATCAGGAACTATTAATCAACACTCAGCCATCAGAAACATCAGATAAACTAGAAAATTTTCAACCAGGTCAAATAGCATTCCATATAATCAAACCCTGCAAAACAACACTGAACAAAAAAATAATAGCGATACCCAGTCAACGTATTTATCTTTAATATATTCTGTAATGCACCTTATCGAACAGTTAATTATTCCACATTTACCGCAATAAAATAATTTACCACACTATACCGGGTGCTGACTTGCGCGACGCACCATAGGAATTTGCATAGTAAATTCTTTATGTTCAATTATTTGCTCCCCTAATTATTTTAGAGCTAAAGTGTAAATACACTTTTTGTAGAGAAAAAATACTGCATCCATTCATACTGCAAACCACCTTCCATACTCATTGCATTCAATTCTACTCAAATAACTCGCCCACCTTTACCTAAACTTATTAACGGATAAGTCGACTGGAACAAATTCTAGAAGAGAATTGATACGCATCTAATAAACCAAAGTACCGTAAACAAGATTCATGACATCGACGAGTATATTATTTTTATCAAACCTTCGCTGACTCAGTTAAGTTCTCTACCAAACCTTATCACCAACAAAGGAAAGACAACCACAATGTTCCACCGGCCTGTATTATTTAATTAATTAAAGAAAAAAGCAGGACACGGAACGAATGGAAGCGAAGGAGTGTACCCACACTGAAGTATCAACCTACACATAGAATCGAAAACGAGATAAACAAATACAAAATCTACGAATTACTAGCTTACAGTGGTTTCCGATTGATTTTCACCATATATCAGTTGCGTTTCATTTTATCCCAAATGATTTTTCTTCTGGTCAACACTTGTCAATATTGAAAAATGGGAATTACATTTGACAAATAGTGAAATACAATAGATGCAAGGTGAAAAGCAATTGGAGAACACTGTATCTGATGTCCTTATCTAATGCAATAGGATACTTTCCAAATCAATGGAAACACGCTCATATACTTATGTTCCACAAGCGTGGACAAAATAAGAAAAAATATAGCCCCTATCGACCAGCCACCACATTCACATAAACTGCAAACGTAACCAGAGCTACGGTAGAGTAAAACAACTATATCCTTCAACCCTCCAGTTGACGGGTGCTTTAAAATTACACCGATTGACGGGCTGGGTCCCACAGGCTTTAACTTTAGCATTTTTCTTACACTAATATAGTGTTTTGAATACATTTGTTACCATAGTCTTTTTTGCACTACTGAATCTGAAAATACAATGAAAGAAATGGTGTAACCATAATATACAATAACCCATTAACCTAAAAAATTTAAAAATATATAGTTAGAACAATGGTACGCAAAATATTGGTTCGTCAACATAACTAATGAAATTTTTCCGCGCAGTCGATGCAGCACGATTGTTTATGCTCTAAGAGTCTAAACAGTCTAAACTAAACAAAGGCTTCTGTAAATAGAGTAATTTTTTTGTTCTTACAATATTCACATATTTTACGAGTAGTGGAATCCAGTAGCTGCCAGTAGCCGTACTCTCGTACGAAATTTTGGTACTTGCCCTAACTAAAATAACGTCTTCCACGATCATTAAGGTATTAGGGGAATAACCTAGAAACGTTTTAAAAAGTAAACGAAATATAATATTAGTTGTTTACCAAACTTGAAAAAAATAAGTTGGTCAAGAAAAGTTACTCGAATAGGCGGGTTGGGTCTGACAGACCGAACAACTGTACTCAAACGGTGAGTGATGGAATATAAAAAAGTACTAGGCAACGTGCCTATATTAAAGATAGAGAGATACAGAGAAGCTAAGGAATTTAAAAAAATACAGAAAATATAACAAAAACCCGATTTTACAAGCCGTCACAGACCATGCCCGTCAGCGGGAGGGTTAACTAACCAGAATACACACATGCATCTTAATTGCGTCATGTTATTTGACATACTTCTAAGATCCATATATATATATATATATATATATAATCCGTGACCTTATCTACCCGTAGGGTGTTAAGGTATTACAATTAAAATAATAATAAAATTCGAAAAATATAAATTATAAATTCATAATTCAGTTATAACTATGTACACTACTATCACTTCCTATAAACATTCTTTTTTGTTTCTTGCCATTCTTGTTCTTTCTTTCCATGTTACTCCTTGTTTTGTTAAATTTTCCGCTATCACCCCGTCCCACGTTTTCCGTGGTCTTCCTCTTAATCTTTTTTGTGTTGTCTTCGCTAACCACACCCATTTGTCTGTCTTTCTTCTTCCATGCGGATCAGATGTCCAAACCATCTTAATTGTTGCTTCGCGATACTTTCCAGAATATGTTCTACATTTAGTTCTTGCCTTATCTGCTCATTTCTTATTTTATCATTTCGGGTAACTCCTTTAACTGCTCTCAGGTACTTCATTTGTATGGCTTGTATTCTGCTCTTCATATTGTTATTTAAAATCCAACTTTCCGCTCCATATGTTAAGATTGGTTTGAACACTGTGTTATATACGGTTATTTTTGTCTTTTTCGATATCTTCTTTTTTCTTATGAATGTCCTGTTCATTGCATAGTATAACTTTGTTGTATTTTCTATTCTACTGGTTATTTCCATGTCTTCGTTTCCATCTTTGTGTATATTTACTCCTAAATATTTGAATGTCTCTATTTGTTCTATGTTTCGTCCATCTATTTCAAGTTTTATTCTTGTGTCATTTCTTCCTATTGTCATCACTTTTGTTTTTTCTTTGTTTATTTTCAAGTTTCTCTTTTTTAGTGCTGTATTCCAGATATTTAAGTTTGCTTGTATGTCTTTTTCATTCTTTGCATATACTATTACATCATCAGCAAAGGCACTTTCAGCTATGTCCACCATCTGCATGTTCCTATACCCTACGTGTAATTTCTTTGTTTGTGTTTTTATTTCTTTTAAGACATCGTCAAGTATTATGTTGAAGAGTATCGGACTGAGTATTCCTCCCTGTCTTAACCCTTCCTTGGTCAGAAACTCCTCTGATTTCATATTCCATGTTCTTACGTAATTTCTAGTTTTCTTGTATATAGTTGCTATGGCTTTTCTCAGTTGTTCATTTACTTCTCTTTTTCTAAGACTATTCCATAATTCTTTTCTTGGGATGCTATCAAAAGCTTTTTCGACATCTATGAACGCTACATATATACAGGTCGTGACAACTAGCTGAAGCTCTGAGGATTGGTTGCGCAGTAGTCTCAAGCCGAGTTGGCGGGGAGAATTCAGTTCTGACAATATTGTGTTTGAGTGAACATCGGTACACTCTTGCAAAAAGTCGGCGCTTTTGATATTTATCGTTTCATCGCTTCCTACATTTAAACCTGTCAGTGCAAAAAATATAATCATCCCCATTCAAAGCAGCTTATCTTATCTTGCCAGAAATCTACTTCGAGAACCGTAATGACCGCTTTGTTATTATTCTCAGAGGATTTACCGAATGAATGTTATCAGCTAACGAATTTTCTGATTTTACTTGCATTTTGTATTTGCGAGATTCCGCTTTAGCAAGTAAGCTGCACACCTGCAACGTTTTGTTTATTCCAAGAACAACGTCCACGGGTACAACATAATGGCGGTGTTTTTCAAGAATTGCTTTTCTACTTGAGTGTACCGCTAGTACTTGTTTCCCTTTCTAACCGACTTCGACTCTTTCCTGGATCTGCGCAGGTGAGAGCTTCAGCTAGTTGTCACGAGCTGTAGTATTGTTCATATTCTTTTGAATGAGTTGCTTCATTGTAAAAATATGCTCTTGCACCCTTCTACCTTTTCTAAAACCACTCTGTGATTCTTCTAGTTGCTGTTCAATTTTCATTTGTAACCTTTTTTCCAGGATTCTCTCATATACTTTTAACATAGTACTCAGCAAGGTAATTCCCCTATAATTCCCACACTCTCTGTTATCTCCTTTGTTGTATATAGGTAAAATTATTCCCACTTCCCAGTCTTTTGGTATATTTTGTTCCTTGCATCTCTTATTAAAGAATTTTTGTAAACTTTCTATCTCGTATTCACCCATGTTTTTTATCATTTCCGATGTTATGCCGTCCTGTCCTGCCGCTTTACCTCCTTTCAACCTCTTAATGGCTTCTGTTATTTCTTCCTGTTTAATATCATCAATTTCTAGGTATTCGGTGTTTTCGGTCACTTCTGTTAGTTGATCCCAAAACTCATCTTTTATACTGGTCTTTTCATCATCATTGGGCCCATATACAACTATAATTGTGGTTTTACTGCTTCATCTATTTCGATTTCTATTTTCAAAATTCTTTCTGATACTCCGTCCCATTTTCGTATGTTTTTCAAGTTTTCTTTGTTAACAAAACATTCTACCCCTTCTCTAGCTCTATTTCCTTCTTTTACCCCACTATATATCAACAGGTGCCCTCCTTTTAATAATGTTTCTCCTTTACCTTTCTTTTTCCTTTCAGTAATACCCACAATATCTGCCTTCACGTTTTCCAATTCTTCCACTAGCTCCTCTTCCTTTCCTGTTAGACTCCTAACGTTCCACGTTCCTATTTTCCAAAGTTTTCCACCCTTTATTATTTTTCCTTGTAACATATCTTTTTCCTTGTCCATAGCACGGTCCTCATCTGTTTTATCCGTCCTAAGTGTTTTATCTAGTTTTTTTATTTTTCCAGTATATTTATGTGGGAATTCCATTGCCATGATTCATTCCCTATTTGAATTTTACCTTTTTCAACCTTAACGTTTTGTCCTTGTCTTCTTACTTCCTGTAACTTTAATCTCAGCTGTTTATGAATCTCTCTATCCTTCTTTGCTAAATCATTATTAATGTATATATGTTCTCTCAGTTTTCTCAGTTTATGTTTGTTGCTTAAGATTTGTTCCTTCTCGTGTAAATTGTACAACTCTATGAAGCATGTTTTCTCTCCTGAGATCTGTACTGCTTTAATATTTACTTGTATTTCAAGAGTGTTTCTTATAAAATCATTTATTTCGCTTATAGGTTCGCTTTGTGTTTTGTTGGGAGTATTTAGTTTTTTTTTCCTATTAGTACTACATTTGTTTTTCTTTTTCTCTTTCCAGGTTTTCTACATTATTTCCCAAATTTTCCAATTCTCTTTTTATTTCTTTGTTCTCTTTTGATGTCATTTCGTATTTATTTTTCAGTTCTTCATTTTCCATTTTTAACATTTTCATGTCTTCTTTGTATTCTTTCAGCTCGTTTCTCATTTCCGCCATTATATTTATTATTAAGTCTAATTTATCTTCTTTGTTTTTATCGTCCATGTTTACTTTTATTTTATAACTGATTTTTTCCTTAATACAGTCCTGATTTCTCAACTATCGATAACGACGTCACCGCGTAAAAGGCGGCATATTTACATACGCATGTCATATCTGGTGCACAAGCTCAAAAAGCAATGTCAAAAAGCTACATTTCAACAGTAAGATTTTGCGAATAGCTGTTATTCCCCTGGTTTATTCAAAAGGATGATCTACTATGAACTAGGAATCGTCACCGTTGAATAATTCATAAATAGACCTACCAAAAACAAACCCAACCAATCTACGTATCACCTGCATCGCCATCCAGCAACCAGGCCGAAGAAATATACATACCCGACTCAATACATGGCTTCCCCAAGATTTAGCATTAAACCAAAGTGAAAACGGAAGTGATAGTGAATAATTAATAAGTATCCAAGGCGCGTGTCATCCCTGTCAGCCTACGCAAAAAACAAAAATTATATACTAATTCATACATTACAGCGATGCATAATACTGTTACTCAATGTTGATATGCTTCTTTTATTAAAAAAAATTAATTGTATAAAAGTGCAGCTACGGATTTTCGCAATAACGAAATATTTTTGGGAGGCACAAATAACTTCCACAAACAGTCTATACGATTCATAGCATGTTCACAATGAGCTCTTACAAGGACCCAGAACAAAAGCCACGAGGTCTAGCAACATCAGAATGGAGTACTTGTGAATACATCGATGACTTCAAGTCGAAACCATAATTTTGAAAGTTGGCCGAAGTTGTAAATTTGTCGAAAAATATTAAGTTGACGCCATGAGTGCAACTACCAGAGGGGTCAGTAGATGGAAGATAAAATCCAGATTCGCCGGAATTTCTATTCTGGCGGAACAAACTGCGAAGATGGCCTAATCAACTGCTTTTCACAGGTTGGATTGAAAATATCAGACGAGCTGGAGATTGAAATGCCAAGAATTTACAGACTGCATACATTATGTGTATAAAGTAGTAAATATTTGTAGATTAGGTTTGTGACGTCGTAGCAAGTCCCGATGCTCATCTAATTATGAATTAGCCTATTAAATTCATTCGAAATTTTCCGTGGAAACAGGGGCTCTCAAATTATTATCACGCTAAATTGTAAACATAACCTCGTTACTTTGTATGTTATTTTAAAACAGTAGAGAGTCGTAAAAACGATGGGTGTTTAACATAAAAATGTTATAGGAATTAGAATTTCTGTTTGGTCTGAAACTACCATTTTAGTTATTAAGACCTTGATTTATTTATACATGGTGTATTACAAATGTAAAAAGTTTGTATAATGCAGTAAATCTCAGTACACAAAAAATGTTAAAAGTATTGTTATCCTTGAAATGCTGACAAAAGATTTACAGTCATTGCAAACGTTAACAACTAATAAAGAACAATTCTGCTTATAAAAAGGCTAACATTAGAGTAAAAGGTGTATTTAATACAATGTTACGGTAAATGGATGTTGGTCGGTATGTTGTTGAAAAGTTTAGAGAAAAATGTGCTACTGTTGATCTATCTCAAATAGGTACTTGTATACATTTTTTTTTAACTGGTTGCGTGAATAATTTGAAGAAGGTTGAAAGGGTACGTAATGAAGAAGACGCTGCTACTCTTTTAGTGTTGGAATCCGTACGACAAAATCGAAGAGGTTTAAAAAAACGGTTACTCCAGATCGGAATTAGCAAATCGCACATTCAAAGGATTCTGAAGGACAACAAAATAAGGCCCTATAAACCTATTTTTAATCACACTTTGGAAACATTAGATGAAGCAAAACGGCTAGATTTTTGTTTGTGGATGGGAAATGAAATTTGAAGTGACAGGAATTTTTATAATAATTTTTTCTGCCGAAGCAACTTTTTCTACAAATGTTGTATCACAGCATATTAAATATTGAAGTGACACTAATCCCTATTTTCGCATTTTCAATAGTCGACAATATTTTAAGAATGTTAATTTTGGATGTGCTATTTTGTGCCAAGGAATAATATACAAACATACATTATGCTACAAAATCTTTTTAACGATAATTTAAATGACTAGCCTGAGCAATATTGAAATTCAATGTATTTTAACAAGATGGTTATCCGGCTCATTCTTCTTGCATCGTTACCGATTGGCTAAATTTAAAGGTTGAAGATAGATGGATAGGCTGGGAGGGACCAATTTTATCCACCAAGAAGTCCTGACTTTAGAATTTTAAATTATTATTATGAGGACGGTGAAAATCAATTGTTTACATCCAACCATTAGAAAATAATACTGAAAATTTTAAAAATCGCACACGAGAGACAGTTGCATCAATAACTATTGAAGAAATCCAAAACAGTTTTAAGGAGTTGCGTACCAGGCTTGAACTGTGTGAAGAAAATGGCGGGGATTGTTTAAATGATGTTATTTTTCTTTAATGTTGTTGAATATAATTTTAAATTTTTTGGCACATACTAACTAAATAAGTGTCAAAATAAGTTTTTATTTTTTTTTATTTTGCCAACACCCTGTATAAATAAATCACTGACTGACTGGCTAACTGAAATGGTAGTTCAGGCTAAGCAGGAATTTTAATTCCAATAACATTTTTGATGCAAAACTGAAGCTAAAACTGTTTTCCCTCTTGTAAACTCAACCCGGTGACATACTGTACAATAAAAGAACTAAGCTAATCACTAAAGCTCAAAGTAAAAACCTTATTGTGGCCACAGATTTCAGGAATTCTCTCTACCATCTGCCAGAAATTCGAAAGCCCAAATCGTAGGTAAAAATGCTTTTAATATAATAACAACATACTACACCAATGGTATTTTCACAGTTCATTGAAAGAGTTCTACCTTTGTGCTTAGACGGTAGTACTTGTATAATCTGTCACTGAAAACCCTTGTAGAAATCGCTAGTCAAGATTTTTAGGATAAAGTTGGGCAGATAAATATATAAACAATATGTAATACTTGCGGCAATCTAAAATTAAGGAAGGCAACGGTCTTAGTCAAAAAGCAACTCTTAATTATATTACCTCCCCAAATTGAGTCTAAATTTAAATTTTATTCAAAGTTAAAGCGAGTTACTGAAACTTTCACAAATTATATCTGCAACCTAATTAAATATCTACTACAAGCTAAATCAATTTCTTCTCACATGCGTGGCCCTACAATGCAGAATGTGTCATTTTTTTGTTCCTGAAGCAAGGTGTTTCGAATTTGCGATTTATATATAATTTTTGGAGTTGCACAGCTTTAGCTCTCTAAATTTAGAAATTTCTCTTCAGATGGAAAACCGCAGTGTATATTTTTCTGACTCAGAGCCAAAAAAATCCAACAATTTTTGATGAGAATTGAAAGAATACCGAGATATGATCAGATTGATGCAGCAGATACAACAAACTATATATTTTCGCCAAAGCCATAATTTTGGCTAACAAATATTTATTTTGGTGTAGCCGATTGGAGTTGAACATAAAAGAAATATAGTGTTTTAAAAACAACGAAGAATATACACTTTTCCTGCATATACAATTGCAATTTTTCATTGACCATGATTTTTATTAAGAAGAAATATAATTAGAGAACTGATTTCAATAATTGATTCTATCAAATTAAGGTATTTCATTATAAAGAAGAATAGCAACATGTAATAATTGAGAAAAATTGAGTGATCTAGATTGAAAATGCATTTAAAGTTAAGCTTTTTAGATGAATTCACACACCTCTACAAGTAATAAATTAATAGTTCCCCCCAGCTTCAGTTGAAAATGTTTTTATTTTTTACATATATTGCAACCGTTGATATTCATTATATTTTTAGACGCTGTCCGATCGCCATACTCGTACTGTAGTTTTCTTGATTTGTTTTTATTTTGCCAATCTCGCCAGTCTTTGGAGGTTACAGTTTCATTGTTTCTCCGGTTTGCCATCTTCCTCCATTCTCTTAACGTGTCTGTGCCGTACCTATAAATTTTGTCGGTGGCGTACACTCAAATGCATTGTGTTATTCGCCCAACTTTTTATTTTTGGTTGATAGAGAAATATATTGTGCTATCTCGTTAATACTCCACGTCTTGGATGACGAATATAACTGCTATGATATCCCTGCTGCTTATTAATTTTTATTAAATGAATAAAAAATGCTAAGTTGAATAATCTGTAATTGCACTGTACTATCAAGAAAAACCCATTGGACCAAACGTTTCTATAACCAGGGGCTACACTTGCCTTACTTGTGATTCAAAGCTTATATATGAAAAGTACGATGCTTATTTTAATTATCAGAATACTTTTTGTCCGAATCTAGCCTGTAACCTAATGGTTAAAATGAATTCTTTTTTAGGATTCAATGAAAATTCAGAAGAAAATGCCAAATGCTTTAAAAACGTGGGAAATTCGCATTTTAATTAATTTTACACCCATATGTCTAAGTTGCGCCAATATTCATATGTGCATTAGGTATCTTCTGCGGTGAAATGTCCTAGGTACAAATTTACTTCGAATTCCATTAAATGTTGCCGAGAAAATTGCCCGCAGGCAGTTAGACCAGTTTTCACTTTTGTGTTCTTAAAATTAGTCTAACTGAAAACTGGTCGAAATTGAGTTAGACCAGTTTTCAATCTTTTGTTCTTAAAACTGGTCTAACTGAAAACTGGTATAAACTGAGTTAGACCAGTTTTCACTTTTGTGTCTTTAAAACTAGTCTAACTTAAAACTGGTCGAAATTGAGTTAGACCAGTTTTCACTCTTGTGTTCTTAAAACTGGTAACTGAAAAATGGTCTAAATTGAGTTAGAGCAGTTTTCACTCTTGTGTTCTTAAAACTGGTCTAACTGAAAACTGGTCTAAATTGAGTTAGACCAGTTTTCACTCTTGTGTTCTTAAAAATAGTGACTGAAAAGTGATCTAAATTGAGTTAGGCCAGTTTTCGCTCTTGTGTTCTTAAAACTGGTAACTGCAAACTGATCTAAATTGAGTTAGACCAGTTTTCACTCTTGTATTCTTAAAACTGGTCTAAATTGAGTTAGACCAGTTTTCACTCTTGTGTTCTTAAAAATAGTGACTGAAAAGTGATCTAAATTGAGTTAGGCCAGTTTTCGCTCTTGTGTTCTTAAAACTGGTAACTGCAAACTGATCTAAATTGAGTTAGACCAGTTTTCACTCTTGTATTCTTAAAACTGGTCTAAATTGAGACTGTACGGAATGTGAGAAGACTACTCCCAGGAGTTATACCAGAATTATTAAGAATTGATAAAGAATACCTTTGTTATTATTCTTGAGTTTATTGATTGAAATTGTTGATTAGGAAAGAATTGTTTTATTGAAATGCTTGTATAGATCAGGAAATAATATATTCAAATTGTGAATGCGGCGCGATGCAAAAATGAACTTAATTAATTAACTAATAGATCGTGAACAGCAAATAGTAATATACACAAAAATAATAAATTGCCTTGACTTAACCATTTCAGGATAACAGCAGGAGCTGGTTGGGCAGAATTATATCAATAATCGTCTTCAACAAATATCGACTGCTGTTTCACACAGGAAAAACGTTGCAGAGCGCGGGGTTACACGTTAAAGCGTCTTCTTCTTTAAAGAATTTGAGCAACAATAGTGCGTTTTCCGGAAGGGACCAGGTGGAAATGATGGTTACCATTTCAAAGCAACACATTCAAAAATTGCGAAATTCATCATTGTTTGTCCCTGTACCGGTGATAATTTTAACTAACGCGGTTGACATTATTTGCAAATGCGGAAATAATTAAATTGTAAAATAATAAATATACTAAAACCATACTAAACTAACAAATTGTTTATACTATTATTATGGTTTTTATTATTCATTCTATGTAGTTCAGTATCAGTATCAGTATCAACCAGCCACTAAAGTCCACTACTGGGCATAGGCATCCCTTGATTACTTCCTTAGCTTTCTGTCTTGAGCAGCTTGCATCCAGTTCGAGTGAATACGTCTCAAGTCATCGTGCCATCTAGTCGGAGGACGGCCTCTGCTTCTAACTGCATCCTGTCTTAGTCTCCACTCTACCATCTTTGTGGTCCAGCGGTCGTCTTTGAACCTCGCAACGTGCCCTGCCCAATTCCATTTCAAAGAGGCTATCTTCTGTACGGCGCCTAATAACTTTGTTCTTTTGCGTATTTCGGTGTTCGCTATTCTGTCTCGCAGTGATAGTCCTAAAATCAATCTTTCCATTGCGCGCTGTGCAATTCTTATTTTATTAGCTGTTCTCTTTGTTAAGGTTAGGGTATCTGCATCGTATGTCAGAACTGGCAGCACACACTGATTGAAAACCTTTCTTTTTCAACATATAGGAAGCGCAGACCTGAAGATATATTTTAATCTACCGAAAGCTACCCACGTCGTCCCTATACGTCTACTTAGCTCGCAGATCTGATTATCGCGGCTAATTTTGATTTCGTGGCCCAAGTCTCTTCAACTTGTTTCTCATCGATGCGCCAGCCATTACTAAGTTGATCATTACTTGGGTTTTTGACGTATTGATTTTCAGTCCCATTTGTTGCGAGGCAGCTTTTAGCTCTTGCACCATTTTCTGGGCTTTACTTATACAATCAGTTATCAGAACCACATCGTCCGCAAAGCGTAGGTGACAAGGGTTTTCGCCATTTATATTTAATTTTGAAGAAATGGTGTCGCCTTGGAGAACATCTTTTTCTATTAGGAAGGTGTTTGTGTCTTCGTGGAGTCTAACAAAGGCCGCTGCGTTTTCATATATATGTTTAATTACCGTTATGTAACGATGGTCTATGCGACAGTCAGCTAGAGATTCCAAAAGTTTTTGTTGGTTTATGGTGTCGAAGGCTTTCTCATAGTCCACGAACACCAAGACCAAAGGTTTATTGTATTTAATAATTGTTTTCTCAATTAGGCTTTTGATGGTTTGAAGATGCTCGTTCGTGCTATATCCTTATCGAAACCCATCTTTTGGGACAATGTTTTTTCACTGCCTCCTTAATTGTATCGATTATTGTTGTATTTATTTGTTCTATATCTTTCTTTCCTTCTTCATTATGTAACATGTTCAATTTAGCTTTAATTTTTAATTATTTATTAATTTCATCTTGAAATATGTTTACGTTTACAGAATGACACCATCTTTTTCTTTTAGGTTTTAATATTAGTTTTCTTCTTTCTTTTCTTCTATGTGGTTAATTGATTAATAACCTATTATTTATTGTTGTTTTAAATATAGTTGGTTTACACTTATAATTCCTCTAATGAATATTGATGCAACAATAGCGCGAACCTTATAAATAACTTGTGAGCAAACAAAAATGAAATCAAGCCTGGCTTGTCGATTATTAATTCACATTATGTTGATGTTCTAGAATGAAATACACATACATAACCTAAACCATTACATAACTGTCACCGACTGTCATGTCAAAACTTTATTTAAAAATTAAAAACCCAACTCTAACAATGTTACATCTGCTATATCAATCATTTCGATTATAAAAACGTTTTGTTCTTGATTCAATATGTGTAATTTAAAATTTGATAATTTAAACTACTTATCACTTAGCACATATTCAAAAGTGCAACTCTATAGAAGTACAGCCCTATGAAGTTGTTCTTTTTTTAAATTATCACTTCCTTTTACCATGAAGGATTCACCCCAAATATTCGAAATTGAGTTTTCAACAGATGTTCACGCTTTATAAATATATGTTTTGTTGGGAGGAAGGCCCTGCGTTTTATTAACCCTAATATTAGAGTCCCCTGAACCCAAACAACATGTTTTTGTTTATTGGTCTGTCTGTCAGTGTGTGTCTGTGTGTGAACCAAATATTTTGAAAACCAAAAGAGGTATGCGTTGAAACTTCAGATCTAGGTATCGAATGGCCCAGGTCTTTAATTGATATTAGCCCACGTCTTAAGGGCAAGGAAGAATCATACAGGCCGATAATTGTAAAATTAGTGCAACGTAGCATCAAGAAACTTTAACAATAAGTGTCAGTTAAAAGGAACGAAAATCCTTATCAGAGAAGACCTGACATGGAAGCGCATGGCTATCATCAGAGAGGCCTCCAAAACGCTGGGCTACAGATCGGTATGGACCAATGATGGCAACATCTACGTCAAAACTACGAGCAAAGGTATTCGCAGAATTAACACATTAGCGATTTAAGTTGGATTAATATACAGTGGGAACGTTGGATGTGCAACGCTCCAAATAAAAAATTCCCCCCATCTGCGGCCAAAATCCTCGGACACATCGACCTTGTTTTTTGAACGCGCATCTTTTCTGATAGTTGTCAATTTTTTTAAATCCATCTCTTTCCGTAATGACGTCATCGCCACTTTTTTTAAATGGCAGCCACCACTTTTTTCTATGTTATCTGATTCTCCTTAAAATTCTGCATACAGCAATATGCTGTTAAGTGATGTTCATTTGATTACTTAGCAACATTATTGGTATTTATGAAAAAAACTGATTTGTGAAATATTGAAATAAAAAAAATCGAGTTATCTGTGGAATTTTTATTAATCGATATTTTATTTATTTGACGTTATGTTAAATTGTTATTCATTTGTTTCAAATAAATTGATAAGAATTCCACAGCTATCTCGATTTTGTGTTTTCAGTTTTTCATAAATCAGTTTTTTTCATAAATGCCAATAGTGTCGCTAACTAATCAAGTGAACATCGCCCAACCGCAGAATTTCAAGGAGAATCAGATTCCATAGAAAAAAGTGGTGGCTGCCATTTAAAAAAAATGGCGATGACGTCATTACAGAAAGAGGTGGGGGTCAAAAAAATTTACAACTATCAGAAAAGATGCGCGTTCAAAAAATAAGGTCGACGTGTTCGAGGATTTTGGCTGCAGATGATCCGGGAATTTTTTATTTGGAGCGTTCCCTAGCCAACGTTCGCACTGTATTATCTGTGGAACGGTGGTGCACTATTCTTTTTTGTTTTAATTTTTAGGTTTGCAGGCGACATTCATTTGAATATTTACTTTTGCAGCAGAAACATATGAATACTAGCAGCATAAAAGTAGCTCACTTAAATATCTGGTCGTTACTACCGAAACTAGTTTACATTAAGAGCATTATCACAACCTATGATATATTCTCTTTATCAAAAACGAGGTTTTCACCAAACGTAACTAACTCAAATCTTACAATTAAAGATTATAATTTGATACGGCAATATTGAGATAGTCGGGGTGGTGGAGTTGCCGTTTACATAAAAAACTCCTTGAAGTACAAGATAATTAATACAAATAAAAACATAGAGCAATTATGGTTCACGATTAAAAATTAATCTGAAACATACGTTTTTGGGGTAATCTATTGACCACCGTTTACTAATTATAAAACATTTGTAGACGAACTTGAGACGTCGTTTACATAATGTACAACCATATCGGAAAATATCATTTGCATGGGGAATATAAATATTAATTTTTTAGAAAAATCAAATCCATCCACGAAGTATTTTATCGAATTTTTAGAATATCTTAATTTAAGTCAACATATTTCAGAGCCAACTAGAACAACTCAAGATTCAGAATCACTCCTTGAGGTCATTTTATCTTCTAATCCATCTCTGGTTAAATACTTGGGGGTAGAGGTTAACAATGGATCCCATCATGAACTCGTATATTGTACTATCACGGCAGAGGTAGTTAAGCAAACCCCTGTTGTCAGATTCTATCGTGACTTTAAAAACTTTAATTTAAATGAATTCGCAAATGACTTTAAGCTACTACCATTACAAAAAATCATTTACGTCAATGACATTAATGCAAAAGTCAGTATATACTAAATAGCAATTTAATCAAACTGATACACATGCGCCTTGGAAAACAATAAAAACTACAAAACCGTATATGCCCTCGTTAACTGACAATGTAAAGCTAATGATGTAACTAAGAGATAAGGCAAAACTAAGGTTTAAAAATCTGTAAAAGTCTTTATCCAGAACTTCCCTCGTCGACATTGTGACGCTAAATAATTTTAAAAATCAAATTAAGTTAGGAGTAAATCTTCACGTTTTTAATAAATTAAATACATTTTCAAATAAAAAAAAATATCCCACTGGGGTTTGAAAGAGCTGCATCTGCAGAGCTATCGTAACCGCACCCTACATAGAAATCGTATCTGCAGCGATAAAGCTAACTACGCTACCGAGCCTCTTTCAAATAAGTCCGGCGCGCGCCTCTCTTGAATAGAACACTGTTATTGTTGAAACGTTTTTACTCTTTTGTAACATTATCCTCTATCGGGTGAGTCTTATTTGTCGCAAATATAAAGCCTGACCTATGTGAAAGTTATTACTTCCTTCTATTTCAAAATTAACCCAAAAATTAAAAAATATTATTTTTTAAGGTGCTCACCCTGTATAGATTTGTATAAAATTGTACCGGTTTCATGCGAAGTAGATATATAATATGTAAGCAAAATATCGTTTTCCTCCGACAATAGTTTTTGAGCTATACTGCCAACAGACAGACAGGCAGACTGACAGACAGACAGACAGACAGACAGACAGACAGACAGACAGACAGACAGACAGACAGACAGACAGACAGACAAACAGACAGACAGACAGACAGACAGATAGACAGACAGACAGACGAAATTAATAAAACGTTTTTTTCGTCATCTAGGCACCTTGAAACGTGAAGATCTTAAGAAATCTCGGAAGGTGATGTTTTCCTGATTACAATACCTCCTTCGTCTTTCAGACGAGGGAAGTAAAAAGTCAAAAAGTGTTGTTCATTAGAATATTATAAATCACTAAGGATTCTGACAAGTGCTAGTATTATAAATGAAAAAAGGCGTACTTCTCATATAAGCCAAACAATTGTTCAGCAAAACGATTGTAGAAAGAATTTAATCACTTAAATGTTAAAAACACACCAACATTTAAAATACCCGCAAACCCAAATGGAATTAATAACTTTTTTATTGATAGTGTCCCTAAATTTCAAGTAGATGAAACTGTAAAAGAATTTTATTTAAATAGCTTGAGAAGGGAAAGTGCTGTTTTCTTTTGTATCTGTATCTGAAGATGAAGTGGCTCGCTATATTGGTAATATCAGAAGTAACGCGATAGATGCAGACGGAATTAACATCAAAATGGTAGCTGCGTGTTGTCCGCATATACATAACTATGTTACACATATAATTAACTTCTACCTAACAAAAAGCGTTTACCCTGACATTTGGAAGCACGCTATTGTAACTTCGAAACCTAAAACTAGTGATCCGGCAGAATATTCTGCTTAGGCGTATAAGAATTTTACCTACCTTTTCTAAAATTCTCGAAAAAATTATGAATAATTAAATAATGTTCTACCTAAATACAAATAACCTGCTATCAGATATACAATCGGGATTTCGACCTTCTTATAGCTGCACCACTGCCCTGATGACCGTGACAGATAATATCCTTAAGGCAACTGACACTGCAAGATTGACAATACTTACTATATTGGATTGTAGCAAAGCATTCGATACGATTAACCAGGATCTGTTGTTTGCAATACTTCAGTACGCGGGTTTTTCTATAAATGCAATCGATTTATTTAAAAGTTACTTTAATAAAAGAACTCAAAGTGTAAATGTGGACAGTAATCTTTCCTCAGAACGAACCATATTGCAAGGCGTTCCTCAAGGTTCGATTCTTGGTCCACTACTGTATACTTTATATACTTCAAAATTTTCTGAATTAGTTGAACATCGTAAGATGCATATATATGCTGATGATACGCAGATTTATGGTTTATGGCTCATTTCTACCATCCGATTTTAACCAGAGGATGAAAGACATCTCTAGCGACTTGAATAAAATATATGATTTGTCAACCAAACATTTTCTGCTTTTAAATCCATCAAAATCTTGTGTTCTTCTGTTTGGCAGAAAAGTTGACTGCGGAAATGTAAAATCTATAGTTCAAATTACAATCAATGGGTCAGTAATACCACTAAAAGAAAATGCCAAAAACTTGGGCCTTGTTTTGTACAATAGTTTTAGATGCAGGACTCATATAAAGAAATGTATACAAAAAGCATACCTGAATCTATAGCTACTTTATCCAGATATATTGTATCTAACTACAGATCAAAAGAAAATGCTGTGTGATGCCCTAGTACTCTCTCAGTTCTCATATTGCCCAGAGATATACTCACCTTGCTTAGATTATTATTCAACTGAAAGTATACAGGGAGTTCAAAACGCTTGCCTAAGATTTATTTATTGTATTCGCAAATTTGATCATAATTCACACAAATTAATAGAGGCTAAATGGCTTACATGCATAACAGACGCCTACTACATACAGCTTCCTTATACAGTGCGAGTGTAAAGTCTGCAACTATCGAAATAGAACTTTTATCAAATGTTTTTGAAGGAAATCCTCGAACACGTCAATTTTTATTTTAAAAAATACATATTTTACTGTAATTGTCACTTTTAGATTGTCTTTTGTTTTTGAGTTATGACGTTAGCGATACTCTTTTTAAATGGAAACCCTAAATTTTTATTATGAATTTGGACAGAGTATGAAATTCTAAGACCAAATACGCTAAAAAAAGTATGATATTGTATTTTTAAATTTTCGAGAACGTGGTAGAGTTACCACAGCCCATCAATGCTAAAATTTCAATTCCTTCTTTTTCACACAAATATCGCAACATTATTTATTTAATTAAGAGCACTCAACAAAAACAGATAAACAAACTATGAAGAACTGTCATAATTTTAGGGCTAACTCATTGTTTCATGGTTATTTGATTTTTATTCGATTTTTGTTTTAATACTTTAAAAGGGATTTTCTCGAAAATTTTAAAATACAGTATCATTCTTTTTTAGCGTATTTGGTCTTAGAATTTCATGTTCTGTCCAAATTCATCATAAAAATTTAGGGTTTCCATTTAAAAACATTATCGCGAACGTCATAACTCAAAAACAAAAGACAATCTAAAAGTGACAATTACAGTAAAATATGTATTTTTTACTTCCTTTTACAATAAAGGAAGTATTGGATTCACCCCAAGAATTCTAAAATGAGTTTTCAACAGATCTTCACGTTTTAGAGTCCCCTGATCCCATAAAACATATATTTTTTTATTGGTCTGTCTGTGTGTCTGTCTGTCTGTGTGTCTGTGAACAGAATATCTCAAAAACGGAAAAAGGTATGGCGATGAAACTTCATATATAAGTTTTGCGTGCTATGTAGATGCGACAGCAAGCTTTTGAAGAAAATCGCATAACCGGAAGTAGGTGTTTACTCTTGCCATTTTTCAGTTTTTTCGATTTTTTCAAAAACGGCTCTAACGATTTTTTTTAAACTTTACACTTTTATTACATTTTTAATGTGTATTGATGTGAGATAGGTGATTTTCCAGTTGAATACTTCTAAAATGGGTTTCTTTTGTTTTTTTTTCTATTTTTTTTTAATAACTCCTATATTAAATAGAACACCCGGTATATTATTACATTTTTGAATTGAGCTTACAATTTTAGAAAAAATTTGTCTTTTGAACTAACACTCTATTTTGTACCGTTTTTGAAAAATTTGTAATTTTTGAAAATTTTTGACAAATGCTTAGAAATTTAAAATCAAATTTTGGCTAATTATAAGATCACTGTAAAAGGAAGTTGTGTGCGTGTATCACACCAGATTTTTAAAATAAAAATTGACGTGTTCGAGGATTCCTTTCAAAAACATTTGATAAAAGTTCTATTTCGATAGTTCCAGACTTTACACTCGCACTGTATAATAAAAAATTATTAGTAAAAAAACGCCTTACCTATATAATAAGATAACATTCCGAAAGCATGTACATAATTTAAACTTAAGACACAAGGGTCTTATTACACAGCCACAGCATAAAACTGCTCTCTTTCAATGTTCATTTCAGTATAACATCAGCAATATGTATACAAAGAAATACCATATTCGTTAAAAGAATTATCTAGTACTTTCTTTAGAAAACATTATTTTAAATATCTTTTAGCATCTTTAGTAACATGGTGCCTGCTAGTATAATACAGCTAGTTGTTCGTATTCGTATGGCTTTGTTAAGTAACATTTTATTTAGATTTTAGTATAATTTGTCTTAGTTAATGTAGGCATTAGCTGTATATAACTGGTCATCTATAATTTTTAGGTTTAGTTGAAAAAACTGAATTGAACCTTGTGATTTTAGTGTGAATAATCTATACATTGCTTCTAATTGTTGTTACGTGTAATTTTACATTTAGGTGCAGTCAAGAATTGTTATGTATGATTTTTGCTTAAATACATTCAGATGTAGTTAGATTGACCTGTAGTTTCTAGGTGTAGATTTGGTTGCATACTCACTGCATTTTTGGATGATTTTGGAGAACCTTGAACATTTTAGGGGATTATCATACAATTTTCAAAATACATTGTTAGTAAGATTTCCGGCGGCCATTTTATGAGACTGATTTCGTGAGATTATTTCCTTTTGGGGCTGCATGTGATTTGGATACTTCACTTTTGTGGATCAAGTAATTTCCAAAAATTATCGGGAGATTTTGTGGTCAGCCCTAGGAAATATGGTGCTATATTGCTGAAATAAAGCCAGTTATATTGGGATGATTAGGTATTTCTGCAACCCACTTACAGGCCATCCAACAGCTCTGGTATGTTATTTTGTGCTTCCGTTGGACGTCGAATTCAGATATAGTGTAATTTTCAGGCTTTTTTTTCTTTCGTGCCCCTAAGCTCTGGAAAATGTCGTAGACACTTAATTGGTACGTTAGTCTCCTGTTTCGTCTAAAACCTTTTGGAGCTCAATTGTTGCTTTTCACTCACCTGAAGGACCCCCACGCGGTCTGGGCACCCTCAATCCAAGTAGTAGCCTTTGAACGCAAGGCTTCTCCCCAGTGTGACAACTACGAGGTATTTCTCCCGATGCAAGAACCTGTTGCTCTTGGAGTTATTTGCAACTAGAGGACATCTCCGTGGAGCAAACCCCTGCATGGCTGTTCTGTCGACGCCGCTGCGCCACTGAACAACTCCAGGTATCTACCTCCTAGCGTTTATTCACCCCATCGCTTAAACTAGAAATATCGTTCGGACTAGTTTTGTGATAGCTTGTGCACTGCGCTTTCCTTGTTTGATGGTGATCTCCATAACATTTAGAAAACTCTGTGTAGCTATCGGCGACGTTCACCTCGTGCAAATGTGTATGCGGAATAGGTTAATTTCATTTTGTACATTTAATAATTTTCCTTGATTGGCAATAGTGCCTTTGCAGTTTAGTTGCGTTCAAGTAAGTAACTCAACGTTCTGAAATTTAACAGATCTCTTCCGCGAGGGTTTCCGGGAGTTTTAATTTTGCATTTAACACACTGCGCTGAAATATACACAACTTTTAGTGTATTAACACCACGAAATGGTACCACTTCGGATGAATCGCGAGAAGGTAAATAATTCGAGCTTTGAAACGATTTATTAAGATCTCCCGTATTCCGCTATCGCTGTATATGTTTAGTCACTACCGTCACTACAGTTGAGCTACATGCACTCGAACGGAATTGCAAGCTAAGATCTTAAGAGTTTATTTTGGATTTCAAATTTGATTAACTTAAAATCTTGTACATTTTTTTTACATAAACTAAGATTACATCTATTCCATTTACGAACCAACTATTTATTTCAGATTTATGTCGCCTTCTTTTTTTAAGCATGGTGCCGATTTGTATATGTAAATAAACAATTAGGTAATTTCAAGTTATGTTGTTTTCTGTCGTTTATTATTTTTATGTAACAGCTGAGTGGGTTTAGGAACTTACACGGCCACCTGTAGGTTTTCTGGTTTGGACCGTCTCGAACCAGTGGCGCTTCCGGACAACCCCCCCCCCCCATTCCTGCTCAGGAACTAGCTTGGCAAACGTTTGCTACACGACTAGACAATTCCTGGACCACCCTGCTGTGAAGTATATATGATTTTCTTTTTCTTTTACGTGTGAATAAATTCCCTTGTGTAGCAAATGTAATATTGTGTTCTGTATAACATTTACCCTTCACCAAAATAAATACTTTACTATTATATAAGTTTTGTGTACTATCTAGATGCGACAGCAAGCTTTTGAAGATAATCGCATAACCGGTAGTATGGTGTTTACTCTTGTGATTTTTCAGTTGTTTTATTTTTTCAAAAAAGTTCTAACGATTTTTTTCAAGTTTTACGTTTATATTAGATTTTTAATGTGTATTGATGTGAGATAGGTGATTTTCCAGTTGAATACCTCTAAAATAGGTTTCCATTGTTTTTTGTTTTTTTATTAATTCCTATTTGAAATAGAACTTTACGTTCAACGTCCTGCATCAAATTTTATTTATATTTTCCCATATTTGTACATACATTATTACATTGGATATAGTTTTAAGAGTTGACTTGTAATTATACAGAACAATTTAAACTTTATATCTACTGTGTTCTCTGTCTATGCACTTGAATTATGGATTGCACCTTGGCATCTGAAGTACCCGGGACAAAATTAAAGTAAATTGCAAAAGTACTAGGGTGAAAGTGTCCATAGAATTACATATGTTTTGGACTTTTTTTCACTTCCTTTTGAAGTTCTACTTTTTAAGACATATTTTCGCTTTCTTTTTGGAATCCATCTTTCGCTAGCATGGAGTTGACCGCTCCATCTAATATGTTTCTAGTGTGTTTGTATAGATATCTAGACGTTTTTCTTCAAATGTTTGATCAAATTGTTTTTGATTAAAATAGATAATATCTGCTCCTTTAAAATCGTTACAATTATATTTAGAATTTCTAGTTAATCCTTTTCATTCTCTATTGCTCCTTATGATTGTGTTGACTTGCATTGTATTACATTCTGTTATGCTGCTGTATCAGTGTTTCTTTGTTGTCATTTACGATACGTGCTTTTTCCATATATATCAAATACTTTATATGCTACTCATGCATCAAAACAGCTTATCCATAACTACGAGCTCCGTTGTACATCAGTTTGCCCGTGGATCTTTTTAGCATTATTGGTTTGCCAATTCCGTATAAATGAAATGCAGACAAATTTATTCTTTCATTGGCTAAATAATATTGAATTTGAATATATTTAAACTAAATTTATATGTAATATAATGTATTAAATTATGTAAATTATCTTAATTAAGTTCGTTAATACTGATGAAAACTATATCTTATATTTGGAGACGATGATAGGAGGACTAAAGAAAAAGTGAAAATAATGTGCGAAAAAACAAACCATGGAAAGGCTTCGGCAATAGCATGAAACATAACGGAATAATAATATGCTATACCGTACCCTAAGAGGCATAAAAGAGAATAGAACTTCCTTGAATAAGACAAAAACCAAACAAGAGAAAACTTTTACAAGAGACAACCATAGTGTCCACAGATGGCGTGAGTATTTTATGAGGCTTAATGGCTTTTAGTTCTCACACGTTGCAACTAGATGAACACCATTTCTTCTTACTTTAAACTGGAGGAACAACACAACACTAGATTTTAATGGAGCAGTGGTAAGCGCGTCTAGCTGGCGTGAGTGCAAATCTACGAATGTAATGTTTTGTGGCTGGTGCTTTATACGCTTTAACGGGGTCTAGGAAAGTTTACCGAATCTCAATTTATCGAACGCAATTGACCGAACTCAATTGATCGAAAATCAATTTATCGAAAACGCAATTTACCGAAACGCAATTTATCGAATCACAATTAATCGAATGGCAATTTATCGAATCATAAATCTGAAATAGTAATTTTACTATTATATATATTTATATACTACTGTAATGCCTGTTAGCGTTACCCAGGAGACAC
>OW679194.1:218415682-218470426 GCA_940337035.1 Agriotes lineatus | reverse complement strand
CCTTGTTAACGGGTCTAGGAAAGTTTACCGAATCTCAATTTATCGAACGCAATTGACCGAACTCAATTGATCGAAAATCAATTTATCGAAAACGCAATTTACCGAAACGCAATTTATCGAATCACAATTAATCGAATGGCAATTTATCGAATCATAAATCTGAAATAGTAATTTTACTATTATATATATTTATATACTACTGTAAAGCCTGTTAGCGTTACCCAGGAGACACCACGTGGAGGTCGGCTTACTAGTCTCTCTTTTTTATATCTTGCTTTATTTTTAAATTTTTTTGTATTTATCTAAATTTTTAAGTTTTTTTGTATTTTAATTTTTAATTTTTTTGTTTGTTGTTTATAGTATTTTCATTATCGAATGATTTACAGTTATATTTAGGATTAGCTATTATATTTTAGCAAGTACTAATATTTTTTTATTTTTCTAAATTTTTTAAGTTTTTTTGTGTTTTTTATTCTAATGTTTGTTATTTATAATATTTTAATTAACAAATGATTACATTATTGTTATATTTACACTTATTTATAATATTTTAATAACTGGTATTATGTGCAATACCACGCAGATAATTGGATATATTATTTCGATCAAAATTTTCAGCCAGCCGTTTTATTCTTTCAGCACAGTCTTTATACTTTTTACGACTAGTAGTCGCTTGTTGTCCGGCTACATACTGTTCTATTTGCATTTCGTGAAGTCCCTGTTCCCTTTGGATTGCTTGAATACATTTCCAGATATTTGGATGTTCTGCAGAAATTTGTTGCTCAAAACCTCGATGCCAACCTTCTACAGCATTGTTGGTTTTTGGCAATCCTTGAACTACTGCATCAAAACAATTCCATAAAATGTGTGGAAATCGTGGTTCACGACGATGGCGTCTATGTGGACGTCCTATCCACGTATCCTCAAAGTAATCCACAACAGGTTGCAATTCTGGTGGCAGAGTATCATCGTCACATAACGTTTCAAAAGCTTCGATCACATATTGGGTAGGAACAAATGCTATTGCAGAAAGTAGTCTCGCTGTTAGCGCGAAATCTGCATCTGTTTCATATCTTGCTTTTAAACCGTGTAACTGGATTTGGCGATAGATACATTGGCAAAAATGAAAAAAGCAACCACGCTGCGTTGAGTGAGGGAATTCACTGGTTATTGCATTAACCATGGCACGTTCAAAATCTGTCACTATAGTTGATGGTGCAACAAGGGGTTGCAATTCTTTTATTTCTCTTAATAATCGAGCATATGTACCTTCTGTTTTGTCAGGTAGCAACGCATATAACAAAGGTATGGCGTTATTTTGCTTTAATCCATGAATAGTATATAACTGATGAAAAAGATGTGGGACTGTTTTAAATGTACCGTCGGCATACCAATGCGGGGACTCGGCCAAAAGTTGTAGGTTGTTCCTCGTACTAAATATTACAATTCGATCTTGTGCAGCACCAGAATCAAACAATAAAAACGGTTCCCCACGTTTGGTGATCGTAAATTCTTGGGGAAAAACGATAGTACTGCGATCAGTTGGTAACGCTGGAGCACCATTCTGCTTTTGACGGATATTTCGTATTGTCCTTTTTATATTGTCTACCCTTGAAAGTTGGGTTGCAGCTGCTTGACTAACTGTTGCTGAAGCATTGGACACAATGTAGTGAGGTGCGTCCTGAGTAAGTTTAGCACTGCTACGGATGTTATCCATAACTTGACTTACTTCTACATGCGCTGCGTCTGCAGTATGGTTATGATTGCCACTTTTTTTACTCACTTCATCTTCAATTGTAATAACACGAGCCCCACATTTTCTCTTTCTGTAGTTTTCACATCTCCAATAAATTGTCGTCTCAGCTTTCTTATCTTGGTAATATAAATGTCCGTCCACATGTAATTTTTTCTTGCCCTTTTCACTATTTATAAATTCTAAAGGCATTGTGTCAAATTTGAGTTGCACTTCACAGAATGTAAAAATAGCAAATGAATATTCTTCCATAAGGGACAAGAAATTTATACTCCTAGTAAGTAATTATACAGCGATTAACGATAATTACCGTAAGAATTTTACAAAAGAAAGAATTCTTGCAAGCATGCGCTTTCACTAATAGATTCTTAGATCTTACCCCTAGTAAGTAATTATACTGCGATTAACGATAATTACCGTAAGAATTTTACAAAAGAAAGAATTCTTGCAATTTAAGTATTTTCAGAATAATACAGTTCGGAGAAAAAATTCAATTTTAGGTCTGTAATGGTATCTGAATCTGAACCAGTACTCGAATCTTACTCGTTGAGATTCGAATCATCTTACCACTCCAAATTAAAACTAAAAAATCTGGAGAATGTAAAAACAAGCAAATATATTAAAAAGGAAGATTAGTAAGCCGACCTCCACGTGGTGTTCTTCTGAGTAACGCTAACAGGCTTTACAGTAGTATTTATTTTAACATTTCATATTTCGGATTCGATAAATTGCCATTCGATAAATTGTGATTCGATAAATTGCGTTTCGGTAAATTGCGTTTTCGATAAATTGATTTTCGATCAATTGAGTTCGGTCAATTGCGTTCGATAAATTGAGATTCGGTAAACTTTCCGGTAACGGCTTTAACGTGTGTCGGTGCAGTGCTTAACATAGCCCGTGTTCCGAGTTACAAAGTTGGAGTGCGCCTTTCGTGCTTGCGTAGTAACGATTGTGTCAGGTGCGTGTCTTGGTAATACTTTGACCTTTTTCCTCTATCTTTTAGTTTTGTGGTTCTGAGTAAATAACATTTAATTTGGTGTCCAACTGTGAATGGCCTCACCGGACTCTATATCGATAGCCAAGGTTGCGAGAAAATGTCATCTACCGTGGAATACGAACAGAGGACTTGCTTAATGCAAGCCTAACGCTCAACCAACTACGCCATCCGGATTCCTCTTATTTTATATAACCAAGTTTAATAATACGTATCGAAATTCAAATAAATTAAGACTTAGTTTGTACAATTCTGTGTGTTGGAAAGTTAAACAGATTATTTACAGTTTTGTAAGTTATTCGTTTGACATCTCAAAGCAAATCAAAAGACTTAGATGGACGAATTGATGTGCAACTGCGCCCGTATTACATGGTCTGTTCCATATTCCGTCCTAGTTCGCAGCAAACTAGAAACTTGTGTGTGGATGTTTACCTTTATTGTGCAATTTATAACTGTAACTATTTTTCTTTTTGTAAATCGTGTCAATTACTAACTGAACTATTAGGAGATTGCTGTAGCAAATAATTATCAGAGTTCAAGATGCACGTGTCTTTTCATGTTCGCAAGAAGTAACATTACGAAATGAAATCTGCTTTTAAATGAAGTTGATGAATGTGTCTCAGTGGCAGCTGTTGAACAAAGGTTTCACACTGCTTGTACTAATGAAAGCAGCCTTGGCAAAGACGAGAAACATATTTCGGAAAGAACACGTTATGGCACTGCTGTCTATACTCGCTACTAATCCAAAAGCCGCTGTACGCGTGAAAACAAACAAAAGACACTTGCGGTGTTTGCATTTACGCTATAATGGAAAAGCGCTTTGGGCAAATTCGAATCTGCAATTTTAAAAATATCCTGGCGGATAAGTTATAACACATTTGCAACGAATTCCTAGCTCGCGCTGCACTTCCCTCATCAAAAACTGGAAGAAGTTAATGACAGGGCAGTTTAATGGAGAAGGCAGGGCCGCAAAAACACGTTTAGCATTTTTCAACTTGTTATTTGGCTTTCTAACGATAATTGCGCCCTTTGAAGAGCAGCATGACAACTGCTATGGAACTGAGCGTTCGTAAAGGGACAATTTAGAAAGTTTCACGTGACGAAAATTTTCAGGTTTTATATATTTTATAGGACGACTTTAAATAGCTATCGCTCACAGGCAACTGAGATCCCGAAGATGCTCCGGCAAATATATGCAATTGGATTAGCACACTCTAAGTAAATATAGAGTTTCGCACATACTTTACTGAAGAACACTTTTAGTCGATTATTTAATTTTTGTGAATGGTAGACCTAGATGAAGTTAAACTTAGAATGTTTAGCATTCACTATGTAAAGCTGCACCAGCATCGAATAACATTTCTTAATACAAATTAAAACAAATAATTTTTTGTTATAATATACATACTAATTATTATATTTACTTCGATATATTAGCATGCAATCTGCAATCTTTTGATCTATGCTGGCTGACATGTTTTACATCCATCGATATCTTATAATAGAAATATTATTGCTCTACAATTATCAGTGTAAATAGTATTCGACATATATTATACATATATACCTCGTATTATCCTATACGCTTGGTTTAAGTCCCTCGTAAGATCCTGGTTTTGCAACATCGTACTGCCCTGAACAACCATGACCATAGCTGCGTTAGGGAATTAGCTCTATTTTATAATGTTGACAATTAATTAAGAGTCATGGGTAAAATAGTACCAAGAGAAGTATCCTTTATAGCACTTAAGGCAACCAGCGAAAGGTATTTATATACTATTTTGTTGGTTCATGCTGTGTTTTATATTGATATTTTTGTCAAAGGATTAACGACAGACTTGTGCTATATTTTTCAAGTTAAAAATTAGTTCTTTTTTTTCAGGCTAGATAAACGTTATTCTTGTTGACATAGAATTTCGGCTTACACATCATAGTATTTTTGGATAAACACCCAGCATTCTCTGGCTTAAAGGGAGTGGACTGTTTATTTGTAGTTTTCCGCATGCAATACTAGAATTAGCAAAACAGATTTATTTCGTGCATATATGAAATACAATTCCTCCGAATTTAGGCAACCCTATTCGCACGTCTAAAACTGTACAGTTATATTGTTGTTATCTTCAAGTGCATTGATGCATTCCATTGGTTTTTCTGGAGGTCATGCAGTTTTTGGAGCATTTCTGGAAATGTTTCTGTGTTGCACATTTTATGGGTGCATTTAGTAATATTGAATAGCTGCGTTCATTGCGCTTTGAATGTAGAGTGGGAGAATGAGTGTACTCACCTGCTCACTTAATGATTCACTTCCACAGCGCGTTTGATATCATTTACTGTTTTGCTTCCAGTATTTGTTTCACGATATCTGCCAAGTTGCTCCGTGGTTTGTTTGAACTACGTGTGGCTCCGTCGCAGCCCACGGGATTATTAAGAATTTGAATGTATTTTGCTGTTCTACGATTTTGCTTCTTTAAATCAGGACGTGAAGCGTTAGCAAGCATGCTGTCTATTTTTAACACCTACTATATTGTGTCTTTCCTCTAGGGCGCACAGAACCGCGTGAGATCTCACTCTATCTGGCATATCCCGCCAATTAGAAAAGTTGAGCCGTATTTATTCGGGTTAAAGCTAACGTCGTGGGCCTTTAGCTGGCAACCGCTTATTGCTTGCGACGTTCTCACCCCTCTTAAGGAATCTCTGCTTCACAGAGGGTTGCACATTAAATCAGACATTTAGGCGAATCATCTTTATTACTTTATTGGTTACGTGTTTAGATCTGATTCACAGATCACGTTATTTAAGCTTGACAATTGCGTTTGCAACATTCATACTTTGAATAATTACATTTCATACCCTGAGTATCTGGCTACGAGCTCAGGAAGTGAGTATTTGGTAAATCCTTATGCAGCAATTGTAAATTGTGATATATTTATGATATTTGTGTGTGCAATTAACAGCGAAATATTGGTATATGTATGCAGCATTTTTTTAACGTGTTATGTTCATTACTATTTTATTGTATCTATTGGTTTTGGCATGTGAATCTATAATTGGGCATATTGTTGAAAGCACTAGAACCTCTCATTATAATAAAATTTGTTATCAGCTTGATTTTGGTGGTGTAATTTTTATTGCTTTTGTAAGCTTGGTGTATCCCAACCTTGGGGAGGTTCGACCCAAGAATTTATTTATCGTCGAGAACCTGGCGCTCTTTTCAGAGAGTGGAACCCCGACCTCCCGGCGAGTTAGCCGTCTTAGGCCGATATTTACCAGCTGACAAAATACCTAGTACAACTTTCGTCAACAGGTAAGGCCCACCCTTGCTCCTTTTTATCGTCACAGGACTCTGTGGTTAGTTTTAGTTTGCGGCAACATGGGCCGATCATATGTAGCACAACTGTATGCCCCGCTCCCTGCAGTAGAATAAAGAAGTATGCGACTATTACAGTTACTCAGTGCGCTTATTGCTATGAACATTGCTCTTGCATACTGACAGAATAAGTGGTCTACACGCATAGCCTACACGCCCGCATTCAAGAAATTTTACTAAATTATTGTACTAACCAATGGATATTATTTTATAGACTTACGTTTTTATGCAATTTGCATATTTCTCATATTTAATGCAGAATATGACATACGTGTATATTTCTGTAAAAACAATATTATACCATGGCACCTAACGGTTCATATTCTACTAAACCTTAACGTCGACAAACGTCTATTTTTTTTAATACAGACGGTGCTATTTTTTACCGTTGGTATTACTTCGCTTATAATTTCAGATGGCAAAACCGCATGAAAACACTGATTGAACTTGCTCACCAAGTAGTCGCCAAATACTGCTCAATGCTACACGGTACGATACATTAGTCGTACAATTAGCCAACGATTTTCTCTGGACGATATAGCGACATTATTCTGAATATTTGTAACGGGTAATTGTGAGATCCTGGATTCTTGAAGCGTTGTTCGAGTAAGAAAGCACTAAATATTCGCGTTTGCTTGTGCTTTCAGATGAAATGCAAGAAAAATGATAAACAATATTATAGAAAAACCGAAATAAATGTCTCTTGTACGTGTAAGGACACATTTTTGAATGTATCAAACGCGATATTATATTTTTCACAATCATTTTGGTAGCTCTTTTCTCGGTAAGTTTTATATAGTTCCAATCAATCCTTCTTTATAATTAGTTCTGGCAGTTTTTACATATTAGATTTATTTATTTATTTGATTAAAAATGTACAAGTATTCTTCACAAAAAGTATGCAATTTGTATGTAGTATATTGAATCATGTTTTCCCTTAATATTCTTCAGAGCACCTGCACTTCCCTAAGTCAATTGTTACAACATTTGTTTTATCAAAAATTTCCATTCGAAAATCGGAAAGAAACTATCGCATATAAAATAGTACTCTGTACACTATGGAAGGAAAAAATGGTATTCTGATGACATGGAGTAGAAAGATAAGAGAAAAGTAATTTTATAAATATATCATTGCAATAACTTCGAATTGTAGTGGAATATCCAGCAACCTTTAAATTCGGTTAATCTAACAATTTGGCAATAGACATTTGCAATACTATCCTTTTCACTATTGTAACGCCCCGTTTCAATATCGTTTCAATAGCCCGTTCTTGCAATTAGCATTTTCTTTTGGACCGCCTTATACTTAAATAATGTAGCAAAGGAATTCAGGCTTATCGCATAAAGCGCCTTACATTAGAGATAAGACACTTGCAAGCTTTTCTGGACGAGGCAAGCTCTCGTGCTTTCAATTTCTAAGTAGGCTCACTTGAAAATAGTCGAATTGCTCGATTTTTGATTTTTCAAGAAACGCGCTTTGCTTATTTAAAATTGTTGGAGCCGGTCGAGACCGCTCTGGTTTAAACAAACGAAAACCACCAGGACTTTGTTTTTTCACAAACGGCCGCAAGCAGCTTGGCCGGTTTCCATGCGGCTTCCATAAACGAAAACCTTTAGATTCGTTGTTTTCTGCACAATCGGCAGTGAACAGCTTTAGCCGGACCCCATGCGGTCTCCTTAAAGGTTATTCTAGAGTTGAATTCAAAGTTTTCATATTTTTACGAGATGTCCTACCCATTCCAACATCTTTTCTTCAAATTTTTCTTCTTGTGATTGTATATTTAATTCTTTTCTTATGTCTTCATTTCTTCTTTTGTTATTATCTTTAGTCCGAGTACTTTCCGTAAATATTTCATTTCTGCGGCTTGCAATCTCTTCTTGTGTCTTTCATTTGTTACCCAATTTTGGCTACCATACAGGGTTGTGGGAAAATATATAGCCTTGTCTACTGTGATCTTTGTTTTCCTTCTAATTTATCTATTGCTCAGGAAGTTTCTCTATAAAGCATGGTTCACCCGAGTTGCTGATTGTATGCGGCTGATTATTTCGCTTTAATTCGTTCCGTTGCAACTAATGGTAGCTCCTACATATTTAAATTCCAGCACTTGCTCGATAGCTATACCTTCAACTTCCACTTTCAGTTTAAACTCACTATTTGTTATAGCCATCACTTTTGTATTGTCAATGTTCACTTCGAAATTAAATTTGGCAAGTACTTCTATCCACTTTCAAGTTTTCCTTAAGTCTTTTTCAGATTTGTCGATTAAAACGACATCATCTGCGAAAGCACACGCTTCTACATTTACTACATTTATAGCCCAAACCACATTTTGCCATTCTCGTCGCACACTCTTTTAACTCTTCATCGATTGGACATAAGAATAATAGAGGATTTAGTACTTCACTGTGCCTTACCCCTTCTTTATTTTTAAATATTTGTTACATTCTATTCTGCATGCTCACTTGCTTATTAGTTTTCACGTATACACTTTTTATAGCTTCGATGAGATCTTCTTCTACTTCTGTTTTCTTTAAACTTTCCCATATACGTTCACAACTAGCTTTGTCAAAGGCTCTTTTTCGATCGATGAAGTGTACGTATACTGCGTTTCCTATTTTCATAATCTTTTCCGTCACTTCTTGTATCGTAAATAAATGATTCTGAACACTGTGTGCTGGTTCAAAGCCACTTTCTACATCTGAAAATCGATTTTTAGTTATACATAGAAGGGACATTCCTCTGTAATTCGTCCAGTTTTTGATATCGATTTTCTTATTAATAGGCAGTGTTACTGCTGTATTCCATTTTTCTGGGATAGGTTTTGTTTGCAATGCCTTGTTAAATAATCTATCTAGCTCTTTGGTCCCCTTTTGCCCTACATACTTTATTGCTTCCGGTGCTATCTCATCACATCCTGGTGCCTTCCCCACTTTCACCCTATTCCGCGATTCAGTTACTTCTTCCATTCTTACTATTTCTTGCGTTGCAGTCACTTTATATTCTTTTCTATGTTGTCCGTTTCCTGCTAATCCTCATTTAGTAGTTGATAAAAATATTCAAGCCACCTGCCCATTATTTTGTCTTCATCGGATAATTACATGTCCTTAATTTGTTTATGAATTGATTGGGATAAAATTTGATGGGAAGATACTAGACTAAAGTTCTGATTGGCGGATAGGTACACTTAAAATAGTGAATTTACGGCATTACCGAAAGTGCCATTAGCTTTAGTTTTATTAATTAACTCAAGTTACATAGTCATGCCAAATTTGAATTTTTGCAAACAAAAAAATCCAATTTTATTTTTTACCATAGAAGTGCGTGTCTTTTCGTATTTAATATAAATTTTGTTTTTTTTACTTAAAAGTTAAATTAAACAAAAGTTTTAAAGAGACAGTTGTTTTCTCGTCCAATCACACAATCCAGCTTTCAATAAAAAATACTAATTCTTATGCTACCTTTGCACGGTCAGAATACCGCGGCAATTTAAATCTTCATTGAGCAGACCAGACCTTAAATTATAATCACAAGAACATGTTTTTAATAAACACGCGAAAGACAAAGTTTGCCGAATTCCTTTGATAAACCTTGCAAATGGAAATACTTAAGCAATCCAAATTTACTAATTTAATCATTATTAATAATAAATAAAAATTTAAAATTATGTTTTAATATAAAACCTGAGCAAATCAATAACAAATTCTCTATAAAATTTTAGAGCTACTAAGAGATCCTGCCATTAGATAGAAAATTTAATGGACAATTTAACGATATGCATTATTTACTACTTCATCTTCATCTAAAACTGAAAAAATGTTTAATTAATGAACGTCTAAAATATTTTTTGTCACATCTTACCAAATTTAGTGACACTGCCGTATGTAATTTGAATAGTAGATTTCGAAAAATTTGAAATATACAGAGTGATCTATTTAAAAATCAAAGTTAATGACATTTTCGGTGAAACCTCAAGTCGGCCATTTCGACTATCTCTATCTTTGAATTCGAAATTATGTTTAGTATTCTTGCTACAAATTTCATAGAAATCCGTTCATAAGTAAACACGATAGAAGGCATGATTCTGATCTCACGGTAACCCGGTATACTTTTATTTCTATTAACATTTTCTAACGTAAATACAGGGTGTTTCATAACTTACGAAGGAAAGTTTAGCTAAAGAGGACCAATATAAAGTTATTTTATTAATCAACTGCTGACCAAAACCCAATAAATTAAAATAACAGGTTCTTGTTAATTAATTCCCACTTATTGAATACCGCTGGTATTAATGAGTAAAAATTAGAAAGAATATCATTGCGTTTTCGTTTCCGTCGAAATATATTGCTTACATATCCTGATACTGTGCTGTTAAGGTAGTTTAATTTTAAATTATACAAAAAGCACACAGCAAAAATAAAATACCTTTTAAATAAACATCGCAACAAAACTTTATTTTATAAATTACAGATTAGTTATTAAATAAGCTAAAAACAATTCACCATAACAAAAATATTCACAATAGGTTTGCGAAATGCTGTCCCTGCATTTCAACGCACATTTGGGATCGACGAATTCAGTTTTCCGATACTCATAGAAATTGTTGGCGTAACTGTTTTGTTGCAGCGTTGATGCGACGACGCAATTCATCGCTTGTATCAACTTCTGTGACATACACCAATTCTTTCATAAAACCTTAGAAGAAAAAGTGTACTGGGTTGAGCTCTGGACTGCGTGAGGGCCATAAAATGAATCCACCCCGACCGATCGATCTTTGCCGAGAGATGATAATCTCGTACAGCATTACTAAAATGTGAAGGACAACCGTCATGCATAAACCACATGGTACTGCGCACATCCGAAGCAACACCTTCGAGGAGTTCTACGAGAACTTCTTGTAAAAACTGCAAATAAGAATGGCCATTAATTCGTGCTGGTAATTTGTAGAACCCTATTAAGGTGTGGTTCAAAATACCAGTCCACAGATGCAAACGTTTTAGTTTGAATCTGTGCTACTCTGGCCAATCGCGTACGGATTTTGATCAGCCCATCTTATAACATAAAATCGGTGCTCTTTTTGTATGTTTGCGTGTATGTAACTATGTTTGCGTGTATGTTTGTTCGCTATCTCCTCCGAAGATACTGGCCCGATTAAGTTGTATGATGGCTTAAAATTTTATTAATTTTTCGACTTAGATCGTAGGCCGCTCTTTATTTTCAAAAAAAGTACGAAAAAGGTTTAATTGAATTAAATCGTGTACATAGCGGAGCGAAGCGTCTGTGGGCGTGGGTTGCACTGGGACAGCTGTTACCTCGGGTGATTCACTATGTTCATATGCTATTACAGCAGCTGCTCATTCAACCAAGCAATTTTGGTCCAATGGTAGAATGTCCGCCTACCACGGGGGCGGCACGGGTTCGAGTCCCGGACGATGCATCCTTTTTTTTTAATTTATATTAATGAATCTCTCTTAATTTAGCGAACCGAAGCGTAGTTCGGGTGACTCACTAGTATGTAATAATTGTAGAAGTTGATAACACCATTTCTAGTAAAACAGCATTCATTCGTTACCTGTACGTGTATTGGAAATTCTGCTTCTCTATTAGTGCGATTTAGCAGCCATTCGCAAAACTGCTGCAGCAGCGGATAATCCGTAGGAGTCAGTCCTTGCATCTTTTGCCGATGATAGGGGTACAAACCATTGCTGCTCAGTGTGCACCAAAGAAGGAATGGAAAAACTCCAACTTGATGGGAAATTTGGCGTGTACTTGTAATTGGATCAACAACAACCATTTCTAAAAGTTCTTCCTCCACATTCACCCCATGTTGATTTGGTCTGCTGCCACAATGACTTTTTTTTGTAAATTTCCAGTTTCTCTTCAGCTTTGGACTACTCGTAGACAAGTATTTTTGGAAGGAGTTTGACGATCTGGAAATCTTTCCGAATCCAGACATCTTGCATGTGCAGTATTTTCTCAGTAGCTCCATATATTATAATAATCATATTTACATATTCTTCGTTACTGTAGTATCCATTTAACGAAGCCGGACAACTCGGCGCCGCCATCTCGGCGCCGCCACTTCGGCGCCGCCATCTCAGCGAGGGGCCATCTCGGCGCCAGCCAACTCGGCGCTAGGCCATCTCGGCGCCGAATTCAAATACCCAAACTACAGTGTGCACTACGTAAGAAAATTATTATAAACAAATAATCAATAAAGTGATCGCCAACAAGCTGGCATCAAATGAAAAAAAATTATTTAGAATTTCTTCGAAAATCCAACACTGACGACCAGAGGTTGTTGAAAAGTGATTACAAAGGGGCCAAACAAAAGTTGTCAGGTGACTTCCGTCATGGGTAAAATTTTATTTTTTTTTTAAATAATTACGAAACATGCATTTACTAGTCAAGATAGAGACACATTTTACGAAACAAAGTTTTCTGGATTTGAAATTGTTCAGTCAGCTAAAACTAACACACAATAAAAAATCTCATTGAAATCTTGCTTAATTTCCGAAAAATAGCACTTTTTGCATTTACACAATTTCGAAAAACGCCATTTTCTAACTAAGTAAAGTGCCTTTTATGTGACAAACATTTCTTTAATGTTTATTTCCCAAATCAAAGAATTTTATTTTTAACAAAGTTTTTTTATTATGAAATAAAAAACTTTGTAAAAAATATTTGTTTTTCCATAGCAGTCTTTGTTAAGAGTAAAATTATTTGATATGGGTCCTAAACATAAAAGAAAATGTAAGAGATCAAAGTTGGCCGAGGATTTTTAAATTTGGTATAGCAGCCTAGATGTTGATTTTAAAACAACTTTTCTTAATAACTTTTTGTCGTATTTGCTACATAAAAGGCACGCTACTGTACAGTAAAATAGGTTTTTTGAAAACTTCTAAGGCATACTTAATTTTTCAAAACTGAAATGCTGTTAGAAATTCGCCTTTAAACAAACAGGGCTGAACCCCAAAAAATGAAAATTTAAATCGAGAATTTTTTACCTTTAAAAGAGTCGTTTCACCTATCCGGGGACACACTGTATATACAGGGTAATTTTTAAGTTGTTTCCTTCCTTTTACCAGGATATAAAGCTAAAAAAATAAACTTTTTTTCTCATTTGCCACTTTTCCGAAATATCAGAACTAAAGGAGGTACAGGGTGTTAAAGTTTCAAATTAAAAACTAAACTTTGGCCCAAAGGCGGCTGGACAATTTTATTTTTGTTTATTTCTGTTGGCAAGCAGTGACCTCTCAACTAGTTTCCCATTGTAATTTTCTTAGTGTTATTGCTACAATAATGGCTTATGTTTTTGAAAATAATGAATGAGTGAATATGCTTATTATTTACTGGGAGTGTCGTCAAAATGCCGCTGCCGCATCGCTCTGATAAGGGGAAGCGAATTCTGATAATTTTGAACATATCATTTAAGTTAGATTAAGTTTAGTTTAATTTTTGTTAGGTAATTTTAGTTCTTAATTTGAAACTTTAACACCCTGTACCTCCGTTAGTTTTGATATTTCGCAAAAGTGGTAAATGAAAAAATAGCTTACTATTTTAGCTTTATATCCTGGTAAAAGGAACTAATCAACTTAAAAATCACCTTGTATACAGGGTGTCCGGAAAATACGTGTACACGGAAGACCACAAGTTCCTTTGCCCAAAATATGATGATTTAAAATGATTACCTCTTTTAAAGGTTTCAACCCCCTGTATAATCACTACACATTTGTTTTCTAAATAGTTACTCTAATTTATAAGCTATTTCCTCTCTTACAATATTCTAGTTGAGTGAACGGTTTAGCCACAAAAAATATTTTCTAAATCCCTACAAGCCTAGTGTTGAGTTACAATTACCTACTGATTCAGGCTTGTAGAAAATATTTTTTTGTGGATAAACCGTTTACCCAACTAAAATTTTGTAAGAGAGGTTATAGCTTCTAAAATAAAGTAGCTATTCACAAAAAACATTCTAGTGATTATACAGGGGGTTAAAAAAATATGGATGGATAATTTATTGTGACAATGTTTTTAAACACCCTGTAATTTTCGAAATTAAGGTTTACTCCACAAAACGCTATAGTTTACTGGTACAAAAGCATGGCCAAAAAAAGAATAAAATCTATCAAAGGTTTTTCGACTTACTTGAAAAACTAATCATTTTTGAAGACCTCTAGCGGCTAAACTAAGCAACTTTGTATATAAGTAAGTTGAGTTAAATCATCATATTTTGGACCAAGGAACTTGTGGTTTTTCGTTGTACACTTATTTTCCAAACACCCTGTATACAGCGTGTCCCCGGATAGGTGAAAAGACTCTTGTAAAAGGTAAAAAATTCTCGATTTAAATTTTCATTTTTTGGGGTTCAGTCCTGCTTGGTTAAAGGCGAATTTATAACAGCATTTCAGTTTTGAAAAATTAAGTATGCCTTGGAAGTTTTAAAAAACCTATTTTATTTGAAATCGGCATTATAGTAGGTACCTCGAAATCGTCATTAAAATACGAAAAATCAGCATTAAAGTAATCCATTGTTTTACGACTTTTTTGTAGGTGGCGAGGCGACAGATAAACGTCAACCGACGTCAACATAACCTACAAAAGTAGGTTAAAATGTTGTAATTTCACAATTACTCGATTTCAAATAAAACATAGTGTACACATCGGCACTGAAGTTTCTTTTTATCCCTCATGTGGCTTATTTGTCAAAGTTAAACTTCAGGGCCTCGGTATGCAAACTGCTATTACTGTAGAGTAGCTTGCCTTTTATGTAGCAAATACGACAAAAAGTTATTAAGAAAAGTTGTTTAGAATCAACATCTAGGTTCCTATACCAAATTTCAAAATCTTCGGCCAACTTTGATCTCTCACATTTTCTTATATGTTTAGGTCCCATATCAAAGAATTTTACTTTTAACAGACTGCTATGGAAAATCACATATTTTTAACAATGTTTTTTATTTCATAATAAAAAAACTTTGTTAAAAATAAAATTCTTTGATTTGGGAAATAAACATTAAAGAAATATTTGTCACATAAAAGGCACTTTATTTAGTTAGAAAATGGCGTTTTTCGAAATTATGTAAATCCAAAAAGTGCTATTTTTCGGAAATTAAGCAAGATTTCCATGAGATTTTTAGTGTGTTAGTTTTAGCTGCCTGAACAATCTCACAGCAGAAAACTTTTTTTCGTAAAATGTGTCTCTACCTTGACTATTAAATACATGTTTCGTAATTAATTTTAAAAGATGTAATATTTTACTGATAACGGAAGTCACGTGACAACTTTTGTTTGGCCCATTTGTAATCACTTTGCAACCACCTCTGGTCGTCAGTGTTTGATTTTCCAAGAAATTCTAAATACTTTTTTTTTCATTTGATTCCAGCTTTTTGGCGATCACTTTATTTATTATTTGTTTATAATAATTTTCTTACGTAGTTACTGTAGTTTGCGAATTTGAATTCGGCGCCGAGATGGCCTAGCGCCGAGTTGGCTGGCGCCGAGATGGCTCCGCGCCGAGTTGTCCCGGCGCCGAGCTGATCCCGCGCCGAGATGGCGGCGCCGAAGTGGCGGCGCCGAGATGGCGGCGCCGAGTTGTCCTAGACCCTCCATTTAAGTAGCATTAAATACCTAATAGCTGATGTATCTTAATTTTGACGATTATAGTATATTAAAGTATGAGTGGATAACAAAGTCTTTAAAACACGCTCGACGCACGACGGCCTAGCCGGAGTGCTCGAAATAGATCAAGTGTTTTAAAGACCAGTTATCCACGAATACTTTACGCCTTTTTTATTATACCTTCAATACTGGAAATAAATTACGCGCTAGAAACTTAGAAATAATTTTTGTCGTGATAAATCGATAGGGCATAATAATATTGCTACTATAGTTACGAGAATTGTTTACGTTTTTGTCGCGTCCACTTCCGTTGTTGCATTCAGTCGTTTCCTCGACAACCTTTAAAGCTCGGCGAGCTTTAATCGCCTGTTTTCGCACGCTCAGGCGTGCTTTAAACGGCGATTCTGATGCAGGTATAATAAAAAATTACTTAATACTCAAACAAATTTCTACTGCTACTCGTTTTTAGTTATTATTAAATAGTCAGCAGTTCTCCATGAGTGAACATCAATTTTTAAGCTTTTAACCCGGCGGTACACGGGTGAAATTGCCGAACACCAGTGCACAAACCCGGTCAAAATGACCGTGTGTATTTTTTTTCGCTCAAAGGCGTTTGCTTTCAAATGTGATGGCCTTAAGTCATTCAAATATCGGTTTTTAAGATTGAAATAATAGTAATACCAAGTTACCACAAACATTTTATGACAAATGAGTATTTAAAAAAACTAAGTATAAAAAACCTAAACAATTATTTCTACACAAGAAACTTCGGGATAAAAGACTACAAACGAAAAAAATTTGATTTTCAAAAAAATACCACAAAAATTGTAACATTTAATGCATTGTGGATAGAAATTATTCAATATCTTCATAATTTGTGCCCTCCGCGCAGTTGGTACACAAAACATTTGTGTGTTCCTAGTACCTAGTGCTACGTACACAAGTGCATGAACCCGGTCGAATAGACCGTGCTCCGTCACTTTGTAAGTAGTGAGCCAACTTTGTACAAACAATCAAACCGAAAAAAAAAACTTATGCTATCAGTCGTGCCAACCAACGATCAAGGGAGGTATACCTAAAATATTAGACACTGTTTACATTTGATTTTTTTGAACCATAAGGCAAAAACTAAAAACCTGGTCATTTTGACCGTGACCTGTGCACTGCCGGGTTAAATGAATAATTTAAATAGCCATAATATTGATGTTATTTATTTTTTATTATTTTTTTAAATCAACATTGTTTAGTTAACTCTCAAATATCCCCTGCTTAAACTACTATCTCTCTTTATAAAGAATCTAGTTAATTTATTCAATTTTAGCTTGCTGTAACTTTCTTAGTGTTGGGTTTTGTTCAGAGGTTTATTAAGAAGATAACTTTATAGTACACTCAGTAGTAGAGATGGGCGCGTGAGTGAGTATTTACTCACGGCACGCAAGTTTCACGCTTGCTTTAAACACTCACGTTCACGCTCACGTTCACGGCGTGACACGCCACTCACGACGTGACACGCAGCTTTTATTTCAAAATTGAAATTCAGTTAGAACAGAATGTTCAAACCTAAAACCAATCAAAAAACCCTAAGCAGTACTAAAAATATGTTTTGCACGTGACATAATTTACGTGATATGTTGTAATCAGAATAGTTGACACAAAAAGAAAAAAATTAAAATTGACTACAATAACTTACGACAAAGGATAAATACTGATTTCTCGCAAATACATTTCTTGCAGCTGTCTTCAAAGACATTACTTTTAATACCAAAATCTGTCATTAGACTTGACGTTTCTCTTAGTGGTATAAAGGTACAGAAGGTATATGTTGATAGGCAACACTTTTAATTCGTAAGTTTAAAAGTACTTTTACGTACAAGGATCAACATTTTCAGCGTTAAGGCGAGTATACAAAACAAAACATTACTTTTATTAGAATGATTAGTTGATTTACACATCTACACAATAAATTGGTTTAAAAATAAAACGTAATCAACATCTTCAGTGTTAAGTCGAGTATACAAAACAAAACATTACTTTTCTAAAAATAGGTTCACTCGGGGTACCCTGCAGTTTTTTATTCCTTACTAAATATTTAACGTGAAATTAACGTGAAACGTGAATCACGCCTTGGAAATTTTCACTCACGTTCACGTCACGATTTTCAAATAATAGTCATGTTCACGACGTGACACGCCATGACCCGACGTGACACGACTGTTTTTACGTCACGCGCCCATCCCTACTCAGTAGATACTTTTTTGGTTGCAAAAGTTTGAGGAGTTTTGAAACTTGGCAGGATTGTATGCATGGTAGCCCTAAGTATGACCCGAAGTTTGCGACCTCAAACGACCGCCGCTCGGGCCGCCATCTTGAAAAAATGGCGATCAAAATCAGTTTTTGTCATATAACTCTGTTCCTGTAAGTTTTACAAAAAACATTTCCAATAAAAAGTTGAAGAGTATAAAATTTGATACGAAATAGGTTTGATATTTTTTTTATTCTCCTTAGCATAGAATTTCGGCTTAGACCGCATAGTATTTGTATATGAACACCCAGCATTTTCTGGCTTAATGTGCCTTGCACCTTGTGAAGTAGAGCAAAAACCCGCGCGATGGCCATGCTCTTTGGTGGCTCGTGTCTTTTGAGTATCTTGAGAACGAGGATACTTAGGCAGATTTGGCCGTTTTGCTGTTTGTGCATCCATATTCACTAACGTTTCGCAAGACCTTGCAGCTTGCATCATCAGAGTGAAAGCCTCAAACGATATTTTTTTTGTCAGACTAATAATACTTTTCGAGTTACAGGGCCGAACAATAGCGCGAATTTTTTAAATTTCGTATCAGCAGCATTTGCATGGTACTTTTTACCAATTACGTATAAATTAGCCTACCTAAAATAGTCCACTCCAAACTTACATGCACGGTTTCTGCCGTTTTGTACTGTGGGATGTCCCTGGTTCATTAGGTTCACTATATGTCAAATCTTGTTTGTGTCCGGTCTCGTCCAACATCCACTCAATCCACACGAATCAAAGTCGTCATCGGCCTCATTTGGGTCTTCGGGATCGGAATCCAGTACCAAATCGGGAATGTTTTCACATGTTGTCCCGTTACAACATGGAGACAGCACTGAGCATTTTAAACCTGTTTTCCGACATCCACACTCTTCTGTAATTCTTCTTTTTACATTTACAGGATAATAATTTTAAAATGGCGTTGGGGGCTGCTTCTAACGTAGCCCGAACAGCATCGAGCCGTTCTTCTTTTTCTGCCAGCCACATTGTTCAGGATATTTTTCTTTGCAACACCACACTGCAACTTGGTGATACACTCGCAGACAATGCTGCCTTGCAGCATTTCGTGTGAGTGGTTTCCAGTTCTTGGAAGATTGCTATAGTTTCAAGCAACGAGTCGTTTGCTTCCAGGAGACCGAGAAACCTCAATTTCCCTTGGTTAAAAACGGCTGAGGTTGTGTCACAACCACTGATTGCATGTAAAAACAAAATGTTCGCAACAGCTTCCTTGTATTTCAGGCTCCGGTTCAAATACAGTTTTTCCGCAACTTTTCCTCTCGCTATTCCCGCTGCATCCAGGAGACCGAGGAACCTCAACTTCCCTTGATTAAAAACGGCATAGGTTGTGTCACAACTACTGATTGCATGTAAAAACAAAATGTTCGCAACAGCTTCCTTGTATTTCAGGCTCCGGTTCAAATACAGTTTTTCCGCAACTTTTTCTCTCGCTGGTCTTAGCAAAAAAATTATTTCCCGTTCTCACGCCTTTGCAGTTAAAGGAACCAACAGATCTATATCTTCTCCGATAACAAAAACACGCGTAAAAGACGATGACATGTTGATGGTTGTCTGAATGATGAGCAAATCCGCATCTTTTACTAACTGCTTTGCTGTGTAATTGTCTTTTTCAAACTTTGTAATTTTTGTTAGTATCACTCGACAAAAATTTTCCTTGCGAAACAGCTGGAACCATTACTTCATTAAAAATTACATCAGTGTATACATGTGCTCTATAACGTCGATATCTTTCTGCGCTTTTCGTATTGCGACTACCTGTGTTTGCTTGATAACCGTCAAAGACTACAACTGCGTTAGGATCATAGTGCTTCTGGACATACTGAACGTAGTTTATGCAAATTGGTCCATACGAATCATTGCCATACCATACCACTCGAATCAACAAACATGTGCCCTCTAGTACATGCAAGATGTTGTTATCGGGTTGTACAGGCTGGTTTACTGGAGAAAATCCTCATTAAATAGTTCATTGTTCAAACTTAAAATAACTTTTTAATTCTTCATCGCTTTTGTGATACAGATTCTTTGAAAAAACAGGAAATTATTGAAAATAGCAATATTGTCAACTTGGACACTGCTTTTAGCTGCTTCTAAAGAAGACAGTGCATCTTTATGCTTACATTTTATCAAACCAAAATTATTGCCCACAGTCTTCGCCATAGCCGCAGCATCAATTTCTTGTGCCATGTGGCAGTTTCATGTTTTAACGACAACCACGCCACTGTTGGTGGAGAGCAAACTATCGACTTGCGGAAACGGATTATATTGCAATAGCCATTCTGCAATCTTTGCCATATCGTTATGGTCATGTGTCATATACCACCAATCATATACTGACAACAGACAAAGTGTATATATTACTATATAAACAGTTATGTAATAGAATAGACTACTTGAGGTAGACTAGTTTGTGTATAATTGGTAAAAAGTACCATGCAAATGTTTTACGAAATTTTAAAAAGTTTTCCTTATTGTTCGGCCTTATAACTCGGAAAGTACCGGTTGATCAAAAAAGACTGACCGAAAAAACATTCTTCCGGGCAGATGCTTATCAATATCTACGTCAAGTTTCTGCAGTAAAGTTAGTTGTATATCAACTGTCAGTTTTAGCTTGTTTGTATTTTGTAAGTTTCAATTTTCCTTTTATTTTAATATTTTTCGCTATTTTTAACAACAGTTTTTTTTAAACTAACATTAACATCCACGTTTGTGACAAAAGTAAGTCAATTCTTCCTTTTTATTAATTATTTAAAGTGTTTGCCAAATGTTTCTAGTTTAGGTTAGAACTGTTGATTGTTATCATGCCATTTTCACTTGAGGAGCACAAATTCCTTTTACAATCGTATCTCCGAAATAAAGATAAAAATGAGAGGTGGGTTCACCCAATAATGCCGTGTCGAATTCTGGGAAAGATTTCCCGAAGCAGAAGTAGAACATGAAGTTTTATGCCGTCACATCCAGAGAGTTGTTGATCGCTTTCAAAATACAGGAAGCGTTGTTCGAGAGAAGTCACCTGGTCGCCCCACAGTGATTACCGAAGATGTTGTGCAAGATGCACTTGCTCGTCTTAAACACAGTCCGAGAGCATCGGCATCTCCATTGCTCTTTCCATTACTCGGAATCTGTTGGCATTTATTTGGGTAATGGCAACCGTTTCCATCCCATATGTTGTCACTGGTAGAATGCAGGTGTTGAAGACTTTACGTTTCAGGTTTATCCCCGTAAACCTCAAACGTACGTTACTTCTTAGAATATACGATAGCTTTCCAAAAGCAGTCCAGGAGAGTTTTATTCGTCTCGTAATTTCTTTTGATTTGTTTTCCTTCCCTAGTGTTATGATGTGACCTAGGTAGTTATATTCGTTTACATTTTCAATACTGGTGTTTCCTGTATAAATCTGCATGGTTTCTGGATTCATTATATTGTTTTTGTCAAGTTCATTTTTAGAATAGCGGGTAGATACTTCTATACGATCCCGGTGGAAGACAGATCTACTTCAGGGCCCTAGCAACCCTGTCCAAGCGAGTTCTTGATTCATCTCAACACTCCTTGTTAGAGGAATCATTTCCTAACCCGAATCCTTACCCAAAGTCCTTATTTCCCAAACTCACTCGCCAACACCCCCGGCAAGCGTCGCGTTTTATTGCCAAATCTTCCTACTTTCTATACATGCTGAACTTAAAATAGATGGAGACACCGTTCTATCCAGTGAAAGTTGGAGTATGGATTGCAATTTCCAGAAGAAGAATTATTTTGCCATTTTTCTTGAACGATACTGTTAATTAGGAACGTTATCGTAATACGTTGCAAATTTGTATAGACCAACTACACGATGATGAGCGCCAGGAGGGTTATTTTCAGCATGACAATGCCACTGCGCATGCTGCCCGAGCAGTTTGTCAGTTTATGAAGGGTATGATGATAACATAGTAATCGGAAAAGGACGTTTTCCGGCAAGGTCGCCAGATTTTACTCCTCTGGATTACTTTGTATTCTGTCATTTAAAAAATATAATTTACCAGAATCGATTGCACACATTGGACGAATTAAAAGAAGCGATATAAGGTGTTGTGCAAAGAATAACCGAAGAACAGCTGTATGCAGTATTTGAAAGCATAAAAAGAAGAGTAGATTCATGTATAGCCAATGGTGGTGCACATTTATAGCATCAATTATGATGATCTGGGCAGGTATTTCTTTGGAATCCCCGTACAGACCTTGTAGCCTGAGCAAGCGGAGCAATAAATGCGCATCGATATATACAGGGCTGTCTTGCCCCTCATGTAATCCCATCTGAAACAATTTTTTGACTTCGCTTAATTGTTTCGCCATTTATCCAATTGTTTTCGGTCTAACCTTTATATTTTTATTTGAATTATAATCCATTGTATTTCGAATTATTTTAATTTATTAGTTCGCTCATTTCGTACCAATTCTGGAAAACCCAAAAACTTATCGCGAGGTCGCAGCGTTCAGCTGTTTTTCGTTAGTGGCCGAATGCGCTAGGATCCTTTTCCCTCACCTCTACGAAGCAACTTGTTTCTAAAAGGTTCCGTTCGTGCTTTATTACGCTACAACGATTAATTTTTAAAGGTTTTGACTCAGGTACGACTGAAATTTTCTGCTTGCTAATCTTGTATTAATTATGTTTCATTAGCTCTTAATTGACAGTTTTACCTTACTTAATTTTCAACACCTGCTAATGTCTTAGCTAGTTTCTGCAATTTGGGAGTGGCTCTGCTTCAATTGCGGGCGCATCCAAGGTGCTTTTAACCACAGGGTATAGCAACCCTCGGCCAGCATTTGACTGCCAGCAACTTATGCTCGTTGGAGGTTCGAGGTTAGTGTTACTTTTATGGTAAATAACGCATTAAAAGTGGATGGTCTCCCTGCTTTCAAGCTGATTCGGACTGGCTATTCCGGGATTAATATTATATTAAATTATCTTCGATACTTGAAATTTAAATTCGTACATTCCACAACTATCAGTATTTAAAGTTTAAATTTATACTTTCCGTTATTACTAACATGTAAATTTTAGACGTATACGTTCAATCAGTTTTAATATTTGAAGATTAAATGCGTATACTTATTTACAATTAATATTGAAAGCTACAATTTATATGTGTAATCAAACCTTTGTAAAAGGAGAATTCACGTTTTTTGCCTTCAATAGCCTGAACAGAAAGGTTTTTTTAAATGACAGCGATATGCATATCACTCGATTTATTTGTGGTTACAATTAATTTAATAACCTGAAAGGGGTTCTCGATCTTGGTGCGTGTCGCAACATTCAATTAATTTGCACATTTCTATCATTATTACATTCTTTATGATCAAATTATTCTAATTATTTAATATTGAGTTACCAATATAGACTGCAAGATTATTTAGCGTTAATAAATAAATGCTAGTCACTTGTAGTTAGCAATATTATTCGTAATCTTCTGTATTCATTTTTTTAAGACTCTGCAGTACACAGCTGGTGGTCTGAACTCACGACCTTATCGCCGAAGTTGAGCTAGTTCGACCTGCGCGGTAAGTAAAAATTTTTGGAACTTTCGTGTAGTGCGTAATTTAAGAAAATCTGCGATTTTTTACTACCATTGATTATTTTAATTAATTAACCGCAGGTCAGCTTCTATATCGTTTTACTGACGCTCCACCTTGGGCGGTGGCCATTTTTTTCTCCAGCAGTGCATTTAAAGCTAGTTATTTATTATAAATGAATAAATCAATTTAAATATGTAGTGTTATTTGACTTGAAGTTAGCTACTATAGTTCAGACGGCGCAAGGCAGCACATTTTTACTAAAGGCATATTTTATGGGAACGGCCAAGTCAATCAATTTTGATCTCCCGGTATTAGCCTGACAAAAAATATATAAAAGCAATTTTGTAATTTTCAAAATGGCGGCGCGAGCGGCGGTCGCATGAGGCCGCAAACTTAGGTGTGTATTAAGGACTTCCAAGTCGGCACTCCTGCCAAGTTTCAAAACTTTTGTAGGTTATGTTGACATTTGTTGACCTTTACCTGTCGCCCCGCCACCTAGAAAAAGTCGTAAAACAGTAGACTATTTCACTGCCGATTTCTCTTATTTTAATGCCGATTTCGACGTTCTTCACTGTCGATTTAAAAATCTATTTTTTCGACAACCGTCAAAAATAGGGGACATTAGCGCATCGCCATCAGTGCGCGAAGTTTGCCATTTTTTAACGTGTTAAAAAATGGGATATTTATTTACGTTGCCATTCACGACGTGAATGCATTTTGCGTACTAGAGCGCCAAAAATTTTCGTGCACTACGTTGTGAAATAATATTGATATTCTTGTTTGACGGTCGTAGAAAAAATATTGTTTGTATTACGTGCGCGAAGTGTTTTTGTGCGTGAGCCACTTTTATGACGAGGCGCCAGCCGAGTCAAAAAAGTAATTCGAAAACACAAAAACACTCACTTCTCGCACTTAACACAAAAATAACTAATTTGAACTTTTTGATTTTTAACCCATGTTTACATATTTGAGAGACAGCATATACTGGAAAGAATAAAGGCGGCTGGGTTTTTTGTTAAAGGGATCAATATACATTTATATATAAATATTTAAAGAAACAAGTAAAATAGTATTGGGCGCTACAAAGCAACATCTTTGCGATAGTGCGAAAGGAATGTTACCTAACAAAGGTCGACCCTTATTCCAGCAAATTTATGTTTAGTAATCGTTAATATGTTCCAAAACATCTGTAAAAGGACTTCCCTTGTCGAAGTTGTGACACTAAATAATTTTAAAATCAAATTAAGTTAGGAGCAAAAATATCTTCACGTTTCTAATAAATTAAACAAATTTTCAGATAAAGAAGGGCAGGCGGACCGCGTATGCTGTCCCAACGTTTTGTGGGATATTGGAAGGGAACAGGCTATTTCTACCTGAGCTAGGAAGTACCCGCCTTTCGAATTCCTGAGATTGCAGCTATATTAAGTAACGCGCTCATTTGTAGCTCCTTTTTGTATCGTACCAAATTTATTCTGTATCTATTGAGACCTATTTTTTGGTAACAATAAAGCCTACGCTATGTACAAATTATTACTTGTATCTAATGCTAAGTTAAATCAAAAATAAACAAAATTTTATTTTTGTACAGTGCTCATTCTGTATATATTTGTCTGAATCTTTCTGGGTTTTATGCTAGGTAGATATTAAAATGGATTGCTTTGAAAGCTCCACTTTGAGTTTGCTATTTAATTGATATGGTTTTTAAAATTTAATGTAAGACTTAAAATGATTAAAATAATCTTGCTGATTTGTATTATTATTTTTACTTGACCCAAATAAATAGTATTATGCCCTTTTTCGTATTTTATTTATCTGCAATTTTATTCTCATTACGCTAGTTCGGTAGACAATCAACTCTATTCAAAGGGGTGAATTCCTAATAATTTCTGAATATTTACTTAAACTGGTGCGCCACTGGCCACCCGAATTTGTTCCAAATGCGCAGTCACAAATGTATGCTGTCAAAACTCCAAAATGGTTCCCTTAGTATGCAGCAAGCGTTGTTGACATTAAAAACCAAATTTGTGAAGATTCGAAGAGGTATTTATTTAAATCGTAGTGCTTTGGCGGTTATTATTCTTATTTGTTTCAGGAATTAATTTGTCTTATGACATCAGAAGGGACGCCGATTGAATTTCTGCAATTGTTTAATGTCCACCTAACCTCACAACTGGACTCTGGTTAATAATTTGAAAAGCACGTTCGCTGGAGGCCTGAATCTTGTTTAGTATGGTATTGTCTCACATGCACACAAATTTCTGGATGCTAACACTGATATTTAGCTTATTGCAGTACCTTAAACTTTGAGGTGTCTTCGATAGGTATTCGGACAGGAGCCCCGCTAGTATCTTCTTCTGCAACGGTTTTCCCCGGTGTTTGTACTGCTGGTCGGTGTGCTTCACTCCTGCCTGATGCGTCGCAGTGGAAAACGCTGGCTCGGGACCCTATTTTCGGCTGGAATCCTTCTTCGTAATCTTAAGGTAGGTTGGCGACTGCAGCCTCGGAGATTCTCTTGGTGAAAATATTTATGTTTGCGGAAATCACCACAAACGTTCTCATATGAACTATACCACTTGCTTAACGCAGTGAAACACTTTTTAGCTGAAAATATTTAATATATAATTTTATTATATAAAAACTTGTATTCAAAAGGAGCACAAAATTTCATGTCAATATTATAATTTATTCAATTGTTATCTCCTGAAGTCCGCTATAAACAAATGCTAATCTAATACTATACAAACGGAAATCAGCCAAGTTCAAATCAATTACATTTTGAAATAAATTTAATTACAAATTATTATTTTTACAAATTTCTTATATCTAAAATATTGTCCACATTTTTAACTGTTAAAATGTCTCTTTGCGCCACTGCACGTTTTTATTAATCGCTCTGCTATTTTCACTCGCGTAATTGTACTGATTAATTTTTTAGAGTTCACTTCCTGCACAATTCCTCTTTCCTGTCTCTGTTTGCTTTTCACTTTCTTCTGATTGCTCTTTGCAATGTATAATTAGTTTATTTTATAGGAAATGAAATATATAAGTTACGCCAACAAAAAATCTCTTGGCAAGGCGCCTGCTTCTGAACCAACCGCGTGTAGACCTATTGCTCCCCTTGATACGAGGACGTTCTGAAAAGGAATTTTGCGAATGGCTGAGTGATGAACGTGCCATATAAATCGAGAGCGACTTACAATGAATACACCAGAAATGTATGTGTAAGTGCTTTTTAGTTTTTATTAGCTTATGTACGTACGCAGTAATAAAGTGTGTAACAATCTATTAGAAAATATTGTCATATATACAGTGACCGCCAGAAAGTCGGCATCATTTGGGAAACATTTTAATTTTTGACTTTTCAAAAAACCTTTTCACGGCAATAATTTGTGCTTTTCTGAAAATCTATTTAACTCTCATCAGATTTTCCGAGAAATTTTTACTTAGAACATGTCGCTTTTCGAAATTATCAAAACCCCAAAAAGTGCTATTTTTCGGAAATTAAACAAGATTTCAATAAGATACCTTTATAGTGTGTTAGTTTTAGCCAACTGAAAAATCTGAAGGCGAGAAACAATTTTCTTCTTAACTTCCAAAAAAATCGATTGTTCAAATTTTGGAATATTTTTCAAAAGTTCACATACCAAGGCTTAATTTCAAAATTCAAGCTTTCTTAGTTAAAAAAAGATTTATAATTGGTAAAAACAACACAAAATGTTAACGATTTCTTTAGGTTTTGTATTACTTACAGTATAATATAAAATGTTTACATAATTCTCAAATTTTTTATGCAAAGTGCTTTGTAAAAGAAAATTTTTTGAATGATAATTAATATCTATTTAAACGGCTTTTTAATACAATTACCCATGTTAATAAATAACTTTATCAAAAATCCTGTAAATATTTTTTTACAGTTGCCTAAATGAGGTTTTCTTTATTCAGTTTAGATTTTGAAAAAGCTAGAATGTTTTTTTTTAAATTTTGAGGAGAAATCTAGTATTTAGATAGAAAATTACATTTTCCAATTGAGTCAAAAGCCTTCTGATAATAAAGAAAGGCTAAGTGGGGCAACAATTATTTTTTCCCATTTCATTAATGAGTGGATTACCTGTCGCAAGTAAGTAATTCTTTTTCCAGCCGCAACCGGTACTGTTCACTATACAATTTATTGCTGTAGTAAAATGGCCATAAGGTGGTGTCACGATTGCAAGCATATTGTATCGAACTTAATCTTTCCATTCTCAATACTCGAGGCTCTGCCAGAGTGAAAAGGTAGCCCCAGCTGTGTTCTTGAAGAAAATCTTGGGTAACACACATATACTAATAAATCTGATTTACTCTTAGTCATATATGTAGGTAAGCTCCAGCTAGTAAAAGCAAAGGTATAATAATTCAGAAACTACAAGCTTTGTGCACGCAACAAGCTATACAGACAAATATTTATCTCAAGTGTTAGCAATATCGACTTGAAAGCTAGCAGGCCTGCAGTTTCAAATAGCAAAGTCTTGATGACTTTATGGCACACCTAGTAAGATGGGAAAGCTCCCTCCAGATCTGAGCACCAGTAACCCTCAAAGATGCTCGTCCGGTAGTCAGAAATGTGAGAATTATAATCTGGGGCTTGAGAAACCCTTGAAGATATTCGCTCGTGAAGGAAAAACTCGAATATTTTGTCCTACAGATTAAAAGGGCCTTGATGATGTTCGTTAGGTGGCAGAAACAAGGAATTCTAACCTGAGGCTTGAGACACCCTTGAAAATATTCATCGGCGTTGCGAAAACTCGAACATTCTCAACTCGGGCTCGAGAGAGGCCGAGGATGTATTATTTTGCATATGCAATAAATCCGACATCCAAATCGTTCATTGGCTTGAGCCGATAAGAAACCACGCGACGAGATCCGTCAACGTCTTCTCTTAGATCGACGTTTTTATTATCACTTAGGAAAAGACCAATCAAACACAATATACCACGAAATGTAACTTCATTCTAGTCACCCGCGTATAACTTCGCCATGTTGGTAGACCCGTCTCGATGGCCAGCCTTGCTTTTCTTTAATATTCCCAACAAAGTAGAGAACCAGATGGTCTAAGAAGCAAGCTGTGCACCCAAGACTTTAAACCCACGTGAAGGCCGCGAGCCCACAGAGTCGCACGTTTGTAAGCTGCGACGACATTCGCAACTTAAATATTGTCTCTGCCATCGATCAGGGTACAAAACTTTTGCGGCAATTTAAAAGTTTAAAATATTTCATTATCGTATTACATATTACTCTCATGAGCAGTTTACGAAAATATGAATGTAAATTGATAGTGCTGCAGTTCTCAAGTTCTCTAGCGTAACTTTTTTTTTCTATAAAACATTTGGTAAATACGTAAACTTCGCACATTTTTAACACCTCACTTGTAATGCGGTCCTTCCCTGCTGTTTTTTTTTTACTTTTGGTAATTCTTTTTTCTTAAATTCAGTTCTCTATTAGTGGTGAAATCCGGTTTCCGTACCAGTTTAATTGTTTTTTTTCTTTTACAATGGTCCTGGCCAGCCTGTGGCTACTACCAGTGTAAAACTGGTTGAACACAGATACATACCTGAATATTTTCCGATTGTTATAAATGATAATTAATTTTGCCCCTTATTCTTCCGTCAGAACCCTTCTAGGTTCACTTTGCGTTGCTGTTCAATGTATTCGTATAGAATATCCTTTTTTCACTTGGAGTTGAACTTCTTAATTTTTCTATCCTGAACCGTAACTCTCAATCTATTCTGAGTTCGTATTTGACTTCTGGCAAACATTAGTGTTGAACTCCTCTAACTGATTGCTGGTTTTATATCATCATATAGTTGTTCCGCACTGGTCGCAGGATATACAGAGATCGCTTGTAAAATATTGTCTGTTTAGTTTCAGTACATGACTCGTTCTGAAATGTTACTCCACCTAAGCTTCTCTTTACTTCTGAGTTGTTCTAATACAGGTCATAGCCTGAGTTCTATTCTGAAGCTTTCTCTCCTGCTAATTCTGATTCTTGCAGTTCTAAAATATCCCATTTTATACTCTTCAGTACTCATACGAGTTCTCAGTGGCGTAACTATGGGGGGTGATGTGGGTGTCAGAACACCCCCCAGAGGATTTAGGAATAACTAAAATTCGTCTTAAACAAAAAATCTAAAGTTACATTTTAGTAATGTATAATTGAATATCAATTACGAGTATTACATTCGGAAGTCGGACTCGACCATATTTAAAATCCGATCTCAACGAACATCCTTCGGACGTGATTGCTGAGTTCAAATTATACCGGAAAAGCCAAAATGTACAAAACCTTCCACATAAGACAGCAATGGATGCGCTAGCTACGTGCAATAATGACATGTTTCCCAACATATTCAAGTTGCTGCAAATCCTTGCAGCGATTCCTGTGTCAACTGCAACAGCTGAAAGATAATTCTTCACCTTCAAAAGAATTAAGACTTACCTCCGAAATACAACATCGTAATATAGGCTGAATGGATTGGCAATGCTCACCATTCACAGATAACTTAAGGTGAACGTAGATGAAATTATATACGAGTTAGCAAAAAACCAAGAAAACTTGAGTTACTACTATAAGTTGTATTACAATTGTAATTATTTTATTGTTTATAAATAAACAGTATAGTTGCTTTCATTTCTATAGGACTTGCCGTAGGCCATGATTTAACTAATTTTTTTACAGTAAAAATGACATTTAACATTTTCATAGGTTAGAGTTATTGCAAGGATAGGCATATTTTGAAATTTTGTTTTACAAGCGAGCTAAGTTGTTATTTATTTAGCAAATAATTATTTCTGACGCCTTTTGGTTAATAAGCAAATGAAATGCCACACTAGTTAATTTCACCTATTTAAATAGACGTCTGTCAACAGCAGTTAGTAAATTTTTAAATGTAACTAAGTGGTCTACACTACCAAGAAGTTAAATCAAGGCCTACTTCAAGTCCTATAGAAATTAAATCAACTATACTTTGTAACACGGCCGCTTGCCTAGCCCTACATCTACTGAATTATTACGTTACAATACCTTGGTTCGCTAGCTTATCCAGTCGGTGAGCTATGAGGCTCTATTCACATCGCCAGTGCAGCTAAGGGAAACTAATATTGTTGAGGTCAGATCGTTGACGCGTGAAATGTTGTACTTACAAATGCAAACACCAACGGTATTAAAAACCCAACAGTTTACAGGAATAAATATAATCTGTAAACAAACATAGACACACACAGAAAAATATACATAAAAACAGCCGTTATGCACTGCACATGAGAAAATGCCTTAACTAGATTCCAAATCTCTTAGCGCGATTGCAAACCGAATTAATATTGTTCCATTTGAAATCCGCTGGCGTCTTCAGTGCGTTGCTTCGCTTCTTGGCTGGCACCTCGCCTGGAGCTGCAAGTACCCCGTGGTGGGCCCACGTAAGACTTCACTTGGTCAATTTGAGCGCGAACCAATTAATCCGCAGTATTCGCCTATTAAGCCGTGAATCAGGGCGACCTTCGCCCTTCTCAGGTTTGACAGCGAATGAGTTCACTTGCAGGCCTCAGTATCGTTTCAAATCCGCTGCTTCTTGTTCTCCGAATTAACTTGTATTGTTAGCACATTTTCTCACTTAACACTAGCGCGTCCACACTCGGGACTCCATAGTCCGCCGTCACTCACATAGCATTTCCCACTTTTGATGCGATGCTACGTAAATAGACATACGAACACATACTACTGGGCCTTATTACTAATTGGGTATATAATAAAAGGTATGAAATAGGTAAATACAGGTGGCACGATTTGGCACGTTTCAACTTTATGGTACTCTCAATTTTTACTTCCTTTTACTACTATAAAGGAAGTATTGGATTCACCCCAAAAATTCGAAATTGAGTTTTCAACAGATCTTCACGTTTTAGAGTCCCCTGATCCCAAAAAACATATTTTTTTTCATTGGTCTGTCTGTCTGTCTGTCTGTCTGTGTGTCTGTGTGCCTGTAAACAGAATATCTCAAAAACGAAAAGAGGTATGGCATTGAAACTTCATATATAAGTTTTGTGTACAATGTAGATGAGACAGCAAGCTTTTAAAGAAAATCGCATAACCGGAAGTAGGTGTTTACTCTTGTGATTTTTCAGTTTTTTTCGATTTTTTCAAAAACGGCTCTAACGATTTTTTTTAAATTTTACATTTTTCTTACATTTTTAATGTGCATTGATGTGAGATAGGTGATTTTCCAGTTGAATACTTCTAAAGTGGGTTTCTTTTGTTTTTTTTTCTATTTTTTTTATTAACTCCTATTTTAAATAAAACACCCGGCATATTATTACATTTTTGAATTCACCTTAAAATTCTAGAGAAAATTTGTCTCTTCAACTAACACTCGATTTTGTACCGTTTTTGTAGAATTTGTAATTTTTGAAAATTTTTAACAAATAGTTAAAAATTAAAAATGAAATTTTTGACTAATTATAAGATCACTGTAAAAGGAAGTTGTGTGAGTGTATCACACCAGATTTTTTAAATTATTATTGTAAGGTAGATTACTTTCTCAGAACACCCCCCAGAGCAAAATCTTAGTTACGCCACTGCGAGTTCTATTTGATTTTGCTAAATTTTCATGGTTACATCTAATTAAGTTTCCCTTAAATTACGTAATTTTTTGTTCTGATGAAGACTATAAAGAACATGAATCCACACAGCTGACTGATAAATCACTGAAAGATTTCTAGCTAAGAACTCCATTCACCAGGAATACAAAGCTTCTTGTTTTTGTATCCGTCATTACTCGTTTTTATAGGATGTTTTTGGGGATTAAAACATTACGCTTACTGAGCGGGTTGACAAATAGATAGTAGCCTTCTTAACTGGGATGGATTCTTTCTCCACCAATCTGACACTTAGCCCCTATCTTTGGATAGTTCTCCAGCTAAGATTATCACCGCCATCTTCAAGTGGATTGCTCCGCATGCAGGGGAGGATACGATTGTGTATGACAGGTGGTTAATCTTATCTTCATTTACGATTTGAGTTACTCATCTCTACCACATACACTCCTGAAATTAATATATAGCTACAAAAACTTGTGAAATTCAGCTAGTACAGTTCTTTAACTGCGAAGAACCATCTAAAACGTAATTCCTGGTTAGATTATAAAAGAATCTTTCTAACTGATTTCGAAAGCGTTATGCAGAAGAACTAGCTGTACATGGATTTGTGTCAATTTCCACCAGACAGGAGGTAAGCTGGGCAGCAATTAATCCTGACAGTTTATATCACAACGGCATCGACAGTGCTTCAGCTAACATGAAAAGAGGATTAGATAGCAATATTAGTAATGCTACAACCAGTTCATTCTGTTACGCCACCATTTTAAAAGGGAGTTTGGACAAGTTAATTTCTGAAAGGAGCATAAGTTCAATAAATATTAAAATATTGTGAATTTCCTGGTGTTGTGTTAGTTTATTTAGAAACAGATTTTTAATATAAATTCCAAAATTAACTCTGATATGAGGACTTTATGGAATCTAAGAAATGTGCATATGCGTTGTGTATTTTTTTATTTGAAAACATTTGTGCAAAACATTAAATTCCGATAACGTTATTTAAATAGGGTGAGCTTGAAAAATTTTAATTACTACGGAATGTGCTTCTTAGAGACGTAGTTGAACCGAGACCGTTAAAAATATCACAACAAATTGAAATCATTTACTTGTCCCAATATTGTCCGTTATTAGCTTTTATAAATATGAGAGTTTTCATGTTATGTTTGCATTTCACTTCGCGCCTGCCTCGTCCATGTAAAATTTATTTCATGTATCATAAAATACCCAAAGGGTCACATTATAATTGTCTATGTAGAGTCTCACAAGGGAACTAATTGATTAAAAACTGAAAGTTGTCTCTGTATGAAGCTGTTAAATATGCGCTTTGAGAATAGGGGAAGCTCCTAATTATATTAATGATTTTCAAAATGTGGAATGTTTGATATTTCTGATCAATTTTAAAAGCAGGACAATTTAGACGAATATAAAACTTTGTAGCTCAAAGATCTAGGCAAGTAAATTTTTTCGCCGTTGTTTATTTTACGGTTTTACGACAGATCCCTAGCGTGTTTCATGTTTGGAATTTAGGTAACTAATTAACAGTTGGGTTTTACAGACGTGTATCACAGGCGTTATGATTTATTTCGAGTTTTACCAGTATTTTCGCGTGAAAAAATCTCATGTTGCTGATATCGTGAATTTAGAGGTGTATTGAACAAAATGAGTATATATTTATACATGGTGACAATGAGACCAGGGCCATGCTTATATCTTCTTTATTTATAAATAGATTTTGATAAAATTGTATACCAAGATACTAGATATAATTGCTGATTGGCCGATAGATATAGTCAAAATGGCCGACTTCCGGTTTCACCGGAAATGATACCAAGTTTGATTTTTTAAATAGATCATTCTGTATATTTTATGCTTTTCGGAATCTATTAGTCAAATTACATATAATAGTCTTGCCTAATTTTATTTTTTTTAACAAACAAATATATTCTAATTGACTGTAGCAACCTGAAATAATAGCTATTTTATCAATAAGGTCAATAGCAAACCTTTAATAACATATAATTTGCTAATTTTTTTTAAGAGAAAGTCACTTTTTAAATATCACCGACTAAGGTCCGTCTTGCCATTAGATAGAAAATTTAATTACCAACCTAACGATATACATCATGCACTACTTTATCTTTACCTGAAACTGAAAATTAATTAATTAATTTTTTAAATATTTGTATGTAATAACTAATAATATCTAAGCAAATTTCGCAACACTGTTGTATGTAATTTGAGTCGTAGATTCCAAAAAACATAAAACATATAGAGTGATTTATTTAAAAAAAGTTAGTGTCACTTCAGGTGAAACCGGAAGTCGGCTATTTTGATTACATTTGTGTCTCAATCGGAAATTATGTCTAGTATGCTTGTATCAAATTTCATTCATGGCCCTGGTCTCATTGTCACCCGGTATATTTATTGGAAAAATTCACTATTCTACATATACAGCATCGGTTATGGCCTCACATTCGAACACAAAATTGTGAGGACACTATGAACGACAGATAAACCTACAATAACAGGACAGTGCTGTGTGCGCTAAATGTGATACGTCATATGACTTCGACTGTTCAATAACTGAAAATAACTATAAGACTCTGATGTCTAAAAAAGTGTGGACGTTGTCCCAGTGCACTAGAACGGCTACGAGGTATAAAATTAAATCAACCATCTACTGCTATTGAAACATCGTCTGCAAACGAACCGTCCACGATATTGTGATGTGGGTCGGGTAAATACCCAGTGGGTAGGGTATTTATAACTGGGTATTTACCTGGCTATTTACCCCCGCCTCGGGTAAATACCTAAAAACTGGGTATTTATCAAATTTGTAATATTTAGAAAGCTAAGCTAACTTTTACTCTCCTAACCATATTATTTAAACTGCACTGGTATATTTTATGTACAGCTTAAATATTGGAACATTGAATAAGCATGCATAATAACTGCAGAAGTTTACAAAAAGAACTAATTCAGCTTAATAAATTGCTTCCTGATAAGTAATTGATATGAAATTTTTGCAAAATTTGCAGTATTAAGCCTTCCTTATTGCTCTAATAAATTTAGTTGACTCACTGATACAAGGGACAGTTACCACCTACACTAGCAAGTAAAATGTGGCCACAATGCAGTATGTGGATAGCTGGGTACATTGGCAGTTTGTATGCTGTCATGTGGTGTGTGGTGACATTTAAGTTTATATTTAAATTGTAGTGTGTGTTTATCTGTGTGTGGAGTGTGTAGTTGTTTTTCTGCTGTAAACTTGAGAATCAGCACCTAAATTAAAATGGTGAAACAAAAAGGCCTGCATGGAACTTTTTCAAAGAAAAAAATAAAGGTGTAACATGCAAATACTGCTCCAAAGAGTATAAATGCGCTAATGTCAACAAAATAACCCAGCACATAAAAAAATGTTTTAAGTGCCCTGCGGATATGAAAATGGTCCTGAATCCAAACTGATGTCTACTTCAAGGAAAATGAGACTCCAGGAATCTTTGGAAGTTGATGTGTCCGATATACAAGAGTCAGGGCCTAATTCTAGTACTAGTCAAACTTCCTCTTTTGTATCGGTTTCATCTGGATCATGGAATGAGGGCGAACCTCGACCGCAAACTTCATGTTCACAACTAACATCGTTTGTGGACCAGATGGATGCACCAACAAATATGAATAATGCTCAACTTTAAAATACTTATAATAACCTAATTGTAAAATCCTAAACAACTTTCTCTCATAAATATAACTTGAAAACGTCAGTTTCTTTTAACATGGCTGCCACAAATCGGTTATTGAAGTTTTATAATTATTAGTAGTGTTAATCTATATCCATAAAGTTGTAGTAATTAGTCTATTTGCCTATTCAATCAGTAATGTGAAATGTTTATTATATCGTGTTGCAGGAAATATTAAATCAAAGCCTGGCTAAAGCTATATTCATCAGCGGGTCTCCCTTATTTCTTGTTGAACATCTTTTGTGGATTAAATTTATGAAGAAAATTCGACCGTCTTATGTTTTACCTTCACGATTTCGTCTGGCTTCAAGTTACTTAGATGCTCAATATACCGAAATGCAAAATGAAGTACAAAATCAATTAAAAGAATAAAAGAATTTACATTTACAATGTGATGGATGGAGCAATTTGAAGAACGAATCTATAATCAATTTCGTTATTTCTAAACCGGAGCCCCTCTTTGTTGATTTTGTGATGTCTAAAGAAAATAGACACAAGGCAACCTATTTAGCTGAGCAGATGGAAAAAGTTATGATAAAGCATGACCCTAAAAAGTTTATGGTCATTATTGGAGATAATGCGGCCAACATGCAAGCAGCATTCAAGATATTAAAAGAAAAATATCCTAACATTGTACCCCTTGGTTGCCTTGCTCATCTTTTGCACCTGTTATGTTCAGACATCTTAGGCTGTCAATCTGTTAAGAGCTTTCTAGCAAATGTAACTGATGTTGTGAAGACAATAAAGCAAAGCCACCTCTTGCAAGCATTGGGTGATAAAATTGGAAAAGAGGAAGATGTCTCAGTCTCATTAAAATTGCCTGGGAAAACAAGATGGGGTAGCCACTTATTTTGTTCCCAAAGTTTATTCACCAACAAAGTTGTACTTCAAACTCTTGCTGTAAGTGAAGAAGCCGCACTTCCGCAGGGGCTGAAGAAGAGACTCCTTGACTCTGTATTTTGGATTCGCGTTGAAAAAATGACTGATATGTTGAAACCCATAGTGGATTTAATAACTTTATTTGTATCAAACGAGCCTCAGATACACAAATTAGTCTCAAAATTCAACCATCTGGACGTAATTTTAACTGAACAGCTACCAGTATCACCGCTACAGAAAGCAGAAGAGCAGTCGATTATGAAGAAATTTAAAGAACGAAGAGAATTTGCCTTAGGGCCTATACATCCAGCAGCAGAACTTCTGAATCCTACTTCACGGGCAGCAAACTGAATTCGTCACAACTTCTTGATGCCATAACTTTCATCTGTGATGTGGGGCAGCATATGGAGTTGAATGTTGTATTAAAAACAAACCTAGCTGACTAAAGAGACAAAGAGAGATTATGGGAAAGAAAATTCATATGGGAAGGCGTAGAACTCATGAACCCACTACTTTGGTGAAGAAGCTTGCGAGGTACAAGTGAACTTGTTGAAGTGGCCGTTAGGATCTTGGGAGCACCAGTAAAATCTGCTGCTACTGAAAGAACTTTCACTACGTTTAGCTGGATACATAGCAAGAAAAGAAACCCAAAGAGCTGCAAAATTAACATATTTGTCATACAATTGGAAACTTCTAAATCCAAAATCAAGTACGAAAGCAAATCTTGAAACCAGGATACTAACGTCTGCAGATATACCACTACCTTTGGAAACCAGACAAGAAAATCATAAGAAGAGAAAAATTCAAACACAAGAGAAGAAATCAGATTCAAAGAAGGAAGAGGAATTTGAGGATGCAGGAGACAAAACTTCAAGTGATTCTGATATTGAATTAGAGGAACTTTGTGCTGACTCTGATTCCGGAGATTGGGATGATTTTTAAATATTATGCTAGTAGTAATGAGTTCATTTATATTTTTATTCTATCTTATTTGTAAGATTTGGATAACACATTTATCTTAGTCTAGCAAATGCTTCATAATTTTGCGACTTGTTTTCATTTTTGAAAAATAAACATCTTAATAGTTTGAAGAAACGTTTTTTATATTTATTAAGATTAATAATAAGTATATACTATAAATATTAAGAAACAATCGTAATAAGCCAAAGAAAATCAGAATATTCTGGAAACGTTATATATTTCAGGCAGTAGATGTTCTCAGTGCAGCTATTTATTGTATATTTTTATATAATTCTAATAGAACACCTTAACTTTCCAATCAATCATACTGGTTATATTAGCGTTATGGTATTTGTAAATCAGGCCATAAATACCAGTGCAAATACCCATTTTGGGTATTTACCCAGGTAAATACCCCAGGTATTTACCCCTACATATAAATACCCGGGTATTTTACATCACTAATCAGATATAAAGCAGAAACTAAATTTAATCAGCACCAAAATACAATCGATAAACAGCGAACTGTGAGATCTAAGAGACTGTTAAGTTTATTTCTGGTAAATTGATACTGTTCTTGCATTATTAAATACCAATACTGTAGAAGTTAAAACCAATAAACGAGTTATACGGCAGTTACAAAAAAAAAAATAATTGAAAAATATGACCTGATAAAAACAATGAATATGCGAATTGGGGCAAGTGAACAGTATAGAAATGTTGAAATGTTTGGAATTAAGAAAACGCCTGGAGAAAATTGCCAAAGTATTATAAATGCTATTGCTAAAGAACTGAAGATAAGTATATCTGAGGAGGATGTAGATATCGTACACCGTATTACAACCAATAAAAAATGGCCATAGTTCCATAGTAGCTCAACTTATAACTCGTACTAATCGTAATAAATTAGCAGAGAAAATAAACTTAATAGTAACCAATAATAATATCTCGAGAATTATAATTGATTAAAAATATGTGCGAACGAGCATTGAACATTTGAAAAGCAGCAACTACGCAGAAAAACTAAAATATACGAAAAAAATATCCTAAAAAAGGGCCTTCAGGATCCTGCAATTAAAATTATGACGGAAACTGATATCGTTCAAAGAATGCCCAACACTAACAGTAACAAATAGAACTTTTTTTTAAATTATATTTTCTTCTTTTCATATAGTTTAAACAGCAGCCAGTATTTTTATTATTTTTATTTTATATGATTATAGCTTAAATGAATTATTACACACAACTGTCACATGTCCGATATCATCCAATGAGAACCATCCATTTTTTTTTAAATCGACCAATCCCGACCTGTTGTCATAATTAGAAAAAGAAATGTAAGAAACAAGTAATTGGAGTTTTTGGCAATATTAGATCAATTTTAAATCATAATTAGTATACGTACTTTGTGTAATAATCTTCAAAATATAAACAACTGTAATGGTACTTTTGTTTAGCCCTAGCGTTGGGCACCTTAAACTGTAATGCGGTGTTTTCCCGTGCCCTATAATCTACTTTACTATGAATTTGAAATGTCCTTTGTTTGCTAGTTAACTCAGTCGTACAAGCACAAGACCCGTTCTTACCTCAGTGCGGTGAAGGTGTTGTCAATACAATTCTGTAATCATACATGCAAAGCCTACCAGAGATAAAACCAAACAATTTACTTGAAAATACATATACTCTGGTAAAGAACATACCTGCAAGAAAATACATAAAATGAATATACAATGGTAATATATAGATGTTTATACGCTTTCAACAACAGCTAAGAAATTTCCACGAGCTTAAGGCTGAATCTGCATGCTTAGATACTTTTTAAACATGTGTGTGATATTCAATGCGCAACGTTAAGTCAAAAAACAAAACGTGCGAACAAGGCGTACTCTCGCTCACAAATTCACTTAACACGTCTCTGAATTCGGTAGCTTGAAATCAAGCCGACGCGATGTGGCAGCAAAGTAATGTCATAGCTACAAACTGACGCCCACCAAGTGTGCTGCAACTTGGCGTAATTTGCTCCTAACGCTTATGGTTTTGCCAATTTTTCTGGACCGGGTATCCAATCGTAGGATTTATTTATAGGAACTAGTCTTGCTTTATAGTTGTTCCAAATGGTCCCGTACATTGACAAGATCTCTGATTCTTTGAGCTAGAATAGCGGCTTACGGTTATGAAGAATTATCGGTACATCGACGTTGATTCCACGGTAGTTATCTGTTCTCGAAGCTGTATTTCGGATCAAGAATAAACTGCTCAAGTACAGGTCTAAAGAGTAGCTTCAGCACTGCGAAAACATTAAGTATTATAGTGCACCGAGAATGTGTAGTTCAAAACGTGACCACCGAACTTCTGTAGATGGCGCCAAGTGGACAAGCCGCCACTGTGCTACAATGCTTGGAAATTTTGCAAAGTGGAAAATCGCCACCTTTCGCCAAAACCAAATAGCGCATGAAGGTGCTCGGGACCTTAGCAACAACTTTGCCTCCTTTCAAAATTTCGATATCTGTAGCCGTTCGAAAGTTACAGGCGATCCAGACAGACAGACAGACAGACAGACAGACGGACGGACGGACGGACAAAACGTTCGCATAAGTACGCTGAAGCTACTAATAACCGCAACGACTGAATCAGCTGACTTGCACTTTCCTATTCGAGCGCGCGGAACATTCATTTTATATCTATAGTTGACCTAACCTAAACATTATAATATAAAAAAACAATCTAGTTCCACACTAGCAGGATAATTTTTAAATACCAAGGTGACACGACCAGCCCGTAACAACACATGATTTTGTTCGTGCAAAGAGTCATCGTGTCGGTTGTCCTCAGAAAACTGCCCTCGGAACAGTTTTCATTGCAACCAGCTGAATATGTTATCAATCTAGCTGAATTTAGACGAGAAACAGAGAGGTTTACCAAAATAAGCAACCAACGAGAAAATTTCATACTAACATAAGGTCTGTAGCAAACGTTTTTGATAAGCTTTTTGTAATGATAAACAAAAAATACTAGCTTAATCTGAATAATCTCTCTTTAAACTCCAATAAAAGCGTTTTTATTACTTTCTATACAAAACTATAAGTAACCACCATTTGTAGATATTCTGATACACGAAAATGACTGCAGCGTAGATAGCTGCAAGTGGCACGTGATAATACACAAAGTAGCATCCACAAAATATGTACGAATAATAATTATTGCAAACCAACACCTAAGATGGGATGAACCGATTAGTTATTTATGTACTAAAATTAGATAAACTCTTTAGATATATTTACAAAAATGCCATATATTTTTAACGTTAAACAGCTCTTGTGCTTTTATTATCAGTAATGTCGTATGAAATAATGAGATGGGGCGAAGTTGTTGGATATTGTTGAGGTCGAATTCAAGTATTACAAAACTTACATTAGAATTTAAATGCTTTAACATTAACTAAACTACGAGGAGCGTTCAAATTTAAACGATAATTTAATATTTATTCAAAAACAAACGCAAGGAGGCTAATGTATATCATGTCATTATTCTACTCAGCCTTCCTCTCTTTTAATAAACTGGTGCCATCTTTCCGGAAGTTTCTGTATTCCACGATAAAAAATTTCTTTTGGGTGCTGTCGCACCCGTTTCAGAACACTTTCGATAACTTCTTCATTACAATGAGGTATTTTTCTCCTAGAAACTCTTTTAAGGGTCCAAACAAATACGAAACTGATAGAACAAGGTCCGAAATGTATGATAAATAGGACTGCATGGTCCAAATAAATTTTTGGGTCGTAGTCAGCGTGTGAATAGCGAAATGGGGTCGAGCAGCATTATCCTGTAAGACGCAGACAGAGAACTCGCGTTTTTTTCACCCCTACTGATATTTAATGCAGAAGTAATATCCTTCACTGTAAATCCACAATCGTTTCAAATAACTGCATTTTACTCTGTCGGCATTCTCTTCTGTTGTCAATGTTTTTTGACGGCGAGATTGCGGTCATTCTCCGCACCTTTGCAGCCATCTTTAAGCGCTTTACTCCATTTGTAAACGCTTATGCCTGATCGTAATTGCACATCAAACTGTCTTTTAACTCTTACACAAATTTCTTATCGTTTGATATCTTCGTTGATAAGAAATTTACTACTAATGCGTTGTTCCACGCTTGCATGCACTCCCACCTCACGCCAATTGAACGAAAATTCATTATGATGACTTAACGACTGAATGAAGGTAGGTCATATCCAGAGCATTAATTAATGTATAAAACTTCTGTGCATGTCTTTGTCTTTTGGAGTACAATTCAAATTATCGTTCATATATGAACGCTCCTCGTATATTATATAACAATTATGAAGTACATTAAAAAACTTAATAATGCTGTTGGCGCACATCAACATAAGTATAACACAAAAAAGGGATAAAGCATTACTATTACGTTCCACATATTTGCAATTTATTTCGGAAGTTTGTTATCGCTTAAAATGTTAAACTGTGGAATATCAATTATAACAACATTTGCAAATTTTTTGTAAAAAGTTTTCTACTTAAAGATTTTTAAACAGATGTTTTTGATAAATTTTGTATTTATTTTTTGATTCATTATTTTATTGTTGTGTTTTTCACTTCTAAAGTTGCATTTCACATAAACTGTTTTTCTTTCTTTAATTATTAAACTCGTGGTCGAGAATTATGTTACCTTTATAATTATAATTATTTTGTTAAGCCACACACAGCTGTATTTTTGTTCGTGGAATGCTAACTTTTCTTCTATTCAATGAATTACCGTAGCCAACTATTTTATTCTTTCCCTCTCCATAGTAAACAAACACGTGTCTCGTATGGCATTTTCTATGACGATATAATTGACACTTCGGAATAATTTTGTTTATTACTATTACATTGTATTTTATTATGTATAATTACATTTAAGCTATTGTACTCTATGTATGCTTAATAAAGACAGAATTATATTATATCTCGTCAGATTTGAAGTGAGTGGGAAATAACTTATGTTCTGGGATTACACTCGCTCACGACAGAGAAGTCGAGTTAGTGCAGTTATTGTACAAGCGTCAAGTGACCATTGTGAGGTAGAATCCTGGCTATTATTTTCTTAAGGTCATTTATTATATTTTTGGGGATATATTTTTACTTCGACTGTTTACCAAGTAGCTGCTTAGATCGACCTTGGCTTTCTGGAAATAAATATTGAGAATTGTAAGGAAGCACGTCATATTGAAATTTCTATTAATTATTAATAAAAAAAATACCTTGCAGGTAAAATTTTTGTTATAACATTTCAATAAAAAATTATAATTGTCTTAAATTTTTGTTGATGTTTCAATCGTTTATTATTACATTTTTAAAATTGTCTGTATTCTTTACATTAGATATAAATAATTGAAGTTTTTTGCAGTAATTGCGATTAACGTAATTTTGTTGCCGCTAGGTGAGCAACATTTAAGTTCGACGGTACGTTCTTATGGTATTCGATAATAATTGATTCCGAAATATCTCATTCTCCGTAATACTCAGGGTGGTAAAGAAGAAATTTAAAAAAAACAGTGAAAATTGGTTTTCGGAGTACGTGGCTGCGTCTTTGCGTTTCGCACCTTCATTTAATTCGAAACAACTTTTTCTTGTGTATTTTGAAAAAGAAAGGTACTTTATTCTTGAGCTATTTTCATTTTTCTGATCTTCTCCCGTATACGAAAGAAGATATTTAAATTTTGCTAAATGCATTTTAGGTTTGAGAAGATTGTTAGCTTTTTACTTACCTTTAGGTCGGCGTTCTATATTTTTAACTTAACAATTGATCACCATAAAAGTGTATTTGAGGCCCGTCTCTAGCAACAGTGAAGACGTCACGAATTCTTTGATTAAGATGTTAAAGGGAGAGCCAACAAGTTATACTCAGGTACACTGATATAGGTCAAGAAACTTGTAACTTCACTTTATATCTAATGAAACAATTATCGAATTCAATGATTGAAATTACAATGAAAGAGAGTAATACCTTTAACTAGCTGTATCGTTACTCAAACGTTGATCATTATTTAATTCGGCTCTACTATTTGAAAGGGGTACCCCACTTAACTTAAACCAATAATATGTTTAATGTTTACACAGCGTTTTTATATGCAAAATATCATCAGAAATCACTTATCTGTTAGTAGTTACACTTGTAGACGTTTAATGCCTCCAATGACTCCTATTAAATGTCAGCTTGACAGCCCCAAAACGTCAGCTGTCACATGCGGCAAGTAGGCCCCAAAACTGTCTGATGACTCTCAGCAGACTAAACTTTCTGTAGGTTTTTCCTCCCAATACTAGTTGCTATAATTCGAATTTCAAGATAAAATGACGAAATAACTATACGTACCCTGTTAACAGGCAATAACTATGCAAACGTTAATCCGTGGTTTCCTAAATCGCTTCTAAGCTCGAATTTATATTCGTCGGAAAAGAGATATTCGCTTCTAAAATCTCCTACCAGGACGGTTGGCCAGTAATATTCCCCACTATAACCAAATCATTTGAAATAGCGAGATTATCACCAAATAACCCACAAAACTTCTTGCACGTTCAAATGCTGTTACACGTTTTTAAAAAAAAAACCGTTGTTTATTTCCTCCCTCTAGTAACGACCATTGCCAATCTGATATTAATTTTTATGAGCTTTTATCGCATTAATCCCACTTGATCTTTTATTCTCTAATTATATAACCTAAACTACTAGTATATTGCCAAAATGCTTTTAGCACGTCACAAGATATGGAGAGTTTTGTCAAGAATAAAATTTGCTGGTAAACAGATAATAAAAAGGTTTTTCATGTGTCCAAATTTGCGCTAGTCACTGTGTATAACTATTCTATTTTTTTTTTGCTTAGAAGCTGAACCTTAAGTAACAAACGACCTCCGCAATTGGACCGTGTTATTATTGAGGTCGAAGAACTCAACCTTTTGCCCACTTTTGTAAGGGGATTCATCTGGAGGAAAAGATAAGAGCACGGTAACTCAACGTGTAAACCACGCCAGAGGCAAAACTCTTCTAACGATTGTAAGGAGAAAGGCGAGAATGTATAGACAAGTGCCGTCGCGGTTCAGTGGCGGTGTGAGGAGCTTAAGAATTTGCACTTTCTGTATAGAAGGAAGGGGAAAGCCTTCGTCCCGATTGAGATTGTTATAGTGTTTGTAAATCTTAATGGTTTCGAGAATTTTTCGGCTAAATAAGAATGGGGCTTTGCAGATAATGGAAGTTTCATCAAAAAGGATCTTTTGGCCTATACCGCGTTGGTGTTCGGCGATGCTGATGATGAAACGAGACCCGACTTGAGACAGCGCTGGTGCTCAGAGATGCGAGTTTTTACTGAACGTCCTGTTTCACCAATGTATACAGCATTACAAAAGCAAGGGACTCTATAGATACCTTTAGATGACAGTGTTTAATTTATCTTTAGGTAAAGGAAGAACCTGTAAGATCTTATTCGAGGCTTTGAATACTGTTTTGATGTTTTTGAAAATACTTTCCTACAAGATCGGTGACTTGGTTGATATAGGAAAGAAATGCTATTGCTGCAGGAGGTTCGGTTTTTGGAGGTTCGGGTGGCTTGAATGAAAGTGGCGATTGATGGCCGACAATGTCCACACTGAATTAAACCATATCCTGAAAGCTCTTAGAAACAACGGTTACCGTGCTAGGGATATACAGTCGCATGTATCTACCCTGTATAGTAAAAAGTATCAGATTTATCTACCAGTAATTTACAAAAAAAAATTTACATTCATAGTAACTGTTCGAAGTGTCCTCGTCTCGGCCTTCTGTATCACCCATAATAATTCTGACAGTTGTAAGTAGAATATACCGATAATGAAAACAAAATACCATCCTACTAAATCTAAATATTTTAAAATCGAATTATCATCTTTAATTCTTTGATCAAGGATATCTTTGAAGTGAATCTTTTAGGACATATGTATATTGGTTTTTTTTTTCTTATTTTTTGTTAATAACGCCCTTACTATTGTTCTGTGCAATTTTGAAACACCTGTATTGAAATGGTATTAAGCCCACATCTTGGCTCTGTTTGCAGTACAAAACATTCAACCAAATCAATAAAGCACAGAGTCAGGATATTTTATACAATTGCAATTTTAAACAAAAGTAAAAATGTTAAATGCATTGATTATGAGATGCGAGAAGCAGTAATTAGTCGGATAAAGGCACGCAAAGGCAAAGCATATTTCAGAGGGTTTAAATTTGGCTTTTGAATAAAGTAATATAATTAAAATGATAGGTTTGTGCACATGTAAAGCCAGACCAAACAAATGTAATTGACACAAAAAGGTTGTTACGTGCATAAAAGGAACGTAGTTATCAATAAAGGCAAAGGACTGTGAAAATTGTGAGTAAGCTGAATGGTAAAGCAAGATGGAGGAAAATCTAGAAAATTGCAAAGAGCAAATTCCTGAATGGAGTCAACAGAAAAGAGGCTAGCGACGTGAAAAGTGCGGAACTCAAACATCAGTGCTTTAATAATTAACAACATAGTGCAAAAGCAGAGCTGTGAATTTAAAAACGTTTGTGAGTGCGACGCTATGGAACAATATTAGTTATAAGAAAAAAGACAATATTTCAGATTTTAAGAAAATGTTAGATTGTAATTTATGTAATCAAATTGTATTCTATTTATGGTAAATATTATCAAACCTAATTTCCGATTAATAGTAGAATAACACAGTATCTTAGCAACAGGATGCTATTTTGTCATTGACAAAAATGAACAATTGAAAAAATTTATTTGAAATGTCGAATTTGTGCTCCACATTTAATTAATGTTTTTTAATAATAAATGTGCATTTTATAATATAACAATTGGTGAATTTGATTTCCAATGTGGTAGTGAACCTGTGCTAACGTTTGCAGCAGTTTCTGAAACGAAAAATTTACATTTTCACAAATCTCATCTCCGAGGATTAGGGAGCCGCCCAACTGAAAATTAAAATCTTCGACTACGGCCAAAATTACCATCGGAATCAAGAGGTTAGCAGTCCAGGGCATCAGCTGAGTCTGAAAAAACGTCGATGTCAACACCTGCACCCAGGGGAGCGGCTACAGCCTGAGATATTCCGGCGGCGTCACTGCGATCAGCTTCGAACCTAGCACGAGAGGGTTATAACGAGGTAAGAATTTTTCTGCAATTTGAGTGTCAGTGTTCAGGAAAACGACTTAAATCAAAGATTAAACCTTGCCGAAGAGGCCTAGCGTTTTTCCAAAAGTCCAATTACTTCGTGGTTTCTAAAAATCGAACGGCGTTACCAGGTTTGAGCGAAATCGGCGGGGTCCCAAGTTTCAGAAACAGTTGAAAGATTGGCAAGAATTCTACGTCATCTAAACAACCAAGAGGAGGTTAGACGTCATCCTAAAAACAATCAAGGGGATGTTTTAATAGTTGCCAAGCGAGAATATTCAAATAATTTATCTAACGCGTTCTCACTGTTATTTCACGATTTTAAGGGTTCAAAACAAGCTGTACCCACAGACCATTTTGTGTTTATCTGTCAATTTACGAGATTGTGAATTTTATCTACTAATAACGAGCAAACTAGCTACGTTGAGACAAATAACCTAAAATTGGAGAATATAGTCCGTTTATGAACTCAACCCATTGTGTTGCCGAGAGCTAGCGTAATCAGTATTACAGTTAAATAAAATAGAAAGTGGGGTAACCAACCATTTTATTTGTGCGATTAATTATTACAGTTCATTTTAACCATCCTTAATTTACTGACAGGCAAAGGTATGAGCGCAGTAAAAAATATAAACCGAGAATTGTGTGTGTACTTGGAATTTTCCATAACATTTTACTTATATTATTTTTATACCCAAAATAAATAAATTGCAAACAGGCATCAGATAAGAGAGCCTTTGCAAATTTATGTCGCCCAATGTCGGGGCAATGATGAATTTTAATTTATTCAGACTGTCCCATTCAAAAACAATCAAGGCAGTTCATCGTAGTATATCTCTTATCAAAATTTTTGTTCTGTTTTATAAACTTAAATTTACTTATACTTATATAGAGTGTTACAGAAATAGAAAATAGGTAATTTTAACCCCTTACAGAATTCTTCAAAAGGAATAACTCCTTTATTTGCTATTTTCCCGAAAGTGCATATTTTTTAAACAAATTTCCCCTTCTCAAATTTGCCGAGCCTTTATTTATTTCTAATACTACTTCCCCTAATAAATTAGAAAAAGGAGAAGCAGCTATATTAGAAAACAAAAGTAAAAACCATCATAAAGATATTCTAGGTATAAGATTAATTTGTTTTAATAGTTTTTGGGCATCAGTTGCTTTGGCTACTAGCCCATATATGTAGTTTAAATTAGTTCATAAAGACCAATTTTCTGTACAAAAGAATTGTTATCTAGGATTTTAAGATCCGGACTTCCACGGATTTGAGCTTTCTTACGTTTTAGCAATATATGGTTGACTGTTAAAGGTACGTTACATTCGTCACTAGTTGACTGGTCCTCTCCCAATAGTAAATGTTTTTTGTTCAATTGCATGTGACCTGTACTAATTCTTGTCAACACAACTTGCTGTTTTCTACTCAAATAATGAATGGATATGAAAAGTTTCCTATTACTGGAAAGACATTTTTTTAACTATGTGTGGTAATTTCTAAAGTTATTTTGAAACCTCCCCTGCACTCTAGCGGTGATTTGATGTTTTTCTAGTGCCATACATATTCCATCTGCGGCTTCTTTGGCAGCATAATCTGCCTTTCATTGCCTACTATTACAACATGGCTGGGTACCCATATGAAACTTAACTTTTTGTTGGAGCGAAGAAGAAGCCCATATAAATATTTCGTATTTACTATCACTGGATCTAATGTGAATCTGTATCCAATTGCTTCCAGCACAGATAATGAATATGTACAAATTATGAAAAAGACGTGATCTCATGCTAAACATATTTGCAGGGCCGGCCGTCCGTATATGAAATGATTGGCAAGATGTTGAGTGGCAGTGAGATTTTGGTAGTTATATATCCATATCATCAGATTTAGAACCATCAGTAAAGAGGAATTGGAGAGTTTTATATTCTTGTATTAATTGTAAATAACACTGCTTAATTATACCTGCGTTGATATCTTTTGTGTTTATCTTTAAGGAGTCTAAGCTGATTTCGGGTATTTTCTCAAGTCATGGTGGTTCTGCTTTCTTTTCGTATAAGTGTAAAAATTGTTCTGGCATAGATAAGGTAGCCATTACAGTAGTTGATCTGGTAGACGACGTATCTTCTTCTTGATAGTGGACAGAAAATATATCGCTCTGGAGAAAGTATAAGATAGGGTGCGCAGCATGAGCATGCAGCTTAATTCTATAGCAAGCGATTATTTTCTCACGGCGTAAGTTCAAGGGCGTTAGTGCTGAATCTGCATATAGGCTTGCCTTCGGGCAGGTGTAGAATGCTCCTGTAGCATATCCAGCGCCAGAGTTTTGGATGGAGTTTAGTGACGCTAGTCTACTGGGTTTAGCAGAGCCATATGCTACACAACCGTAATCTATTTTCGAGAGTATTAATGTTTTGTGAAAAAGTAGGAGGATGTTTCGTTCAGCTTCCCAGCTAGTGTGAACCAAATTTTTAATGACATTGAGTGTTCTCTTGCAAGAGGAGAGCAGGTAATCTATATGAGCTTTTTATGTAAGCTTTTTATCAAACAATACTCCAAGATATTTGAAATAATTTATATTTTCCATTTCATTTCCGTGTAAGTTAAATATAGGACCATTAACACAAAAATATATGGCTTTGGTTTTAGCTATCGAAACTGTTCTATCAGTTATCCTACGAATATATCTTCTCTCTTTATTTTCTCCAGATATTATCATAACCTTTGTTTTCGCTTGTGAATTTTCATTCTATGATATCAATACTTCATTCTACATATTTAGATTTTACTTCAAATATTTTTCCCGCCCTGCTATAAGCAATACTGGTGTTACTCCCCTTCTATGTTACACTCTTCCGACTTTTTACTTGTTACTCTGTGTCTGCTTCCTTTCGACAGGATTTACATCAACCTAATTGGTTTTCTATTTACTATTTCTAAGCATTCCCATATTTTGGTTCTCCGTACTCTGTCGACAGCTTTTTTGTCTGTGATTACTAAATAGGCTACTTTTTGCTCTTGATAGAGCTCCGTTTATATTTTTTAATGTAAATACAGTATTGTGTCCTTCTCCTTTTCGAAATCCACTCTGGGCTTTGCCTTCCCTTGTGAATCGTTTTCCTATCATTTCGCTACTGTTTTCAGAAGTATAATGCCTCTATAATAGTTTCACTCCTTGTTGTATCCTTTCTCATATATTGGCAGTACTATTTCGATTTTCCACTCCTTTGGTATTGTTTCCTCTTCCCAATTTTGTTATAAATTTCAAGTAGTATTTGTAACCGTCGTTGTCTTATACTTTCATAGTTTTTTTCGTAAATTTTGTATTTTCTGGGGCTTTTTCGTTCCTTCAATTCTTTTATTGCTGCTACTAGTTCTTCTTTAGATATGTTATCATTTTCGTTTTCCAAGCTTACTTCTTGGTGTCCGGTTTTTATGACCTTGTTCTTTCAACGCCTGTTTTTTGTCTTACATCCAGTAGTTTTTGAAAGTATTATTTGCGTTGCTCCATACATTCTGTTTCATTTGTTATTATTTCACTTTTCTTACTTTTTATTGGCAGTGCATCTCCCAATTTTTTACTTCTAAGATTCGTTAGGACCACACAAAATAATTCTCTATTACTTCTACTGTGTCTTTCAATTTTTACTCCAAACTGTTTCCACGTATTTTACTTAGACTTAAATACTAGGTTTTTGAATTTTACTGTGTCTGTTTTGTTACTTTAATACTTTTGCCATTTCGTGTTTTTATTTTTCTTGCTCTTTGATTTATTTTGTTTAGCATGCAGTCTATTTCTTGTGTTTACTTTTATTGCTTTTTTCGCATATTGTTTTTGCCAATTTTATAATAGCTGCTTCGAATACTTTCCACATTACTGAACTGTTCATAGTTTAGCCTTGGCATAGAAATTTTCTAGTTTTCTATAAACCATTGCTTTATATCGTTTTTATTTTACCTTGTTTTCGAGTTTGTAAGATCTAATCGTTTCGGCGCATACCTTTGTTGTGTTTTCTGCTTGCGAATTCTGCAGCGAATTTCACACAACTACTAAATGTAAGGTTTTTCTGATAATTATAACAGTTTTCCCCATTTTGCAACCCCCAAATCCACCTGGGATGCAAAACTCCCACATTTTGAATTCTCTTAAAAAATACAATTGACCAGGAGAAAATCTCCAAACAGCGAATTTCACACAACTATTAAATTTAAGGTTTTTCTGATAATTACAACAGTTTTCCCCATTTTGCAACCCCCAAATCCACCTGGGATGCAAAACTCCCACACCAGGAGAAAATTTGCAAACAGCGAATTTCACACTTCTTCTTCTTAAAGTGCCGTATCCATCAGTGGATGTTGGCAACAATTGCAGCAAAAGCTTCTCGGTTTTGTGTGGCTCTAAATAGTGTGTGAGTGTCCATATTTGTCCAGTCCTTGATGTTTTTGAGCCATGAATGTTTTCTCTTGTCTATACCTCGTTTTCCTTCAATTTTTCCCTCCATGATCAATTTCAGAAATAGGTACTTTGAATTGCGGAATATGTGGCCCAGGTATGCCACTTTTTTTCGCTTCACTATAGTCAGAAGCTCTCAATCTCTATTCATACGTCCCAAAACCTCATCCCTGGTCATATGCGCGGTCAAAGATATCCTTAGCAATCTTCTGAAGACCCACATTTCAAATGTTTCCAACCTATTAAGCGTATTGACCTTAAGAATCCACGTTTCAGCTTTATATAGTAATACGGCATAAATATAACCCTTGACAAAGCGGTATCTTAATTTCAGGCTAAGGCTTTTGTTAGTCAGTAATTTTCTCATATTGAGAAATATTTTCCTCGCTTGCTCTATTCTGCAGACTATTTCCGTGTCCGGATTTAGATTTTCAGTTATCCAGCTGCCGAGGTATTTAAACTTTGGGACATGCTGAATAGGTTTTCCATATACGAAGAGATTTACTCGGTTCACCGGTGTTTTACTTACAACCATTACCTTTGTCTTGCCTATGTTTATTTTCAATGATAGTTTATCTCCTTCAGACGATATTTTGTTCATTAGTCGTTGTAATGCTTCCAGACTGTCGGAAATTACAACGGTATCATCCGCATATCGCAGGTTGTTGATAATTTGTCCGTTTATTTTGATACCGTCATTTAAGTCTTGCAAGGCACGGGTGAAAATAGCGTCTGAGTATACGTTAAAGAACAAGGGGGACAATACACATCCCTGTCGTACACCACATTCAATAGGAGTATTTTCTGTGTTGTCGTTTCCGATTCTAACAAATGCCGTCTGATGTTTATAAACGTTATAATAATGTTTAAATAATTTTTGTCTATCCCTTTTTTCAAGGAAATTTAGTAGTTCGTTATGGTTGACGCAGTCGAATGATTTTTGATAATCGATGAAGCACATATATACATCTTTCCTCTGGTCACGGTATTTTAGGAGTAGCACCATGAGGCTGAATAGTGCTTCTCTAGTGCCAAACCCCTGTCGGAATCCGAATTGGCAACAACTCATGTCCTCTTCGCATTTTCTGTGTATTCTAGCTAGTATTATTTTTAAGAATGTCTTGAGAACGTGACTCATCAAGCTGATCATACGGTATTGGTCACATTTGTTAGCATTTACTTTTTACTTAATTTCACTTAAATTTAAGATTTTTCTGATAATTATAACGGTTTTCACCATTTTGCAACCCCCAAATCCACTTGGGCCGCAAAATGTCCACACACAGAATTTTTCAATATAAAAACACGAGTAGAAAGTCGCAAAAGAGATCATTTCACACAAACATTAATTTTAAGGTTTTTTCTGATAATTATAACGTTTCCTCATTTTAAGACCCCCAAATCCACCTGGGATGCAAGATTCCCACATCTCTAGTTTTCTTAATAAATATCATCGACCCGTATAAAGTAACCAAACAGCGAATATCACACAAATATTGATTTTTAAATTTTTCTGATAATTATCGCGGTTTCCCCATTTTGCAACCCTCAAATCCGCCTGGGCTGCAAAATTCCCACATCCCGAATTTTCTCAAAAAATACAATCGAACAGTAAAAAGCCTCCAAACAGCAAATTTCTCAGAAATATTAATTTAAAAGTATTTCTGATAATTATAGCGGTTTTCCCACTTTTAAACCCCCAAATCCACCTGGGTCGCAAAATGCCCACATCCCGAATCCTCTTAAAAATAAAAATACTGGTAGAAAGTCTCCAAACAGCGAATTTCTTACAAATATTAATTTTAAGGTAATTCTGATAATTACTGCGGTTCCCCATTTCTAAACCCCCAAATCCACTTGGGCCGCAAAATTCGCACATCCCGAATTCTCTTAAAAAATAAAATCGACCAGTGGAAAGTCTCCGAACAGTGCATTTCACACAAATATTCATTTTAAAACTTCTCTGATAATTATAACGTTTTCCTCATTTTGCAACACCCAAATCCACCTGGGTCGCAAAATGCCCACATCCCGAATTCTCTTAAATAATAAAAACACTGGTAGAAAGTCTCCCAACAGATGATTTCACAGAAATATTGATTTTAAGGTTTTTCTGATAATTACAGCGGTTTCCCTATTTTGCAACCCTCAAATCCGCCTGTGCTGCAAATTTCCCATATCCCAAATTTTCTTAAAAAAATACAATCGAACAGTAGAAAGCTTCCAAACAGCGAATTTTCCACAAATATTAATTTTAAGGTTTTTCTGATAATTATAGCGGTTTCCCAATTTTGCAACCTTCAAATCCGCCTGGGCTGCAAACTTCCGTCATTCCGAATTTTCTCAAAAAGTACAATCGAACAGTAGAAAGTCTCCAAACAGCAAATTTTTCAGAAATATAGATTTTTAGGTATTTCTGATAATTATAGCGGTTTCCCCACTTTTAAACCCCCAAATCCACCTGGGCCGCAAAATTCGCACATCCCAAATTTCCTTAAAAAATAAAATCAAGTAGGAAGTCTCCGAACAGTGCATTTCACACAAATATTCACTTTTAAACTTTTCTGATAATTATAACGTTTTCCCCTTTTTGCAACAAGCAAATCCACTTGGGTCGTAAAATGCCCACATCCCGTTTTCTCTTAAAAAATAAAAACACTGGTAGAAAGTCTCCAAACAGCGAATTTCTTACAAATATTAATTTTAAGGTACTTCTGGTAATTATAGCGGTTCCCCATTTTTAAACCCCCAAATTCACCTGGGCCGCAAAATTCGCACATCCCGAATTCTCTTAAAAAATAAAATCGACCAGTAGAAGGTCTCCGAACAGTGCATTTCACACAAATATTCACTTTTAAACTTTTCTGATAATTATAACGTTTTTCCCATTTTGCAACAAGCAAATCCACTTGGGTCGCAAAATGCTCACATCCCGTTCTCTCTTAAAAAATAAAAACACTGGTAGAAAATCTCCCAGTAGCGAATTTCTTACAAATATTAATTTTAAGGTATTTCTGATAATTATAGCGGTTCCCCATCTTTAAACCCCCAAATCCACCTGGGTCGCAAAATTCGCACATCCCCAATTCTCTTAAAAAATAACATCAACCAGTAGAAAGTCTCCGAAAGGCGAATTTCTTACAAATATTAATTTTAAAGTATTTCTGATAATTATAGCGGTTCCCCATTTTTAACCACCAAATCCACCTGGGCCGCAAAATTCGCACATCCCGAATTCTCTTAAAAAATAAAATCGGCCAGTAGAAAGTCTCCGAACAGTGCATTTCACACAAATATTCGTTTTAAAACTTTTCTGATAATTATAAC
>OW679194.1:218324715-218415582 GCA_940337035.1 Agriotes lineatus | reverse complement strand
CCTAGGTGAGGTTTCTAAAGTGTTACAAAGCGATATCTTGAAAACGATTGAAAATGTTTTGATGAAATGTTGGTGAGGTGATAGGGAGATGGGGGGACATATTTAAACATATTTTTGACATTTCCTCCTCTCTCTGTTTAGAGGGGTGGGGCGTATAAATAATTTTCAGTAACATGTTTTGATAGAACCATTCGTTTTCCAGAAATAAGCCTGTGTTGGTGAAGATTATTGACCTACTAGCCTCTACTACAATAAAGTAAAGCGCAGAGGCAAAACATGGTACAAACATATCCAGTTTTGCATTTACAAAAGATTTACTGGCAGCAAAAAAGACATATTATCAATACTAATATAACAAGGGCGAAACATACTTGTCGATAATTTTGCACTCGCCAAGGGTCGAGTGCTGGTTGCAATGAAAACCGTCCCGAGTCCTTGCCCGAGGGCAGTTATCTAAGGGCAACCAGCACGATGGCTCTTGGCACGGGCAAAATTATATGTAATTGTGTCGCCCGTGTTTATATTTTGAAGATTTATACACAAAACCCGTATACGAATTATGATTTAAAATTGATCTAATAATGCCAAAAATCTCAAATTGCTTGTTTCTTGCATTTCTATTTCTAATTACGACAGCATCTACGGGGTCGATAATTAGCACTAGGGAGCTTATCGGTTTATAAGTTTCCCTAGGGAGCTTATCAGGTAATTAGTTCGGGATTGGTCGATTTAAAAAAAATGCATGGTTCTCACTGGATGATATCGGTCATGTGACAGTTGTATGTAATAATCATTCTAATTAGATTAAATGCACCTGTGAAAATCTCGAATCATCAATATACCCTTGAAAACATGAAACATTGCAAGGTGTGGAGAAAATGTTTACTCAAAGACCAAAGAAATTACCTTTAAATAATTATTTGAGTATCTTTATCATTTAATTGCCAATTCTTGAGTCGTTCGTTTTACTGATGTAACAATCCGTTGTGTTAAGTACCAGGGATCATTATTTCTGAAATGAGGTTCTCCAACTGAGTAAAGTAATACTACAACATCGCCAGATGCATGAATTTCGAGATAGGGAAGTGTGCAGAAAACTACCGGAATGCATTCATTTACTGGGTGCGCTGGAGTAAGTGCTTTTGCAGGCAAAGAAAAGTCTTCAACTTACAAAATAATTACTCAAAATGTTGAATACGAAAATTCTCTAACTACCCTTGCTACTAAAGCTGGCGTACCAGGGGAAACGCAGAAACCACTTGAGACGTTTGTTTGTCAGCTCTACTACGGGAAACAACAGTTTAGAAACATAAATGAATCGCTCTAAGCAACCCTCCCCCCTAATGTAGGAAAACGTACTACCAATATAAAAACTCGGATTCGATCTTACTCTGCAGTACAAAATTCACACGCAGGTAAAAATAGCCGGTTGAACTGAGATAAGCGGCCACGCGCTTGCTCTAGCGTAGCAAATAAAGAAGCTAGAAAGAGAGCAGTATAACTATACAAATGTTGCAGTGGTTCTTACTGCAAAAGGCCACCCACAAAATAAGATCGAATTCAAGTTTAAGATGAGCGAACTTCCAGGCTCGCGTTTAGAAGAAGTGTTTGCAGACCGACCCCAAACTTCTAGCCCCAGAACAACATGATTGCTTTTATAAAACGGTGACGAAAGAAATTGTTTGAAAGTATAGTGAATAAACTGTTCTGCTCCCAAAGTTGTTTTCCAACTGATGGCATCTCCTTGCTCAAAAACATGTGCCATGCCATCATGTCGGTGTATTTATTACAATTTCAGATGTACAAATATCTACAAAATATAGAACTGTTCCAACTATGAAGAAGTAGTACGTGGTTTGGACACAGGAATGTTTACTGATGACGACAGCAGTGAAGATGAAGACCGAGATTTTAAAATGTTTTAGACTTTTTATTATTGTTTTATAAATATCTTATCTGCAAGACAACACGGTCTTGCGTCACAAATAACTTCTAAACAGTTGATAACTACTACAAATAAGGTGTGTAAATATAATTTATGTATAGCATAACCATTCTCGCTTTGCGGTCGAGGTAGGCCAAGGAAGGAGCTGTGATAATAATTTATTCCACTAATTTGGTAATACATGAAATGAAATAAATGTTATATATAAAATGTTTGGTTATGTTATAACTGTTCAGAAATCATTAGCGGCGATTGCAGAAATTAGTAAAATTTGTCGTCATACTGCAATGCGTAGTGCAGGTTTTGGGTTACTTTATACTGTAGCTTGGTAATTTTATATGTCACATTTCTTAGAAACAAGTTTGTCAATCACTTTAAGTTCTTTCGGCGTTTGGGAAAACATATCAAGTTATTTTCTCTTGTCGTTAAAAGAGCATTTGCTTCATTGTGTTTGTTTAATTTTTTGCGTTATTTGTTTTCGGTTGTTGTTGCTTTATTCGGTAGTTTTTCACTTTTTTGTCAAATATGGACTTTAAATCTAAAGTGAAGAATAGTTCTTGGTGGACAAAGTCGGAAAGGTGCCATACTATCGTGTGTTAAAAAAACTCGTTCGCAGCATGCCAAGATCAAATTAAAGTTTGACAAAACTTGATGCAGACCCATTGAAGCAAATGAACTACCATAAGTCAGAGAGAACTACATTACATCTTCATCTTGAACTATTTCTTAAAAATATACAAAACACTTAATAAAAACAATATTTATTTACTGTTAAGATTAGTACACTCGTTGTTGTTGTGTAAATGCCATCTTATTTTCCTTCTTCTTTGATACAAGTACACTTAATGCAGTGTAAACGTTTGCTATCCAAAATATATAAACTGAATCAAAATAGAGAATGGTGCGGCAGCTAAGGAAAGCAAAAACACTCATACCTAGATCAAACTGGATGAATGTGACTGTGACGTTTTGAGACGAATTATTATAAATTGTAGTATAACCGTAAGGTAGGTTCTTACCACTGAACATTTACGTAAATATATCAAGAATATAGAATTTCTATGGAGGAAACCTAAAACTAATCGAAAGATTCAAATAAAAAAAATAATGGGATTTGCTCGTTAAGATTGATTTTTTTAAGAAATATTAAGCGGTACCGAGAAAGAGGACGTTCCCTGAAACAGGACAATTCGTGCCACCTGTATTCATATAGTTCACATCTTTTTCTTAAATACACTATTGGTAATAAAGCTTAACAGTATGTGTCATTATGTCTTAACCAAGTAGAATGTAATATAAGAAGTGGCGCTATATTAAGCGGTCACGCATTATGAGTATACGCGAGTTCGCAGAGTGCAGAAGAATTGCAAGCCAGCGGATTTAAAAGGAATTCCAGGGACGCGAAGCCTGATTTAAAAAGGGCTTTTTCAAGTGTCTGTGATGGTTTGCGTTTGCAATCAGCCGACGCCGTTGTATCTCCAGCCGAGGTGCAGTTCACCACAGTGAAACATCATCTTGGGACCCATTCCGCGGTGTTCTCATTCAACACAACTCGAAGCTGCAATTTTGACCTCAAGGAGGCACTCAGCGCTGTTCCCGGCTATTTGGCTGAAATCTTAAAAGAAGGTTAGTTCCTACTTAAAATCGTGATACGAAATAAGGAAGCGGTTACAACTTTTTTGGCAATTGTTTTAATGAATAATTGCGAAATCGTAGGCAGTCTGTTTGTGGCCCAGATAACGGGGAAGCACCAGCAACCAGTAAGCAGTTATTGCGTTATTTGCTGACTCGGAGTCCACAGTATAGCGCTCCCAGCAGCAGCGCATTTATAGAATGGACAACTTCGCATAGTTTATTTGTGCGCGGAATTCCATTGCATTTCGTGGTATTTGACTTTGCGTTGATAGCTGAACTTTAGCTATCTATTTAAGGCATTTTTATAGATGTAGCGCGCCACCGTTTTATTGTGCTTGTGTTTTTCTTACAGATTACCTATATATGTGTTTATGTAAACTGTTGGGTTTTTCTTGTTGATAGTGTTTGAATGTGCAAGTACAACATTCAAGGTGACAACGAGCAACCCCAACAATATTAGCTTTCCCTTAGATGCAGTGACGATCTTAATAGAGTCTCATACCTCACCCACTGAATAAAATAGCGACCCAGGGCAATATAAAGTAATAGTACAGTAGAGTGTAGGGCTGTTTAACTTCTTGGATCATTATGAAACAAAAAAGTTAGATATCATCAAATCTTCACAGGTGATACCAAAGGGTTAACTTTGGATCCTGGCTCAACGAATATGGCATGGGCGGAATGCGCAGCACCCCGGTCGTAGAAAAACAAGTTATCACTTATAATACCATGAGTAGTCAAAGTTATGTCGAATATTTTTGCTGTTGTATCACGAATGTCCATTGAGCTTTGGTACGATTAGGACGAGTCCTAATCCCAAGCGCAACGGACATGAGTAGTGATACCACCGCAAAAATTGTCTACTTAACTTTGACTAAGAATGGCATTCGAGGGCTATTCAATGAACCAAACTATTTTTTCAGATTAGTTTTCGGTAAATCTAACACGAAACTACGTAATCTCTATACTAACAAAACACTAATACTGACTTTTTCTAATAAATATCAAATTTGTTTAAAATATTCACTATACCACTAGTGAAAATTGTCGATTATTTTCACAAGTAAATATTGTCCAAAAATATTCACTATACCACTAGTGAAAATTGTAGATTATTTTCACTAGTGAAAATTATCAATATAGTTCATTTTTATTGGCTCAAAGACGTCAAATCTTGTATTTTTATTGGTCAGTTTTTGATAGATGACAAGTGAGTTGAATAGTCACTTATAATACCATGAGTAGTCAAAGTTATGTCGAATATTTTTGCTGTGGTATCACGAATGTCCATTGCGCTTAGGTTCGATTAGGACGAGTGCTAGCGCACTCGTCCTAATCCTAAGTGCAATGGACATGGGTAGTGATACTACTGCAAAAATAGTCTACTTAACTAAGAATGGTATTCGAGGGACTATTCAATGAACCAAACTACTTTTTAAAATTAGTTTTCAGTAAATATAGCAACAAACTACGCAATTTCTATAGTAACAGAACACTGATATTGACTTTTTCTAAAAAAATCACATTTGTTTAAAATATTCACTATACCACTACTGAAAATTGTCGATTATTTTCACTAGTGAAAATTGTCAATATAGTTCACGCTAATTGGTGCAAATAATAAAAATACTAAATTATGGTTGGTTAATAGTTAACATGAAGGGGGTGAGTTGAATAGTCTAACTTATTTCATGTTGACTAGGGTGGTTTGATGTCAATTTGACGTATTTATCCTTTCCAGGGTTAGGACAGATCGTTGTCCCCTCTCACTCTAAAGTAATTTAGAGTGAGAGAGTACAACTGTTTGCCCGTACTCTGATCGCTGTCCCCTCTCATTCTAACTGCTTTAGATTGAGAGAGGATAACGATCTGTCTGTACGCTAAAAAAGACAATAGGTCAAATTGACATCAAGGCACCCTAATGTCTATCAGTAGCTTCGGCGTTAGAAATTTTCTAAGAACCTGCTAAAAGTTGTGTCCTGTTTGTGTAACATTTGTGAGTTGTAGTCAATTTTAAGATTATATAAATGTGCTTTTGCAAGACAACTGCCGAGTTCAGATTCAGCAATTTTTGCTGGATTCACTGAGTTAAGGCATTCTTCTTACGGGAAAGATTTAGCTACAGTGACTTTTTCTTGTTGAAAGATCCGATGAAAAACCTGCTGCGAAGGCATTTTTCTTCAGATAGTAACCTGGAAGCTGCGGTAGGCGATTATTTTAGGAGACTGTCAACAGTAACAGTTCCAATTGTGTGAGTATTCTAGAAAGTTATGTAAAACATATATTTATTTAAACTTTATGCGTTTTATTTCACAGCCTTGTAAATCTGCTCTAGTATCTTCAATTCCGCCGAAAGAGTCGGATGGTTTGAATGAGGGAAGAAGCTCAATTGCGCCGCTATGAAGATAGCACAGTGGATCCACCTCTATTCCTAAATGCGTGTGAAAGTGGTTCACGTTTCCTTTATAATCCAGAATTCACAGCTAAATATGTTAGAACTTATACTTAGAAAATAGTGGAAGAACGAACATAATTTGAGGAAAATAGAAAATCATTGTGCAAGAAAACTTTCTAAAATAAAATAATAAACAACCAAAACTCGTAAGCAGCTGCAAATTTAGGGGTTGAAAATAGGCAAGTCAGAAAACGGCAAAAAAACTGAAAAAAGGAACGGTTACAGTTGTATTAGGTTTAAGGTAATTCCAACTTAGTTTCTCCAAGGACCTGTGCACTGTTGAAGAGCTTGAAGAAAGCTAAAATAGAATAACATCCCTGTAAACAATCATGTACATACTACAAATCCGAGGACACACAAGGGACGAATGCAGAAAGCTCAAACAAATACAACAAATATTCAAAGTTACAAACAAAACAAATATTGTCGGCATAACGTGTTATGATTGTAGAAAACCTAGGTTAATAAGGTCAAACTGTCCTGTGTGTAATTCAAGCCACCAAAGGGCCGTAGAAGTTTTTCTTACCAAAAGCGTTTATGCTATCCAAAACACAAGCAGACCGATTGTGCATTTATCAGGGTTCTGAGTTATGGAAAGAGTATAAGTGGAAAGAACAGCAAAATAAAATGCCACGGGTACCGTGCTACACAGATTACCTAAAGATTACAAGTACCAAGTTAACAAGTAATATTAGTGTTAGAAATAAGCAATGTCAAATTAGTACCTAAACCGATTCCCACTGAGATCGTTTTACCTGATGTCCAAAATCGTGCACTTAATGAAATAGATTTTTTAGAAAAAACACATCCCTTGTCAACGAAAACTACTAGAAAAATACTACGTCATATCTGCAACTCCAACGGGGCTATTCAAGAACGAGACGCCATCACGTTGATTTCAACTGTTTGGATACGACTCAGAACAAAAGTTCAATTTAAGAGATTTGAAAATAAGAAGGGTTACCAGATTTAAAGCCAATATCAAACCATCGTGACTATATGGCCACATTTGCGGGCGGGCTAGCTAAACAGCGAAGACGGCGTGCGGTTCTCCACAAACATTTAAATCTATTCCTCAATACAAAAGGCACACCAACGAGTCGTTCTATAACAAATGTGCTCAGATATAGATGAGAACTCTTAAACTCAAAGATTGACCAAAATCACATTAATCTGAAATACAGTAAATACCTTAAACAAATGATAACTTAATATTCAGTACCGAAAATACACATAATCATAGTAAAATCTACAATAGAATGGCACTTGGGTAAAAACGTTAATTACTACGTGTGCATCCAATAAACATAAGTTCTAAAAATATAACAGTCAAATGTATAATACAATAGTTTACGTTAAATGAACAAATTACATAGACTATTATAGTTTAACAACTAATAACATGACTAAAACAAGTTATACTTCGGTAAGGCCTTAAACGCAACTCAACGAAGGCATCAGCATAGTGCAAGATGCAAGGTGCAAGAAAAAAGTTAAAGAACCACACAATAACGGGGTGAAACCCGAGGAAGCCTGGAGGGATTCTGTCGAAGCCGCTAGCAAATTAACATAGCAATTACACCAAAAATCAGATACATAGCAATACTAAACTCCTTAGAAGGATTACTAGCTCCTGGCAACAGCAGCAAAGAGCTAGCTCGTCTAGACATATTACTAGCTATAGGCACGGGCTGAACGGAGAAGCATCTAAGATCTGAAAGAATTAGAGCAACAGTGTAGAAATTTCCAGCGAATTTCGAAAACAAGAAAACACCCTCGCTGCTACGAAGGCGGACAAGAACAGAACGACAGTGCAGCCCAGTGGTAAAAGTCATCAAAAGACTCTAGCTCGAAAAACATCGCTTTTGCTCGTAACAAGGTCATGGACACGGTTTCCTCAAGATAGCGGAATGCGATTGGCTACAAGAATCCTAGAGTCGAAGCCTTGAGATATACACCCCGATTCTCCATGTTTGATGACTGCATTTCAGTGGAAATTGACGACCAAAGCAATTATTATCATAATGATAGGTTTTTCCGGGTTATGCCGTGGTCGTCGATTTGAACTTGACGTTTCGCTGCTCATGCTTTGCAACATTTGGAACACAGTGGATCGTATCAGTTATGCTCACTCAGAACACCACATGAGCAATACGACCCAAAAACATATTAAGAAGTTCGAGAAGCTTCAAGCCAAAGTCACACCGGTACCAAGATTGGATATCAAGAAAACGGTAATACATTTTTCGGACCAACCCCTCTCTAAGGACTGTACCTCGATTTTGGCAAAAGGATTGAATTTTGCCATCACTCCATCCCACATACCCAATGAAGAAGTGATCGCTGAAATTGAGAGTGCTATTCGCAAACTCCCAGTTGAGGAAGCCGAGGAAGTAAGACACGAGACCTGTCGTGTATTAAAGCGTGCTAAACCACCAACCAGGAACGTCACCAGAGCCGAAACACAAGCTCTGAAGGAAATCCGAAACAATCCAGACATTGTAGTTCTACGAGCTGACAAAGGAAATGCCACTGTAGTGATGAATAGAAAGGACTACCGGAACAAAATTCAATCACTACTGAATGATGAACAGTACGTAACACTGAAGAAGGACCCCACATCGAGGATAGAACGCCAGGTTAGAGGAGCTATCAAAAGCTCATTAATACCAGAGTCGGAAAATCGACGACTACTGCCTAGCGATACTACACCGCCCAGACTTTACGGACTTCCGAAGATCCACAAACCAGACGTTTCAGTCAGGCCAATTGTTAGCACTTGCGGATCTCCTACGTCTCAACTAGCCAGATACCTCGCTAACTTATTACAACCATACGTAGGCAGAACAGAATCCTACGTGAAGAACTCTGAGCATTTCGTGGAAATATTGGCTGATTTGGAAGTAACGGACCAGGACATGTTGGTCAGTTTCGATGTAGAATCTCTGTTCACCAATGTACCAGTAGAAGATACAGTAAATCTTATACAACAATGCTTCGTTCCTCAAGAACTTCGAGAAGACATTCCAGAGTTAGTAAGGATGTGCCTCACGACGACCTACTTTCTTTGGGAAGGAATATACTACGAGCAAAAGGAAGGAGCCGCGATGGGATCCCCGTTATCTCCAGTCATTGCTAACATATTTATGGAAGCCTTTGAAGATGAAGCTATTCAGTCCAGCTATCTCAAACCTAAATGTTGGTTCCGCTACGTCGACGACACTTTCGTTATATGGCCCCATGGAAAAGCAGCTCTTGAAGCTTTCTTGGCACACTTAAACAACCACCATGCCAAAATAAGATTCACTATGGAAACTGAAGAAAGTGGACGCCTACCTTTCCTGGACGTGTTAGTAAAACGAACCGCTAGCAACAGATTAAGCCATACAGTATATCGAAAGAAGACTCACACCGACCGATATCTGCATGCTTCGTCTCATCATCATCCCCAACAAAAGCGATCCTTGATCAAGACTCTTATTCATCGGGCCAACGCTATCTGTGACGAGGACAGTAAACCACAGGAATTGAGTCATGTGGAAGAAGCCTTACTCAGGAATGGCTACAGTCGACGAGACATCAAGAAAGCGTGCCAATACACTATGATTCCGAAAGAACCTAAACCTAAACCTATTAATTACGCCTGCCTTCCTTTCATCTCCGGAGTAACTGACAGAATAAGAAAGGTATTAGATAAAAAGAACAATTGAGTCCGCTATGGTACAATAAGAAACGTCGAACAATTGATCCCCTCCAACAAAGATTCTTTGCCCAGACTACAGACAGAAGTCGTTTACCAGCTCCAATGTACCTGTGGCAAATCTTACATCGGACAAACGGGAAGAAGCATCCAATGTCGAATAAAAGAACACCAGAGCCACACACGACTTGGAAACATACAAAAATCAGCCATCGCAGAACACTTATTAGGACCAGGGGACCACAGAATAAATTACGACTCCGTAAACATACTAGCCAGAACTAAAAAATACTTCCCTGGTGTTATTCGGGAATCCCTAGAAATTATTAAAAACCCAAACAATTTCAATCGAGAAGACGGCTATCGCCTTAGTAACACATGGAAGGTAGCTCTGCAAAACCAATCCATCCATAAACAAGTTTCACGTGAGCAACCAAGCGAAAAAACAACAAATCCGAATAACATACAAGATCTACATGAGCAGCCAACCGTAACGGCTCCTCGGTATATAACCAGGAGCAAAATGCACCAACATCAGACTTTAGAAAACTTCTGAAGAAGCTGACAGCATGAGTAGCGAAACGTCAAGTTCAAATCGACGACCACGGCATAACCCGAAAGAACCTATCATTATGAACAACGGCCGTGAAAGCCTGCATTCGACCATAATTATTATCATGTCTAGATAAATAATTATATTTGAGTTTCTCCAGTAGCATCGAACCCTTCTCCCCCCTGAAATTATGCAAGCTGAACTGTTGCATCTTCGACCTAATGAAACTCAGCGGCTGTTCTTTCTTGAAAACTGTCTATTGGAAAAACTTCTGCACGCATATACAAACACCTTGAAGCGAGGGAGAGAGCCGGTGTCATATGGAGAGCATCGCATACAAACAGAGGACTACGATTCAGTTGCAGTATCTCCATATTGCCTTCCACCCTTGAAGCAACAGGTGATGTCACGCATAGAACTCACTATTACGACTTTGAGGTAGGGCAAATGAATAATGCCGAACATCACACATATGAAAACCATCATTTTTTATTATGTAACGTTAAATTGTTGTGTGTTGTTATTGTTAACTGTTTTAATTTCTTGTTTGAACTCAAATAAACATATTTTATCACTATTGCTGCTTAATGTGTTTTTAAAAACGATATAATCAGAATCAGTATTACACAGTTATACAGACAGAACGTCAACGTGTGTACATCAAGCGTTATATAAGACATAAATAAACAAAATTTCGACTTTATAAATGAAACATATTTTCTAATTGCTTGCACTGTGTCACTGAAATCGGTAGTACGATATTTAAACAATATTTTTTATATTTTCTAGATACATATCTAACTGTTAACTTACGTACACTACATTAGAGTGCTATCAACAGGAATACTGAAATAAAGATTCGGTAAAAATGATAAATCTAGTATTACCAATAGCAGTTCCCTTTGAGGTCAGGAAAATATGTATCAATTCTACTGTTAAATTTAAAACGGAGTAGATTTTTCCGAAATTTATAAATGTGTATAATTTCGTGATATGATGCGACACTTCACACAAAATAAATTAAGCAAAACGTTAAGGGACATCCGAACACAATGGGCAAAGCGTTCAACAATGCAAACTACTATAACGTATAACGACAGTAATCATTACGGAAATAGCGTTATCATCCTTGTAACAAAATATAACGATAGTTATTAGCATTATTTTGTACTTCGGTAAATAGTCAGATACTAATACTGGAAGTATGTCCACAAAGAAAAACACGTCGAGACAGTTCTTTATTGTTGGGGCACTACTAACATGCTCTTACGTAAGTAGATAAGTGAAAATCTATAATTGCATTTTTCTGTCAAGAACATTAAAAACTTTAATTATGTTTCACAGAGAGATGAGGTTCTGGTAATACAATATGTTTTTGTCAACTTAAATTAAATGCTTCATTATTTATGTAACATAATGATTACGCCCTTTTTATTTTGAGGTAAAGTGCAGAGTTGAAGCTTCAAGAACCAACTTCTACGTCCAGCGTTTCGAATTATGCAACAACACACAAGGGCTCATAAAATTCTACGGAAACGTCACCAATGAGGGGTTTAAGCAGTACCTTACCTTCAACCTGACAAACACCGTCCCTTGGGACGACAACCTAGGGGTAGGTAAATAACAAATCACTGCACAAAGTAAACCATTCGCAATTCCAGCTTAGAACCGCCATATACTCTAAAGTTGGTACGGCCTTCGTGGAAATGTTCGTCATACGCGAAAAGAACTTCTGCAAGGCCACCAACAAGTACATGGGAGAGCTATGGTACGACATGGGAAGGGCGGCCCAGATACCGGTCAAAGTTTGCCCTGTGCCTGTGGTAGGAAATAGTTGCTGGTATAAATAAAAATGTAAAACTTACGATTTTGAATTTAGGGCAGATATCATGGAGAGCATATTGACCTGGATTTCCGCAAAATGTCACTGCAAACATTTCCATTTGGAAGACTAAGGTTTGTTTGGGAAGCTGTTAACAACAGGGATCAGCTTGTCAAAATGTGGTGCATGATCATGGAGGTTGATAATAGGCGGGATTGAAATGTATTTGTGCAGTAAAAAGTAACAAATTAATTTGTTTTATGTAGGCAGTTATAGTAACACAAATAAATTGTAAAAAAATTACACAATTCAACGTTTATATTCGTTTACCGACAGTAGGTAACGATAAAAGTCAATAAATAAGTAACAGATTCATGAATAAACAAATTAGAAAGTCATGCAAACGGTTTTAGACTACTTGATAAATTTATTACTTCTACCTATTTAGTTGTTAAAGAACAAATGCAATTTTTGACAATCAACGTTACCTATAGTGTATTATTAATAATAAATTCTTTATTTAGCATTTAGCTATTTACATTCAGTTCTTAAAGGAATAAAATAAAAGACTATTTCTACAGTAAAATATAATAATCTAAATATACTTCTAATCTAATTTTAAATATATTAAATTTATTATACTCGAGTAGCTATTTATTATCAATTTATTGGAAAGGTACGTTTTTGAGGACATATTCTGCACAGCGTGATTTAAATTTACTTAGCTCCGCTTCATTTTTTATTCACCCTGGAATCATATTATACAGTTTAAAGCCACGTCCGATGACCGTCTGTTCTAAGGCATTAGTATTAAGTGTTCTTACAAACAAGTGATCTCGGGAACGTGTATCATGACTGTGGACCTCATTTACAAAATTTACATAGTGATTTAGATATTGAGGCAATTTACCATTTAACATTTTGTATATAAATACCAGCGTATTAAATGTTAATCTTTGTTTTACGCTCATGATGCTTAAGCTACTTAACATATATTTCATAGGTGTAAACCTGTTACAATTTATTATTGCACGCATCGCTCGGTTTTGGATTTTTTGCATAAGTTTAATATCACAATCATATAGCATAAACAGAACTGAAGAGCAATATTCCAGTGTCGGTGCTATTAGCGATTTGTATATGATGAACTTGCTATAACTACTGAGATATCTTGTTAGTCTGAATATGTAATTAACTTTTTTTGAGTTTTTATTTATCAAAAGTCGAAGGTGGCTTTTGAAATTTAATTTTTCATCAATTACAGCACCCAGATATTTTATTTCATCAACCCGTTGAATTTCCTGATTATTTATAAGAATTTGATTATTTTTAGTTGGTACAAGTTGTTGATGCATGTGCTTATTTGCTAGGATCATATATTTCGTTTTTGCTATATTTAACTTAAGTTTGCACGCGCATAACCACTGAAATATTGCCGCGAGTTCCTCGTTTAAAGTCCTCACAACTCAGTCAAAATCTTTGCCATAGGTATATACAGGGTGATTTTAAAATGTTTCGCCAAACTTCGGGGTATTGTTCTACACACCAAGGCAAGTAAAAAAGTCCATGTAAACATGTGTCCGAAAATCGCGCGTTTCCGAGTTACGAGCAATTTTTGAACTTGGGAAGTAGTCCAGTCAAATGGTGCTCAAAAAGGGCGAATAGGGGAGAGGTTTGGTGGAGTTCCGATATTTGGTTCCTATATGTTTTTTGGGTCGCTGTACACGAATATCAGGTTTTCCAACAAGAATTTTGACCGGAAACACGTTTTTTAAGGAAAAACCGTGTAAATCGTTTTTTTAGTTTTTCTAAAATTACTCGAAAGCTATCCAATTTCGTAAATATTAAACCTATATGAAATAAAAGAGAGTAAAATTTCTTACATTTTATGTATTAGCGGTTTTTTCTCCGATCAATCGTTCAGCCGCGAGAGCGCCGCGAAGTTATTAGGTGTTAAAAGGGAATTATGCCAGTTTATTTCATAGTAACTCGAAAACTATACATTTTTCGTAAATCAACAATGGTATATGAAATGAATCTTCATAATTGAAATGTTGCCAAACTCGATACTCGCGTACAGCGACCTAAAAACCATATAGGAACCAAATATAAAAACTCCAAAACTTTCCCCTATTTTCTACCATTTGACTGGACTATAATTTTGCGGCGCTCTCGCGGCTGAACGATTGATCGGAGAAAAAAACCTCACATACATAAAGTGTAGAAAACTGTGTCCTCTTTTATTTCATATAGGTTCAATAGTTATAAATGATGGATATCTTTTGGGTACTTTTAGAAAAACTAAAAAAAATCGGTTTTTTACAAGGTTTTTGCTTAAAAAAACTTGTTTCCGGTCTAAAATTTTATTGAAAAACCTGATATTCGTGCACAGCGACCCAAAAAACATATAGGAACCAAATATCAGAACTCCACCAAAACTCTCCCCTATTCGCTCTTTTTGAGCACCAATTGACTGGACTACTTCCCAAGTTCAAAAATTGCTCGTAACTCGGAAACGCGCGATTTTCGGACACATGTTTATATGGACTTTTTTACTTGCCTTGGTGTGTAGAACAATACTCCGAAGTTTGGCGAAACATTTTAAAATCACCCTGTACATATAACTGTGTCATCCGCAAACAAGTGTATCTTGGATTTTTTAACATGAAAAACAATATCATTTATAAATAATAAGAATAAATAAACCCCAAGTACACTTCCCTGAGGGATACCGTGTTTATTTGTAAGTGGCTTAGAACATGAACTATGTATTTTTACAGTTTGTGATCTATTACATAGATACGATTGGAACCATGATAATACCCTATTAGTAAAACCCATTTTTTCTAACTTGGCCAGTAGGAGATCTCGGTTTACTGTTTCAAACGCCCCCCTCAAGTCCAAAAACACAACAATAACAACATTTTTATCCGCGATTTGCTGTTTCCAGTCTAAGAAGTGGCCTGCAAGGCTGTCTCGCATGAATGCTGTGACTTAAAAGCAGACTGTGTTTCAGCGATTATTATTTTGTTTTTATTGCAATATTCTAGGAGCTGTTCTTTTACTACAATTTCTAATACTTTTTCATATGCTGGAAGTATGTTTATGGGTCTAAAATCTGAGCAATTTACGCTATTTCTTATTTTTGCAATCGGAATAACTGTTGACTTTTTCCATGTTGTCGGAAAAACTCCATTTCTTAAAGATAAGTTTATAATATCTAGTAGACGATTTCCAATCGCTTCATTAGCCAATTTTTGATTTCTTACAGAAATACCTTCCGACCCGGATTTGTTTGGGAGATTTTTAACAATTTTATTTAAGCAACTCATAGATATTTCTGTAAATGAATCGAAAGTGTTGATAGGGATGCAAATTTTGCGTAATATATCTGGAAAATTGTTTATTATCGGTATGCTATTTTCAATTTCACTAATGCTGCTTATAAAGTATTGATTGAATTTACTTGCAATTTCCATTTGGTCGTTTACAAGGAGGTCACCGAACATAATTTCTTTTATATTGTTATCTACTTTAGCATCAACAAGGTTTTTAATGTTAATCAACTTACTGTTTGCCTTATTTTTATCTATTTCATTAAAATAATACATTTCTTTGGCCCTTTTCACGCTAGTAACGACTTTATTTCTTGCAGTCTTGTAATTTTCCCAATCTACAGCATTTCGAGTTTGAACAGCCGTACTAAATAAATTGTCTCTAATTTTCATATCAGCAATTATATTTTGTGTAAGCGATTGTTTATGAGAAAATCTACTTGTCAACAAACATTTTTTTAATGGGCATAGATTATCAAGAATACCTAATAAGGTATTAGTAAAAAAAACATTACTATTTGAATTATTCCATTCGCTGTTTACTAACAGGTTGTGGAAGTTCTCAACAGAGAAATTTTTGTAGCAGCGTTTATATATAATTTGCTTGCTATTTACGAATGTAAATAACAATAAGATGAATGAAAGTAACAGAATAATTTTAGTTAGCATCTAAGGCACTTAATGCGTACGCATCAGCTAAGACAGGGTTTTTCGAAATTCTAACCCCAAAGGATATAGAAGGAGTAAAAATGGATCCTATTCACTGCGGTTTTATCCGATTCATCGACACCCAGGAAGTTGAAATCACATCAGTTGCTCTTATAAGTAGACTTCGAAATGTTTCAGGATTTTTTTTTAAATTCGTCCCTCAAAGAAGTCAAATGTAGTAGATGTGTGTTTCTGCAGCTCGCCATAACCAAATTCTGATATAAGCCAATCTTCGGGAATATTTCTAGAGTTGTAGACTTCAGTAAATAACGAAGTTCACCAGTTTATTCCTTGTGTATCAAATAGCTTGAAAAACTCAACTTCAATGTCATCCGGGCCTGCTGCATTACCTTTTTTTCACATCCCTTATTGCTTCTCCTACTTTTATGCTTTGTCCACTTTCCATATTTATCCGGGGAGGTTGTCGTCGATTGTCTTCATATAATTTATTTATATATGCTTCCCATGTTTCTTTGATTTCGTTCTTACTAATAATAACTTTTCCGTCGTTGTCAACTAATTTGTTTATTTTTCTTCTGTTCTTTTCTACGTACGTTGAAAGTACCATATTTTTTCTGCAAGGCTTCCATCTTTAGACATTGTCCATTAGCATCGTTTCCTTTAGCTTCTTTAATCCTTGTTTTAATAATTTTTTCAACACTTTTGTACTGTGTAGGGGTATTATTCATTATTCTTCTTCTTTCCATCAACTGGAGAATTTCCTTCGTCATCAACGGTTTATGTTTGCTATCGTTTTTAGTGTTCATTACAGCTGCCTTTAATTCTTTGATCTTTTCGTTGACATTCTGAATGTTCCGGTTGTTCTGCGCATTTATTTGCAGTAGCATTGTTGCGGAGACTGGTGTAAAATTTGTTATATATTCCACTGGGGATTTACATACTATGATACCTACTCCATGTTGATGTTTTCCTTGGGAATGACCAGAATAGTATACCGTATATTTGTCTATGTCACAGTAATTATCCCCCGGTCAACGCATTTTACTAATGCCCATTATGTCGATTTTCATCCTTTCCATTTCCTGTATAGCGTTATTTATTTTTGCTAGTGCACCATAGTCTTGACGTTCCATGTGCATATTTTAATTTCCCTATCCAAGAATAGTTTACTCTTTATCATAACATCATTCTTAACCGCATTCCCCGGAGATTCGAACGGGAGACTTGAAACTCCCGTATATTCGATTATGAACGTAGCCATGATGATTTTACTAGAGGACACCCCTAAGGATCTATAATGCAATGGGTTCTCAATTTCCTTCTGCATCCTTATGTCGTTGAATTACCTCAACAGTTCCTTCGGTTTTGTGGTCGCTTCGGCCACTGGGAATAAGGGTGCCCATTGTTTCTGCTGCTGCAAATAAATGCCAGCCCTATACAAATGAACATCATTTAAGTGTATGCTCCAACAACAGACTACAATACTCCCAAAAATAGAACTGACGCTGATAATTGGCGATTTTAATGCTAACATCCGAAAAGGTTGTGAAGGAAGAGTAGTAGGCCCATACGGACTACGTGTAAGGAATGAAAGAGGAGATACATTAAGCAATTTTGCAGGTGAACAAGATTTTGTTGTAACCAACACATTCTTTTTGTTACCTACGAGACAATATTGTATACGTGGAGGTCCCCCATGGATACGATAGAAAATATAATTAGGAATCAAATTGATTATTTCCTGGTAAATAGAAGATATAGCTGTACGTCAGTAACAACATATGGGGGCTGATATACAGTCAGATTACAACCACTTAGTAGCAGTCTTCAGATTGAAACTGAAAAATTTACGCAAGAAAGAAACCAAGAAATATGACCTAAAAAAAATCAAAGAACCTATATAAGAGAACACGCAGCAGTGCGTTTGGAGAACATAACTCAGAACGAAGTTGTAATGCGTTACATTATTATTGATTATTTCGCTGTGAGTCCAATTTAGATCTTGCTATAATTTATGAGTAGAGCTTTTAATGTGTTCATATATTTTTATTTTATTTTTATTTTTATACTACAACTATAGTTTTATCATTCTATACAAGAAGAACTCCAATTATTAAGACACTCCCAGAGAGTACGTAAAGTATAAACGAAAGATGGAGACCTTTCTGTTATTTTTTTCCTTACCTACAATTATTTCACAGCGTTTGTTAGTTTAGTGTATTGGCTGAGGGGAGGACATTTAAGATTAAAAAAGTTTGTAGCCCGTACGAGGAACGGGTATCTTGCTAGTTATTTTATAAAATTACAAATTCGTTGTTCGTAATAAATCTGGAATAGTATTATTATTATTATTATTATTAACTTCTGCATTATGTTTTATAAGTGTATGGTTAGTTTTGAGAGCAGCAGTTTTGGTAAACTTTTGGTTTATTGCTTTGTTTGCAGTCTAGGGAAGTACTTATACTAATTTCTGTTGACGATATAAAATAGGGTTGATGGAAAATAATGTGATGATCCGTTAATACCATTCTTGTTAACTATTTCAAACTTGATAGATTTCGTTAAAATAATAATGAATGAAAATCTACCGTGTGTTTAAAAACGCATTCACAGCATGCCATGATAAAATTAAAATTTGCCATAACTTGATAGATTCCCATTAAAGCAAATGAACTACCATAAGTCAGAGAGAACTAAATTACATCTTAACCTTAAACTATTTTCCTAACAATATACAAAACACTTATTAAAAATAATTTTTATTGACTGTTATGATTAATATACTTGTAGTTGTTGTGTAAATGCCATCTTATTTTCCATCTTGCTTGATACAAATAAACTTAATGCAGTGTAAACGCATGTCACAGTGACAAATGTGTTCATAAGCAAACTGCAATCTGATATTCACCTACAGACTTAAGTTAAAACATGACTAGATTGTTTTATCTTTCTTTTCAGGGCCTGTCTTAAATTAGTTTTTTGGAACGCACGATATACAGGGTGTTAATTAAGTACGTAGGCAAACTTTAAGGGGTGATTCCTTGATTAATTCTAAGATAAAAAGTTCATACAAACATGGGACCTAATCGGCTTCGTTTTCAAGATACAGTTTGTTGAAGTTTAAACAAAAGTATCTTTTTTTTCAAAAATCTGGAAAACGCCTATAGGTATTCTAATGAAACTTGGTGTACTTTAGTATTTCATAAAATGTCATTGTTTGGTCAAAATACATTTAATTTATTTCCACCAGTGGTGTGCATCGGGGCCACCTCAGTTAGCTTATTTTATAAAAATCTGGTACGCCATTGATTTTTAGCCAATATGATAAGTTTTTTAGCTTCATCCATTGAAACTATACAAAAGATGTATCTTTCATTTTTTTGATAGAATAAACCATTTTCGAGAAAAATAGAAAAATATGTAACAGCAATTTCGTTCATTGGACGTTAATGAGACCTAAAGGGCTTCATTTTCAAAATACAGTTTAAAGAAGTTTAAAAAAGAAATTTAATAACAAACAATTTTACAATAGCTACAAAACTTAGCTAAAAAACGGTGGCGTACAGGATTTTTTTTAAATACGGCAACTGAGGTTGCCCTGATGCACGCCAGTGATAAAAATAAATTAAATTTATTTTGACGTAACAATGCCACTTTATGAAATACTAACTTACACCACGTTTCATTAAAATACCCCTAGACGTTTTCTAAATTTTTGAAAAAAAACTGTTTTCTTTAAACTTCAACATCCTGTATTTTGAAAACGAAGCCCTTTAGGTCCCATGTTTGTATGAACTTTTTATCTTAGAATTGATCAAGGAATCACCCCTTAAAGTTTGTCTACGTACTTAATTAACACCCTGTATAATCAACTGCGTGTGGTGTTGCTAGTCCTCCGCGAAGCGATTGGATTCGTTAGCTGCAGCGAAAACTTCCATTCTACGAGAAACTACTCTAAAGTTAAACTTAAAATGGAAGAGAGAAGATTCGTTTTTACTACTGTTGCTTTAGAGAAACGATTGGTAACAGTAGATGCAGGTAGGGGCACTATCAACATCAGTCTTTGTGGCCTTGCTACTGCGGTTGAGGAAGAGAGGGTCCACTTCGACTGTGCGCCATATTGAATAATATTAAACTCCAGTCAGATCTCTGGGAAATAAAGTGTTAAGTTTTAATGCTATTAAACCTAAAAACATCAAATTATAACGAAAAAATAATAAAGCTTGGAATTTGCATGGACATTTACAACGGTTTCTTCAACTAAAAAATCTGGTTATACTGCAGAAGGGCACTAGCAGGATCGGTAACGTAGCCAACTGCGAAACACACTGGAACGACTTTGAATACCTACACACAGGTGAGAACGACGTAATATAATTTACTGATTACGAAACTGAAGGTTTTTTCTGAGTGCGTCTCGGACGAGTGCAGTATGCAAATTGTAGTGACATGTCGATGTGCTGACAGACAAAATAATCATTTTATATCTACATGTAAAAAAGAGTAATACGAAAGGTCACTAGCTCCTAAAGAAGATTGCCAAGGAATTTTAAAACAGTTAAATAATAAATGAAATACAAACATACGTTTATATGAAACGGAACTAATTTCACAGATCTACAAAACCTGGCAGAATATAATTGATCAATCGATAAAATTATTTTGTGCAAATTGTCTCACTGTGTCTTGTATAATATTAAAACCTTATAAAAAAAATAAGAGAGTTTATTGCATAATTTAAATGCCGCTCAACCGAGATGCCGAATTTAATCATTATGTTCCAACATATAGGAGCTAAAAGGAGATTATGAATGGAAGTAATTTCCCAAACTAGCGATTCAATAGAAATGTATAACTCAAACTCAGATAAAATACTGGTCTAGACAGATCCAACTCTTATAGTTTTCTGACAATTCAAAAAGTGAAAAATCGTGATAAGTGTATTATTTGTATAATGTAATTCACATGCATGACAAACTCTTATGAAAAGGCTTCGTATATGACAAAGCTGTTGCTTTAACGATTTACACTTCACTATACGCCAAAACTTTAAGAAACACCCATATGTAAGTAGCAGCGGAAAAGTTCACTGGATTTCAGTATACGTACGTACAGATAATTTCCTTCACGCTGAAACGTCTACTGTATCTGAGTACCCGCTGTTGTATAGTTTGAAGGTTAATATGAGAACTTCCCGAAAGTTTCCGGAAAACTGCCGAAGTTTGAGTTCGAGGAACTATATAGTAGTTGTGGAAAAGTTTCACTTCAAGACAGACTGGTTCATGTGCCAAGCAGATTCTGTTGTTGGCTTGAACGTCTCTAATTCTGTTCTAAATTTTTGTTTACTAGTTTTTAGGATAAATACTAGTAAGCTGTGTATTTAGGAAACATTGCGGCTAAGTTGTGTAGTTAAAAAAATAAAGTAACATTTATTATAGATGCTATTAATATTTTAATTAGGTTTGAGGCAATAGTTACACATGGTTCTAAATATCAAATTTTCGCTTAATTGATTTAATAAAAAAATGTGACTACTATGTTTCTTAGCTTAACGAGATTATATCTTTTCTCAATGCAATTTCTAAGTGATTATTGCTTACATTCCGATTTATCCAGAAGGCTCTCCTAAAAACCCACAAATTTCTCAATTATCATAAAAGCTTGCGCTGACGCGAATCAGCGGTACACTTCTATCAACACTGCAAACACGTAAATAGAAATCTTTGTATGCAAATATATCATGCGGTATTCCCTCATGCATACGCTCGCCGAATCCTTGTAAACAAATTTGCTCGCTGTAATTTCCAATGCGCCAACAATTTATTTGCCTTATTTAGAGTTTCACTTCGTTCATTTATTTTTATTCAATATTTGCTAAACAACCCAAGAATTAATGCATCAGGAAATTCGGAGAGATGAAAGCTGCAAAAGTTGGTGCTGTTCTGTAATAGCGGTTTCGCTGGTTTCAGATATCTGTACGGGGTGCAGTCCCAGGATAAAGCAGTTTGCCTTGTTCGGCTCTGACATGTTTCCACGTTTTGAAGAGGCACGGTGTTGCATGCGTCATCCAGGCATTCTGTTTATGCGTATGGATTACTACAGGTTAAGAAAGTATCATCTGTTATAATTAGCACCATCTGAAAAGCTCTCTAACGATCTCAAACCTCACATACATTGATAAAAATTTACAAATATTTGACAACTTTGTGGTTAAAATTCCCACACAACAGGTAATTAAATAATTTATTTTTGCTTTACGCATTTCTATAATATACTCCTCTTTTTTAGTTATTTTTGCTAGTTTTCAATAGTGATACCCATTTTGAGGTAATGGCTGAATGCTTCTCAACAATCATAAAATTCACTTACATCCACAAAGATCTACAAATAATTTTCAACGTTTTGATTAAATTACATACACCATTGGTAATTATTTAATATGTGTTACTTATCTTATCATCGTCTATTTTTAGTTACCCTTGTCAACTTTCGTTGGTGATGTCCCAGCTGGGGTGCATAACAAATTTTGTAACATTATATAATTTCACCTTACGATTAATTGTTCCTGCACTTTGTAAGTTGATCGTTTAGCAAACACGGTAGATATTATAATGTTTTCTTTTTCCACAGATTTTTACTCAACATCTTGTGCTCCTTTTTAATTGAAGAATAATTTTTTTAGCTTCTCATGATTAATAAAATATTTATTGAAATTATTTTTCAAATAACTACTCTCAATTATTACATAATTATTTATAAAAAATTTAATAATGTTTTTTCACAAACAATATTCAATTTTTTTTGGGAAGATTTCTTTCATTTATTTATAAAAAAAAATAAATTTTTGGCTCACTACATGTTATTCGCAAATACTAATTTATTATTAAATCAATTTATGTATTTTGTCTGATAAAGCTGTGTAATACAGCGAAACGTACCTATTTCTTTTTTGAATAACTACATGTTGTTTAAAAAATAATTTAACAAAGTAATTATTATACATACAAACTTTTAGCTGACACTTCCCCTAACGTATTGTTTATTACCCCTAACAGCGGCATTCAAATTTCTAAATATTATTATTACTATTATAGTCCAGCCATATTAGGGTTACACCTGGAAATAGTTCCCATAAAGGATATACTGTGCGTATGTGTAGTACCAGTACCTAGTCATAACTTATCAAGTACAACAATTTTTTGCATATCTCTAACGGTTTTCGAGAAATAAAAGGGTATGTTTTCTGCTTATAGGTAATCGCTTTAGCTTTGGTGCCAATACAAAATTTGGACGAAGCTATAGATATTCTGGCGGAAGATCTACCCAACGACCTTTCACCTTTAATGGACTGGTTCGAGGACAATTATGTTGGAAGACCAACACGTCGAGGAACTGCAAGACGAGTTCCAATGTTTCCTACTGATTTATGGAATGTCTACGAACGCACCCTAATGGCAGAAGATCGTACAAACAATCATGTGGAGGCTGCTCATCGTCGCTTGCAAACGGAATTAGGTGTAAATCATCCATCCATCTGGAAGTTCATTGATGGATTAAGAAAAATTCAGAAGGGTTGTGACGTCTACATGGAACAACTCATAGCGAGACAACTTCCTCCTCAGAAATTGAGGAAATATCGTTTGGCTGATGATAGAATTTTAAAAATTGTGAGGGAAGTTGAAAACACTGGTCGACAAAAATTAACTATTTTCTTTCACAAGAATTAAAATAACAGATTCTGAAAGTATTTTTGGTGCTGAATTCAAATATAATTTCAGTTTTTCCCCATCGGGCAGGAGTTTTGTGTGATATTCATTTGAATATTTTACAATATTCTAAAAAATCCGTAACTAGCTATCTAACTCAAAATTATAACTACTCATTCTGAGTTACCTAGACTGTGGTAGATAGTGAGTTTCGGGCATATTTTGCATCTAAAACGTCTCTCTTCTTGGTCCAACGGTAGTCAGCCAGCATATTGGAACTCCACTTGCCTTGGTACCTCTTCTCTATTGTAGAAATTTGCTGATGAAAACGCTCACCGTGTTCATCGCTGACAGCTCCAAGATTTTCCGGGAAGAAGTCTAAGTGAGAGTCCAAGAAGTGCATTTTTAAAGACAAGTTGCATCCCATAGCTTTATAAGAATGCAGAAGATCAGCCACTATGTCACGATAGCTTTTTGCTTTATGGTTTCCAAGAAAATTGCAACATAAGCTTTTGAATGACTGCCAGGCTGCTGGATTTAACAGTCCTTCAAAATGTTCGTCAGCCATTAATGACCGAATTTGTGGTCCTATAATAATTCCAAACAGAAAGGAAGGAAATATTTCACTAGTGAACAAACTCACAGTCAGCTCAATACTGACACAGCACAATGCCAGATTAATAGGGCTGAGCATGTCCAAACATGAATGAACCTGCACAGTTTTGTTTTATGGTGCTTCAGCATGATATTACAAATAATTTCCTTAAATACAGCTTGGGTAGAATCGCTACATATGAGGTAAAGGTTCCTATGACAGGTCAAAGAAAACGCTAAAATCAGATTTTGAAAAGTAGCTTTCACAGAAAAACTATGCCTGATGGGAAAATTCTGACTACATATCTGAATTCAGGATGAAAAAATGCACTAGATTCACTATTCAGATTTTTTGTGAAAAAAACCTTGTCGACCAGTGTAATAGAACAAGTTGGAATATTGACGTTCAATAGCCCACAATTATCAATTCAACCAATAAAATGTTCATACTTTTTTAAATTTATTATACTTTACTGTAGCATTACATATTATAAATAGTATTTCCATGTCATTTAATTTATTTCTATGCGTTACCTTCTAAATGTAATATACTTTCTACGAGAAAATTTCCGGATCATGTGTGTATCTATATGTTATTCGAAATATTGAAATTGTTCTGGCGGCGAACTGGCCCGGTGGCGAAACGGCCTAGCGTCGAAACGGCCGTTGCGAACCGGCGGTGGCGAATGGGCCGCAGCGAAACGTCCTAGACCGGTAAGTTTTAGTTAGATTGTGAGTTAAGCTGGTTGTGTTGTTGTCATGTTTGACGACTGGCGCCCTTTTATGATTTGTTTCACGTTGTATGCATTTAATAACGTTAAAAATTGTTCTGATCCCTACCCATGACAAGAAATCGCGACGAGTTAGAGCTAGTCTGAATTGTGATCGCTCGTTGAGGGCGATACACGTTTACTTTCTGGGCCTGTTCCTCTATAAACTGTTGTTTATGTTTTCTTGTTTTTCTTTCCTTCTTTATTTTTAACTTGATACTTCTTTTCCAATATTTTTTTAAATCGTCGTTTGGGGTTTTACTTTTGAACTATTTTTCTTTCATTGTTTCCTGTATTTTGAAAAAGACATGCTTCATTTGTTCTGCTTACATATCTAACATTTTCTATTGCCGTTACTTTCACAGCAATTTATTATTATAAACGTGTTTCTCTATACTGCGCCCTTCGAAATCATCTGTTTTCCCAATGCATTATTCATTCTGTGAATATAGTCGTTTGAAAAATCCTAATTGTGCTAATTTTTCAAAATTACATTTGTCAGATACCTCCAGCTTCCCGAAGCGCAACCCTGTATCATTTTCAGTACAACGGAACTTAGTTTCGATCTCTATTCGGATATATTTAAAATCCTCTGTATCATGACGGTACACCTCTTGCGAAACCGCTAGTTATCGTATCAGGCTTATCATGATATCATAAATCGTTACAGTTCTGTCCCTCAGCTGGGACACGCCTATATGAATCTTTAGAAATGTTATTTTTATATAGACCTTGATAATAATAATAATAATAATAATAATAATAGTGACTTTATTGACTGAAACAAATACAAAACTAAATGCAGTTTATGATTTTCAGTTGTAAAGCTCAGTGTGGTTTCACGTATTTTGAGGTCAGATACGTTATTTTAAGGATCACAGAATCAGGTACGTCCAAATCTTGGAGTTGAGCACGTACATATTTCCAATCCCAGATGAACATTTTCGTGCTAGAATTTTCCCGCTATATCATCGGCATATACACTACATATATACAGCTGTCTTGATTATCGCGAGCGAATCAGTTTCTCATTACACTGAGCTACTTGATTCTTTTAAACGTGTTATGGGTTCCCCCGTTAACATTTCAATTCCTTAAGTCGCCCATTGTATTTGTTATTCCTCAATTACTCTGTTCGTATTACACTTTTTCAATGTTTCTGGAACGTGTGACTGACCTGAGGCCTTTCTCTAATTGGTGCTTTGACTAGATTGTGTTCGCATTTTATATCAGCCTATCTCATTGCTCTTACGTATTAATAAATTCTTCAATTTTTACTCTGTAACAACGTGATGTACTTGCTTTTTGCAGCCTTTAAATTAGTTTATCTTTTGGGTTAAATTTTGTTCCCCGTATTGTGAGATCATTCACGTTGCAAGATCCTATCAATCTTTGTCCATTGTCATTTCCGTTCAATTCAATGCCATAATTTCGCATTACACGTTCTTTATATTTATTATCGAAATCAACATGTACTTTTCAGTTACCTATTAATATTTTGACATCTCATATGTGCTGTTTCTGTATGCTTTGTAGTATGTTTGAATTTGAACATTGAATTAGACTTTTGTGCTAACTTCGTTTTTGGTAGTAGTAACATACACATTATAAGTATTATTATATTGCGAAATTTTGCTGTAAGCCTAACTCATATAATAAACATTAAATTTGCTTTAGCTTTATTAACTATTGTACGCGTACTGTATCAGAATAAATATTGATGCCACTACTCTTTCATTTATTTCCCCCTTTTACTTTTCCCCCTGATTATATTATAGTTTTACCAATGACTAGTCTTATATTACGTTCTCTATTTCATCTGTTTTCATTTATTCTCAGTATTTTAAAGTGTTGTAACTACTTTCATTTATACCAAAGTTGCTTTCGACTTGAAACGTTGTTACCGTCAACCGTCAACTTTAGCTGTAAGAAAATTACGGGCTCCTAGTAGCAGGTAACCCAGCACTACAAAAGGCGATACTAACAAAACCTGAAAATTAAAGGCAACGACAAAGGCAAAAATAAAATTCGCAAACGTGGATAAGGAGTCAATATAATTTATTTCAACATTAGTGCTCGGCGTTACATACATAAACAAAGTTCAATAACGGCAAAACCAGATTAAATTATCACATTTCAAATCAAAGTAGCATAGATATTAATAGCGATCGTAATTGTGATTATATCAGCAATCAATTACTGTGTAGATGTTTAATACCAATAAGTATTGCAGCAAGAGGTACAAATTGGGTCCCGGGTAGTGTAGCTTGAACAAGCGTCCACGTACGATCAGTAGAGTTAAGCAACGCTCTTTCTGCTCAGAACTTGGATGGGAGTTCCACGGCTGCTTCACTCGGCGCTTCGTGGTACGACTGCCACGGAAATAGTTGGTCCCGGATGTCATAATAACATCATGACAGTCGTTAGTGGGGTTGGAAGACCCCATAAAATGTATAGCGATGCCTATAATTGGCCTAACGGCTGTTGGCTGAGTATCAAAATAACAACAAATTGACATGTTTTATTTAGCAAATTGAATTTCTGGAGAACTACTGAACAAGGCCTACAACCGCGGCTAAAAGGATTACTATTTAAATTTAGGGTAGCGGGTTGAATGTGACCCCAAATCCTGAAATGGAAGAAACTGTTAGTTGTCATTTATATTTTATATTCAAATGGTCCTAATGACGCAAGACCTTGGTTCAGATAGAGCGCTATATGACCCGGAAGTCGCTTGGTAATTTATGTGAAAATCATAAATAATACTTCAAGACGTCAGGTAAAGTGAGTTCATTATTGAAATATCTTGCAAGTACGGGATTGTCTTAGCTCAACTCAACCGAACTATTCGGTCATGACGTGAATCCAAATTTAAATTAGACTTATATAATTTCGTTTCACAATTTCACAAATTGAATGGTAATATTCACTCGGATGGCATGTGAGACACATCCAAGTTATGTTTACATTTCTACTACAGTAGCTAGGTTATGCTAATAAACTGTGCTACACAGGCTCGTTTTTAAGTTTACGCTATTAGCTCAAATAAGAGGGCAACCTAATGTTTTCCGTATACGATATAATCTGGTATATGCCAAACACATTAAAAGTGCTAATACAAATTCGGAGATATGTACACAAGAGGGTTCTAATTTGTAGGTTAAAGTCGAGGCACCTATGATGCGACTCAGGTCGAACAATTATACTGGATAAAACAGAGCTTGGGCAGCTACACAGCAGCTCGTAGACGTATAGAAAGCCCTGACTAACACGTCACGGAGTCCACATATGGCATGCGCTAGGGCCGTCAATATGCCGGTATCGTATGGGGCTTCGAATAGCTTTTGGCTGAGTGGATTGGTCTCAAGCTAACTGCAGGATCGGAGCCTTCTAGCACACCAGTCCCAAGCACGGAGATCGCAATAAACCCAAAGATACCATGCGTTTACAGAGAGGTCGAATTTGGCCGTACGGGGAGAAAAAAGAGCTAAAATTAATTGCACACAATAGAGCCAAGGCGTAAGGCATAAAAGGGAAGTTTAGGCATACCTTTTCGATGTTCGGCTCTCAGCTCTGCCGAAATGTAACCATGCGCTTGACTCAAGTGAATCCAGAACGATGTCTGATTTGGGAAATTCCCATAAATTTACCTCAGCGGGACGTTATCCAAATATTCCAACCAAAAAACGGAATCAAAAGGGGGCTTTCTCAAGAAAGGATGCTAGCGAAAATCTAGATCATTGGAATGTATGACAACGTAGATCACTCAGCAACCTTTCTGCATCAAGATATGGAGGCAAAATGGACGAAATGGCTTGATAAGACCCAAAAATTTTGAGAAACGGGAGAAGTATTGGGTACACAACCAAACTATCACTAGCATGAAGTGAGGTCTAACCTGCACCAAATTAATTAGGAATATGTCCACCTATTGAAACTCAAAAATAGACTGATAGCTCAATTAAAACGTAGACCAAAATTTAGCTTTAACTAAAATAGAACAGATAATTACAGACGTATTTAAAAGTAACTTTTGGCTCATAACAACATTTTGCAAATTTACAATTTTTGTCGCAACAGCTCAATCAATACCGACCAAACCAAATTATATGAAGAATCTTATAAAACTACATAGGTTTTGGAAAAGCAGCAACTACTTTGGTGTTAAAAAAGTAAGAAACTTAAAAAGATTGTGTATGCCGCACTGGATGCATATAAACACGACAACATGAACGTCATTTCCATTTTTTCTCATCTTTAAAGAAATCTGAAATGCTACATTATCAGCTTCTAGTTTGCTAATTCTCTTTAATCGTAGTTGTCATGCATGTGTATAACATAATATAACAGCGACCATACCATATTGAACGTACCGTTTTAACAGATTACGAATACTGAAAGTGTTTTCAGGAGGTACTTTTCCTAATAGTGTATTGTAAAAACCGCTCCATGCCAACAGTGTGCCGAAGTATCGATAACGGGCTTGTATCGTCCCATACTGTTTATATTATTAATATCGCCGCTGTACAATAAATACGAATATGAGAGATATTTATTAGGTTTTCATTGCTCTTTTAGAATGATTTAAATTTGAGTATCATTTGATTTTTAATTCAAAAATCTCGTTGCAGACTTATTTCTTCTACGTATGCCTACTTGTACGATCATTACTTGCCTCTGGCAAGTAAACCTGCAGAAGACAATATAATATCCATGCCATTAATGCATTTCTCTATTTGTGGTTTTCACAATTTCCTCCTGCTCAACTTGTAAATTTACTAGCCGATCCCGTTTTTCCCCTCTCGCTTTTTATTATAACGACGCGACGATGCAAAGAAACGAGGCAACAATAAAGCCGCCTGTTTAGCAGCAGTCAGATTTCGTATCAGCGATGGACAACCTAAAACCATTTGTTTCTGCAAAATCCCTCGATAATCCGTTAGCATATGCAAAGCTCAGGGCGATTACACAAATCCTGTAAGCCGTCCTTTGAACGCAAAAATTTCCGCATGTCCAATTTGGTTCTTTTCATGTCCATCTTTGGACTTGGAGCACGAAAACTACATAGTAAGGCCCGCTAATCCGGATGTTTCCTGGAAAGTACTTCGGTCTACTGCATTATAAAATTTAAATAATTCTGCAGATGCCTGGCCCCAATAAGAATTATTGAATATAGTTCATCCTCATGAATATATTCCTTTGCCTCTATTAGAATAACGGATTGGTTGGTGCGCCTCAAGTGCAATTTGGAACTGACGCGAGCATTTGCTGATGTTTCAGTTGTATGTCAGCAAGTGACATAAAGTTTTGTTGTAGGGATCTTTAAGGGGCGCTATTTTTCAGTTTACTACGAGGGCGTATTAAAATATTCCGGCCAACTATGTAGAGAAAACGGCTAGAAGAATGACATTCGTTTAATCCAATCTAGTATCTTTTACGTTATTACACATTTAGCGGTATCTGTAAATCCCTTACAAATGTAATCTGTAAAGCAATACTCCTTACCCTGAATAGCCTTTTTATTAACTGAAAATGTATATTTTCTTTCAGATTGTAGTAATTCGCTTTATTTAGTATCATAGTAAGATTTGTAATTTTCAATAAGCGCGCATATAAAACTTCAATTTACTGATAAGCTGATGGGTTTATAAAATTTGGAAGATTTTCACTTCAATATTAAATCACAAACATTTCTTTAAAAATTCAGATTATATCAGGTAATTCACGATGCAGAAACGAGATTCCCCTTTAATCAATACCAGCCCTCGGTTGCCATCCGAATAAGCCTCTGGGACAATTTTAATTAATTCACGTACATCACACGTAGCTTTTAAATTTATATGACGCCTGAGAATTATGATCAGCAGTTTTATATCACGAGCAGAATGCAAAGCTGCACTTTTACGACTCGAAGCAGCAGTCAAACTGCTATAACTTTAAACTGCTTTGTCCGCAGCTTTGATAGTTTCGGAAGAAGTTAAAGATGTTTGCAAGTTGAACATGCTGTTTCATAGTGTGAAAAACTAAGTAAAGCGAAGTTTTATCGGTTGTTTCCTTTTTTTTTGACTGACAAGTCTTTGGACTACGAGGTCTTAAATTCCATAACTTTTAAAAAGTTTGAGAAAATCTTATGTTTTAATGAAAACAGAGGTTGGATATTTTTTCTTCTGTTAAATAGGAAACAATCCAATTGACAAAACTTGACTGTTGATATGGTGAAGAAAATGACTAGGTGCGTAGTTTTAGATTTTAAAATCTGGTATTGAAAATTGGTAGATATGCGAAAAGTACAACCGAAGTATAAATATTCTTTCACAAAATCTCGAACAATATTACACCAGTATAAAAAGTGAAAATAAAATCGAAAAGGATAACATACAGTATGTCTATAATGTCGTCGATAGTGTTCGCTTTCAAAATTCACTGAGACTGACACTACCGACTTTACGGATATTTTATATTTCTTATGTACCATTCTTCAAACCCTCTCTACTTAGAAGGGCTAATATCTTCCACATAACACTGAAGTAACCGTCTTTTTGTTCTTCTTAGTCGATCTTCTTTTACCGTTAGGTGTCGAGGTTGCTCTTATTATTGTGCTACCAGTGTCATAACATTTGCATCAAAATAAAAGATAGTATCTCGAAGACAGTGACGAAATCCAAAAAAAATATGTGGTTATGCGATAAATGTATTGAAGTTGTGGCCCAAAATATATAGGTGGTTGAAAAAAATCGATGAAATAGAAAAGAAAACCAACGACGTTGTAAAGGCAATAAGGGAATTAAGGTCTGAAACCCCTTCCCAAAAAAAGATGCAAAAAGAACCACTAAACCATGCTAAGACATTACAGCAAGGTGTAGTGGTCGTCAAGCCTACAAAAGCATGTGAAAGCAAAGAAACGACAAAGATCATTAAGTAGCAAGTTAATCGTGAGGAACTAGGCATAGGAATTAAAGTATCAAGGAAGGAGCTGTGGTTATACAATGCCGAAACGAGGCGGAGGCAAAGACATTAAAAGATAACCTTCAACCCAATATAAGACAACATTTTTTAACAACTGTCCCAAGCAAGAGAAAACCATGAATAAAAATTGTGGGGTGTGAAGACATATATAAAGCACAAGAACTTATACAAACGCTTCAACGACCAGATTTAAACCTCAGAAAGCCTAATAAAACTGGTTGTTCAAAAAAATGGTAAAGAACTTTACCGCCATCATGAATGTGTTGCAGACACATTTGAAAAAAATTAAATAAAGGAGAGAACAGATTCTTTCTGGGCTGCAAATCATGTAGGTGTCTTGAATACATAGGTTTGGTACGGTACTATTACTGTAACAAATACAACCATACAGCAAACGAATGTAAAGAGCAGAAAGCCTGTGGACTTTGTGATAGTAAGATCCATGAAACCAAAGACTGTAATAAAAATAACCTTGAATGCGTTAACTGTAAACTGAGCAATAGTAAATATAAACTCAACTTAGATGTAAACCATGGAGTGTATGATATAAAGTGCCCAACATATTTATGGCTCCAGGAAATAGAGAAACAAAAAATTCAATACAGTGACTCATATATACAGTGTGGTCCATTAAGTGTGCAACAAATGGGAATTTTTTTTATTAGTTGTACAATCGAAATTTAAATATTGCCAAAAGTTAGTGCATGTTTGATAACCATATCAGATGCCTTTAGAATGGCTTCAAGTCAAACAATATACAGTGCAGGACAAAAAATATGAAATTCGTTCAAGAACAAAGTTACCTTATTTAAAAAAATATAGCAAAATTTTATTGAGAAAAGTTGTTTAGAATTAAAAGTTATGCTCAAATACAAAGTCACGGCCTCCTATTCGAATTTTGATTCTTTTTTGGAAAATTTTGTATTACCCCCGGAATGAAACATATTTTTATTATTTTGATTTTATATGTATTTAAAGTAGCCACAACCACATCCCTTTTAAATAACTTTTAGCAACTTGAAGCGTATTTGTAAAATTTACTTGGATTTATATTTTTTTAGGTAAGCGTCCACTTCATGTTTGTTGCAACGATATTTAACAGAACTTTAGAATTTCGCAAATATTATTTTTAACAAGGCAAATGCTTTACTAATAATAATTTACATATGAAAAACTCTTAATAAAATCAGAATAATAAAAATATGTATCATACGGGGATAATACAGAATTTTACAAAAAAAGAATCAAAATTTGAATAGGAGGCCGTGACTTTGCATTTGAGCATAACTTTTGATTCTAAACAACTTTTCTCAATAAAATTTTGCTATATTTTTTTAAATAAGGTAACTTTATTCTTGAACGAATTACATATTTTTTGTCCTGCACTGTATATTGTTTGACTTGAAGCCATTCTAAGGGCATCTGATATGGTTATCGAACATGCACTAACTTTTGGCGGTTATTAAATTTCGGTTTTACAACTAATAAAAAAATGTCCCATTTGTTGCACACTTAATGGACCACACTGTATATATACCAATTCAAGCATATAATGTCTAACAATGAGCCTGAAAATAAGCAAAATCTGACAGTTCTACATCAAAACATTCAGTCGCTTATAATATAGTAAAATTGTCGGAAAAAAACCCGTCATCTTAAAGAAATTGGCCGTGGCGATTCCTCTTGCCCAGTGGTTTAGGGTCATTAGACAAGTGTAAAACCAAAAAACCGTGCCCCCACCCCCTCCCAAACAGCTGCCATCTTGAAAACAATTAAATTTGTTTTTCTCGCAATCCATTGGTCACGCAGAAAAAGTTATTGGATAAAAAATGTTGGAAATAAAGGTCTACACATTTTTAGTCCGTGCCGCGATACCGAGAAGTTTGTATTGCGAACGGTAGAGGGCGACAAAGTTACCAAAAATCGGTTTCCGCCATTCTATCTCTGTGGGGATGGTTTTCTTTTCCGAAAATTGCGAATGTGAAAGTTGTAGTGCTTGAAAAAATGTGCTCCGAGTGACAGTTATCATGTAAAGTCGTTGGTGTGTTCAGTAGACAATAATTTTTAATGAAGCAAACACGAAAAAGTCTAACACGGTCAGGTGACCTAGCTGGCCACATAACAGATCCATTGGTTCCTATTCAGTAATCGCCGAATCCGGTAATTTAAGTATTGAGCAACTCTCCTAGTATTATGGGCGCAAGGAATCTTGCTGAAAATACATCTGGTTTCTTACATTTAGTGGCAATTCATCTAAACCCTCTTCTATTTGATTGTGAAAGAAACCAAGGTACCGGTCGGCAGTTAATTGGCGTTCAAAAAATTGGGCCTACTATTCTATATATATATATATATATATATACAGTGTGGTCCATTAAGTGTGCAACAAATGGGAAAATTTTTTATTAGTTGTACAATCTAAATTTAAATATTGCCAAAAGTTAGTGCATGTTCGATAACCATATCAGATGCCCTTAGAATGGCTTCAAGTCAAACAATATACAGGGCAGGACAAAAAATATGAAATTCGTTCAAGAACAAAGTTACCTTATTTCAAAAAATATAGCAAAATTTTATTGAGAAAAGTTGTTTAGAATTAAAAGTTATGCTCAAATACAAAGTCACGGCCTCCTACTCGAATTTTTATTCTTTTTTGGAAAATTTTGTATTACCCCCGTATGATACATATTTTTATTATTTTTATTTTATATGTATTTAAAGTAGCCACAACCACATCCCTTTTAAATAAATTTTAGCAACTTGAAGCGTATTTGTAAAATTTACTTGGATTTATATTTTTTTAGGTAAGCGTCCACTTCATGTTTGTTGCAACGATATTTAACAGAACTTTAGAATTTCGCAAATATTCTTTTTAACAAGGCAAATGCTTTGCTAATAATAATTTACATATGAAAAACTCTTAATAAAATCAGAATAATAAAAATATGTATCATACGGGGATAATACAAAATTTTACAAAAAAAGAATCAAAATTCGAATAGGAGGCCGTGACTTTGTATTTGAGCATAACTTTTGATTCTAAACAACTTTTCTCAATAAAATTTTGCTATATTTTTTGAAATAAGGTAACTTTATTCCTGAACGAATTACATATTTTTTGTCCTGCCCTGTATATTGTTTGACTTGAAGCCATTCTAAGGGCATCTGATATGGTTATCGAACATGCACTAACTTTTAGCGGTATTTAAATGTTGGTTTTACAACTAATAGAAAAATGTCCCATTTGTTGCACACTTAATGGACCACACTGTATATATATATTAAATAGTTAATTCTAATAAATTGTTGCAAGCAATTTAGTCAATTGAGTCAGACATGTATTAGATATAAGAACTTGTTCTCGAGTTAAAATAAAAAACTGCATTCAATATTATTTGCCGGTTTTTCACAAGTTTATAAGTTCCTGACGTAAAACTCTACGACATTAAAGAAATAGAAACAAAGGTTATCTTAAAATAAAAGAAATGTGCATAAAATATTAGATTGTTTAATAACAAAGTAAGGGAGAATTATTATTAATCAATTAGTGAAACAATCCTCTGACAGTAAAGGAATTATGACCATTATGAAGCACGTAACGGTAGTGTTATTGTATTAATTTCATAATTTGTAGTAAAACAAAAATTAGTTGGCCATTGTAAAACCCCATTGATACCATAGCAACAAAACAATGGACGACTGAAAATTTTACCGCATCTCTAAAATATAAAATTTTGTTGAATGACATTAAAAAATCGTTTAATCTGATGCTACATATATTTTGCTGCACCTGGAATTGATAATATAAATAATTATGGCAATAAGTTAATCCTAAACCATGTGATCGTAGAGTATAGCAAAGATTAGCCAGCTAGCATTTGAGAAAAAATGGAGTACCCGAGAGCTTCGAGGCAGAAATCAGAAGACATATAGATGGAGTGGTAAACACAAAACCACAGAAATTCTTCCAAGGAAATCAAAACCAGCAGAAGTTGCTGAAACACACAGTTTTCTTAAATATAAGAACATTATATCTATGTCACAGGAAAAATTTTAATCATAATAGCATGCAGAGGCAGAGCAAAGTAAAAAAATCTGTAAATGGGTTTACACCGAACTTGCCTAGCGTGAATGAGATCAATTTTTAAATTAAAAAAAAATTATTTTGCTGGGGTTTGAACCCGCCGTATCTGCATAGCGATTGTAACCGCACCTGCGTAGCGATCGTAACTGTCGAGTAGTCGAACTGCGCCATCGAGTCTAATTAATTTGAGTGCGGCGCGCCCCTCAACGGTCTTATTGGTGAAACGTTACGACTCTTTTATGACATTATCCTATATCTGTTGAGTCCTATTTTCGGCAAGTGTAAAGCCTGACCTATATGAAAATTACTACTTGTTTCTATTTCAAAATTAACGCAAAAAGAAACAAAATTTTATTTTTTCAAGATGCTCACCCTGTATATATTTGTCTGAAATTTTCCCGGTATTATTCCAGGTATATATACAGTGTGTTTCACTTTTCATGGGGACGGTCATGTATCACAGAAAGTACCCAACCAATTTTGTTCAAATTTGCAAGGAATGTATACACCCTTAGTGCCACCTAGGACACAAGGACACATAAGGTACTGCGATGCTCATTTGTTTTCTTAAAAACCGACTACCAAAGCTACTTGATCAAAAGGGAATAAAGTGTATAACATTTCTTATTCTAATTCCAAGTAAATTATTTAACAACAATGAAAAAACTTTATGTGTTTGCTATAGCGACACTTTAGAAAAACGAAAACAGTTAAAGTAATGTTTAAAACTCAGCTATTATTCGAAAAATGACGAAATAAATGAACAGTATTTTTCAAGTTTGCGTTTTAATATATGTCTAACGCATAGGAATTTTTGCATGAAAATTTGGCCACAAGGGTTTTCAAAGGCGCGGATTAAGATTATGTTAAAAAATTTGGCCGGAAAAAATCGCTAATATTACTTTGTAAAAAAGTAGCCTCTTTTTTTCGTCCTAAGACGGACGCCTATGAACCCATCCTTATGTGTCCTTGTATCCTGGGTGGCACTAAGGGTATATACATTCCTTGCAAATTTGAAAAAAATTGGTTGGGTACTTTCTGTGATACATGACCGTCCCCATGAAAAGTGAAACACACTGTATATATATATATATATATATGTATACAGGGTGTCTATAAAAAGGAGGTCAATCCGTTAACCACAAATTACGTGGTCAAAAAAATATCATGATTTAACTCAACTTACCTATATACAAAGTTGCTTAGTTTAGCCGCTAGAGGGCTTTAAAAACGATTAACGTTTTTAAATTTTTTCAAATAAGTCGAAAAATCTTTGATATATTTTATTTATTTTTTGGCGATGCATTTGTACCAGTAAACCACAGCTTTTTGAAGAATAAACCCTAATTTCGAAAATTGCAGGGTGTTTAAAAACTTCGCCACAAGAAATTATCCATCCATATTTTTTAACCCCCTGTATAAACACTACCAACTTTTCTTTTTGAATAGTTACTTTAATTTAGAAGCTATTTTCTCTCTTACAAAATTTTAGTTGGGTAAACGGTTTAGCCACAAAAAAAATATTTTCTAAATCCCTACAAGGCTGAATCAGTAATTATTGTAACTTTAACACTAGGCTTGTAGGGATTTAAAAAGTATTTCTTGTGGCTAAACCGTTTACCCGACTAAAATTTTGTAAGAGAGAAAATAGCTTATAAATTAAAGTAACTATACAGAAAAAAAATATAGTGATTATACAGGGGGTTAAAAAAATTTTAAAATTTAATCGTTTTTAAAGCCCCCTAGCGGCTAAAGTAAGCAACTTTGTATATAGGTAAGTTGAGTTAAATCATCATATTATTGCTCAAGGAATATGTGGTTAACAGATTGACCTCCTTTTTAGGGACACCCGGTATAATAATAACTCAAAAACTATTTGTCGGAGAAAGATTATATTTTGCATACACAAATAGTTTTTGAGTTATTTCGCCAACAGGCAGATAGATAGACAGACAGACAGACAAAGTTGAGAAAAGCTCTTTTTCGTCATCTAGCGACCCTGAAACGTGAAGATCTGAAGAAATCTCGAAAAGTGGTTTTTTCGTAATTACAATACTTTCTTCATCTTTCAGACGGGGCAAGTAAAAATATATGATTTAACCGCGTGCGTAAGCAATTTATTGAAGCCAATAATCCCTAGCATATAGATAAACATCTGAAAATCTATTTCTTATTATTTAACATATATTATTTTTTACCTTTACGCATATATCTAATACTTACTATATTGCTAGCGGCTATGAGTGGGAAACTGGCCGATGAAGTGAGACACACAACCAACTCCTTCATGTATACGGTGAGCTGTGCGCAAGCGCGGCGGCGTCGTCCGCCCAATGGGGAAGTGGTCGGGTTTAAAATTCGCTTCTAAAGGCGGAGTTCGAATTCTCACGCATGCGCACGAGACACGTTATACTCTAAGTGAGACTATGTCGGCGCCGTAATGTTTTCTGAAGTTTCCAGGCCCTACCAGCAATATATGTGTATTATATATATGCCTTTACGTATCAGGCATAAACACGTGCGCATGTATAATATACAAACAAGCAAAAGCTACATCGCATTCGGTAATAGTAAGTAAATAATCTAAAGCATAATTAAGTCTGATCTTACATCAGGAGATTCCACGGAGGATGGAGCTGCAGGGTGCGGTCGTCTCAACGCAGTGCGCACTTTGCTCCAAGTGTTAGGTGTGTTCAGCTGGAAAATTCAGAGGCAGAGGTATGACTACTCAACGCCAATGAGACGGTCATAACATGTGTTGTAGGTTCATTGGCAATGACTTGAAAATAATTGAGGAGTTCATTTGATGGTAATAAATCAAACTTAAAAATCTGGTGTGATACACGCACACAACGATCTTATAATTAGTCAAAAATTTGTTTGTCATTTTTAAGCATTTGTGAAAATTTTTCAAATATCACAAATTCCCGAGAAACCGTACAAAATAGAGAGTTATTTGAAGTTAATTAAACAAAAACTATTTTAGAGGTATTCAACAGGAAAATAAATTACCTATCTCACATCAATACACATTAAAAATGTAACGTTTGAAAAGGACATCGTTGGAGCAGTTTCTGAAAAAAATAAAAAAAACTGAAAAATCGCAAGAGTAACCACCTACTTTCGGTTATACGATTTTCTTCAAAAGCTTTTTGTGGCATCTATATAGTACACAAAACTTATATATGCAGTTTCAACGTCATACCTGTTTTCGTTTTTGAGAAATATTCTGTTCACACAGACACATAGACAGACTAACAGACAGACATATCAATGAACAACATTTTTTTTGAGATGCAGGAGACTTGAAGATCTGTTGAAAACTCAATTTAGAATATTTGCGTTACTCCAATTTCACATTTTTTACATTGGATTCACAGCCAATACTTTCTTTATTGTAAAAGGAAGTAAAAATCGCCTGAAATTAGTCGGAAACACGTCAAACAACGTTAGAGTGGGACAAGACTGATAACATATACCATCTTGGTCGCTCGTTAGATACCGTGATCACAAGTAAAAATACAAATAACGCTATTGCATTGTAAATTACTATTATCGCTTTATCGCATTTCATATCGCAATATATTGCACTAGCTGACCCGGCAAACATTGTTCTGCCCAAAAATAATTTGTCTCTGAAACCCCGTTTCACCACTATATGGTTTTAATTTTATGTTATGTCCACCATCTTGGACTTAAAAATAAATGTCGTTTTTGCAATCAACGTCCAAGAAACCTCAATAACGACACCCATATCGATTTTTAGGCTTATTTATCCCATTTCACCCCTTAAGGGGTTGATTTTTGGAAAATCACGAAATACGTGTTTGCTTATTTGTTTTTAGAAGTACTCCTACGAAGTTTTTAATATTGTTTTTCCATACAAAATTGGAACCCCATTTAGCCCCTTTAGGGGTTGAATTTCGAAATATCCTTTCATATTCCTTGTATATGTTACAGTAAAAGCTGGAAGTTCAGTTAATGCTAACATTTACTAGCAGAAGCTAGCAGTTACTAGTTGCAGTAGTGATTGTTATTTTCATTGCAATCCTTGTTGACTTTTACTAGTTATTGCTAGCAATTACTAGAAAAAGCAACATTCACTGGTATGTGGCAGTAAAAGTAATAAATTAGGCTCAAATAAAAGTATATTTCTCATAAAAGTATAAAAACTGCTTATAAAGAAAAATGAACTCTTATAACTAATATATAATGTGTAATAATAAACTAATCTCTGAGTAGAAACAAGTAGATGGAATCTTACTTGTTACAACACGGTAGTGACGAGTGGCACTTCGATGTGCAGTTTATAAAATCCGTCTGATGCCACCTCAAGGACTGCAGCCAGAATGGATCTTGCATCCCCTCGACCCTATCAACCTCAGGGATAGAAACACGAACTCTTATTTCCTACTGTAACTTGTGGATGATGACCGTCGGAGATTTTCTTCATTATTTTAGCTTGTTGTTCTAAAGCATCAAAAGCCGAAGTATGCTGCTCTTTAATCTTTTCTTTTCTGTCACATAAGGCACAAACACACTTTTCTAAATCTATTGAAAAGCCACAGGTTGAATGAAAATATTGTTCACAATTGTGACATTTATTTTTGTCTAATATGCAGTCATAGTTAGACATGTGCTGGGTAGGACTAGTAAATGCTAACAATTACTAGTGAATGTCAATCATGAATTTTATTTGCCAGCTTTTACTAACATATTAGTAAATGTCAACTTTCACTAGGAATTGCTAACATTTACTAATTTCCTGCATTTACTGTAACATATACATCATAAAGGAAAGGTATGTGCAAAATTTAAGCTTTCTAGGTCCAGGGTTTGGGCAATGGGCAGGCGTTGATGAGTCAGTGAGTGATTCAGAACTTTTCGTTAGACTGGGTGGTTGGTCATACCTCTGAACATAGGCAATTTACATGGCTTATCACGGTTATGCATATTCCTGCTAACCATTTTTATGGAAAACACATGGTAGTGGTACTAAATTAAAGAGAATAATTGTCCACGTCGCGTCGTTCAGTATTTAAAACTTATTGGGTAATGTTAATTGTGCATAAAAATATTAATTTAAATTTAGATATTCCCAAATATAAGTGAAATATAAGTAAATCGCCGCCATTTTAACGTCGCATCTGTACATCCACTTGGTGTGGCCGATGTGAATGTGAATGTACTAATTTACAGTAAATATAAAATTTAAATAACAAGTAAACCAATGACGCCCAGCAATACGTCCACTAGTAGAGCTAGAAAAAACGAAATCATACATCGTAAATAATGCACAACAGTACATGCCGTGTCAAACTGGCAAAAGTACCAAGGCTTCATGCAACGGTTTACTATTTTCGGGTGTTTGTAAACAAACTTCCAATTACTTTTAATAGGGATATTATCACAGAAAATAATTACTTATTATACATACTGTGTATGTTTTTTAAAACTACGAACACAAGTACATTTCATTTACTAATGAAGGTTTTACAAACACCGTTTAAATACACCTTACAAATCGAGTTCTTGATGCTGCGGTTGACATGACACTTGTGTTTGACAACTGTGAACTTTTTGTGTGTGACCTGTCTCGTGTTTGGTTTTGTGGTGCTTCGTCTTCTAGCAGTTATTAAATACTTCCGACATTTTAAATGCGGCATAGGCCGTGAGCTACAACTACTATTTAATAACTTACTAAGAATATTGAAAGTGGTCGTGCTGCAGATCTTCAAAATATCCCAGAATATTTTGGAATGATTAAACAAACAGCAAATTATACTTTTTATTAAACACCAACTCGACTACATACTAATTCATGCATGACAGTTGTTATTTTTATGTTAGTTTCAATTAAAACATTTCTCAGCTAAAAGACGAAACCTATTTTATGTACGACAGGGCAAAATTTGTCAATTTGTATCAATTTCTTAGGGCATTATGTGTCACTTTACGGCCTTAGGGTCGTAATAATATATTACAATGCATAGTTGTATTAACCTGAAATTGTGTGTTTTTATAAAAAATTGAGCGCTGTTGAATAAAACTATCGATTTTTGTATAATTTGAAGTGACATGATGTCGAGTTTTGTGAAATTTTAAGTAACATGATGTCGAATTTCGTGTTTTTTATTCAAATTTAATCGCGTGTTGCATAAAAATATCGTTTTTTGTATAATTTTAAGTGACATGATGTCGAATTGCGTGATTTTTATTCAAATTTATGTTAATTTGTGGTCAACACACATATTTTCATCAATTGTTCAAGAACATTGTAATAAAAATGCACAACGAGCCTACTTAACTGAAATTGTCCTTCTCGAAATGATGGTAGCAGAACATTTTTCAATGAACTTGCGTGTTTTTTATTCAAATTTAGTCGCATGTTGAATAAAAAATTTCGATTTTTGTATAATTTTAAGTGGCATGGTGTCGAATTGCGTGTTTTTTATTGAAATCTTACTAAAATTGCAACAAGAGTTATGTAGTTTGAAAATTATTATTAAATTGTCATTTCGAAGTTTCTTATAAATTGTATAGCGAGTCTAACGAGTGATTAGCGTAGCCCAAATTTTAAAAACAGGTAGGTAATTTTACAAGAAATAATAACCATGGCAAGACAAGTAGTTTTTCTGGCAGTTTCACAGCTGTAATGGTGGCTTTGAGTGGGGCAGAAATCTTAACAAGGGTTATATGTATATTTTAACTTGCTTACAAAAATAATTTACAGTTGTTGCAGCTATTGTGGATCAGCAATCAGCAATGTTCAGCATTTTTTTAAATATGTATGTGTCAGACATTCGAACTCAATATTACGAGTGTAGCGAAGATGGTGAAACAGTAATTGATCTGACGACTCCTCCTTCTGTGAATATGTCAACACCAAATGCCCGAGGACAGTGTTACGACGATGACGAATCGGTGGGGCTTAATCCGCCAAGTGTATCCAGCATCTGTAGTTTTTTAACAATGGTTATGAATCGGATGACTTGTGGATTCAACCCAGCGCGTTGCTATCTGGTGCAATTGATCTGCTGACGCCAACGTTATCTTCGGGTTTGCAGTGGGTGTCCACCAGTGATGATATCGCCAACCACCCCGGGTTTGATTCGAGTGATCCTTTCCGTATTCCGCATCAAATTCGTCAAACAGCGTTAAGTCTTCACCATGGTTTGAGCAAGCAGGATATCAAGTAGAAGCTGAAGAAGACGTCGAGGTGCCGTATCAGTGTACCCCGCTACTTTACGATGCTTTATCGGATTCTGACCATTTTTCCTGCTCGCTGAATTCTCAACTTTTTTGGCTTCAGGGGCTGCCGTTGAAGTTAATCAGTCATTCGATTTTGAAGAGGGAGAACGAAATGCTTCGATAGTACCTATTGGTGTGGGAAGAGTTGCCCGAAGAGATGCTAACCGTGATGGACTACATTGAAACATTTTGCGTTTAATTTTACAAGTTTTATACGTTGTGAGGCTGTTTACATCAATTATTTTTACCGCTCTAATTTAAAAAAATCATGTGCTGTGCGTTTAACACGTGTTTTTTCTGTAAATTTCAGGCAGATCATGAGATGTTTGACCAAAACTAAATATTTTAGCAATGCTATGCGTTTAACAATTGTTTTTCTGCAAATTTCAGGCAAACCGGGAGATGCTTGAGCACCCTTAAGCCCAAGAGGACTCATTGAGATTTTAATGTGGATTTATTAATAAATGTAGTTGGAGATGTTTTAATTTTTATCACTTTTCGATAATTTGGAGAGATGAAAAGGGTTATTAGAGACTTTACATTTCTTCTGAGGGGCTAGAAAGGTGAAAAGTTGTAAAACATGAACATTTGTAGCAAGGAGGTAGATTTGGGAGGGGGGGGGGATTTTCCAACTTAAATTATAAAAAAATCATTAAAAGTGATTGATTTTTCCGGTTTTTTCGCAATTTTTTTCATTTATTTTCTACATATTCCCGGTTTCAGCCCCCATCATCCTGCCCCAAACACCACCAAATAATAAAAATATATAGCAACAGTTCGGAAGATTCACTGTACCACGATGGTGCTCTCAATACCTTGCGCGCGCAGGTTTGCACAGGAATTTTCCCTCAGTACATATCTAGCGGTGGTAGAGTCAACTTGTTGGTGTTTTAGGCGCGAATTCTCTGCTTCCAAGTGGTTTAAATTGTGTAAAACGGTAGATTTTTTTTTGTAACAACTAGTGCAGCAATTCTTGTCCTGATCGCCAACTTGGCAATCAACTTAAAATTTATAAGCAGTTTTAAGAAGCAGAGAAAGGGGTTTTCGTTGTTCTTTTAAAGTCAGTTCCCCGCAAACGTATAGGAAGCTATCGGGATTGTTTTTACACTCTCGTGGCATAATTAAATAGTAAATAATTGCTCGATATTAATCACAACTCACGTACTGTAATTCACTTGGAAAAAGTCGGAGTAAAAAATATTCTACCATTTTACACAATTTAAACAACTTGGAAACACAGAATCCCCGACTAGAACACCAAGTTGACTCTACGATCACTAGAGATGTACTGAGGGAAAATTCCTGTGCAAACCTGCGGGCGCGCGAGGAATTGAGAGCGTCAGCGTGGTACAGTGAATCTTCCGAACTGTTGCTATATATTTTTATTATTGTTGCTATATATTTTATTATTTGGGGGAAGATGGGGGGGGGGGGGCTGAAAGCTGGAATATGTAAAAAAATTGCGAAAAAGTCAGAAATATCGATCACTTTTAATGATTTTTTTGGGGGCAAATCCCCCCCCCCCCCCAAATCTACCTCTTTGCTACAAATGTTTATGTTTTAAAACTTTTCACCTCTCTAGCCCCTCAGAAGGAATGTAAAAGCTAAAATAATACTTTTTATCCCTCCTAATTATCGAAGTGATAAAAATAGGCGGGGGGGGGGGGGGGGGGGGGGCTTTTCTCGAAAACGGCGGGTGATGGAGAAAACGGGGGTCATATTCGAATTCAGGAGATCATTCTACATAAGATTCAGCAGGAATGGTACCAGGGCCGATTTACATACAAATCAGTGTAATTAGCCAAAAAATTTATTTTTAATTTTTAAGCATTTGTCAAAATTTTTCAAAAATTTAAATTCTACAGAAACCCTACAAAATAGAGCGTTAGTTAAAGAGACAAATTTCTCTAAAATTGTAAGTTGAATTGCAAAATGTAATAATATGCCGGGTGAACAGAATTGCCTGGAGGCTGAAGAGGTTTCTGTTATTTGCGATGTTTGCGTCCCGTTAATTCTGAGCATACGGTTGAGACTGCAAACCGCATATTAAGGCAAGGGTAATGATGTCACTCAAAGGGACGTTATAACTTCGTAACTACCCTGAAGTGCAGCTTAACACTTCAAAATTATAGGCTTGGAAGGGTAGTACCTCGTTGTTAACGAATCAAACACTTAATGCTGATTGTTTTTATTATTAAATATCGACCTATATATACATATCTACATTTCGCTGAGTTTTAAAAATTGCATTATTTCAAAGTGCAAGAATGCGTACTTTATTAGGTCGCTATCGTGTGTCACAACTAACAGTTAGCACTCAGCCAGCCCCGATGAGATGCGATGGAAATTCTGCTAAACTTGCAGTTGTGACATATTGAACTTTTATGAACAAGTTAATTGCGCTGCTGGTTTGTATTTCTCAATTTTGAAATAAAATTTGAATTTGTTTAATTTAAGATTAAACACCGGCTGTTCTATTCCAAATAGGATTAATAAAAATAGAAAAAAAACAAATAAAACCCATTTTAGAGGTATTCAACTAAAAAAAATCACTTATCTCACACCAATACACATTAAAAATGTAATCTAAATGTAAAGTTTCAAAAAAATCGTTAGTCGTTTTTGAAAAAAAACTGAAAAATTACATGAGTAAACACCATACTACCGGTCATGCGATTTTGTAGAAGGAAGTAAGACTACCGTTGAAGCTGCCGTTCTGCGCGTTAACGAACATCGGTATTGCACTTGAGGGAAAAATTGAAGCGTGATGCCCTGCCTGGCAAGATTCGTAAACGAAAATGTTGCGTCACTAACACGGCCGATGCTGCTGAACCGAACAATAAAACCACGTTTACTCCTATTGTTTTTTATTTGCGTACAAATACATTGATACTTATCGTCACCACATGAATTACAAAACTACGCACTAGTAAATTTTATGCCTATGTTTTGCACACAAGACATTTTGCAGTAAAGATCTTACGCTGGCAGGACATCTGTCCATAGCTTTTCGTTCCCACAGACCTCTGCGTGCTTGTTTATATGCATACTCCCACCTATGCAGGTTGTACGCCTTATTCATGGTGTCGTCAAACCGCAAGTTCTTCTTGATGTTCCTTTTATTGTATAAACTCTTTTACTTCACACATATGTCCGTCCAGGCTAAGACTAACCGTCAAATCTATAAAGAGGGTTTTCCCTATGGCCCCGCCTAGAAATAGTCGACAAACAGCTACACCATTTTTGTACATTTTTGCTTCCTTGTATAGCTCATCGTCATTACATCCGCTACGTCCTAAACCGTATACGACTTTGTGTGACGCGTTAAAAGCTAAATCCTCTAATAAACATACTCATCGTTCAACATGACTACGCTCCCAGCTGCCGACTAAGTTCTTCAACTTTCACGTCACACGTTATCATACTATTCGCGAACGTTAGCACATTCAACATACACGTAGTCTTTTCAGATTTCTCTTTCAACTGTTCCAGTACAGACCTTATATTGGATATAGAGACCCCAGGAACGTTTACTATTTCCTTAACTATTTCTTTATAGAAACTCTTAAAGTTCAACGATTCTAAAAGTGCGAACAGCGGTTTCACGAGTTTCTGCAAGAGCCACAGCTCCTCCGCTGTTATAGTTGTTGTCTGACTCGTTTGGGTTACAGTTCTCTTCCTTCCTACGTCCTCAGGAGGCCAATAAGATTCGAGGCTGTACGAGTAGAAGTAGTTAGCAACCACTCCTTGATTTGCAATTAAGGCTGTCCACTCTAACTGCAAATTGTAAACTTCACTCAAACCCTACACTCACGTACTTCAAATTTGAATTATTTAATTTGTACGTTCTATTATTCAGAAGTGCCGGAAAGAGCAGTGGTTTTAGCTTTCAACCCGTATCACTAGCGGCCACCGTTCCTTTCTTACTCTGGACTATCTCAATAGCTTTCACACGGCTTTCATTTCTGCACGACTATCGGATACTACTACCCTTGCAGACTCTTTGCGATTTTATTTTCACATTTCCACGGTTAGATGTAGTGGGATTCGTTTCCATCTTGAATTGGAGGGTCGAGTGTGGTGAGGTGCGGATCTAGCCTTGAACGTGACCTTAACTTTAAAATTGGCCTTGGCTTTGAACTCAAGCCCAAGTGATGGAGGAAGGTTCCAGAACTATCCACTTCACTCTACTAGCATGTTCGACGGTGGTAATAAATTTAGAAACAGATATGATTTTATTTCGCAACAAGATCATTGCACAGTGCAAATAACATATTATACCTATGTAACGGATCGAAGATTAACCATTAGTACTTTATTAATAAATTACATTTTATATCGTGCATCATATTCTTACAACAAAAACTTATGCGAAATAAATTATACTACAGCAAAACGCAAATTACTGAGCACTAATCAATCTGGATAACATTTTAAACACTCGCCAGTGCAATAGTTTCAGTTTACTTCATTATCTACTTCCATCAACCAACAGACTAAGTGTGATGATGGATTTCTGTTATCTACCATATTTATAGTAAATCGTAGTCGTCCAAAAGGGAAAGTTTGAAGAGATATTTTGCTGTAGTCCAACTTCATATGGTTCACGCGGTGTCTACCCTGGAATATTGTACTCATCAATTGAGGAAAAGAAAAACATAAAATTCCTTTAAAATTCCAAAAGTTCATAGAATTACCATCTATATTGCTATCAAGGAAATAGAAAAAGTTTTATTCCCAACATAAATTGTTCTAGTTATATAAGTGCGCGACTTAAACCTAAAAACAGTCTTAGCAGACGCCAAAAAAGAATTTAATTAAAATGTTAAAAGACGAATATGTAGATTGAGCTATTTTCGCATATTCAATATAGCAACATGGCATTTAAAGCATCGTTCCATGATACTGGAATAAAATATGCGATTTAAGGTGAAGACTACTGATTTAAAATAATACTAAAAATCTGTAAATGGTTTTATTCGAAAACGCAGTTGAAACTAAAAATTTTAAAAACATCAAAAGAAAAAAAAGTGTTCAAGATTAAGTACTAATGCCGTAACGTTGTTGACAATACTAAAACACTAAGTAGACGATATTACATCAATTTGTAAATAAAAAAGAAGCAGCTGATGGAATTCGAACTCGCATGCTACGAGGCGGAATAGGATTGCCCATTTTTAGTCAGCAGACCCAAGATCAGTTGTTTACACCACCCCTCTACTGCGACAGCTTTATTACGTTCGCGTATGGCTCCCCATATAACATGTGCTCACTTTGAAATGTTCACCTTGTATTTTTGGGTTCCATTTTCGTAAAGGGTAAAAACTAACTATAAACCGTTCAATAGTTATTTGCCAAGTAGGTAGACATGGAATTTTGTTTTTATGTTTAAGAAAATTAAAACTCCCTAGAATCTCTTTCTGACACTTTGTCAGAATCAGCTGTTATGTACAGGAGGCTAACGAAAGTGTCTAATTTGATATTTTGAGGTTAAACGTGCAATGTTGCCAGTGCTTTCATACTTTGTTTGCCACTAGGCATAATATGTATAGACATCAGCGTTATGGATACCTATCTGTCAAATTGTAAAACTAGAGCAATATGTCAAAAGTAATTAAAGGTGACACAAAACTGAAAATTACAAAGGCCTACAGGCATTATAAACCGACAGGCCAGATCTTACTAAAACTGAAATCCTTGCTCGGCTTACTGATATTTGGTATGCAAGTATCTATGCATAAAACTTAACTGTTGCTTTAATTTTGGGCTTTGTACTGTTTTAGGTGTCCGAAAGAACTATAAAAAGTACCGGGTGTCTTAAAATTAATTACATCTAGTATGCTTTAAACTTTCCATAATGCAATCTAAAAGTTTACTTGAAATTGGCAATACTGTAAGTCTATGTCAAATTCGAGGTTATCAGGTTATGTTTTGCGTCATTTGTGTCAAAACTGACGCAAAATCTAACCTGCTAACGTCGAATTTGGATTGCATTATGGGAAATTCAAAGCATACTAGATGTAATTCATTTTAAGACACGCGGTATTATTGGGCGGGACAATTTTGAAATTAAACCTTTTGGCCCACGACCTAAAAATGATACATACTATAAACATTTTGCATTTCGGGAAGATTTGCAACGACAGATTTGGAATTATCACTTGAAAAATGAGCACTTTACTTTGGCTAGACTATTAAAGGACGTGCGTGAAAATTTCGAATTCGATAAGGGGAAAACGACTTTATATAATATTCTAAAATCAATGGGTTATAAATACAAACATGTAAACGGACGTAAAATTCTATGTGAACAGAAACATGTTGTTGCATCCAAAATTACTTATTTGAGAAAATTCTTGCAATACCAAAATTTTAGTGAAAATTATAACATTCGTGTACCTAGACGAAACCTGGATTTATCAAAATGGATCTAGCGTCCGACAATGAGTACACGATTCTGAAATTAAAAGCAATCCGTCTAAAAATTAAATCGGAGGGAAAGCGTTTCACTGTTCTGCATGCGGGACTAAATTTGGGTTTTTGGAAGGGTGTGATCTATTCTTATCTTCAACTAATAACGATAGGGATTATCACAAAACCACGAAAGGGAAGATTTTTCAAAATTGAGTGGTTAATCAGTTACTTCCTGCTCTGAATAAAATTCCTGGTAAATGTGTGGTAATCTTGGACAATGCACCGTACTATTTGGTGCAGTTGGAAAAGTTACCCTCACTTAATTGGAAGAAGGATATGATGCAGGACTTGTTGATTAAACACAATGTCAAAATTCAGGACAAAATTACAAAAAAACATCTTTGGAGTTTAATTCAACCTTTTAGGAAAGACAATAACAAACGTTACGTGACTGACGAATTTTTGAAAGAGAATGGTCATGAGGTTCTTAGATTACTTCCGTACCATTGTCAATACAATCCTATTGAAATGGCATGAAGGTTTTGTAAAACTTACTACAACAAGCATATAAATTCTTATATTTCATCCAATGATAAGGTTAAGAATTTATGGCTTGAAGCTCTTTCAAAGTGTATCTCCGACATGTGGCAAAATTATTGTGATCATTGTGAAAAAACTATTTCGGAACACTTGCCGAAACATATAGGAAATATTTCGTTTGAAAACATTCCATCTTTCATTATTTCATTGGAGGAATCTGAGTCAGAATCAGGTATTGATAATGATTCAGATACTAGCAATGAAACCATGGAAGTGGAATAGGGGGTTTTTGGCATCAAAATTCTTGTTTATGACATGGAAAATGAGTGGCTATCTTCTGATAATCCACACCACGCAACTCCCAACGCTGATCCGGCCCCCAGTGTAAACCAAGCTCAAGACGTTTCTCATATAAAAATTTAAAGCCGCTCGAAGTTTAGACCAGCACACCGACATCCATGCCAACAAGGAATCTCATTCGCAGTCTCATATAATTTACATTTGCATTTATTTAAATGTGGAAGCATTAATTTATAAAGTCGATGAAAATTGGATTTATTCTATTGAAGGCTCCTTTAGGAAATTTAATGAGGAGTTTTCCGCGACAGCTATACAATATAAGGTATTTAGTGATGCTTTATCAAGAATGGTCCATAACTTCCGCAAAACTGGAAATGTACACCGGAAGCAAGGCAGTGATCGAACAAACATACGCACTGAAGAAGTAGTTAACAATGCGAGACATATTGTGCAAGAACAACCACACGTATCTGTTCGCCATTTAGGACAGCAATTAAATGTTTCGTATACAAATCGCATAGGATATTAAGAAGCAATTTGCATTATTTTCCTTACAGGTTGCTAGCAAACGATCTTCCGGTTAGATTGGAATTCTGTAACTAGTTTATCAATAATTTAGGAAATATCGATAATGCGTTTGAGAAAACTTTATTTACTGATGAGGCATACTTCTATTTATCTGGCTATACTAATCAACAAAATATGAGTATGTGAAGCTCTGAGATTCCCAATTTTTATATTGAGGAACCGCTTCACCCCCAAAAAAACGGGGTTTGGGCTGCAATTAGTAAAAGAAGAGTTATAGGTCCTGTATTTTCTGAAGGTAAGTGCAGCGAAACGATTAAATTTCATTTGAATAATTCAAATTTTAGGTTTGCTAAATGCACAACAGTATCGTATTGACATTTTGTCGCCGTTTTTTGAAGAGTTACGTGTCGATAAATTACAAAAAGGTTACTTTCAATAAGATGGGGTAAAACTTCATACAACACAAGAAAATTTAAATTTATTTAGAGAGTTTTACGAAAACAGAGTTATTAGTCAAAACAGGTTTACAGTGCGAGCTCCGAGGTCTTGTGACTCAACTCCCTATGATTTTCTTCTGTGGCCATATTAAAAAAATCCATTTTTCAACTTCCACTGGACAATATTCAGCAACTTTAACAAAGAAGTAGTGGAGAAAATGAAGAAATCAATAATAATGCCGTAATATTAAGATTTGAGAATAGAACGAGTTAAGGAGTTTACTTCCTTAGGAACATTAATCTCTGAAAACTTAACTTACACACAAGAAATTAAATCAAGGTTAATAGCATCGAAATGTGCGGGCGCGTTAACTAGTATAGTGTCCTCAAAACAAATCTCGCTAAATGCAGACCTACGACTCATAAGACTGTAATTCGACCCACAGCTACGTATGCATGTGAAACATGCGAAAAATATTTGGAGGGACTCGAACGGAGGATGAATGGAGAAGACTTACAAACGAAGAGGTACAGGAGAAGTATGGGGAGCCAAGTATAGTAGACTTCATTAAAGCTCAAAGGTTAAGATGGTTTGGGCATATATGGAGAATGCCAGATGGAAGAGCTACTAAGATAGTATTGGAAGCCAGAGCGCAAGAAACTAGATGAAGGGGGTTACCAAGGAATAGGTGGAAGGAGGCAGTAATGGAAGACATAGCAAGGAAAGGAATAGAAGACTGGAGAAATAAAATAATGAGTAAGGGACTCTGGAGACAGATTTTTATGCAATGGGCCTAAAGTGGCTTATAAAAGCTTTATTTATTTATACTGAAAAAAATACATAAATTGTAATATTTAAATATGTTTATCTACGACTGTTCAATTATACTGTCATTATATGCGTAACCATAGATACATTATTTAGTTCATATTACACTTGTGGAATAAAGCTTCATATTCTACGACTCTTGGAAATTTCTGTTTCTTATTATTTTTGCAAAATAAAATGTAAATTAAGAAACACAAAATTACTACATTTTTAATTTATTCAATTAATAATTTACAATTATTGATAAATAACTTATAAATTACTACTTATTTACAAAATTAATAGTTAAATTACTGCAATTAGTAAAATTGACAGTAGCAGGTGCACTAGAAACCTTAAGATTAGTACCACTGTTATTTATAATGGGAGAGTTGTCATGAAGAATGTTATAACTACCATTAATGTTAACAGAAGAACAATCGTTAAGAAAAGTAAATTATTGTTAAGTAAATTTGGATCAATTTGGTTCATAATTTTTTTGGCAGTATCCATCTTGTTTCGTTTTGAGTCTGCAATATACCCTTCGGCCACAGAAGCCGATCTCCAACCTTCGTGACGTTCAATCCGGTCGTGGATGCCCCTGCGTTAGCTTATAAAGTACCAGACGATCTTCGAAGACAGTGTGCTGTAAATTTCTCTGGATTTGGTAGCCCCAATAGATTTGCAATTTCTTTCCCCATTCCTCCAAATTTGTTAATGCCAATTATCTGTTTAGTGCATTTGCCACTTTGATAATTGACAAAAAAATTAGTCCGATGGTGTGTTCAATACACGAAGATCTGCATATTTTTTGACAAGATCATGAAAACTTACGGTGAAGGAGAAGTTACAAGGCACCTTTGTTTTGGTGTGCGGGACAAATACTTGAATGCAACCATCGAAGAATTTTACTTCACCAATTTTCATGGAATAAAGTTCATTTGAATGGCAAGCCCCCATCACCCCCATTATTAAGGCAACCTGTAAACACATTGTCTTATTTAAAGTTAATAATAAATTAGCAAATAAATTGTTACCTTTGTTGCAAGATATTTAACATCAGGCGCTGCCTTAATAAAGTTGTTAATTTGGTCCCCACTAAATGCCTCCGACTTTTTTGGTTGATAACCTTCCTCCTTTCTTTTTAGCAGAGCACGTACTCGCCCGTAAGACTCGACGTTCACGTTATGCTTTATATTGAGAGTACTTTTGAGCAACGTTGATGATTTGAATTTTTCACTTATTTCCTTAAAGTAAACGAGCACAGTATCTTCAGAAAAGGAGGAAGTTTTGTTTTTTAGCCGCCATTCGTTGAAACTGTTGTACACAATTTCATAGTTTTTTCTCGATTGTTCTGGTAGCAAATCCAACGAAACTGCCTTTGCTGCATTTGTGATGTCTGGTGGAGTACACTGAATTTCATTTTTGCCGCCTTCTATGTCCATTATCCACCTTAGCTTTTACACACAATGATAAAAATACTATTTTCCGGTTTTGAAAATCCAACGTACAATTTAAGGTTATGTCACTGCGTTCGCTCGTGTTCTAAACAATTCTCGTGTAATATGGCCAGTTACATTGTAGCTAGACAATGGCCCCTTGTGTAAACTGAAAGCTTGCAACCTTGATAAGATAATAGCTCCTTTGTGTAAACTGCAAGTCTGCAAACCTTGAACGCACGTGGCTTCCGGTCTCACGCAACAAGTAGTTTGCATCTTTTAATTAAGCTCAAGTCAGTCGATAAGTTCCAGTGTGTTCGTATCATAGCTAGATGTAAGATATTGTCCGACGGCTAGCTGTGTGCTTCCAATGGTATATTTCATTGTAAAATAAAAATAAACGTGTTTTAAAAAGTCGTTTCGGCGGCCTTTTAATAAAACTGACCTACATTACACACTCATTACATAATATACTATTGTATACAATTTATAATTACAATAAAAAAACGACTTTCATGATACCATTATGCCTACTCAACAAAGTATGACACGTATTCAGAATCAGCAAGTTGTCTTTCATGAAATGTATCTTAACCAATAATAAAAGTGGCACAAAATCCAAAACTAAATCTGGCAACCACGTTTTGTACATTAACATAAAATTATCATTTTGTATAGAATGGGCATACCCTAACTTTTCTTAATGACTGACAGCATATTTACAGGGTGAAATTCATCACCCTAACATGGCCTCCTATCTGGCAAATAACTATAGAACGGTTTATATGTGTAAGATATTAGCTGCATCTATTCCTCAGTGAAAACAAAAAAAAAGACATTTTATTTTTTAAGCTTTTGACCCTATATATGTTTGACCGAAGATGCTATGATCACATTTTAGTAGCCTTATATGTAAAATCCGGAAATGGTTTGTCAGCACTTAAATTCAATAGTGTTTGGCATTTCCTTCGAAATGAGCCATAAAAAAAAATAACTGGACACCGTTTATTTGAAGTAAGGGGAAGGCATTACTAAGCAGCGTAGGCTATTAGCTTCCATACTTAACCATGACAACTAACCTACTATGGTGAAGGATTGTTTTTTGTTTTCCACTTTCTTTCAGGTCAAATAAATACCTAACAAAGTGTTTGGTAGAAAATATAAAAGCGGAGCTAACAAATCTGTAAAAGGCTTTACCCAGAACTTCCCTCGTAACTATTGTGACACTAAATAATTTTAAAAATCAAATTAAGTTAGGAGTACAAATATCTTCACGTTTCTAATAAATTAAATACATTTTCAAATTAAAAAAAAATGTATCAAGCTGGGGTTTGAACCCGCCGCATCTGCAACTCTGCAGAATGCTTGATCCTAACCGAATCTACGCAGAGGATATAAGCACAGCGAAATTCATTTTGCTCTACCGCGTCTCTTCGGGAAAGGCCCTGCGCGCGTCTCTAGAAGAACACGGTGTTATGGTTGATACATTTTTACTCTTTTGTGACATTATCCTTTATTGGTTGAGTCTTATTTTCGGCAAATGTAAAGCCTGACCTATGTGAAAGTAATTACTTTCTTTTATTTCAGAATTAACGCAAAAATAAACAAAATTTTATTCTTTTAAGGTGCTCACTCTGTATATATCTGTACGAAATTGTACCGGTTTCATGCGAGGTAGATATATAATATGTATGCAAAATATCGTCTTCCTCCGACAAATAGCTTTTGAGCTATACTGCCAATAGACAGACAGACAGACGGACAGACAGACAGACAGACAGACAGACTTACAGACAGATAGGGACCTTAAAACGTGAAGATCTGAAAAAATCTCGGAAGGTGATTTTTTCTTGATTACAATACTTCCTTTGTCTTTTAGAAGAGGAAAGTAAAAACGAAAAATCCAATTAAATGCATAAAAAATTAAATGTGCCAAACTTCAAACTTTTTTGTATTATTAGAAAATAGAAGTGAAAAGGTAAGCGATATAGGTGCAGTAATAAACGAAAGAGAGAATAACTTAACTGAAGAGAAACAGAAAAACCAACAAAATGTATACAGTGTAGAAATAAGCTAAGGGATAAATTCATTAACTTCGTTGATATTCATTTTTATGAAAAAATTTCGAAGGGGTGTATCGATTTTGACCATATGGAATATTTTCAGCTGATTTTAAGTTTCTTATGTAATGTTTTTCATGATATGACCTCATCGACTTTGTTTTAAATGACAACCTGTATTTTTTTCTTTTGATTTGGGTAGTACTTTTTATGTGGTTTTCAATGATATAAAATTTTCAATATGTTACATCTGAATAAAATCGAGAAAAATGGTCTTAACGTTTAAATATAAAGAACCAATGAAATGAGCAAAATAAATCTAGTTGCCGGTGGGTTATTAACTTTGAAAGAAGTTCTAGTTCTATTTTCCAATTGTTTTTTTTTTAATTTTATAAAAACGAATGTGCCGTAAATGACTTTCCGTCAAACGTCGATAACTAGATTTATTTGGCTCATTTTATTAGTTTTTAATATTTAAACTTTAAGATAATTTTTCTCGATTTTTTCAGATGTAACATATGGAAATTTTTATATCATCCAAAACAAGATAAAAAGTACTATCAAAATCAATAATAAAAAATACAGGTTGTCATTTAAAAACAATAGTCAATGACGTCATATCATGAAAAAAAATTACCTAAGAATCTAAAAATCAGCGAAAAATATTCCCTATGGTAAAATCGCTCCAACCCTTCGAGATTTTTTCATGAAATGAATATCAACGAAGTTAATGAATTAATCTCTTACTTTATTTCCACACTTTATAACAATAACCAAGAATTACTAGAAATAGAACCACAACCGAGAACCTCTAAAAACGATGTTGACGTTGACGCACATACAGTACCAGACAAAAATATACAAGACCTAGACGACAACCAGCCCTCTGAAGTCTCTGTTGCAGTTTTGCAAGAAGATAGTGATAAGGAGGCAGAAGAGACTTCCAAAAGTGCAGAGCTTATTAATAAATATGTTGATGTAGGTTTGTGACCTACATAGCTAAATGATAATTTAATCACTTCTCTCACATGAAATGACTTATTTCCAAAAGACCCAAAAAATATATATCCAGTTTCAATAAGGAATTGCAAAGAACAAGCACTTTACGAAAAAGAATTAAATGGTTAATTACTGGAAAGAGCTTGGTTGTGCTATTCTACAAGTTTGGGAAGTGTTTCTTGTCTAGTTTGAAAACTTTTCTCTAAAATCTCTTCTCAATACACAACCGGATTATCGAACTGAAAACATATAGGTCATTGTTTAGAAAGTCACGAAAATTCTAATAAACATAAGAAATGATTGTTAGTGCGGTTAACACGTAAAGAAAATAAGTGTGTTATTAAAAAGCAGTTGCAGAAGCAACTAAGAAAATATACGGAATATTAACACAATGTCATAAAACGTGTTATTGCAGTGGTGAAATATTTGGGTATAAGGAGCTTAGCATTCAGAGATCATAAGGAAATATTTGGCATTCTGCAAAATGGTAATTATGGAGGCTCTGGAATTACTAGCAGAGTTCTATCCATTCATGCGTGAACGTATCCAACAACGAAAACTGCGACCAAAGTCATTCCCTCCGTACTTGGATGTGTATCTTTCATCAAAATTAGTAGTCACAGTGGCTTATCTTTATTCAACTCCTTAGAAAAATTTCAAAAAAAATGGACTGCCATAGGATAATTTTGTAAACGACAGGTTCTTGACAAGCTTGCAAATATGTCTGACCGATACAATGGTGTGAAAACACATCTCAAACAGAATAATAAATACGCTGATTATTATGGGCCGTGTGCTGCGCATTCCCTAAATGCAGTTGGTAGGGAAGCGGTTAAAGTTTCAACTCAAACTTTGAACTTTTTTGAAGTAGAGCAACAAATAGGTTTTTTCTGCATCTACCTATAGGTGGAAGCTTCTAAATGGTGAAACAAAACTAAAATTTTCGATAAAAAGTTTAAGCCGGACTGGTAGGTCTTGTCACTATGATGCTGTTAGAGCTTTAAGAAATAGTTACGGTGATATTATGAACACATTATTAAAAACGTTTAATGACCATTGTAATGCAGGATGCAAGTGTATGTAGGATCTATTTTAATTTTTTATATCCAGTTGGTTAATACAGTACATTAATAGAATAGCTGTATAAATAACTGGGTGCAGTTGTTAGGGAACCCAAATGGGTTTCTATTGAAAAGAACAGATATTAAAATAACAATAAAAAATATTCATATAAAATTGACGTTGATGGTCGAATTTCATCAATTTTGATCTGATAATAATATCCAAGTTAAATAAGTAGTGATAAAAATAGCTTTCCCTACTATTTAATACGATTTAGTATCAAGATTAATATAATTTTGAAGTCGATGTCAATGTTATTTTACTTGAGTTTAATTGTATAGTTAATAGATTACAATGAGTAAAGTAGGGCCAGTGTAGTGCAAGAGTGAATTTCAGGTGCTACAGGATGAAGTATTTATCGTAAAGGATAGAGCTTAGGGTAAACTAGAATAGACATTGTATTGGATATGTGCTAGCCAACAGTATGAATATCTTTTTAAGCAGTCAGGTTTTCCGTTAGGGTAAGGAGGGCCTAAATTCCTACCACGTGACTGAATGTGGGGTTGCATTTATAAATGTGGCAAAACACCTAAATAAGGTAAGAGAGGCACATTTAGTATTAGACAGGTAGACTACCACTAAGTCACCAACATGTAGAGCTAGCACGGTGACTGATTGACCAAACCCCCCAATTAAATGAAATGCTATGAAAATGCCGAATTAGAAAAAATGAAACACCCCAGGTGGTTCGAATCAACGATTCGGAGTTCCGACTTGCTTCGGGTAACTTACTATTCCATATGGGCGAAAACAATAACAGCTTAGAAAGAGTAGGCTTCATTATACGAAAAGGATTAACACCAATCATTGAGTCTTACAAAGGTATATCAAACAGAGTAGCCTATATAACTACAAAAATAAATGACAAAATAAAACTATCGGTTATTCAAATGTATGTCCCTACCAACCCATGACTACGATGAAATAGAACACTTCTACCAGAGCTGGGCAAATTACTTTTAAAAAGTAATTTATTACTAATTACCATTTACCGCCCAATGAAGTTATTGGATTACCAAATATTTCAATTACCCAAATGAAATAGTAATTCAATTATCAATCACTTGGTAATTATAATTGCACAATATAAATTACTTTCTAAATTACTTGCAATGTAAATTGTTGTGGGATATTCGTATTTAAATTGCTTTGTGCTAGTACGTCGTTTAATACAAGCAAATTAATATTAATATTAAAGAAAATATTAAAACGAAAATAATGAAAGTAACATAAAATAATAACAACATGAAAGTACTGAAACCAAAACTAGGAAAACCACAAATAATTGCATTAAAAATGAACACGGTGTCGAATAACAGGAAAAAGGAATAGGAATGAATAGATTGAAGTTCTATAAACAATTATGCGAAGCCAAAACAGATATACAACGAACTATCAGGAGAAAATTAGAAAGGAAAGTATTAAACGTAAATTCAGTAGATCTACCAGAAATCACAAAATCAGAAACTGAAAGAACGCTACATGAAATGAAAAGCAATAAAGCTGAGTAAAAGGATAACATTTCCGAAACATGGAAAGATGCAACAACAATATTGTTCTTCAGAAATGGAGATAAATTAGATCTTGGAAGCTATCGCCCTATAACTCTTTTGTCGCAACTATATACATTGTTAACTAGTATAATAGGAAAAAGGATAACTAATAAGCTACAAGATACCAAAGTAGAGAGCAAGCAGCATTCCGCAAAAGTTTCGGCACCAATGATAATTTATTAACGCTAAAAAGGTAACATACTACTCTTCACGGCTTTCATTGAATTCGATATGGCCTTTGACACTATCGAACACTGGGCAATAGAAGAAGGATTGTGGTGAGATGCCACGACGAAACACTCCCCATACCAGTTAAGCACGGTGTAAGACAATGCGATACAATATCCCCCAAAATCTTCATAAATACCTTGTAAGATTCATTTAAAGAACTAAACTGGGAAGAAAAGGGCATCAATATATCTGGCGAATATCTAAATCATCTCGGTCAGTGCCATATGCAGCGCAAATGTGGACGCTGACTTAGGAAAACATGGACAGATTGATTAAACGCCAACGTGTAATGGAAAGAAAGGTGCTACACATTACTTTAAACCAGTGGTCGCCAACCTCTTCAATGTGTTGAGCTACTTGTTAATTTTGGAATAAACAGCGAGCTACCCACACGGAAGCCACGTAACGCAACGTAAATGAAATAATCCACAGTTAATTTATCATTATATGTATTTATTTTACTATTTATTTAACTGGTAATACATAATACATAGGTACTAATAATAACTACATTCCTACCTACCAAACGAAGTTGTTTGAAAAATAAACACAAACTTTTATCCAGCCACAACGGCATGTCACGTAAGATTTAAAAATAGTTAATAATAACAACAAAAAAGTAACGCACTATCATGAACATAAACATTGAAAAATAAAAAAGCACGTTCAATGAGAAGGCTGACACTCCAGACTCATCGATATTTTTTTTAATGTTTGCAGTATAATTTGATACAGCCATTCGAATACAATTATCCAAATGTTCATCTGTAAGTCGATTGCGATATTTGTTCTTAATAAACTTCATATTGGAAAAAGAAGATTCACACAAATGGGTTGAACTGAATAATGCTTTCACTTTCAAGGCAACACGGCATAGAACTGAATATTTGTCTTTACTTACAATAGGCCAGATACATTTGGTACTTGAGACTAACGATTTTAAGGCTAAATCATTTTGAAAATCAATTACTTCGATTTCTGTTGCAGCGATGTCTTCGCCAAAGTTCTGCATAACACAAGTTGCAAACTGTTGGATATCAATTTCCATAAAGGGTGAAACAACAAACTGCGCTACTAAAGCCATTTCGTTGAAATCCTTAAAACGATTTTTGAAGTTATTCTTCAGGGTAGAAACTATTTCTACATGATATTTGCTGTCATAGGGTTCTAATGGATTTTGAGATATTTTTTCTGAAAGAATAGGAAAATGCTTGGCATCGCTGTTGATTAGGTTTTGTTCCCAAAACTCCAGCTTTTTGATAAATGCTTTTATATCAGAAATCATTTCTGCTAGTTCTTTGACTCTCCCCTGAAGCTGCAAATTAAGTTCGTTTAATTTCTCGGTAATGTCCACGAGAAAACCAAAATGTCTAAGCCAGATTGAATTTTCTAGTTCCGGAGTCGGTTCATCGCGTTTTTTGAAAAATTGAACTATGCCAGATAGGACATCATTAAAACGTTTCAGCACCCGTCCTCTACTTAACCATCGGACTTCAGAGTGAAGGAGTAGGTCCCCGTATTGACAGTCAACTTCATCGGCCAAGGTTTTGAATAATCTTCTTTGTAACGCTTGAGCTCTAATCTTGTTCACAATTTTTACCACCAGTTTCATAACGTTGTTTAGTTTCAGGAAATTTCCACATAATGCTTCCTGATGGATAATGCAGTGGTAAGAGAGAAATTGCGGAAAAGTTTCATCTTTACGACATAACGCCACCAGACCCTTATCAAAACCCATCATAGCTGGAGCGCCATCGGTTGTCAAGCCTACCATTTTCGATATTGGATTTTTCTCGGAAGAAATAATATTTTTTAAATCAGAAAACAACTCCTGTCCAGTAGTGTGTCCTTTCAGTGGAATAAACTTCAAAAGATCTTCTTTAATCGTAAAATCACTAAAAACCATCCTGACGAACACGGCCATCTGGACAGTGTCAACGACATCTGTTGATTCATCCAGTTGAAGTGAAAAATAAACACAGTTATCTAAGTCACTTCTTAACTGTAAAAAAATATCATTGCTCATTACTTCTACACGTCTCATCACTGTATTAGCAGAAAGTTGCATAGATTTTATAGCTGAAACTATCTCGTCTTTGTTTCTAAAGTTGGCAAATAACGAGTCAGCAGCTTCTAAAAACGCCTGTTTTATCATTTCCCGTCTTCATAAGGTTTCTTTTTTGTGCAATTATCTGGGACACACGGTACGATGCTTCAGTTGCAGCCTTATTTTTGTCGATTGTTCTTAAAAATATTGATTGTTGTCCAATTAACTGCTTTTTTAACTGTTTCAGTTTCTCCTTTCTGGCGGCAGAATGTAGTGGGAATGATTTTTCAAAATTAGAATGTACAGTTTTATGATGTCTCTCAATATTTCCTTTTTTAGCAACGGAGACCGAAGTATTACATAACAAACACACATTTTTATCTTTAACTTCTGTAAAAAAGTATTGTTCTTCCCATTCCGAATGAAAGTGGTATGTCTTTACCTTCTTACAACTGCTTGCCATAATATTATTTTTTGTTGTTCACTACTAACCCAACCGCTGGACGTTGGTTACGCGTTCAGTTTTAAACTAAGCGCAATGTCGCCGCGCCGTGCGTATTTATCCCGTTCAAAGCAATCCAGATCGTTCTCGAACACTAACGCACTGGTCCGGCTGGTCGGTTCTAGCCGATTCTAGCCGATTCTAGCTTGATGGCGTCAGCGGCAGATCGCTCGCCGCAACGTTGCCGCTGTTTATGTTTAATATTATGACAATTAGATTTTTTTGTGGAATTTTAGGAAGCTTCTCTGATTTTGTATTTTTTAAATTAAAATCGTTGTGAGAGCTACCAGAATTGCCCCCGCGAGCTACCGGTAGCTCGCGATCGACAGGTTGGCGACCACTGCTTTAAACGATCGAAAAACCAACACCTGGATATGATATAGAACAAAAGTCATTGACATCAGAGAAAAAGTATCCACCTTGAAATGAAGACAGGACATAATACACGACAAACCGACCATAGATTGAATGCACTTATACAAAGATGGCGACCTTGGCTCGGAAAAACAACAAGAAGATGCTCACAGATAAGATGAAGATATACAATGTATTGCTGTCGGCCATTCGGATAAGATGCAATCAACTTAAAAAACCGTCCGATATTGAAAGGAACTGTAAATGGGTTTACACCGAACTTCTCCCGCGCGAATTAAATCAATTTGCAAATTTAAAAAAATTGATCTCGCTGTGGTTTGAACCCGCCGCATCTGCATAGCGATCATAACCGCACCTGCGTAGCTATCGTAACTGCATTGAGTAGTCGAACTGAGCCATCGAGCCTCGGAAGGTGATTTTTTTGTGATTTCAATACTTCCTTCGTCTTTCAGACGAGGGAAGTAAAAGATGTAATCTATTGTTAGCAAAATTTAGACTTCCAAAATTAATATTACGCTTGCTATTATTAGGACTCGTATAAACCATATGTGTTGTCTAAAAAAGTTTTCTTTTTGTTGTCTTTGGAAAAGACCAAAGATTTTCAAAATCCGGCTAGAGTGCTTTCAATGCTTGTTACATAATTACTGTATGCTACTTTAATATCAAGTTTAATTTTTCTCTAATAATTAGAAATCATAAATATTTTCCTTATATTTTAAACGTTTTCTACATCGTTCCTTCCTTTTTATTAGAACATGTCCAAAACAAAGAGCAAACGCTAGCGTTACATTTCAAAAAGTTGTAGGCATAACATCAAGATATGCAATGCAATAGTAACATCAGATACTAAACTGGTGGAAAAAAGTTCGGGATACTAAGAAAACCCTTGTATAAAGAAATTGTCTACAAATTCTAATAGGTGTGCTTTATTTATTCAAGTAGTCACATTTTTTGCTGTATAAAGTAAAACAAATAGAAGCAATGTGACACTGACATAAATGTCAATTTAGTTAACACAAATATCAACTGAGTGGACTTTGCCCAACCCTGAGGAAAACATTTTGTCTGATTAATTGAAAATTGCGACTAGAACGTGTTTTGAAGAACTAGACTAGAGACTCTAGCACGGCAGTTATTACGAAAGGAATTATTTTATCAACCGTGACTTTAAGTTACTAAGTATTGCAAGACCTTTCCGCTGTACATCGTTAAAAATAAATATAATCGTGGCCTGATATATGTAATATAAATTTGAAATCGACTATAATTAGGTTGAAAGTCCGTAACTATAGCAACCTTGTAAATATAGGTCATCTCAATAATGGCCATTTTAGTGGCAAAGCCACTGCAGTGGAAATACATGGAATGACCTATATTTCCAAGCTTGCTATATTTGCGGACCTTGAATTAGGTGTTTTGTACCCGTATAATACTTTAGTAATAGTAGAGCAAATAGCGAAAAAGTTGGATCAATTTTTCATGGCTACACAGATTTAATATACCACATAATTTTTGCATGCACGAAACATCACATACAATGCACACAGTTTATGGAGCATATTAATGGGTATTTCGTTTCCCTTAAATGTGGTCAGCATTCTTTTTCCCAACAATATAAATATTTATGAAGTGCTCGTGCAATTTTTGAGTGAGGCGTCAATTAAGATTTAAATTATTGAAATTTTATTGGTGTGAAAATACTGAACAAAATTCACGTGGGGGATGGGCTAAGATCCCAAAACAGCCTTGCCAAGAAAAAAAAAAGAAAAAGATCTAATAAAATATTTAATAAACCAGCGTTGGTAAAACTGGCACACCATATATGTCAGTTTCACCAACCTTGGAAAAAACTATTAATTTGAAGTCAAGTGTAAATCAAGTCCGTAAATTTTCAAATTTTTCTTTAAACTTTAGTAAGTTTTAACAACAGGACTGGTTATAGAGCACGGAGTTACAGCAATAGCTCCGAGAAAGGATTTCTACTTAAATGCGTTCCTAAAAATGCATCTACGAGGGCTGTTTGTAGCAGAAACTTAAAAGTTAATTTGGAAATAAATCGTTTTCGGAATACTTCCCTTGAAAAAAATTGACAAAACGTTGAAAATGCTACTCCTAAAAATACCCTAAAAACCAATAAGTACATTGGGAACCAAATCGAGGATTTTTGCAGAAAATCGGCACTACAAATTCGAGCAAAGCACCTCTGTTAAAGAATTGGAGAAATATTAGAAGACTGAGCATATAACATGTTTAACTGGGTATATAATCTTGGTACATACCACTAGCGGAAGATATTCTTGCTAGAGTATACTTTGCCATCCTTCCGCTAATATTGCTGTAGAAATACCACTTGACCAAATTTCTTTTTCGAAAATATCCCTCAAGCTTCGCTGTAGGAATATTTTTAGAGGAACTTGGTCTAGTGAATCTCTACAACATTGACACAAGCATATATACTCACCAAAATATCCACCACTTGTGATGTAACTAATGATTATTTTTTTCGTAGCGATCTCAACCAATCAGAAGGCTGGATTTAGTTAAGTTATCTTGTATAATTTCGATTATACAAAATCGATTATACTAGCGTAACTTCACTAGGCAACGCAATACATAACTTTTGTCAACTTGATGTTGTTTTCATGGAGATGACTTTTAGCTAGGTCAATACAAACAAATCGAACTGCAAATAAAATATTTATTTGATCCTAATATTAAAATTTACTCAAAAAATAATCAAATCGAATACAATGCGTACTTCGAACAAGTTATACGTCTCAAACTTCCTGCACAATAACAAATCGTGTCAGTTTGACAGAATAGTCCTCCCGCTGACGCGGTCGGACTATTTAACCTGTCAAACTGACACTCTTTTATTATTGTGCAACAAGTTATCGACATATAACCCGATAATATCGAAGTACTTATAGTATTACTTCTGATTATATCGTTTCATGTTTAAAAATTAAAGTTAGGTGAAGACACAATCTTTCTCTACCTGATTTTCCAACTGAATATGGCAACTTTCCATATAAGAGACAAGAAAAGTATCGGCAAAAGATGGCGTTCTAGTTAGGAAATAAACAATCAAACAGCGTTGCCAGTTGTATTGAAGTACAAGATTAAAAATTAATTGTTGTTTTAATATAGTAACTGTATTAAAAATCATGACCACCTATTTGAACAACCTCACGATTTTAGTAAATTACATTTGTATAAATTAAAACTGTAGTACTCCACCATTAATTACAACAGAAAATACTGTAAGTTAAGCTAATTTAATTCAACGCAAATTTTTAGAATAAATTCCTAAATGTTTTAGTTTTTCACGCATATGTGTTGCAATTGTATAATTCAAAACATATTATACCTAAATATATAAAGCTATCTCTAATATAGCGTCTATTTTATTCAAAATTCAATGTATTCGTTTCTACCTAAACGTCAGTAACTAAATCGACAACGCTATCATCATAGTAGTGGGCGTAATTTCGTATCAAAGTTAAAATGCAGAAACCCGGGCATTAGCCAACCCATATACAGGTTGATTTTAAAATACATGCATATATTGAAATCCCATGTAGATAATACATAAATAAACAGTTTTTAGCGATAATTTCGACAGTGTTTTCAGAAAAATGCGGGTACAAGATATCAAGCCATCTGACAATAGGTAGAAAGTGTAATTAATTAGTGGTTTTAATTGTAATGTGCAAGTACTTCTTGCAATCGGACACCCATGCAATGAACGGATTCGATCATAGAAGCCTAATAATCTTGAAGTGCACCTTTCTTGTGTATTTTCAAGAATATTATTTTTATTTTATATATCTCAAAAATCAACCAAACTATTGAACATCAAGTAAAATATTGTAAACCATTACTTTAAATTTGGGGAAAGTGAGTACTTCAATTGTCAGCGTTTCTATAGAAAATATTAAACTCGTACAGCAAACATTGTCGATGTTATCGCTAAAAGAGTGATATTATTTTCGCTTCTGAAGGTTCCAGTTGCCGCCGAAGCGCATTTTATTATAATATTTATTTGATAATTGTTTATTTATGTATTATCTGCATTTAATATGCATATACCTATACAGATTGCGGCAGGCCGCTAGACCCATAGCAAAAGTAAGCAGACTTTAAATGTGACCGTAATTGTATGTAAAAAATTAAGAAGCCGAATATATACCTTGTATTTATAATAATCCTAACGACCTACCGCTATCGTACATTGATTGTTCGTGTGTTAAACACCACGACGGCCACATGCATGTTCTCCTTGCTTTTGCAATGGTTCTAGTAGCTTGCCGCATTCTGTATGTATGTATTTTAAAAGCATCCTGTATACAGTTAAAAAAAGTTCTTTTCTACTTCCCTCGTCTGAAAGACAAAGGAAGTATTGTAATCACAAAAAAATCACGTTCCGAGATTCTTCAGATCTTCACGATTTAAGGTCCCTAGATGACGAAAAAGAGGTTTTCTTATTTCCGTTTGTCTGTCTGTTTGTTGGCAGTATAGCTTAAAAACTATTTGTCGGATAAAGACGATATTTTGCATACATATTATATATCTACCTAGCATGAAACCGGTACAATTTCATATATGCAGGGTGAGCACCTTAAAAAAATAAATTTTGTTTATTTTTGGGTTAATTTTGAAATAGAAGAAAGTAATAACTTTCACATAGGTCAGACCTTACATTTGCAGAAAATAAGAGTCAACCGATAGAGTATGTCACAAAAGAGTAAAAACATTTCAACAGTAACAGCGTTCTGTTCAAGTGAGGCGCGCGCCGGACTTATTTGAAAAAGCCTCGGTAGCGTAGTTGGCTTTATCGGTGCAAATTAGGTCTCTACGTAGTGGTGCGGTTACGATTGCTTTGCAGATGCTGCGGGTTCAAACCCCAGCGGGATACATTTATTTGATAATGGATCTAATTTATTAGTAACGTGAAGATATTTTTACTCTTTAAAATTATTTAATGTCACGATGTCGACGAGGGAAGTTCTGGGTAAAGCCTTTTACAGATTTTTATTAAACTTGTATCACGAAACAGGGATATGCACATATAACATTTTTGTGTTGAATAGGTTTAATACCGAATCAGAATAAACATTCTCTTTTTTTCAATATACATGTTGAACGAAAGAACCTTTCACCTGGGTTTCTAAGCTTTGCCTTTAAACCTGAAATTCATATTCCGAAAATTCAACATTTTTACCAATTATCGACCACTACAAATGTACATTTACATCTTTTGCATGTTATAACTGTTATTTTTAAAATACTGCATATAAGTATATGCAAACGACACAGAAAATGTTTGTATTAAATTATGGCCTTTAAGAAAGTGGGAAATACTTTTTACCGCTGGAATGGGGCAATGTCCTGTTGGAAGCTGTGCCGCTCTTTCAAAGTTGTACCAAAATTCTCCCATAAACTTGTGGACAGCTTTGCAGAAGTGCTTCTCCCGAATTGTAAATAATTCCATGAAGGTATTTCCAACTTTAGACTCAATACGACAAACTCCCTAAAAAAGAACCTCAGTAACATTTGCTAAAGTCTGTTTGAACGCCGTACGCCGATATTATCATCCCAAGGAAAAGGAGTCATCAAGACGAAGGTCATGTATTGTTCGCCCAATTCAGTGGTGAAATTTCCATTGAATTTTACCAGACCCTGTGTGTTGTTGCATAACTGGAAGCTCCTCATTTCAAAGTTAGTGTTTGATGCTGTTATTATCACCTGAAGAATTATTTTACTGTCAAAATAAAACAATGTCTTGGAACAATATATCAGATTTAACCTTAAAAACATAAAACATTGGAAATTACTTTTCGTGCATGCGTTCTGGTGTGCTAAACAACAAATTAGCTTCGTAGTTTTGAATCACGTACAAATGTTTCTATTCCAGCACTCAGTCAATCCGATGCGTTCTTTTACTGTGTCTATTGCGATTACTTAGTATTATTCTTTAAAATATTTTTTTGTGCAAATGAATCCAGTTATGCTGTCATAATTACTTGCTGAGAGATATATGAGCAATCATTATAGAAGAATATCGATTATTCTTGGAAAATTTTGTTGGTTTATAAATATTTTTTGGTTTTTCTAATAAATTAATAGGAATCATCCGTCATAACGTTTTCTGTTTTTAAGGGAGGTATTTGAAAACGTACTGTCAGGTGATTTCCACTATGCGCAATCCTCACGCATAGATAAAAGGGCGTATACTCTCCGAGTAATACTATTCCAATCAAATAACTTTTGGGAATTCGCTTACCTGAAGAAACACAAGGATGCAAATGCAAAATCCTAGGAGATACGTTTTTTTAAGCTCCTGTTTTGCCATGACGAGTGCTTGTATGTTCAAAACATTAGTTGCACAGAGCGACTTTCATGGTCGTATTAAAAGCGGAAACAGGCTTGTTATTGTTTATTTTAATAACACGCCCTTATCTTTAACAGCAATCAATAATTGATCATTTTGAAGGTTACAGATGAGAGATACACTTTTAACTCACTATACAGGGTGTCTCAAAAAGAATGAGACACTGATTGGTCATATATTCCTTAGGTTATAATAAACTGATTAAACTTAGTATTCCTTCGTAAAAGGTCTCTCCACTAGGCAGTTAAAGGGCATTAAAGTTAAATTTTTTATTTTGTATGTCTTTATGAAACCTAAAACTTTAATAGGCATTTTAAGGTAAACGCCCGTAAACTAAGTCTATCTTATTTTTAAGCTTTTTAATTTAATTTCATCTAATAACCTAACATTTTTTACTTCCTTTTACAATACAGGAAGTATTGCATTCGCCCCAAAAATTCGAAATTAAGTTTTCAACAGATCTTCACGTTTTAGAGTCCCCTGAACCCAAAAAACATGTTTTTGTTCATTAGTCTGTGTGTCTGTCTGTGAACAGAATATCTCAAAAACGAGAAGAGGTATTGCGTGGAAACTTCATATAAAAGTTTTTTGTACTATGTAGATGCGACAGCAAGCTTTTGAAGAAAATCGCATAACCGGAAGTAGGTGTTTACTCTTTTGATTTTTCAGTTTTTTCGATTTTTTCAAAAACGGCTATAACATTTGTATTACATTCTTAATTTGTATTGATGTGAGATAGGTGATTTTCCAGTTGAATACTTCTGCAATGGGTTTCTTTTGTTTTTTTTTTCAATTTTTTTTATTAACTCCTATTTTAAATAGAACATATATTATTACTTTTTTGAATTCAGCTTAACGCGTTGACGAGTAAGGTTGTGTTCGTCCGAGCTGCTCCGATTAAATAATTACTATTCAAAATAAATAAATTCACAAGTGATAACGTGCGCGATCGGCAGTAAAGGTTAAAAGGTGCGCGCTAGGCCGCTGATAGCAGTGGCCGCAATGCGATAAATACATATTAATATCAACGTTAAACGAATTTATGGAATTATATTCCTGCCAGCAAACGCCTGCCGAGGCGTTTTCAGCACAACAAAACCAGGCATTATTTAACGAAAACCAAACAAGGAGTCAAAATGAACAAGCATTATATAATGCTTGGCTATTTGAAAAACAAGCTAGAGAAAAACTGCAAAACCAATTAAAGGAGCTGCAAAATAAAATACAAGAAAAAGAGGTGGATCAGATAACAACAAAAAATGAGCAAGAAAAAATTCAAACCGAGTACTTTACGGACGAGGAAGAATTAAGTAAAGAAACTGAATGGATCAGAGTTAAAAGCAAAAACAAAAAGCGAAAGGCAAGTTTTTCTCCACAAAAAGATGAACAGCCTAAAAGTAGCAAAATGGATACTCAACCAAAAAATAAGCCACCACCACCAGTCATAATTAATAAGTTGGAAAATTATAATATTTTAACCGAAACTCTTAAAGAAAATAAAATACGTTACAAGGCAAATATGCTCTCAGGAGGTAATTTAAAACTTAACGTGGAAGATGAAAACGAGTATAGAAATTTAACAAGATGTCTTAATAGTACAAAGCTCGAATGGTACTCATTCGAAAATAAAGAAACGAGACCGATTAAAGTCGTCGTAAGGAAACTACATCAGACATGTAAAACTGAAGATATTCTTGAGGACCTGAAAAGTAAAGGTTTTAAAATACTGGAAGTTAGACAGTAGCTTAAATGGAAAACTAAAACACCATTACCTCTCTACGTGCTATCGTTCGGAAAAGACGAGGATATTAAAAAAATATATAATATCAATGAAATACTACACATGAAAGTGGAGATCGAAGCATTTAAAAAACCCAAACTTTTACCACAATGTAAAAAATGTCAGGAATACGGACATACTCAAAACTACTGCGGTAGAGAGGCAAGGTGCGTTAAATGCGCAGGAAAACACCATACAAAACAATGCAAAAAACTAACAGATACGAAACCTAAGTGTATTCATCGTGGAGGGGCACACCCGGCCAATTATAGAGGCTGTATTACAGCAATAGCTCTTCAAGATCTCAGAAATAAAAGAATGAACAAGAAACCCCCAGAAGGACAACAAATCCATACGGAAGATACTGAATTTAAGCCTACACAATATAGACAAGTAGAGGAGAACATAGCTTACTCCCAAATAACAAAAAATAAAACACAACAAAACAACATGGATAAAAATGAGCCTCGGACAGATACTTCAACACTAATACTCCAACAGATTATGAAGCGGATGGAGGAACAAGAAAGAAAGCAGGAAATATTTAACAAAGCAGTTCTAGAAAGATTAACTAAACTAGAAAATAGTATTAATACTCAAACTAAATATTAGCCATGGCCAACGACCTTAGAATTCTAGAATGGAACGTCAACGGACTTCTGCAACATCAGCAAGAGTTATTAGTAATATTGGAAACTGAAAATATCGACATATGTCTAATTTCGGAGACACACTTCACAAAAGAAACATATATTAAAATGAGAGGCTATCAAGTATATCACGCCTTACATCCACAGAACACATCTAGAGGAGGAGCAGCAATTATAATTAAAAACAATATAATTCATTACGAGAAAGAAAAATATGAGACAGAGGCAATACAAGCTGTTGGTATAGGTATCAAAACACAAAAGTATTTGATTACTATAGCAGCAGCATATTTCCCACCTCGACACAACTTGAAAAAAGAAGAGTATATAAACTTTCTTCAAACCCTAGGAGAGAGATTTATCATTGGAGCAGACTTCAATGCGAAAAATACGCATTGGGGGGCGAGATTAACGACAACTAAGGGCAAGAACCTTTATCATGCAATCATAGAACTTAATAGTAATTGGCATTCAACCGGTAAACCCACCTACTGGCCGTCGGATACCGAAACAATCCCAGACCTTCTGGATTTCTTTATTTCAAGAAAAGTACCGACAAATATAATACAGATACAAGACTTTGAGGACCTAATGTCTGATCATTCACCTGTCTTGCTGACATTAAGGGAAAACATAAAAACGAGAGACTCTAATCCAATATTAACTAATAAATTTACCGATTGGGAGGGATTCAAACTGGAGCTCAGCGAAAATATTATGTTAAATGTACCAATTCAAACAAAGGAGCAGTTAGAATATGAAGCAGAGAAACTGATGATAGATATTCAACATTCAGCGTTGAATAATACACCACAAATAAGAAGAAAGTTAGTGAGGAATAACCACCCTAAAGAAATCACAGACATAATAAAAGAGAAAAGAAAAGCTAGAAAGACTTGGCAGAGATCCAGAACAAGAGAAAACAAAAATAGATTGAATTCCCTTACAACACAGCTTAGGAGGGAAACCCAAAAAGTCAGAAATGAAACAATTAATATCTATCTTAAAGAAATAACGGAAGATCAAAGCCCTGACCACGAACTTTGGAAGGCCACGAAGAGAATTGGCAGACCAACAAAACATATTCCACCGATACGCAAAGAAGACGGATGTTGGGCAAGGACCAATAAACAGAAAGCAGATACCTTTGCAGTTTATCTAGAAGATATATTCCAACCGTACGCGGAACAAATAGAAATGCAAGCCCAAGCAGAACCAACAGTAGAAATAGTAAATATAAGTATAACACTAACTACACCCAAGGAAGTAGCTAAAGAAATAAAAGAGAATATCAACCCAAAAAAGGCCCTGGGATTCGATTTAATCAGTGGACAGATATTAAAACAGCTACCAAGAAAGGGCATTGTAAAACTCACATATTTGACAAATGCGGCGTTCAGACTACAACATGTCCCAGTCTTGTGGAAAACAGCTGAAGTCATTATGAAACCCGAACCCGTCAACGATGTAAGCTCATATCGACCAATCTCATTGCTACCCATATAATCAAAGTTGTTTGAAAAATTACTCCTAAAAAGAATGAAAAAAATAATTGATGAAAAACAACTCATCCCTCTACACCAATTTGGGTTTCGTAGCAAACACTCCACGGTAGATCAAGTACACCGAATTATAGACGTGATTGAACAATCCCTCGAGGAAAAGAAAATATGCTCGGCGATATTCCTAGATATCGCCAAAGCATTCGACAAAGTTTGGCATGATGGTCTGTTAATGAAATTAAAAAGATACCAACTCAATATGTTCAGCTCCTGGATTCGTACCTAACAGACCGAACCTTCAAAATTAAGCAAGAAAGCGAGTACTCAGAACTTAAAACAATAAAGGCAGGTGTCCCCCAGGGGAGTGTCCTTGGGCTAGTATTATATCTGTTATATACATGTGACATTCCTGAAAAAGAAAATATTAGATTAGCTACATTTGCGGATGACACCGCAGTTCTAGCTGTAGGAAATGATATAGAAGAAACAACGGCTAAGCTCCAAGACGCGATTCATAAAATAAACACATGGATGAAACAGTGGCGGATAAAGCCTAATGAAGGGAAATCTGCTCATGTAAATTTCACGAACAGAAAAATAAACTATCTCCCAGTGAACTTGAATAATAACACAATCCCACACCAAGGAACAGCCAAATACCTAGGCTTAAATTTAGATGCAAAATTGAAGTGGAAAGAGCATGTTAAAAAGAAAACAACAGAAATAAAACTAAAATATAACAGCATGTATTGGCTCCTGGGAAGAAATTCCCAACTATCAATTCAAAATAAAGTACTGGTCTGTAAGCAGGTGATACGACCAGTATGGTTGTATGGCATCCAGCTGTGGGGCTGTACAAAAAAGAGCAACTATGCTTGCATTCAGAAATTCCAAAACCGAGTTCTACGAAATATGGTAAATGCACCATGGTACGTGCGAGACAAGGATCTGCATCGGGAACTCCAGGTGGAGATGGTCGAGGACGTGATCAGGAAGAGTGCCAAGAGTCATGAGGAGCGGCTCCATAGACATCCAAATCCAGAAGTCCTACAACTTCTAGCCAATCAGGATCTTCTTCGCAGGCTCAAAAGAACAAAACCCTTTGAGCGTGTGTAGTGAAGTGTAACTCAGTAGTGAAAAGCAGAGTATAGTGCAAGTGTAGCCACGTCAGGGTTGTGTGCAAAATGTCAGAGAAACTAAGATGGGTCGCGGGAAACATCTGGACTGTATGTACTAGTATATAGTAGTTTAGGACATAAATAAAATGTTAGTTAATCTTAAAGATTAGGTGCATTGTTTAATAAATTAAAAAAAAAGAAAAAAAAAAAGCTTAATATTTTAGAGAAAATTTGTCTCTTCAACTAACGCTCTATTTTTTACGGTTTTTGTAGAATTTGTGATTTTTGAAAAATGTTTAAAAATTAATTGGCTAATTATAAGATCACTCTAAAAGGAAGCTGTGTTAGTGTATCACACCAGATTTTAAAAAATGGTACCGATAACATACCTAGAACTAAAAAATGTTTAGATATAGGTAAGGTACCTCTTACAGTCAAGTCTAGTTTATGCAAAGCTTTCAATTAGAGCAGTAAATAATAGTAAATATGTGTACCAAGGTTGAAATCGATATCTTTATATTTGCTGAAATTAATATAAAAATAAAAAGTTTAACTATAAGGCCCTATCACTTCTTGCTGGAGAGACCTTGTACTAAGGCATATTAAGTTTAATATGTTTTATTATAACCTAAGTAATCGCTAGCCAAGCTGTCCCTCATTCTTTTTGGGCCACCTTGTATTTGTCTAAAAATCCTGACAAAGCAAAACTATAATTTCTGTTGATATTCGATTAGTAACTAACGTAGAACTATCGAGAGAATAGACTGCTGTGAATAGGCGTTAACAACGGGCAAAAAAAATTTCACCCGCGGTACGAATTATGGCTGAATTACTACTGCAAGGAATTCGGATGAAAATGCATTAAAATTTTGAATTATGTATATACTATCGCATTAAATAGAGCAGTTATCACAATTTGAAGAACTGTAAGTAATGGATTACTTGATTTCGATTACGATTATAATCGATAGTGATCAGAAGCTTAGGATTGTCAAATTTATTATTTTCCGACTGGTCTGGCTTGTTTTACCAATAATTTTTATAGTAACACAACCCAAATACATTTTGTTTTAAACGTTCAATGAAAACTGAGGTTATCGGACTAAAAGCTAAAACAATAGTTTATTCTTATAGTTTAACAAATTTTCTGCATTGTTAATATTGGATGTTACCATTAATTAGGTTTTGCCATAATTACTCAAAAAAATAGTCATTGTATATAAACTTCACACCCGATCTTGCAATTTTCTCTACGATTTCTCAGGATTTGACCAAACGGCATAGAAATGGGATTAAAATGCACAGGACGTTGGTTTGTAAGCCTATCTTTCCTTTGCATTCGTTAGTTCTTTAGTGATGTTATGTCCGATTTTTGCAAATATATAAGGCCCAGATCTGTAAGAACGAATTTTATAATTCTTCAAAAAATTACTATATGTAAGCCTGTAAAACTTGATGTACAATAGGTTTAGAGGGCAGAAAACCCAATTTGAATGTTTATTTGACCCTACAAATGGGTTCAGTAATAGGAAAATGTAAAAATAAATTTTGATTATATGTCAGAAATGTTACGATTTTCATGCGAGGGTAAGTGAAACAAGGCTGTAAAAAATGATAGTAAAGTTTATTTTTCTGTAAAGTTTTTAGGTTATAAAAATATGAGCAAAAATTAGTAATTTGGATAAGCTCTTTAATCCCAGGGTGAGTTCCGAAGTCGACTGTATTTTAAAATTGATCTGAAATGGTACTATGCACAGTCAGTAGTTCAACTACGCTGTAGCTCAAGGTCCACAAATCTGTCAAATCACCAATCGGCTGACTAGTGCGAACAGCGGTACTTTGAAAGTTAAAATACTTGTGAAATATGAGAACTTGCAAGGTAATTATTCAAAATTTCACGCTTGGCGACAAATAACAACTTTTGTTTCTAGCAGTTACGTATCTCGTGACGTCAGACAGACGCCGTCCAAAGTTTGGCAATTGTTTCTGGTCGCTTCCTCCACAGCTTCAACTTCCGCCAAACCACGGATTTTACTGACGCCGGGCTAATTACTTAAAATGCGGCTGAGCTAGAACCTTGGAAAGGATCTCCTCTTCTTCAACAAGGTTTGATGTCATATGCACTTCGTTTTGCGGACGCTGACACGATTTTTTTTAGGCTAAATCGTACCTTATAAAAATTCGTTGAACTGCATCTCTGGAAATGACGCCGTTTGATTTTCTCCGCTATTCTTGGTACCCTTGCTGTCAAATCTGCTGGAGACGTTCTTGCAGACCTGGACTCTACCGTAGACTGTTGGTCTCTTGGCTCCGATGCTCCCCTTGGCCGTAGTCGAAATTCGCAAAATGGAGTTGATCGGCCCCGATATCCTCTTATTTGAGATTATGGAATTTGGATGATTTTTGTATAAAAATATGGAGCACAAATTTCAACAATATGTCAAGTAATCAATTTTCAATTGTTCTCCCCCGTTATTAAACAAAAACGAATCAATTACTGTTTGAATTTTTAGTTTAACTTTGCAGCTACATAAAACACCCCAACTCTGTGCTTATTGAATTGGTCCATTATGTTGCACTGCTAGCAGAGTCTAGTCGTGGGCTTAATACCATTACAATATATGCATTGTGACCTGAGAAAACTTAAGCGAGGCCACGAATTATTTTAAAATATTGATAACCCTGAGATACAAGTTTTATGTATGTTAATTCTTTTATTGAAGCGAAACGTTTACTAGTGAAATGGGTAGTTAGCTGGAATTGGTTGCTTTACCGTTTATTTTAAATTTAAATAAAGTACGAAATAAAAGTGTACGTTCATCCGGAGTTAATTTCTTTGCAGTAATCGGAGATTTCAAATATTAGTATTTCTATAAATAATTCTCTTAGCTGAACCCTCCTTCCATAGCATAAGTTTATGGCACCCAACGAAAGGAGTTTTGTCATAACAATACTTAAGGCTAGATTACTGGTTAGAGAAAATACTAAATGCTTCTGCAATATTCCTATTCTGTGAACACTTTGGTTTTATACTTGTGTAAAATACTTTTTCTTCAAACGGCAGTAAAATGTGCCATTATACTGCTGGATTGATAATGCTAAACCGCCACTTCATTGCCATGGCATATAAAACACTTTATCTGCCGCTGACGACTTTATTTGCCGCTCGTCAGCGGCAGATAAAGTTATTATCTGCCGCTGACAACTTTATCTGCCGCTGACGAGATCAAGTAATTTTCTTCAAATTTTCTTAACAAAATTGTAAATAATTTGTTATAAAAACGTTTGAAGAAAAAATACTATATGTTATTCGGAGCAAAAGTATCTTTATGTGGCTCGGCTGTACTTATCTGCCTCGCAAGCTCGGCAGATAAACCGTCCAGCCTCGCCACATAAAGTATAACTTTTGCTCCTAATAACATAATATACTATTTTCTACGACCATCACTAAAAGTAGGCCTTTTAGCGTTAGCTCTTCTACTAAAGGTGACGTTTTATAATTTAGCGTGTTTAAAATGAGATCAGCTGTTTAATTTTAGCACATGTGTTATAAAGTGAAGTGAAGTTATAAAACTACAATTTCGAACTGGAAGTGAAGTTGTAAAGTTATTCTAGTTACTTCTTGCGTTAGAGGTAAAGTGTTTTTTTTTAAATAATTAAAGCGTTATGTAATGAATAAAGTCAGATGTGTAGTATTAAAATTACCTTTGATAACTGACTTTGACAGTACTGGCTCCACAAATCTCTTTATTATGACATAAATTATAACTGTCATAAATGCAAACATTTGTTAAATCGACATTTATGGATTAATAACAGAAAATTTAAGGTCGTAGAAAAAATATTGTATGCAAACTCGTGCTAAATGTGTTATTGCACTCGACATGTTATGAAACTAAGCCTTCGGGCATAAACATCAACTTTTAGCACTTGTTGCATAAATAGCTATTATTCACAACCATATATGTAACAAGGCCACTACTAACTTTGTAAAAGTTGGGAAATGAGCCATTACCAACTTTTGCCTCCTACTCCAGGCGGGAAGTAGATTACCATGGCAATAAGTTCCGCCCTCACTTTACGACCTCACTTCTCGCTCTTTTGGGTAGGGACAATAGGAATCTCGATAATAGGTTGTTGTGAATAAAATTGTATACAAACCACGGTGAAAATTTTCATTCGTGTTTCGAGGTAACTACTAAATCTCTCGACAGTAATGAAGCACTTTCAGCCATTATTAAAATATCTTACAACTTGGAAAACGTTATATTAAGGTAAAGTGTTTCCGACAAATTGTTTTTATCTTTTCTGCTGCAGGAGATATAGTTTAACCTTTCAATTTTCGCGGATATTAGATTCATAACTTTGGTTTTAAGGAGGAATAAATATTGCTGTTCACGTGTTTCAATATATTAATTAAATATCATTTATTAAATAAGAGTAGCTTCTACGTATGTAGTACAATCAAGTTTATAATTGTATTATTATTTAAAAGGTGAGATATCGGATAGTCCGTTTTTTACCCCACCCAAGTGGCAATATAATAATATGAAAATTATGCTATGTAATTATAAATTCAAAATTAGTTTTAGAAAAGAAACTAAAATTATTGATGCGCAAGCTGTTTACACAATAGATCACACTTTAACCTGCTTTTAAATAAATTAACATTAGGCGAATTGTTAAATAATTTCAAATGGGAGTTGATAATTGAGATTGCTATATATACAAAACTATTTTTAAATTTAGAAGTAGTGTGATTTGGTATACAGTATTGATTAACTTGTCGTAGGGTTCTGTTATGTACTTCGTTGCGAGTTTTTAGAAATTTAAATAAATAAAGTGGAGTTACAAAATTTACAATTTTAAACAATGCGGATGCATATACTAAATAAAATCTATACTATATTTTTAAATAACAAAGATTGTTATAATAAGGTGTAATGTGTAATCGATTACTAATGTTGTAAGAAAAACGTAGACTACAGTTTTGTATAACCTGAAGCCTATGTTTAGATTTGGCAGTTAAAAAAGGATAGTACATATTAGAACAATAATCCACATTACTTAGAACTAAGCTATTGACCAAATTCCATTTAGTTTTAGCTGGAATTACATTTTTGAAATTATACAGATATGAGAATTTAGCATATCATAAACCGCACCTTAGATTTACGTGATGTTCGAAGGATAAATTATTGTCGAGCACTACACCAAGATTTTTAACTTTATCTTTCAAAGGGATCGTATCTTCACCAATCACTATATTTGTAGACCGCAACGAAAGAGCTTTTTTGCACATAGATCTCGTATCACAACACATGGCTTTAAGGGATTTAAAGTAAGACCAATTTTCAGCGACCATGTTGAAATACGTTGTAGATTGTAATTAATTTCTTCCATTGCTTGGTTAATGTAATCTGGTTCGCAGGAAAGATAATGCTGAGTGTCGTCCGCATACAGATTCAGGCTGAGATTTGGCGTAATGTGAAATGCCAAATCAGAAGTAAAAATGCAGAACAAAAGAGGTCCGAGAATGCTGCTTTGTTGCACACCCTGGGTAACAATGGCTTCATTAGAAATGTTGCTGCTTAATTTCACACACTGTTTGCGATTCAATAAATAATTATAAAACCAATGAATAACTTTGCACATTGCAACCATAATACTTTAATTTGGCCATCAATGAGATGTGACTGATACTATCAAACGCTTTACTATAGTCTAATAAGACGAGCATAGAGATCTTTCCAACATCCATAGCTTGTGTCAGGTCACTAGTAACTTTTAACAGTGCAGTTGAGGTAGTAAGTTTGCTTCTGAATCCTGATTGTATGGTTGGAAGTATTTGGAAGTTTTCAATGTGCGCCAACAGTTGTTTCGAAACAATCTTCTCTATAACCAATCGATGATCCGAAACAGTTTCAGCATCCAAAACACCATAGCGAATAGGTACTGTATCTGTCTCCAGGGCAATTAATAACTAAATTAATTCTACCTAAACGGAGAGCGTAGGACTCGATAATACCCATGCAAAGTAGAAGTTCGTATAGGGACTTACCTTGTGGGAGGGACATACAGGATGGCTCATATATGGGGTAGCACGTCGATTGATCCGTGACTTCAGGAGCACAAAACGATAAACACGAGCGATTACACAAAACAGAAAAAAACGGGATCAGTTGACCGACCGTTCACCAACTCGTCTTAAGTTCATCTGTCTTTATAATATGGGCCACCGACCCAACACTTAGGGGTGGCAGGTGAGGGCACAGCAAGTCCCATAACTCGTCATTCCACCAATAGTGGGCAAATTTACCGCTAGGTAGAATTATAAACTACACTAAATTTATGTACAGCTATTTACTTGTATTAAAAATTACTAATGAAATCAACTAAACTAATGCTTAAAAGCTAAATACCAAACATTCCGCCCACTAAAAAAGCCATGCATTTTTCCATCCGAGATCGGTGGTGGTTACTCGGAAGCCAAAGGGCAATAGAAAAGGGTATTTACTGCCATAAGAGATATTAGCATGAGCTAAACGACCGCCCACCCTGACAATTCCTTTGCCATCAAGAAATGGAGCGAGTGTTCTAATTGGCTTGGAGCATTGCTGATTTGAATTTAGTTTTCGAATATCATCACGAAACGATATGTGCTGAACATGTTTAATTAATAGATTTAGAGCCCTTTGTTGTTCACTTACAGTTGTGCAGGAACCACATACAGTACGAAGTGATCCTTTTTATTTTCCGCAACGATGAAAATCGAAACAATAATTGATCGCAATTAAATGTATTAAATGGCTCATCGCTCACGGTTGTTGGCATCAAAACAATTTTTCGTTCTTCGCGTAAAACTGATTCCATATCCAAGGAGTTTTGATCGTTTAGGGTAGGCCATTCGTCAGAGTTTTTTGAAGGGCCACTCCACCATAAGGGGTGGTTCAGAAATTTCCGAGGAAGAAGTCCCCTGGTTGCGCAATCCGCGGGATTATCAGCGGAGGGAACATGGCGCCAAGAAGATGCTGGTACCCGTTCTTGAATGTAGCTAACGCGATTACTAATAAATGTTTTCCACCTATGTGGAGACGAACGAAGCCATGATAAAACTATAGTAGAATCAGTCCACGCATAAATTGCTGCGAAGCTAACAAACGACGAGTACGACGAGCAAATAAAAGAAATTAGTTTGGCTAGCAATTGCGCCCCACATAATTCCAATTGAGGAATTGGTCGCCGTTGTAAGGAGACAACTTTGGTTTTAGCCATCATAAACCTCACTACTGATTCATGTGGACCGATTACAAATCGAAGGTACGCTATCGCGGCAAAACCGGCCTCTGAACTGTCAGAAAACCCGTGCAACTCACAGTTGACATAATTCGCAGGAATTAATTGGCTATGAATTTTGATATGAGCTATGCCCACTAATTGCGACTTATATAATTCCCAACGATAAATTATATCCGAAGGAGGCAATTCATCCCATCCTAATCTTAGACACCATAAGTGTTGTGTAAGCCACTTCGAAAAGAACGTTAACTGCGCTAAGAAACTGATGGGGTCAAAGACCCTTGCGACTTCCGATAGGATGTGCCTTTTGGAACAGGGACGATCAATAGGTTCAACTTTGAATTTAAAACTGTCACTTGATGGCGACCATTGTAAGCCAAGGATATTCAACGGAGAGCAAGGTTCACCGGAATCGAAAGATACCATATTCTCTACCAAATGCGTGGGGTCTAGGTGGTTGGTTAACGCTGAAGAAATACTAGCCCATTTCCTTAATTCAAATCCGCCACAACGCAACAATTTTATCAATTGATCCTGTAGGATTAAGGCCTCAGCCACGGAGGAACATCCAGTGGCAATATCGTCCACATAGATATCTCTTCGAATGACAGAAGATGCTTGGGGAAACCGGTGTTGCTCGTCATCAGATAATTGAATAAGGGTTCTAATTGCAAGAAACGGCGATGAAGTAACTCCATATGCGACCCTATTTAAGATATATTCTTTTACAGGCTGATCTATGGAAGAGCTCCATAGAATACGTTGGAAATCGCAGTCTGTAGTCGAGACGATTATTTGGCGAAACAGGTGCTTAATGTCGCTAGTTATTACTACATTATTATCGCGAAAGTTTAATAACATGGAGACTATGTCTTGCTGTATCGTTGGCCCAGAACACAATGTGTCATTTAGCGATAAGACATTTGAAGCTCTCGAACTGGCATCAAAAACTACACAAAATTTTGAATTCGTCACACAATGGTGTGAAATGTAATAACATTTATCGGGACGAGGATCCGCCGATGCGAAGACCATATACCCTGTATTAATGTATTCGTCCATAAAGTTGACGTATTCCCTTCTCAAAGAAGGATGGTGCATAAGGCGATTCTCGAGCAATTGCAGCCGCCTCAAGGCAATATCGCAGGAATTGGGAAATTTTGGATTTTGCACCTTGAACGGCAACGAAACGACATATCGACCAATACTATCACAGAATACGGTAGATGAATATAACGACTCGCAAATTGCATCCGCGGCGTCGACCGTAGATATCTGCGGGGGTTCTTCTGTTCACCAAAACGCTTTCAATTTGTCATCGAATTTCGACCGATGTCAGATAAGCTTTAGCAACTGCGTTCGACGCGGCACCAACGGCAACGCACCCATTAACAACCCAACCGAAGACCATGTTAAGAGCTACGGGTTCTATTTGGGACGTGCTCAAAATTGCGCCAGGTTTAATCACGTGTGCATATATATCGGCACCTAACAATAAGTCTACTTGGCGGGCCCGATAAAATTCGGGATCAGCCAGAAATATGATTCTATTTAGAAGGGTCGATGGAACTGGCCGGTATATTTCCGGCGATTTGAGGGATTACATGGGCCTCTATGCTAAATACCGGTACCGGCTTATTGCTGTAATAAGGACGAAGACAACATGTTGCGTAACCAGCAGAAAGCAAGGCCTTTTCAAAGGTTTCTGAACCAATACCATTAATAACGGTTTTAAATAGTGTAAGTGTTAATCCCAAGCGCCTTAAACCTTTTTGCGTGATAAAACTACCCTGTGAACAATTATCAATGAGACAGCGTAACTTCTGAAAAATACGGAACGCGTCTTGAATTTCGATAATATCCGTAGAAAGTAAGACTGTTTCGCACGACAATATGCTCGCACAAGCGGTTAAGCTCGTTTCCACCTCACGATGTTGAACACCTACCTCAGAATTTTCCGAACTTTGGGACCTTGTCGAAAAATGGAGTATCGTGTGGTGTTTATTGCAACAGTTTCTACAAACTGATTTGGATGACCAAGAATTGCTCATATGATTAGAACGAAAACAATTCAGACAAAGCCGATGCGATTTGACCCTTTCAAATCGCTCGTGTGGCGTTTTTTCCGCAAACACAGGGCACGTATAAACTGTAGGTGTCAACTGACAAATCAGACATTCGAAGTGTTTTCGCTACCTGGAGTAAATACTGCGTGGAATGTCTGATGCCTTGGATCTTATCTCCGATTCAAATAATTTTCGCGTATCTGTTTCAAGCTTATCTAAAAGGATGCTAAACCTCATAAAGTCCTCTAACGAATTAGCAATATTTAGAGCCTTAAGGGCAAAACGATTCTCTTTAACGTGGTCAAAGAGTTTTCGCAGGTCTTTCGAGGATTCAGCTTTCAATATTGGAAAATTATTAATTAATGACCAATAGTGATTAGCCAATCTACGCTTATCATTGTAGCGGTCGACGAGTGTATCGTATGCGATTTTATAATTATCTCCTGACTAAGATAACGACTTAATAAGATTTAATGGCTCATTTTGTAAACCACTCAAAAGGTATTGCAGTTTTTGAATGTCAGGCAAATCAGATCTAGTATGTATTGCACTTTGAAATAATTCGATAAAACCCGTCCATTGACTATACTCGCCGGAATAAATTGGGAGTTCAATCTTCGGCAAACGGATGTTATTAGAATGATTAAAGCTACGATTCGAAGAATTGTCATTATGATTGCTAAAACTCGGGGACGAATCATTATCAGGAAACAAAGAAAAATAAATGTCTTCAATACTAATAAAGGCATCATCAAATTGTTTCCTAATGGTCTCTTCGGATGCTAGGTCCGGAGAAGTTTGACTTTTCTTCCTGAGGTGAAGAAGTCACGGATTTCCAATAATTGATTAATTAAAGTACTGCGAAGTGCCAAGTTCATTTTAAGCTGATTCGCTATGATTTATTGGTATGCACCTTGAATGCAAAGTTTGAAAAATATGGCTTAATTTATAATACTGCAGTATGGTAATCTATGCCTACTGTGTTTTCTCAAACGAAACCAATATTTTCCAAATTTTGCGTACTAGTACTAGAGATAAACTTTTACCATATCTTTAATAATTATAGTACTTTATAAAAAACCGAAAAAATTATTGCTGAGTTATCATGGAGAACTTGATTTCAACTGAATTGAAGTTGTGGGCATATTAAGTTTCAGCGCAAGCAGAAACGATTTTCCTATTATAAAAATACAATTTGAAAATTTTTGAATCATACGTATGTTAAACTCAATCGGGGACAAGTTGTATAAATATGAGAACGCTGATTCTGAATATCTAGGTTGCTGGCTGTGCGGGGTGGCGGGATATCCAAACTAGAGTCCCAGTATATAATATTTTTTATCCGCAAACGTCACAAAAGTGACAACTTATGTGTCTTTATTGACAAGGTAAAAGTGCCACCTTATCTGATTAAGCAGATAAACAGAGCTGGGCAGTACTCGAGTACAAGTACTCAAACACTGTACTCTAAGTACAATTCGGGTACTCTGTACCCGGTACCCAGTACAATTTTCAATAAAGTACTCTGTATTCGTACCCGTCATCACATTGGGTAGAAGTATCCGATACCCGCGTCTTTTATGAGTACATTTGTCCGAGTACTTTAATACCATACGCGCAAGCGCAAGTGCGCCATGCAAGTCTGGACTTGGCTGTGTTTAACAGTGTCGCCGGTGTCTGTTTGTACGAGAAGGTGAAGCGACTGACAACCAGTGATATTCCCATCAATTTTTTCGAAGGTATACTTTACTACCGGTAATCCATTGTGTTTATGACTTTTTCTATGGTTCTATGGCAATTACAACAAATGAGCTTAAAAATTTTATTTTTTTCCATATAAAATTGAAAAAAAATTGGTTAACCTAATTATATGTATTGACAATTTTTTTTTTCGTAATGCATCTTTTTCCCTCTGTTTTTTGGCGTTCTTTAACTTGACCACGAGGAGCTGAAAGTGTCGATCGATGGTCTCGCAGACAAACCTTGACGTATGGTCGCGGAATAAATCCTTCACTGCTACTCGAAAGGTAGAGTGGTGGGATAAATCCTACAAACACTGGCAGCCTTGGTGCAGACAATTGTTCAAATAGTGTTCGACTTGACGTTAGGCCTAATTTGTAAGCACATTCAACGAGTTTTCACAAAATTGATTGAAATTATACGCAGTATGCCCAGAAAATCTTGAGAGTATACGGCGTATATGGAGTATACCCTATGGGAACACCACTGCTGACAACACTCTAACCCTCACTTATCATATATTTTTGTTGGTTGTACAAAGGAATGTAATAAACTGATAAACTGTTTTGTTTATTTTGCTTCTTATAAACCGAAAACAATGTTAAGTAAAAGTGGTGGGGGAAGAAACATGTACTTGCAAATAGTACTCTTGAAATTCGAGTACTTGTACTCGGAGTACTGTACTCGACAGGGAGTGCAATGAGTATAGTACTCGGTACTCTGTACTCGTTCTTCAGTTAAGGCATGTACTTGGTACTCGGTACCCGAGTACAATTTATCAGTACCCGGCCCAGCTCTGCAGATAAAATAGCTATTTTTGCGTACTTTATGTGCCTAATCCCATAAAATCGTTGCTCTCTTTCTTTTTTTCTGTTTGTTCACTATCTCACTATTTCAAAATTTATTATTTCAAAAGTTTGCCGATCCCTTAAGTATTTTTAATGGGGTCCTTTTCGCTTTTTACAATTTCTTTTATCGGCGCGCATGTTCCGCTGTATTTGTTTGCCAGTTCTAGTCAACCCACCGTGGCAATTGTAGTGAGTTTGTGCTGTTTATTTGTGATTTTGTTTGTTTGTTAATTGTAAGTCATTTTTATTTTGTTATAAAGTTTGTTTCATTGTCAATTATCTTGTAGAACGTCCCCTGAAGATGGCATAAGCCGAAAACGTTCGGAAATTTTTTAAAAATATATGTGGATCAAGAGGAAATCTTTAGTTTTATTAATATTTAAAATGGTCCACGACAACGATTTTCGTATTATTAAATTGTATGATGGCTTAAAACTTTGCTAAATTTTAGACTTAGATCGTAGGCCCGGTTTTATTTTCAAAAAGAGTACGAAAAAGTATTAATTTAATTAAATTCTTTAAGCAGCGGAGCGGAACATCTGTCGCCGTGGGTTATGGTGTGACAGCTGCTGTGGCCGTGTGCTATTAGCTCGGGTGATTCAGGATGTTCATATATCATTATAGTAGCGCGTTATTTAAACAACCGAGGTTGGCGCACAGGGTAGAGTGCTCGCCGGTCACGCGGGTTGCCCGAGTTCGATTCCCGGCCGATGCATCCTTTTTTTAATTTATATTAATGTAATTTATCTGAATACGTTTGCGGATAAAACAGTATATGTTATTCGGAGTAAAAGTGACTTTATGTGGCTTAGCTGAATTATTTGCCTCACTAACGTTCGGCTAAATAAACTTCAGACTCGCCACATAAAGTATCACTTTTACTCCTAATAACATAATCTACTATTATTCTATACAGGGACTCTAGCCCAAACAAGCAAACGGCGCCGCACAGTCGTCAAAACCTCAGATAAACTTAAACTCAAGCAAACATTGACATACAGGGGGTTTAGGTCGCTGAGAGACAGGCGGCTAGCCACCGCCCTCGGCAAAGAACAGGCTTGGAAACCGAAAGGAGGTGATGGTCCACGAGGACTTTGAAGCCACAGATAGATAGATAAAGTAGCGGATACTCTTTTTGTTAATGATTTTCCACCACAAGGCTTGGATTACGATTTTGTTCTTAGTCTTTGGCCATGCATTTAGTTTTGCTTACGTTTTTCCTAGATCCTATTTGAACTACCTTTAACATTTCTTGTAATTCTCTGTTGTTACTGAAAAAATACTATCGATTTGCTGGAGTCCAGATATACAAGCAAGAAATGAAGTATACGTATTATATTATACCTAATGACAAAAATATAGTTATGGACACAAGCCCAATTTATACAGCGAATGTAGGTAGCGATATAATATGGTACCAGCAAAAGTATATATGAACATAGTAGAAAAACAAAAATTACCAACAAGTAATCCCTAATAAATTCACGTAGAATAGCTGAAAGCAAAACTACTGAATACCAGAAAAAACTTCCAAAATGTATGGCATCGAATTACAACAGACTCGATGATTGCAATGCAGACATAGTATGTGGCATAATAGAAGCATTTCAAATGAAAACAACAGAATAAGAAAAACCCAGGAAAGAAAAACTAATGAAATAGTGTGTAGTGTAATATGACACATTTATTTTCAAAATAACGTCAATTAAAATTGAGCAGCCTTCCTATGAAGTGCATTTATTTTCATGTTTCTGTTGGTATCCTTATAGATAAACACGTGTTGTAGGTATCTATCTGCCTGAATGCTTGTGTCACGTATTCGTGCTTCACAGTGTAACGATAAGCAAGTACGTGGGACAGTTTTCTGTAGCTGAGCGGGTAAAACGTTTGAGTAACAATTACATTGCTCATGGCTAAGCGCAGGGTCGAATGTTTCCACATTTCTTCTTCGCGAATTTATGTAATTCACGTTGCACAGCGTTTTCTTTAACTTTTTAGTATTCTTAAAAAATATTAAGAAATTGTTATCTATTTTGTACACAATTTTGAACATTCTCAAACTGTCATTCAATCTGACATAGATGCTTACCTTGTTTTCTTTATTTAATACATTAAAAAAATTCTGCTGTAACTTACTGATTTACTTATAATACAATTAAAAAATGCTAAAATTATTTTAATTAGAGGTCCATATGTCCATATGAAATGAGATAACAAGCTTTATCTACAAATGTTTGAAAGTACATTTTATTCTTAATTTTCAAAATAAATTCTCCCCGCACACATAGCTTTATGTAAGTGTTTCCAAGATGGCGGCTACATCTCACCTCACAACAAATTCTCATTCAGTAGGTCATAAAGTACATTCACACCGATTATAAGCTTTATACTTTGTTTTTAGGTAAAATAGGTTAAATTTCCTGTACTACCAATAATCATAAACACCCTCTTCTTCCGGAAAAAATTGAAAAGGTACTGCCCTGTGATTTCTACGGTGCACTAATTTTCGCGTAAAAGTAAAATCGCTTATACTTGCTAGTTAATTCTGTTTCTATGAAATGACTCCTAATTCACTTCACTGCCAGCGGACACATTTTTTGTGGCGTATCTATTTCCATGGTCCTGCTGTTTAACTATAACCCTAAGAAGAATTAAATTACATTCATGCCTCATTAAAAACAGACAGTGGTTAATGTATTGTTATTTTAAATATGTTTTATCTTGATCATCGATCAAACGTTGGCCATTTCGAGGAACTAAAACCACAAAACAGTATATTTAAAAAGCTCTGACAAATAAAATTCTTGAACATGTTGAGATCCCATTAGAAATTAACGTACGATCCCTAAGGAGATATAACTACCTACCTAAGACTTCTAGTTAAAAATATATCTTAAACATCGTAAATTTTTTTACTCTGTATTTTGCGAACGCTTTCGATTAGAAATAGATGTGCTAGTTTTAATATTAAGTGTTCACATTTTTCTTAATTTACAGAAGCTAGATCAAAGTTCAGTTTTTATGAAAAATTGTTTTATTCTCTTAAAATAAAATTATAACGAATCCAACGTCTGTTGTCGGTGAAACTTGAAATGCATACTCTTTATTTAAAAGGCCGCCGAGTATAGGTGTGCAGGTTGTTCACTGCACAAAGACGGATAATCAAAAAGGCGGCATTTTGATTGATTATATGTATAATAACATTAATTTTCAACCCACTATTTGAGGAATATAAGAAGTTTACGAGTATACATATTGCTATGCCACTTCTTCCCTGATTTCTCATTTATTATAAAATTATAATTAATTTTATATATTGCTACGAACAAAGTTGGTTTAAAACCTAGATGCCCTTTCTGTTCTTTTAAAGGTTGATCACCCTAAAACCTACCTTGTTGTAGATATTTTTCTCTTATATAATTGTTCACTCGGCTAGCTCAATATTACTCTCAATCTGCAGAGTAACTGTTGTATGCAACCTGACAATACACCGCAGTCTATTACAATGTACTTTAAAAATTAAATAAAAATATATTTCAGCAGATAATATTGAGATTTTATTAATATAACCAAATTAAACCTTCAAATGACAATTCTCATATTTGTTCCTTAATCCTTTAATATTAGAGTAATTGTTAATGTTTATTTTTGAAGTTGCTGGTACTTCTTGCCATTTAAACAAGTTTTGTTGATGACGCTTCCAATAATTAAGTAAATTTATAAACTTTAGGTTTACAAAACCATTCTTAATTTATAAATGTAAATTAAACGAATTTAGAAATATCTGTAGGCCTTTTTAATCTTTTGAACTTATATTGTTCGTAGCTCATTACTGAGAAATTGATTTTAAATGGACTTACTTTGCGTTTTTCACTTTTGTTGCCACGTGTCTGCAATCCTCTCTGCTAGAAGTTGCCCCTGGAACTCTCAGTTAAACAGCTTCTGTGTTGATATCTTCAAAATATGATGACAGTTCTTTTATTTAGATAACGTACACTAATAACCACTTTTAACAATGTTTTAAGTAAATTCTATTCAGAGTTCATTAGTTTTACTTTAATGCTGAAAGAACACCTTAATAGCTGTCAATTATTTCCTCTCCTGGCACTCTTTTAAAGAAGGAACATTTATTGATTACCAACTTAAATCAATCTAGTTAAAATTCATCATTTTTAAACGTATTTCAAGTTTTTCCGGATTATAAACAAACCACCACACTAACAAAGGTAAGTCATACTTCAGCACGTTGCAACATTCTGCAATGCATCTCATGTGAACAATAAACAATTTTAAACAGTTCAAACCACTTGCTTTGGGCCTAGTTACCCATTCTATCTGTATTGTCAATTGAGCTTCAAAACAGATATATGTATATATGATTGCTAAAACAGATATTCTTCTTGGCACTTACAATTTATTTTTAGTACTCGACTTTGCATTTAAAGTAACTGTTACCATCATACGTAGCAAGTTTTCCAATAGAACAAACTATATGAGACTCTGGTTTTTGCACACGTAGCAAACTCCGGGTTACAATATTGACAAAACACAACATCAAACAGTTCGTGGGTTTAAGGAAGTAAATAATAATAAATTATTTGAGAATTTTTATTCTTGATTTTTTCAAACA